>OX381721.1:51350291-51950291 GCA_947462335.1 Harmothoe impar | reverse complement strand
TCAAGAAGACAGTTACTAGGAAACTGTCTATGGGAGGCGACAGCGACTCCGACACTGCACGTCCGAGGACGCGCGGTGGCAAGGGTGCTACCCGAGATCGGTCCAAGTCGGCCGATGGCAAGGTTAGTACCAAGGCTCTCAAACACGCAGGTGTTGGAAAGAAGCCTCTGGTGAAGGACGAGCCTAAAAAGCCCGATCCGAAGAAGTCTGGTACCCAGGGTACTAAGAAAGCGGATCCGAAGGTTGCCACTGCCACGGTAACCAAAGATTCGAAGACGGTCACTCCCAAGGCTCCGACTCCAAAGGTGCCAAAGGAACAAAAGAAAGCTGATCCGAAGCAACCAGCTAAGGATCTGAAGAAGAAGGGACAGACGTCCGGCAGCAGTCAGGCTGTCAAGACTTCGGTCCCTCCTAAGTCAAACATCCCGATCCCTAGCAAGGAGAAGGATGCTGGGAAAGCAGTTGGAACGTCAGCTGCTCCGACTTCAGCCGTGGATGTGTTGTCCTTCTCGCGAGGGTTGGATAACAGCTCTGCAGTGGCCGCTACGGCCGCAGCCATGGCTGGTACGTCCGGACACGGGGGAGCTCGTCCGAAAACGACAACTCACCCATCCGACACTAGGACTGAGGAGGCTATGGATGCATCATCCGCAGCTGAAACAGTCCGAGTTGTGCAGGAGGTGCTGTCCGGCATCACCTTCCAGCTACCTGCTCCAGTGGGGCAAAGAAAAGAAGTCCCCGTTCGGGTGGAGACGCCTCCTCAAGGAGCAGCCCCCGTCCGAGTGGAGACTCCTCAGCAGCAAACCGAGCCCCGTCTGGAGCCATCCACTATGGATACTTCTGATGAGGCCGGCAAGCTGGACCAAGCCGCAGGCGGTGGTCCGGGTGGATCGGGGGTACCAGTAATCCCCCCAGTCCAACATGAAGTATGGGATAAAGAGGACGCCGACGTCCCATCCCTGCTACGAGGAGCCATCATCGCACAGATGAGCAAGGATGAGATCAGGTCATTTGACTTGGTCCAGATGAGAACCTTCCGGGGGCTGGACATTCTGTCCGACCGGTTCCCGACCTGGTTCCCGGCCCACGTAACGGCTGCAATGGAAGGTTTCAAAGACCAGGCTGCTAACGCTCGCTTGGTTGCTGAGACTGAAGGGCGCCCCGAACTACTCGCGGCCCTTGAATACGACCTGCAAACCGCAGAAGAATTCAAGGTCGTGCATAGTCGGAAGGAGAAAAGGCGACATCTGACGCCAGCCATGAGGCTGGCCCGGAATATGGAGAAAAAGACTAACGAGTCTATTCTCAATGATACTCTGGAGGACGAGATTGTCCAACAGAGCACAGCTGCTACTAGAACTGCTGACACTAGTAAGATGGAGAAGGCCAGTCGTAGGCATCGATACCTACGAGAGACCATTCGGTTAACATCTCTGGACGCGGGTCAGTCCCCGGAAGAGGTGGATGTAGTTCTGAAGGGATTGGACAAAAACACAATCGCCGACAACGAACTGCAGCTGTTGGTCCGGAATGCCCTCCGAGCCAATGCCGCTAGTGGGTTTCAGTTCTTTAAACCCATGTGTATAAATGACTGTATTAAAGATAAGCGGTCATCCAAGCTTCCGGAGGAGGTGGGGCCCGACGGTCTCTCCGACGACGAAGAATGGATCAAAACTGATCCTTTAGGCAAGTCGGTACAGCTGTACCACTTCGAATTGCTGGAGAAGGTCCGGACTGGTAGCACTAAGTACCATTCGCTCCTTCAGAAGGCAAAATTGGCATGGGCAATGTCTAGATGGCATTCATTTAGTAAGTGCCCATTCAAAGCTTGTCAGGACATCGACGAGACCCTGGAGAAACCCCGAACTTGGCCTACCAAGGTTCGGTATGCCAGACATCTGACCCGCTTTCATGTACGTCATCTCATGCGATATGACTGCCTGAGTGTGGGTTCGAAGGGCAGCAAGGGTTGTCCGAATGGGGGTCTGTTCTACACCAGAGCAGATATCATTCGACACCTTGCCAAGTTCCATGGCTTGGCTATGGAGACCGCAGCGGAACGAATTCAAGCCGCTCACGCAGAGGTCTACTCCCATTTCGGGACCACGGTAGACAAGAATGACAACCTCGAGGTGGATTTTGGCACCAACGAGAAAGGCAAGGTGCGGGTGTTCTACAAAGTAAACCCGGACCGCACGTATCTCCATGTACCGGAGGGCGAACTCTACGATGAATTCGAAGAGTATCAGCAGCGTACCAGTACGCGGAAGCGGCGAGCTCCGAGAAAATCCGACGGATCCTCGGAGCCAACCGACCCGAAGAAACAGAAAACGGACGAAAGACCGTCCGTTATGGAGAAGGCAGATCCGGGGTACCAAGGACCGGCATTTACCTCTCGCAAGACTGACTGGAAGTCGGGCCCCCCGGGCAAGCCACCTCGGCCAAGTCCGGAGGATCCGAACTCCAGTACGGGAGGGGCGTTCGCTGACGAATTCCCCAACCTGGATTTGGTTCCGGGTGGGGAGTCACAAACTCTCACCCAGACCGGGAAGGACAAGGCTTCGGTGAAGCAAAAGCCGAAACCAAAACAGACTCCGGATCCCCCACAGGAGGCTCCGGAGGGGCACCATGTCTTACGACTAAGGGGCCCTCCCACGTTTCCTCCCGCTGACTTCAAGTCCTACGAAGCCGGACAGGAGGCCTTTGACCGGTGGCAGGATAACTTCCACCGATTGCTTACTGGCTTAAGTCAGGAGGTGGCGATGTTGTCCCTGGACACGGTGCATCATCTCCACCGGAGTGAAGTCGCTACTCAAAAAGCAGCGGCCCAGGAGTCGGTTCAGGAGGAGCGTGAAAATGCTCGGACTGAGCGAGTTGCTGCTAAGTCCGAAAGGAAAAAGCAGAAGCTGGCAGTCAAGAACGCCGAGGAAAAACTGGACCACGAACGTCGGAGGTTCAGAGACTGTTTCGCGCACGAGATGCACGAATGGGATGGGACTCGTGCTCAAATCGAGCTCTGGCTCCAGGAGCTGACGCTGGCGGAAGCTGAGTCAGACTCTGATGAGGAGGAGGCTGCAGCCCAGTCGAGTCCTAAAGACGACTCGGAGTCCGGATAGGATTATCCTATCTTAGGACCCGATCAAGAAGAAGGGGGGGTATTTTTAATATACCAACCCTACATGTGAAAAACACTCTATTATAGGGTGTTCAAGGATCCGGACGAGAAGAAGCGGCAGGCTGGCTACGCAAGGAGTCAGTCTGCCAGGCAGAACGGACGGAGGAGGACGAGGAGATCCGGAGAGAAACCCAACGCTCGGGATAGGAGTACACTACCACCAGGGATCTGATACGAGATGTTTTTTTTTCTATAAACTATATATCAGGACCGAGTGCTCCTAATTATAAGTCCGAAGATCGCCTGGAGGCAGGACTTGGAATTTTTTTTTTTATACTACTATAAGCTCCCGAGCATGAGCTATGAACTTTCTCGTTCCGGTTAGTAGGAGCTGAATGAAGTAGGTTCTGAAAGCCGGGCGGAATGCATCATCAACAACAGAGGATCCGGATCTTCGCTATAAAATCACGTATGATATCTTTTGTAATAATACTGTAATATGTGTCTAAAAACCTTAAGAGAAGTGATAGTGTTATCACTTATAAAGTATTATTCATTACGAGTGTAATTAGCTCGGGGTCTTGAAGGGACGAAATTTTTTCTACTATGATATTGTACTTTTTCAAGTGTTGTGTATACTATATGTATAGATTAACTCCATCTATCCTAGGGAATGGGGCGTAATTTTTAATTACGATCTATATGTGTAGATATGTGTGTAATTAATACCTTTTGTGTTCAACAGTAACGTCATATTGTTTGTAAGGTATAACTTTAATAAACCCCTAAGGTGGTATTTATAAGATAATGCCAGTCCGAAGTGTTTTCGGACTATAACCTTAATTATTTACCTCCCGGTTATTATCTGGTAGGGGGTAGTGTAGGGGCTAGGGTTATACGGGGTTATTATATGACGAGTGCTGTTGGATGCTGTGTTGCGAGCTCAGTCCGAACCCTTCAGTCCGACGGTAGGTGGCGACACCTACCCCGGGCTTGGGGTATGGACAGAGGTCGCTATAGGCTTCCGGTCTGCGTGTGCGCGCGCAGGCTGGCTGCCTATATATACCCGGCATCTGACGGTACTCGTCGGTTACTCTGAGCCACGCTGGTGAAGAGACCCCGTGATCATATCGGCTGCTTAGCCTACTGACCCGTTCCGAACTCTATAGGGAGTTCGCACACTTAGTGACTGCTTGTTTAGGTTTACCTGAATAAACCTGATATTGCAACCTGTAACACTTGATCCGAACTGTGTCGACTTTGTTCTTTAATTGATACTCTACCAATATCATAAAGATACGAAAGTCCGTTTATTACACGATCATCCGAAATGTGGATGACTCGGGTGTGCAATTTTTGTTAGGGAGGGACTGCATCTGCGCTATCCCCTGACATCTAAACCAAAGTCAATGAAGGCACCACTCGCTCTCGAACCCCGGTCCTCGGGCAGGTCGATGCAGCACGCATGAATGTCCGCTCCCCGATTCCAAATGGCCATGTTCACCCGCCTCTGTAGACCTTGATATTTGTCCGATTTGAAATCCGCAAAAACTGGCACGTAGCTAAAGATTCGGACATCACAGCACAGCTCTCGTCGACAACGCTACCCTCATTGCCACGGCCGTCGGTCTCCTGTAGTCGCGACCCCGCCGTAATAGCACCTTGTAAATGTTAAAACGGGGCCCTATATTCCACCCCTCTCTCTGTACTACTCTCTATGTATTTCTGATGCCGTCGGGCAGGCGTGGCGCTTCTAAAACACGAGGAGAGCCCTTTTGAGGGCAGGCCTGCTCGTTGCTACGGCCGGTCGTATAGCACCATAGCATTTATATATATATATATATATATATATACATCATGTGCAAAATGAAATGTCCCCACTGCTCCATTGAGCATTGCCACTATCATTTCCTTTATCAATTCACATTCTATCCATAGTCCTGGGCTGTTTCAGCATGTTCACAGCCTTTTCAGTCTAACCAGAGCACAAGTCTAGAGGGCTGGCCAGTTGCTGAATCCTACACCAGAGGGCAGGGCATGCTGGCATGAGTAGTATAGTATGTATCGGAACAGGACTATAGTTAACTACTGTTTATTACTCAATCGACATGCAGCCAATCAGAGGCCTCCATTTGGTCACGTGACCCCCTCATTTGCATAATTACGTAATAGGCCACGCCCCCTCATTTGCATAATTACGTAATAGGCCACGCCCCCTTGATCACCAGCCAATCAGAGGCTTCCATTTGGTCACGTGACCCCCTCATTTGCATAATAGGCCACGCCCCCTTGATCACGTGACCCTTTCATTTGCATAATAAGCCACGCCCTCTTGATCACTAGCCAATCAGAGGTCGCCATTTGGTCACGCGACCCCCTCATTTGCATAATAGACCGCGCCCCCTTGATCACGTGACCCCTTCATTGACATGATAGACCACAACAACATCACGTGACTATCTTTGTTTGTAAACAACACCACGTGGCTCTCTTTGTTTGTAAACAACACCACGTGGCTCTCTTGTTTGTAAATAAGACCTACTAAGTTTAGGCATAGGTAACAGCAGTGTTTGTAAATAACGCCTACTATGTTTTCAGTCATAGGTGTCTAGAGCAGCAGCAGCAGCAGCCGCGTCATAAGTGTCTAGAGCAGTAGCCACGTCATAGATGACTAGTGCAGCAGCAGCAGCAGCATCTTCAGCAGCAGCAGCAGCAGCAGCAGCATCATAGGTGTCTAGAGCAGGAGTAGCAGGAGTGTCATAGGTGTCTAGAGCAGTGGCAGCAGCAGCAGCAGCAGCATCATAGGTGTCTAGAGCAGGAGTAGCAGGAGCGTCATAGGTGTCTAGAGCAGTGGCAGCAGCAGCAGCAGCAGCATCATAGGTGTCTAGAGCAGGAGTAGCAGGAGCGTCATAGGTGTCTAGAGCAGTGGCAGCAGCAGTAGCAGCAGCGGCAGCAGCAGTAGCAGCAGCAGCATCAACAGTATCTTCAGCAAAAGCAGCAGCAGCCGCGTCATAGGTGTCTAGAGCAGCGGCAGCAGCATCTTCAGCAGCAGCAGTAGCAGCAGCGGCAGCAGTATCTTCAGCAGCAGCAGCGTCATAGGTGTCTAGAGCAGCAGCGTCATAGGTGTCTAGAGCATCAGCCGCAGCAGCAGCAGCATCTTCAGCAGCAGCAGCAGCGGCAGCAGCAGCCTCATCAGCAGCAGTAGCAGCAGCAGCAGCAACATCTTGAGCATCAACAGCATCTTCAGCAAAAGCAAAAGCCCGTAACTTAGCATCATGGGCATCAGTCATAGCCGTAACAGCGACACTGCGACTAGCATAAGCAAAACAGGCTATTTTTTTAGCAGCTGTACAAGCATTAATAGCATTAGCCCTAGCAGCAGCCGCAACAGCGACACTTTTAGCAGACGTTGCAGCATCAGTAGCAGCAGCATCGGTAGCAAGAGCGGAAACAGTAGCAAAAAGATTAGCAGCACAAGCAGCAGCGGCGAGAGTAACAGCAACGTTGTTAGCAGCATTGGCAACTTCGTATGCTGCATGTGTAGCACGAACAGCGATACGAGCTTCACGTTTTGCACGAGCAGCAGCATTAGCTGCAGAAGTAGCCCTCACACTTTCCAGCCACCCGTACGAATCTTGATAAAAACCAACTTCACGTTTTGCACGAGCAGCAGCATTAGCTGCAGAAGTAGCCCTCACACTTTCCAGCCACCCGTACGAATCTTGATAAAAACCAACCTCCACCTTGCTACTTGTTGACTCATCAGTAAACATGGACGTCTCCTCATGTGGTGTTGTCGCGGCTCTGTAGTAGTGTTGGGATTGCTCACATTCGGTAGAACGTAGAGTGATTCCTGATGACGCCATGCTGAAGGTGGTTGAAGAAGTGTGTGGGACTCATGTTTCACTCTCGCTTATGTACTAGGCTCCGAGATAAGCTTCTTAACTCAGGAGGAAAACTCTCACTAGGAAGGCGACCGGCTGTCTACCTGTGTAGGCGCGGGTTCGTTACATCTTTAATCCTGTTCGACCCTCCGAGGAAATACATGAAAAAAACAAAAGACTCGAATCCGCAGACAGTAGGAAGCTATAAGGAGCTTAACTCGTGTTTGATTTAAGCTGTCTACCACACGCACGCGCTTGTAGTCACAGCTAGAGTGGCAGACTTCTGTCCGCCCGCTGGCGCATGACAATCGACTTTAGACACCCCCTGTAGTTTGTTTTTTTGCATACACAGTTGACTAGCATCTTAAGCTCTTACTCAGCTATAAGCCCATATACATGTAACGCGCATTACTCTTCTTTATGGTAATTATCAGATCGATTTAAGGGTGGAAAGGGCTTAGGTGATGTAGATCCCTCTCTAGCTGAAAACAGGCTTAGACTATAGCATGTAGGCAGCTGGCCGCGTTAAACATCCCTGTAGTTTTTTGTATACACTCTCGATCCCCTCTCTAGGTGAAAACAAAAGCTTAGAAGATGAGGTGATCCGGCCACTGGCTGGCGCGTCACACCTGGCGTTAATCACCCCCTGTAGGCTTTGTATACGCTCTCTAGGTGAAAAACAAAAAAGCTCCCTCCACGGGCTGGCGCGTCACACCTGTCGTTAAAACGCCCCCTGGAGTCTTAGTATACACAGGTGCCCCGCCTTATCTATTCACCAGCTATAAGCCCATATACGTGTACATGCGATTTTTGATACCCTCTCTGGAATAGGGTGGGGCTCAAGGTGAAAACAAGATTAGTCCATTCGCTCTCTCAGCTATATAAAGAGCCTCAATTGTTCTTGCAACAGCACTTCACCACCGGTACACTATCAGTCACGAGGCAGATGTTTGCGGCATGGGTCATACAGGTTACCTACTAATAGCGGTTTGGGTGAGTAGATCACTTTTTTTCCCCTAAAAAACAACAAAAAAAAAACCACTTATGACTCAGGTATGTATATGTAGCACTGTTAGTGTAAGTACACAGTAGAATCTACTGTACTATAGACTCGGCCCTCTGAAGACGGCGGAGCGCGTTAATGCGCGGGTCTGTGGCGGCGTCACTTGTTTTTTATTCTAACTAAAAAGTCAGAAGTCGATCTACGACCTATCAAAGACAAATTTGTGATAAGTTCAAACTAAATAAGAGACAGTTTGAGCGTCTCTTAGTCGCTGTCAAAGATGCGAATAACGAACGCGCTGAGGGCGGGGTTCAGGTCACGTATAGTTCCTTGCTCTTTCGTCAGATGGCGCCACAATAGGGGATTTGTACATTCCTACGATGCTCGCGAACATTTCAACGCATAATGAGCTATATAGGCA
Source organism: Harmothoe impar (assembly GCA_947462335.1). NCBI lineage: Eukaryota > Metazoa > Annelida > Polychaeta > Phyllodocida > Polynoidae > Harmothoe > Harmothoe impar. The sequence goes on along the minus strand of OX381721.1, from coordinate 51,941,868 downwards.
ACAAAGTGTGCTTCTGAATATATTAAAATATAAAAACAATTCAATATTGTGTATTTCTGATAGAAATGAGGCAGTTTCTTTGAATACCAACTAAACTATAGCGAGATGAAAAATACCACACCATATCTAAGGCTTTATAAAAGATACATAGGCAGAAACTCTCGCCGAGTCGGTAATCTGAAAAACGAACCAACTCGTTGTGCCACAAGGGCCCCCACCCAACGGGGGCCTTTTGAGCTCAGTCATGTTGTTTCTCAACACTAGGTGTAATTAATTACGCCCATGTTGAGTAGCATCTACTAACCAACTGACAGTGTCAGTTGGTTGGCCCCTCTTTAGGGGCCACACAATAAATAAAGAATAGAGACCTAAGGGAACGTTCACAAACGTCCACCCTTCCTACGGGGTGGGTGGGTCTTTGGGTTTAGTGACAAAACAGCGACATGTCAGCTCTCTTTTTTTTTTCCAAGTCTACATATTATTTATGATTAAAAAATTTTTAAAAAAAAACCACGATAATAAAGTGCGCTGATCAAAAACTGAATAGAAAAATAACCAAAAATAGGTTGGTAGCTGATCGGTCGTTGTCACACGGTGCAGAAAATTTACTGCATATCGGACCAGGGGATAGTCTGGCAGCGACCCGCCACCCCGTTCACAAGCTGTGTACAGCACCCCGTTTCTCTTTGTCCATATTGGCTAAAAAAAAAACAGGACATTGTTGACTTGGCTATTTTACCCGTCTGGGTCTTATTATTTAAACACCTCGTGTTGACCCTGTGGGGCAGCGGGTACATGGAATAAACGTGTCCAAGTGCACGCTATCTAACACATAACCGAAGGTTACTGAGTTATGTAATAATAGTTATGTAATAATAACTGACCTATGAGGTCGCCAGTCAGTTTGCCGTGATTATTTTGACACACTCTCAGTTACTCGTAGCACATCTAATACATAATTAGACTCAGCCTCATATAAGACAGTCTCGGCCACGCCGGCTGCATATCGGACCAGGGAGATAGTCTGGCAGTGACCCACCAGCCCGTCCACAACCTGTGTACAGCACCCCGTGTCTCTTTGTCCATATTGGCTAAAAAAAAACAAAAAAAAACAGGTCATTGTTGACTTTGGCTATTTTACCCGTCTGGGTCTTATTATTTAAATCACCTCGTCTTGACCCTGTGGGGCAGTGGGTATATGGAATAACCGTGTCCAAGTGTACTCTATCTAACACATAACCAAAGGTTACTGAGTTATGTAATAATAACCACCCTATGATCCTATGAAGGCGCCAGTCAGTTTGCCGTGGTTATTTTGACATACTCTCAGTTACTCGTAGGGTATCTAATACATAGTTAGACTCAGCATCATATAAGACAGGCTCGGCCACGCCGGCTGCATATCGGACCAGGGAGATAGTCTGGCAGTGACCCACCAGCCCGTCCACAACCTGTGTACAGCACCCCGTGTCTCTTTGTCCATATTGGCTAAAAAAAAAAACCAAAAAAAAAAAAAAACAGGTCATTGTTGACTTTGGCTATTTTACCCGTCTGGGTCTTATTATTTAAATCACCTCGTCTTGACCCTGTGGGGCAGTGGGTATATGGAATAACCGTGTCCAAGTGTACTCTATCTAACACATAACCAAAGGTTACTGAGTTATGTAATAATAACCACCCTATGATCCTATGAAGACGCCAGTCAGTTTGCCGTGATTATTTTGACATACTCTCAGTTACTCGTAGGGTATCTAATACATAGTTAGACTCAGCATCATATAAGACAGGCTCGGCCGCGCCAGCCGCATATCGTACCAGAGGGATAGTCTGGCAGCAACCCGCCATCCCGTCTACAATCTGTGTACAGCAGTCTGGACCAGACCACCAACTCTGGGTATAGCATTCTGGATGCCTGTAGCAAGACTGGATCTAACCCTTTAATAGTCGCATAGCGCTTTAATGTGCAGTGCCCGTTGTCGTCATAAGTCATGAATGCGGCACTCAGAGTTCCTCACCAGGGCTGCATGCATGCATACACTGGCATATCGACAAAGGGTGTAGCGCATTAAAGCACTATTGCCACCTTTAGCATTAAAGCGCTGAGGGTTTTATTTTTTTGATAGTGTAGAAACCAATATCTGTCTAATTAAACCCCTTATCAGTGCTGTTTTTTTTTTGTTTTTTTTTCACATACAAAAAGAATTAGGTAATGGCGCTGCAGTACTCTGAAAAGCGGTGGCGGTGAATTTCCATTTAGATCTTGAAAAGGGGGGCGGTCAGATGTCGTCAAGGCTCTGATAAGTAGGGCAGTTAAAATCATATGATTACATTGAGCTAATTTTCTTGCTGAAAGGAATGAATAATTGTATTTGTATAAAATTCACACACACACACACACACACACACACACACACACACACACACACACACACACACACACACAGGACACCTGATGATCTCCACACGATGACCTGATTGCTCTTCCTAAAAAAAAATGCCCAACTCGATCTACCTACTCAACAGGGTTTCAGTGTATAGCGTATTAGGGTTTTTCTGATGAGTATATTATATTGAGATTGATTTTCAACTTTTGTGATCAGTGGTTGGTCCTTAAAAGGACCGTTTGGTAGAGAGAGGGTCGCAGGGACCTTGCTGCTGAAGCGGAGGGCGTGGTCATAACGCGTGGCAGTCCTTCAGCAGCTCCTCCAGCACGGCGGGCGGTAAGCCTTCCTCCATGCAGACTTGCTGCTTGACCTGCTCCACGCACCGGCGGATGAGTTGATCAGCGACGTTCTCGATCAGCTCATCCACCACACCCTCTGCTTCAGCAGCAGTCTGCTGTCTCTCCTCTCTCTGTAGCGAGGCTACGAACTGCTTCTCCACGGCCGCATCGATCATAGATCGAGAAACGGCCACGAAGTTCTGTCTCTCCGCCTCCTCTCTCTGTTGCACGGCTACGAATTCCTTCTCCACGGCCGCATCGATCATAGATCGAGAAACGGCCACGAAGTTCACTCCGTGAGCCATTTTGTCGAACTGACTTCCTAGTCGCCTGAGAGATGCTGACGTCACACTATTTTCGACGACGCTATGACGCGCACGAGGTAGACAGACGACGTCGTTTCACTTCCTTATTTGGAGTTTGGGATCTTTTGACACCGAAGTCATACCGTACGGTCGCGATAAAGCAACTAGTGTTGAAAAGCGTGCCGGTCTTTTATAAGCGCCGGAGTATAAGAGCCTCCAAATGTTTTTTCTCAAGCACTAAAATCGCGACTTTGAATAAGCGCCAGCGCCTGGCTTGTATATAGCTCCTGAGTAAGAACTTCACCGAATTGAAAAGCCCTCCCTCAGAGCTCTTAATCGCGACAGTACGGTACAAATCTGATGTCAACCCGCGCCAAAAACAAAAAGGGTGTTCCGGTCACACGTACCTACGACGAGCGACCTTCAGCTATCACCACGTGAAGAGTGGGAAATAAATTTTGTACGGCAAGAAAACTGAAAACTGATAACGATTCCATTAGATAAGTATTTGGTTCCAATCTATGGCGAGATATTTCCACCAAAGCGATTGATTTATATGTCTGTAAGGTTCAGCTCTCCAACACTCTCCAATGTCCGCCGGTGCACGACGGTCGCCGCCCATCATTAGTCACAACTAAACTTCTGCTGGAGAGTGAAAGTTACGTTGAGTCTTGAGGTGCGCAGAGATACTATCTGCCGCAGCCTGATTTTAGTTCCACGCTATTTAGATAAACGCCCCATTTAAAATCTCTCTCTCGATCCTAGTAAAGGAAAAAAAAGGCTAGAGTTTATCATGGACGCGTCTCAGTTTTAGTCAAGCCGTAAAGTGAAGAACCAGAGCTTGTACATATTCCCACGTGAGGGGTGACCCCGCGGGGCGTTCAGTTAGTACTGAGTCTATACTCAAGGTCAAGTTCCACTCTCTAAACAGAGCTTTAGCGACTCCGTCATATAGACTAGACCGCGCGCGCGATTTTTTTTTTTGCTGAAGCAGCTAATCGATGGAAGAGTAGAGAACAGGTGCTCGACCAAAAATCTGCTTCAGAGGCTTGTTATCAGGTATTAACAGTTAAATCAAAATATTTCAAAACATCCAGAAAAGCAGAATAACATGTCCTACGGGCTACAGCCGGGCACTGACGAGCAGACGGCGCTGACGTCATTTCAATCAGGTCACAGGGCTCTTTAGACACCTTTTCTGTAAGACCCGTCTCATACCTTAGTATATAATACCGTAAACACCGGTGATTAGTATATGATCACATTGGCAGTCGCGGATCCACGAAGAGGCTGAATAAGCCTCGAGCGGACCCGCCACTTGCAATGTGACATAATCTTACCATGCGCTTTGTTTTGTTTTTGTTTCTATTTACAACAGCAAACATTTCAAACAACCTATTGGTTTTTTTTAAAATGATGAAAAATCAGCCCAAAAAAAAAAAAGTAAACATTTTAGAGCTAAATTTGTGGAGGATAGCCGGACATGCTGATGTCACTAGACCCCTAAATTCGATATGGTGACATGGGCATTTTCTTAAAATTCGATACGACGACACGGGCACGGACATCTAAGTGACATGGGACATGTGGCATTTCTTGAGTACCACATGTGCCATGGACCATAGTGACATGAGGAAAAAAAAAATGTTCAAAGAGTGCATCAGAAAAGTGCCATTTCAAGCCTAAACATTTCGCCAAATTTTTTTTTCTCTTGGATGGTACTCGGCTTTGCAGTGTCTGGGTCCTTAAAAATGTACCAGAATGCTCAAATTCGGGTTCTAAATATTTTCAAAAAACGTTTTCTCCCTTAGTGACGTGTGACATGGGCATTTCTTAAATTCGACATACGGCTGCATGGGGAGGACCCACCCGTCAAGGGCCCCATGATGACTCATACCCGCCGCGTTCAAACTAGCGTGGTGGTTATAGGTAGACCTTCTTTCAGTATCCACGTGACCAGATCCATCGCCGTCTCTTGAGCAACAGTAACCGAGGTAACTAGGGTTATTGTTATCCGGGCCGTAAGACGACAGTCTAAGACGGTGTGTAGTCGCGTTTTGCTCTCCCTAATACTCTAATTCAAGTCGAGTTACCGCTAACCCCTACAAAAAGAGGGTCATTTGTGTAAGTCGTTCCTTTGTTAGCAATGAGGGGGTCGTTCTATTCATTGATTTTATTTTTTTTTTTTTTTTTTATTTTTTTTTTTGTTTACAACAACAAGTCAAAGTACAGTCAATCAACCGAGATCCTTTCTACTCCGTGGGGGTGTAGAAGGATCTCCCCCCTGAGGTTACAAAGTCACCTCTTTATTTAAAGGGTTACGAGTCGCAAAGTCGCTTTCGCTTTCGCTTACAAGTCACAAAGTCGCATGAAATATTCAAGTCAAAAAGTCAAATTCATCAACTATCAGCACAGTCGTTTGAAAGGCATCAAGTCACCGAAAAACTCCTCTACAGTCACCTCCGACTCGCCTCCTCCCTACCCCCCTTTAGCCTCCTCCCTACCCCCCTAAAGGGGGGTAGAGAGGAAGCGATTCCCTAGAGATCAGATAATTTTTTTTTTTTTCTCCCGAGCAGACCCCAAAGGCCCCCCCTCCCCCCCAAGTGCCCGCCCACCCCATAAATAGTGCCCCCCTCCCCTCCCCATGCATCTTAAAGTGCCCCCCTCCCCCCCTCCCCTCCCCTCGCCCCTTATAGAAGCCTCCCATTAGCTAGTCTATTGTCTATATTATGCAAATGAGGGAGGGGGTCAGGTCACGTGACCAAGGGGGTGTGGCCTATTTTCTAAATAAAGAGCGCTTCCGGTCACGTGACCAAGAGGGTGTGGTCCTATTATGCAAATGAGGGGGTCACGTGATCCATGATTATGCAAATGAGGGAGTCACCTGACCAAATGGAAGCCACTGATTGGCTGGTGATCAAAGGGGCGTAGTCTACTATGCAAATGAGGGGGTCACGTGATCAAGGGGGCGTGGTCTATTATGCAAATGAGGGGGTCACGTGGGGGTCACGTGACCAAATGGCGGCCCTGATTGGCTGGTGATCAAGGGGGCGTGGCCTATTACGTAATTATGCAAATGAGGGGGCGTGGCCTATTACGTAATTATGCAAATGAGGGGGTCACGTGACCAAATGGAGGCCTCTGATTGGCTGCATGTCGATTGAGTAATAAACAGTACTTAACTATAGTCCCGTTCCGATACATACTATACTACTGGCATGCTTTGATTCTTTCTCGCCAGATGGCAGCACAATCCAGTCTGGAGACAATTCCCAAGCCAGCCTAGCAAATTTGACGCATTAAAGCAGGCCTAGAGTAGGCGCCCTAGCATAATTCTCTGCTTAAAGCGGCTCACGGTCGATCAGCCATGTAGGTTCTCCATGTGTGTGGGAGGAGAGGCCGACAAAGGACACACATTCCCCGTTATACGGCTTGGACACCACATCAGTGGTAAAAAAGGTTGTACATAGCCTCGCACCGCAGCTCATACTTACCTGGCACAGGAGACACCGTGATCTATGCGGTGGTTCCCCCAGGGCGAGGCCCCTCCATTGCACTACGGTTGGGTTGAACCTTGCGATCATCCCAAATGTGGATGACTCGGGTGTGCAATTTTTGTTAGGTAGGGACTGCATCCGCGCTATCCCCTGACATCTAAACCAAAGTCAATGAAGGCACCACTCGCTCTCGAACCCCGGTGCTCGGGCAGGTCGATGCAGCACGCATGAATGTCCGCTCCCCGATTCCAAATGGCCATGTTCACCCGCCTCTGTAGACCTTGATATTTGTCCGATTTGAAATCCGCAAAAACTGGCACGTAGCTAAAGATTCGGACATCACAGCACAGCTACCGTCGACAACGCTGCCCTCATTGCCACGGCCGTCGGTCTCCTGTAGTCGCGCCCCCGCCGTAATAGCACCTTGTAAATGTTAACACGGGGCCCTATATTCCACCCCTCTCTCTGTACTCCTCTCTATGTATTTCTGATGCCGTCGGGCAGGCGTGGCGCTTCTAAAACACAAGGAGAGCCCATTTGAGGGCAGGCCTGCTCCTTGCACCGCAGCTCATACTTACCTGGCACAGGAGACACCGTGATCTATGCGGTGGTTCCCCCAGGGCGAGGCCCCTCCATTGCACTACGGTTGGGTTGACCCTTGCGATCATCCCAAATATGGATGACTCGGGTGTGCAATTTTTGTTAGGGAGGGACTGCATCTGCGCTATCCCCTGACATCTAAACCAAAGTCAATAAAGGCACCACTCGCTCTCGAACCCCGGTCCTCGGGCAGGTCGATGCAGCATGCATGAATGTCCGCTCCCCGATTCCAAATGGCCATGTTCACCTGCTTCTGTAGACCTTGATATTTGTCCGATTTGAAATCCGCAAAAACTGGCACGTAGCTAAAGATTCGGACATCACAGCACAGCTCCCGTCGACAACGCTGCCCTCATTGCCACGGCCGTCGGTCTCCTGTAGTCGCGCCCCCGCCGTAATAGCACCTTGTAAATGTTAACACGGGGCCCTATATTCCACCCCTCTCTCTGTACTCCTCTCTATGTATTTCTGATGCCGTCGGGCAGGCGTGGCGCTTCTAAAACACGAGGAGAGCCCTTTTGAGGGCAGGCCTGCTCGTTGCCACGGCCGGTCGTATAGCACCATAGCATTTATATATATATATATATATATACATCATGTGCAAAATGAAATGTCCCCACTGCTCCATTGAGCATTGCCACTATCATTTCCTTTATCAATTCATATTCTATCCATAGTCCTGGGCTGTTTCAGCATGTTCACAGCCTTTTCAGTCTAACCAGAGCACAAGTCTAGAGGGCTGGCCAGTTGCTGAATCCTACACCAGAGGGCAGGGCATGCTGGCATGCTTTGATTCTTTCTCGCCAGATGGCAGCACAATCCAGTCTGGAGACAATTCCCAAGCCAGCCTAGCAAATTTGACGCATTAAAGCAGGCCTAGAGTAGTCGCCCCAGCATAATTCTCTGCGTAAAGTGGCTCACGGTCGATCAGCCATGTAGGTTCTCCATGTGTGTGGGAGGAGAGGCCGACAAAGGACACACATTCCCCGTTATAAGGCTTGGACACCACATCAGTGGTGAAAAAGGTTGTACATAGCCTCGCACCGCAGCTCATACTTACCTGGCACAGGAGACACCGTGATCTATGCGGTGGTTCCCCCAGGGCGAGGCCCCTCCATTGCACTACGGTTGGGTTGACCCTTGCGATCATCCCAAATGTGGATGACTCGGGTGTGCAATTTTTGTTAGCGAGGGACTGCATCTGCGCTATCCCCTGACATCTAAACCAAAGTCAATGAAGGCACCACTCGCTCTCGAACCCCTGTCCTCGAACAGGTCGATGCAGCATGCATAAATGTCCGCTCCCCGATTCCAAATGGCCATGTTCACCCGCCTCTGTAGACCTTGATATTTGTCCGATTTGAAATCCGCAAAAACTGGCACGTAGCTAAAGATTCGGACATCACAGCACAGCTCCCGTCGACAACTCTGCCCTCATTGCCACGGCCGTCATTCTCCTGTAGTCGCGCCCCCGCCGTAATAGCACCTTGTAAATGTTAACAAGGGCCCTATATTCCACCCCTCTCTCTGTACTCCTCTCTATGTATTTCTGATGCCGTCGGGCAGGCGTGGCGCTTCTAAAACACGAGGAGAGCCCTTTTGAGGGCAGGCCTGCTCGTTGCCACGGCCGGTCGTATAGCACCATAGCATTTATATATATATATATATATATATATATATATATATATACATCATTTGCAAAATGAAATGTCCCCACTGCTCCATTGAGCATTGCCACTATCATTTCCTTTTTCAATTCACATTCTATCCATAGTCCTGGGCTGTTTCAGCATGTTCACAGCCTTTTCAGTCTAACCAGAGCACAAGTCTAGAGGGCTGGCCAGTTGCTGAATCCTACACCAGAGGGCAGGGCATGCTGGCATGCTTTGATTCTTTCTCGCCAGATGGCAGCACAATCCAGTCTGGAGACAATTCCCAAGCCAGCCTAGCAAATTTGACGCATTAAAGCAGGCCTAGAGTAGTCGCCCCAGCATAATTCTCTGCGTAAAGTGGCTCACGGTCGATCAGCCATGTAGGTTCTCCATGTGTGTGGGAGGAGAGGCCGACAAAGGACACACATTCCCTGTTATACGGCTTGGACACCACATCAGTGGTGAAAAAGGTTGTACATAGCCTCGCACCGCAGCTCATACTTACCTGGCACAGGAGACACCGTGATCTATGCGGTGGTTCCCCCAGGGCGAGGCCCCTCCATTGCACTACGGTTGGGTTGACCCTTGCGATCATCCCAAATGTGGATGACTCGGGTGTGCAATTTTTGTTAGGGAGGGACTGCATCTGCGCTATCCCCTGACATCTAAACCAAAGTCAATGAAGGCACCACTCGCTCTCGAACCCCGGTCCTCGGGCAGGTCGATGCAGCACGCATGAATGTCCGCTCCCCGATTCCAAATGGCCATGTTCACCCGCCTCTGTAGACCTTGATATTTGTCCGATTTGAAATCCGCAAAAACTGGCACGTAGCTAAAGATTCGGACATCACAGCACATTTACCGTCGACAACGCTGCCCTCATTGCCACGGCCGTCGGTCTCCTGTAGTCGCGCCCCCGCCGTAATAGCACCTTGTAAATGTTAACACGGGGCCCTATATTCCACCCCTCTCTCTGTACTCCTCTCTATGTATTTCTGATGCCGTCGGGCAGGCGTGGCGCTTCTAAAACACGAGGAGAGCCCTTTTGAGGGCAGGCCTGCTCGTTGCCACGGCCGGTCGTATAGCACCATAGCATTTATATATATATATATATATATATATATATATATATATATATATATATACATCATGTGCAAAATGAAATGTCCCCACTGCTCCATTGAGCATTGCCACTATCATTTCCTTTATCAATTTACATTCTATCCATAGTCCTGGGCTGTTTCAGCATGTTCACAGCCTTTTCAGTCTAACCAGAGCACAAGTCTAGAGGGCTGGCCAGTTGCTGAATCCTACACCAGAGGGCAGGGCATGCTGGCATGCTTTGATTCTTTCTCGCCAGATGGCAGCACAATCCAGTCTGGAGACAATTCCCAAGCCAGCCTAGCAAATTTGACGCATTAAAGCAGGCCTAGAGTAGTCGCCCCAGCATAATTTTCTGCTTAAAGCGGCTCACGGTCGATCAGCCATGTAGGTTCTCAATGTGTGTGGGAGGAGAGGCCGACAAAGGACACACATTCCCCGTTATACGGCTTGGACACCACATCAGTGGTGAAAAAGGTTGTACATAGCCTCGCACCGCAGCTCATACTTACCTGGCACAGGAGACACCGTGATCTATGCGATGGTTCCCCCAGGGCGAGGCCCCTCCATTGCACTACGGTTGGGTTGACCCTTGCGATCATCCCAAATGTGGATGACTCGGTGTGCAATTTTTGTTAGGTAGGGACTGCATCCGCCCTATCCCCTGACATCTAAACCAAAGTCAATGAAGGCACCACTCGCTCTCGAACCCCGGTCCTCGGGCAGGTCGATGCAGCACGCATGAATGTCCGTTCCCCGATTCCAAATGGCCATGTTCACCCGCCTCTGTAGACCTTGATATTTGTCCGATTTGAAATCCGCAAAAACTGGCACGTAGCTAAAGATTCGGACATCACAGCACAGCTACCATCGACAACGCTGCCCTCATTGCCACGGCCGTCGGTCTCCTGTAGTCGCGCCCCCGCCGTAATAGCACCTTGTAAATGTTAACACAGGGCCTTATATTCCACCCCTCTCTCTGTACTCCTCTCTATGTATTTCTGATGCCGTCGGGCAGGCGTGGCGCTTCTAAAACACGAGGAGAGCCCTTTTGAGGGCAGGCCTGCTCGTTGCGACGGCCGGTCGTATAGCACCATAGCATTTATATATATATATATATATATATATATATGGGGTGGATACTTACTAGTCAGTATCCAGGTATATTCAGGGAGGCGGCAAATTGTAGTTCATCAATTGTCCACCCCAGGTGGGGGCGCCACCAGGTCCTTCTGGTTGGCCACCGCCGTCTACACCGTCAGTGCTACCTCACCCCTCAATGGTTCAACAACTATCTACATTTTTTCTCTACGTCCTATTACAGATTGTAGTTCCCCGGAGGGGATCAATATCAATGAGTATATGAATGATACACATGAATCTTTTCAGTACAAAAGTGTGGACAATGTCGTAGATATGATGTGTAAAGGGGACTTCTGTGCTGTTTCTGACATTTCAGGGGCTTACCGTACTTGCTGTGTATCTCCGGCCCATAGGGAATTCCAAGGGTTCTCTTGGGATGTGGGGGAGGGTCCTAGATGGTTTCTAGACCTCCGTATATGCTTTGGTTTGCGCAGCGCTCCATACATTTTCACTATGATTTCAAATTTCATTGTCAAATGTGGCTTGTATAATGGGTTTGAGCATTGTGTTAATTACCTAGATGACTTCATTGTAGTAGAAAGGGACAGCGAATCTTGTGCTAGTGCTCAAGGTGGCCTTCATTTTGTGTTGGAAGGTCTTGGGTTCAAGGTAAAAACAAAGAAGGTCATTCCGCCCAGTCAGACTGTTGTGTACCTGGGTATCTTAATTGACACTGTCAATATGACTCTATCTATCGATGATGACAAGTTGCACCGGGTCCTGGAGGAGGTGGCCTACTTCCAGGACAGAGCCTGGTGCAAACGTAAAAGACTGGAACAAGTCGCTGGCCTTCTAGCACATTGTGCAACGGTGGTAAAGGGTGGCCGCACCTTTGCCAGGAGATTGTATAATGTTCTCCGGGATACTGTGGGGGCCAAGAAGGTATGGTTAGATGGCACAGTACAGTTGGACTTCAGTTGGTGGAGCAACTTCCTCTTGTGGTTCAATGGAAAAGCTAAAATGTTAGAGCATAGAGATAAGCCTGTCTACTACTATACAGACTCTTCTGACTCAGGGTTTGGCGGGCACACAGAGACAGACTACTTCTGGGGGATGTGGCGTGGGGGTGACTTGGATTGCCCACATGAAGTGAAACCCCCTGTGCATGAAAACTATGACAGTCATATCAATGTCACAGAACTCTGGCCTGTGGTGAGAGGGCTACATAGGTGGTGCCAATTGTGGAGGAATAAGACAGTGTGTGTGGTTACTGACAACACCCAGGTGCAGGCTGCAGTCAACTCAGGCAGGAGCATTAATGTGTATAGTATGTGCTGGCTCCGGGAAATCTTCTGGGTCACGTCGTTCTTCAACATCAACTTGTATGCTGCACGTATTGCTTCTGGTGACAATGTCATAGCTGATGCTTTGTCACGTCTGGTGAACCAGGACTGTGTTGACATTTGTAGACATTTAATAGATGGATTTTCATCATGTTGTTGCAGAATTGGACGACTTGCATCAGGAATGGGCAATGGTGAGGAACCTCTGTTGGTCCGACGCCACCCTGAAAGCCAGGAAGTCACAGTGGAAGCTGTTTGTGAAGTTCTGCAAGGATTACGAGTTGATACCCCTACCAGCATCGGATGTGACAGTGTGTCTGTATGTGACGCACCTGACAGTGACAGTGTGTTATTCAACAATAACCAATTACGTCTGCAGTGTGACAATGATGCATAAGTACTTTGGTTGTGAAAATCCCTGCACCTCAACCTTCTTGGTTAAGTCGACCATGCTGGGCGCCAAGAGGCTATTGGGATCAGAATCCAAGCTGGCCCTACCTTTGTTCCCCCAGGATATTGTTAAAATGGGGAGTTTGTTGGACTTAGACAAACTGGAGGATCTCAGGTTTTGGTGTGCCCTGCTATTATCTTTCCGGTGTGTCCTGCGTGTTGGACATGTGGTTAACTCGGTGCACTCATTACATGTGAGAGATATATTGTGGACATGTGACGGCATGGACGTCAGGATTAATAGCTCTAAAACTGTGCAGTACAAGGAGCGTGTGGAGGTAGTACCGGTAGTGAGAGCGTCCAGTGCTCTGTGCCCGGTTGGTCCACTTAAAAAGTTTCTGGCTGCTTCTCATAGGCAGCCTTCCTCTACCCTATTTGGATTAACCTACAATAGTTATTCTTCAAGACTCAAGGAACTGTGCAAGGATGTGGGTCTATTAGGCCAATATAGTACTCATTCAGTGCGTCGGGGGGCTGCCTCCTTCTTAGCTACCTTCCTGCCTCTCCATGATGTGAAACGTTACGGCGGGTGGAAATCATGGGCAGTACTCCTGTATCTATCAGACACTTACAGCTCCCGCAGAGACAAGGATGTGTTAGTGGCAGAGAGATTGAGTGATTTTTTCTAGGCAAGTGTTCTTGTTGGCTTTTGGCCTCCTGGTTATGCTAGGTCAAAAGCCAAGTGTATTTCTGTGTCACCGTTATCTTTGTGCGACGTGAATATGGGGTGGATACTTACTAGTCAGTATCCAGGTATATTCAGGGAGGCGGCAAATTGTAGTTCATCAATTGTCCACCCCAGGTGGGGGCGCCACCAGGTCCTTCTGGTTGGCCACCGCCGTCTACACCGTCAGTGCTACCTCACCCCTCAATGGTTCAACAACTATCTACATTTTTTCTTTTCTTTAATGTTCTTTTGTATGTTTATATTTATCTCGTATGTTACCTAGATTTAATAAAGGCCTCCTGGTTATGCTAGGTCAAAAGGCAAGTGTATTTCTGTGTCACCGTTATCTTTGTGCGACGTGAATATATATATATATATACATCATGTGCAAAATGAAATGTCCCCACTGCTCCATTGAGCATTGCCACTATCATTTCCTTTATCAATTCACATTCTATCCATAGTCCTGGGCTGTTTCAGCATGTTCACAGCCTTTTCAGTCTAACCAGAGTACAAGTCTAGAGGGCTGGCCAGTTGCTGAATCCTACACCAGAGGGCAGGGCATGCTGGCATGCTTTGATTCTTTCTCGCCAGATGGCAGCACAATCCAGTCTGGAGACAATTCCCAAGCCAGCCTAGCAAATTTGACGCATTAAAGCAGGCCTAGAGTAGTCGCCCCAGCATAATTCTCTGCTTAAAGCGGCTCAGGTCGATCAGCCATGTAGGTTCTCCATGTGTGTGGGAGGAGAGGCCGACAAAGGACACACATTCCCCGTTATACGGCTTGGACACCACATCAGTGGTGAAAAAGGTTGTACATAGCCTCGCACCGCAGCTCATACTTACCTGGCACAGGAGACACCGTGATCTATGCGGTGGTTCCCCCAGGGCGAGGCCCCTCCATTGCACTACGGTTGGGTTGACCCTTGCGATCATCCCAAATGTGGATGACTCGGGTGTGCAATTTTTGTTAGGTAGGGACTGCATCCGCCCTATCCCCTGACATCTAAACCAAAGTCAATGAAGGCACCACTCGCTCTCGAACCCCGGTCCTCGGGCAGGTCGATGCAGCACGCATGAATGTCCGTTCCCCGATTCCAAATGGCCATGTTCACCCGCCTCTGTAGACCTTGATATTTGTCCGATTTGAAATCCGCAAAAACTGGCACGTAGCTAAAGATTCGGACATCACAGCACAGCTACCATCGACAACGCTGCCCTCATTGCCACGGCCGTCGGTCTCCTGTAGTCGCGCACCCGCCGTAATAGCACCTTGTAAATGTTAACACGGGGCCCTATATTCCACCCCTCTCTCTGTACTCCTCTCTATGTATTTCTGATGCCCTCGGACAGGCGTGGCGCTTCTAAAACACGAGGAGAGCCCTTTTGAGAGCAGGCCTGCTCGTTGCCACGGCCGGTCGTATAGCACCATAGCATTTATATATATATATATATATATACATCATGTGCACAATGAAATGTCCCCACTGCTCCATTGAGCATTGCCACTATCATTTCCTTTATAAATTCACATTCTATCAATAGTCCTGGGCTGTTTCAGCATGTTCACAGCCTTTTCAGTCTAACCAGAGCACAAGTCTAGAGGGCTGGCCAGTTGCTAAATCCTACACCAGAGGGCAGGGCATGCTGGCATGCTTTGATTCGTTCTCGCCAGATGGCAGCACAATCCAGTCTGGAGACAATTCCCAAGCCAGCCTAGCAAATTTGACGCATTAAAGCAGGCCTAGAGTAGTCGCCCCAGCATAATTCTCTGCGTAAAGTGGCTCACGGTCGATCAGCCATGTAGGTTCTCCATGTGTGTGGGAGGAGAGGCCGACAAAGGACACACATTCCCCGTTATAAGGCTTGGACACCACATCAGTGGTGAAAAAGGTTGTACATAGCCTCGCACCGCAGCTCATACTCACCTGGCACAGGAGACACCATGATCTATGCGGTGGTTCCCCCAGGGCGAGGCCCCTCCATTGCACTACGGTTGGGTTGACCCTCCGATCATCCCAAATGTGGATGACTCGGGTGTGCAATTTTTGTTAGGGAGGGACTGCATCTGCGCTATCCCCTGACATCTAAACCAAAGTCAATGAAGGCACCACTCGCTCTCGAACCCCGGTCCTCGGGCAGGTCGATGCAGCACGCATGAATGTCCGCTCCCCGATTCCAAATGGCCATGTTCACCCGCCTCTGTAGACCTTGATATTTGTCCGATTTGAAATCCGCAAAAACTGGCACGTAGCTAAAGATTCGGACATCACAGCACAGCTACCGTCGACAACGCTGCCCTCATTGCCACGGCCGTCGGTCTCCTGAAGTCGCGACCCCGCCGTAATAGCACCTTGTAAATGTTAACACGGGGCCCTATATTCCACCCCTCTCTCTGTACTCCTCTCTATGTATTTCTGATGCCGTCGGGCAGGCGTGGCGCTTCTAAAACACGAGGAGAGCCCTTTTGAGGGCAGGCCTGCTCGTTGCCACAGCCGGTCGTATTCCGCATTAGCGAGATACAGTGGCTCCACCTTTTGGACCACTGGTAACAATCATAACCCTTTGCTCTGCAAGGACCAGCTCAGCCAAATCTCGTGGCCGAGATTAGGGTACAGGCAGGGTGCAGGTATTGTGAATAGGGCATACCTGGACACTCCTAATGTCACCTGTGTCCAGTATAGTGTAGTGGTTAGCACTGTGGACTCATAATGCTGGGAGCCCAAGTTCAAATCCCTACCAGGCCAAATAACACTGTGTCCTTTAAATACATGTTTCTAAATTTTCTATAGTATTGTGAATAATGTATTCTGTTTCCAAAATTGCTTTACTTATGCATATGATTACCAGGCATTGCCTGGAAGAGATTTGAACTCAGGTACTCTGCATCATGAGTCCACAGTGCTAACCATTACACTATACTGGACACAGGTGACATTAGGAGTGTCCAGGTATGCCCTATTCACAATACCTGCACCCTGCCTGTACCCTAATCTCGGCCACGAGATTTGGCTGAGCTGGTCCTTGCAGAGCAAAGGGTTATGATTGTTACCAGTGGGAATGGCGCTATCCACTGATCATCTTGCTAATGCCCTATAGCACCATAGCATTTATATATATATATATATATATATATATATATATATATATATATATATATATATATACATCATGTGCAAAATGAAATGTCGCCACTGCTCCATTGAGCATTGCCACTATCATTTCCTTTATCAATTCACATTCTATCCATAGTCCTGGGCTGTTTCAGCATGTTCACAGCCTTTTCAGTCTAACCAGAGGACAAGTCTAGAGGGCTGGCCAGTTGCTGAATCCTACACCAGAGGGCAGGGCATGCTGGCATGCTTTGATTCTTTCTCGCCAGATGGCAGCACAATCCAGTCTGGAGACAATTCCCAAGCCAGCCTAGCAAATTTGACGCATTAAAGCAGGCCTAGAGTAGGCGCCCCAGCATAATTCTCTGCATAAAGCGGCTCACGGTCGATCAGCCATGTAGGTTCTCAATGTGTGTGGGAGGAGAGGCCGACAAAGGACACACATTCCCCGTTATACGGCTTGGACACCACATCAGTGGTGAAAAAGGTTGTACATAGCCTCGCACCGCAGCTAATACTTACCTGGCACAGGAGACACCGTGATCTATGCGGTGGTTCCCCCAGGGCGAGGCCTTTCCATTGCACTACGGTTGGGTTGACCCTTGCGATCATCCCAAATGTGGATGACTCGGGTGTGCAATTTTTGTTAGGTAGGGACTGCATCCGCGCTATCCCCTGACATCTAAACCAAAGTCAATGAAGGCACCACTCGCTCTCGAACCCCGGTCCTCGGGCAGGTCGATGCAGCACGCATGAATGTCCGCTCCCCGATTCCAAATGGCCATGTTCACCCGCCTCTGTAGACCTTGATATTTGTCCGATTTGAAATCCGCAAAAACTGGCACGTAGCTAAAGATTAGGACATCACAGCACATTTACCGTCGACAACGCTGCCCTCATTGCCACGGCCGTCGGTCTCCTGTAGTCGCGCCCCCGCCGTAATAGCACCTTGTAAATGTTAACACGGGGCCCTATATTCCACCCCTCTCTCTGTACTCCTCTCTATGTATTTCTGATGCCGTCGGGCAGGCGTGGCGCTTCTAAAACACGAGGAGAGCCCTTTTGAGAGCAGGCCTGCTCGTTGCCACGGCCGGTCGTATAGCACCATAGCATTTATATATATATATATATATATATATACATCATGTGAAAAATGAAATGTCCCCACTGCTCCATTGAGCATTGCCACTATCGTTTCCTTTATCGATTCACATTCTATCAATAGTCCTGGGCTGTTTCAGCATGTTCACAGCCTTTTCAGTCTAACCAGAGCACAAGTCTAGAGGGCTGGCCAGTTGCTGAATCCTACACCAGAGGGCAGGGCATGCTGGCATGCTTTGATTCGTTCTCGCCAGATGGCAGCACAATCCAGTCTGGAGACAATTCCCAAGCCAGCCTAGCAAATTTGATGCATTAAAGCAGGCCTAGAGTAGTCGCCCCAGCATAATTCTCTGCGTAAAGTGACTCACGGTCGATCAGCCATGTAGGTTCTCCATGTGTGTGGGAGGAGAGGCCGACAAAGGACACACATTCCCCGTTATACGGCTTGGACACCACATCAGTGGTGAAAAAGGTTGTACATAGCCTCGCACCGCAGCTCATACTTACCTGGCACAGGAGACATCGTGATCTATGCGGTGGTTCCCCCAGGGCGAGGCCCCTCCATTGCACTACGGTTGGGTTGACCCTTGCGATCATCCCAAATGTGGATGACTCGGGTGTGCAATTTTTGTTAGGTAGGGACTGCATCCGCGCTATCCCCTGACATCTAAACCAAAGTCAATGAAGGCACCACTCGCTCTCGAACCCCGGTCCTCGGGCAGGTCGATGCAGCACGCATGAATGTCCGCTCCCCGATTCCAAATGGCCATGTTCACCCGCCTCTGTAGACCTTGATATTTGTCCGATTTGAAATCCGCAAAAACTGGCACGTAGCTAAAGATTAGGACATCACAGCACATTTACCGTCGACAACGCTGCCCTCATTGCCACGGCCGTCGGTCTCCTGTAGTCGCGCCCCCGCCGTAATAGCACCTTGTAAATGTTAACACGGGGCCCTATATTCCACCCCTCTCTCTGTACTCCTCTCTATGTATTTCTGATGCCGTCGGGCAGGCGTGGCGCTTCTAAAACACGAGGAGAGCCCTTTTGAGGGCAGGCCTGCTCGTTGCCACGGCCGGTCGTATAGCACCATAGCATTTATATATATATATATATATATATACATCATGTGAAAAATGAAATGTCCCCACTGCTCCATTGAGCATTGCCACTATCATTTCCTTTATCAATTCACATTCTATCCATAGTCCTGGGCTGTTTCAGCATGTTCACAGCCTTTTCAGTCTAACCAGAGGACAAGTCTAGATGGCTGGCCAGTTGCTGAATCCTACACCAGAGGGCAGGGCATGCTGGCATGCTTTGATTCTTTCTCGCCAGATGGCAGCACAATCCATCTGGAGACAATTCCCAAGCCAGCCTAGCAAATTTGACGCATTAAAGCAGGCCTAGAGTAGGCGGCCCAGCATAATTCTCTGCTTAAAGGGGCTCACGGTCGATCAGCCATGTAGGTTCTCAATGTGTGTGGGAGGAGAGGCCGACAAAGGACACACATTCCCCGTTATACGGCTTGGACACCACATCAGTGGTGAAAAAGGTTGTACATAGCCTCGCACCGCAGCTCATACTTACCTGGCACAGGAGACACCGTGATCTATGCGGTGGTTCCCCCAGGGCGAGGCCCCTCCATTGCACTACGGTTGGGTTGACCCTTGCGATCATCCCAAATGTGGATGACTCGGGTGTGCAATTTTTGTTAGGTAAGGACTGCATCCGCGCTATCCCCTGACATCTAAACCAAAGTCAATGAAGGCACCACTCGCTCTCGAACCCCGGTCCTCGGGCAGGTCGATGCAGCACGCATGAATGTCCGCTCCCCAATTCCAAATGGCCATGTTCACCCGCCTCTGTAGACCTTGATATTTGTCCGATTTGAAATCCGCAAAAACTGGCACGTAGCTAAAGATTCGGACATCACAGCACAGCTACCGTCGACAACGCTGCCCTCATTGCCACGGCCGTCGGTCTCCTGTAGTCGCGCCCCCGCCGTAATAGCACCTTGTAAATGTTAACACGGGGCCCTATATTCCACCCCTCTCTCTGTACTCCTCTCTATGTATTTCTGATGCCGTCGGGCAGGCTTGGCGCTTCTAAAACACGAGGAGAGCCCTTTTGAGGGCAGGCCTGCTCGTTGCCACGGCCGGTCGTATAGCACCATAGCATTTATATATATATATATATATATATACATCATGTGAAAAATGAAATGTCCCCACTGCTCCATTGAGCATTGCCACTATCATTTCCTTTATCAATTCACATTCTATCCATAGTCCTGGGCTGTTTCAGCATGTTCACAGCCTTTTCAGTCTAACCAGAGGACAAGTCTAGATGGCTGGCCAGTTGCTGAATCCTACACCAGAGGGCAGGGCATGCTGGCATGCTTTGATTCTTTCTCGCCAGATGGCAGCACAATCCATCTGGAGACAATTCCCAAGCCAGCCTAGCAAATT
The DNA here is from genome assembly GCA_947462335.1 of Harmothoe impar. NCBI lineage: Eukaryota > Metazoa > Annelida > Polychaeta > Phyllodocida > Polynoidae > Harmothoe > Harmothoe impar. Next base: position 51,921,763 of record OX381721.1, on the reverse strand, counting down.
TGACGCATTAAAGCAGGCCTAGAGTAGGCGGCCCAGCATAATTCTCTGCTTAAAGGGGCTCACGGTCGATCAGCCATGTAGGTTCTCAATGTGTGTGGGAGGAGAGGCCGACAAAGGACACACATTCCCCGTTATACGGCTTGGACACCACATCAGTGGTGAAAAAGGTTGTACATAGCCTCGCACCGCAGCTCATACTTACCTGGCACAGGAGACACCGTGATCTATGCGGTGGTTCCCCCAGGGCGAGGCCCCTCCATTGCACTACGGTTGGGTTGACCCTTGCGATCATCCCAAATGTGGATGACTCGGGTGTGCAATTTTTGTTAGGTAAGGACTGCATCCGCGCTATCCCCTGACATCTAAACCAAAGTCAATGAAGGCACCACTCGCTCTCGAACCCCGGTCCTCGGGCAGGTCGATGCAGCACGCATGAATGTCCGCTCCCCAATTCCAAATGGCCATGTTCACCCGCCTCTGTAGACCTTGATATTTGTCCGATTTGAAATCCGCAAAAACTGGCACGTAGCTAAAGATTCGGACATCACAGCACAGCTACCGTCGACAACGCTGCCCTCATTGCCACGGCCGTCGGTCTCCTGTAGTCGCGCCCCCGCCGTAATAGCACCTTGTAAATGTTAACACGGGGCCCTATATTCCACCCCTCTCTCTGTACTCCTCTCTATGTATTTCTGATGCCGTCGGGCAGGCTTGGCGCTTCTAAAACACGAGGAGAGCCCTTTTGAGGGCAGGCCTGCTCGTTGCCACGGCCGGTCGTATAGCACCATAGCATTTATATATATATATATATATATATAAATATACATCATGTGCAAAATGAAATGTCCCCACTGCTCCATTGAGCATTGCCACTATCATTTCCTTTATAAATTCACATTCTATCCATAGTCCTGGGCTGTTTCAGCATGTTCACAGCCTTTTCAGTCTAACCAGAGCACAAGTCTAGGGGGCTGGCCAGTTGCTAAATCCTACACCAGAGGGCAGGGCATGCTGGCATGCTTTGATTCTTTCTCGCCAGATGGCAGCACAATCCAGTCTGGAGACAATTCCCAAGCCAGCCTAGCAAATTTGACGCATTAAAGCAGGCCTAGAGTAGTCGCCCCAGCATAATTCTCTGCGTAAAGTGGCTCACGGTCGATCAGCCATGTAGGTTCTCAATGTGTGTGGGAGGAGAGGCCGACAAAGGACACACATTCCCCGTTATACGGCTTGGACACCACATCAGTGGTGAAAAAGGTTGTACATAGCCTCGCACCGCAGCTCATACTTACCTGGCACAGGAGACACCGTGATCTATGCGGTGGTTCCCCCAGGGCGAGGCCCCTCCATTGCACTACGGTTGGGTTGACCCTTGCGATCATCCCAAATGTGGATGACTCGGGTGTGCAATTTTTGTTAGGGAGGGACTGCATCTGCGCTATCCCCTGACATCTAAACCAAAGTCAATGAAGGCACCACTCGCTCTCGAACCCCGGTCCTCGGGCAGGTCGATGCAGCACGCATGAATGTCCGCTCCCCGATTCCAAATGGCCATGTTCACCCGCCTCTGTAGACCTTGATATTTGTCCGATTTGAAATCCGCAAAAACTGGCACGTAGCTAAAGATTCGGACATCACAGCACAGCTACCGTCGACAACGCTGCCCTCATTGCCACGGCCGTCGGTCTCCTGTAGTCGCGCCCCCGCCGTAATAGCACCTTGTAAATGTTAACACGGGGCCCTATATTCCACCCCTCTCTCTGTACTCCTCTCTATGTATTTCTGATGCCGTCGGGCAGGCGTGGCGCTTCTAAAACACGAGGAGAGCCCTTTTGAGGGCAGGCCTGCTCGTTGCCACTGCCGGTCGTATAGCACCATAGCATTTATATATATATATATATATATATATATATATATATATATATATATATATATACATCATGTGCAAAATGAAATGTCCCCACTGCTCCATTGAGCATTGCCACTATCATTTCCTTTATCAATTCACATTCTATCCATAGTCCTGGGCTGTTTCAGCATGTTCACAGCCTTTTCAGTCTAACCAGAGGACAAGTCTAGATGGCTGGCCAGTTGCTGAATCCTACACCAGAGGGCAGGGCATGCTGGCATGCTTTGATTCTTTCTCGCCAGATGGCAGCACAATCCATCTGGAGACAATTCCCAAGCCAGCCTAGCAAATTTGACGCATTAAAGCAGGCCTAGAGTAGGCGGCCCAGCATAATTCTCTGCTTAAAGGGGCTCACGGTCGATCAGCCATGTAGGTTCTCAATGTGTGTGGGAGGAGAGGCCGACAAAGGACACACATTCCCCGTTATACGGCTTGGACACCACATCAGTGGTGAAAAAGGTTGTACATAGCCTCGCACCGCAGCTCATACTTACCTGGCACAGGAGACACCGTGATCTATGCGGTGGTTCCCCCAGGGCGAGGCCCCTCCATTGCACTACGGTTGGGTTGACCCTTGCGATCATCCCAAATGTGGATGACTCGGGTGTGCAATTTTTGTTAGGTAAGGACTGCATCCGCGCTATCCCCTGACATCTAAACCAAAGTCAATGAAGGCACCACTCGCTCTCGAACCCCGGTCCTCGGGCAGGTCGATGCAGCACGCATGAATGTCCGCTCCCCAATTCCAAATGGCCATGTTCACCCGCCTCTGTAGACCTTGATATTTGTCCGATTTGAAATCCGCAAAAACTGGCACGTAGCTAAAGATTCGGACATCACAGCACAGCTACCGTCGACAACGCTGCCCTCATTGCCACGGCCGTCGGTCTCCTGTAGTCGCGCCCCCGCCGTAATAGCACCTTGTAAATGTTAACACGGGGCCCTATATTCCACCCCTCTCTCTGTACTCCTCTCTATGTATTTCTGATGCCGTCGGGCAGGCTTGGCGCTTCTAAAACACGAGGAGAGCCCTTTTGAGGGCAGGCCTGCTCGTTGCCACGGCCGGTCGTATAGCACCATAGCATTTATATATATATATATATATATATACATCATGTGAAAAATGAAATGTCCCCACTGCTCCATTGAGCATTGCCACTATCATTTCCTTTATCAATTCACATTCTATCCATAGTCCTGGGCTGTTTCAGCATGTTCACAGCCTTTTCAGTCTAACCAGAGGACAAGTCTAGATGGCTGGCCAGTTGCTGAATCCTACACCAGAGGGCAGGGCATGCTGGCATGCTTTGATTCTTTCTCGCCAGATGGCAGCACAATCCATCTGGAGACAATTCCCAAGCCAGCCTAGCAAATTTGACGCATTAAAGCAGGCCTAGAGTAGGCGGCCCAGCATAATTCTCTGCTTAAAGGGGCTCACGGTCGATCAGCCATGTAGGTTCTCAATGTGTGTGGGAGGAGAGGCCGACAAAGGACACACATTCCCCGTTATACGGCTTGGACACCACATCAGTGGTGAAAAAGGTTGTACATAGCCTCGCACCGCAGCTCATACTTACCTGGCACAGGAGACACCGTGATCTATGCGGTGGTTCCCCCAGGGCGAGGCCCCTCCATTGCACTACGGTTGGGTTGACCCTTGCGATCATCCCAAATGTGGATGACTCGGGTGTGCAATTTTTGTTAGGTAAGGACTGCATCCGCGCTATCCCCTGACATCTAAACCAAAGTCAATGAAGGCACCACTCGCTCTCGAACCCCGGTCCTCGGGCAGGTCGATGCAGCACGCATGAATGTCCGCTCCCCAATTCCAAATGGCCATGTTCACCCGCCTCTGTAGACCTTGATATTTGTCCGATTTGAAATCCGCAAAAACTGGCACGTAGCTAAAGATTCGGACATCACAGCACAGCTACCGTCGACAACGCTGCCCTCATTGCCACGGCCGTCGGTCTCCTGTAGTCGCGCCCCCGCCGTAATAGCACCTTGTAAATGTTAACACGGGGCCCTATATTCCACCCCTCTCTCTGTACTCCTCTCTATGTATTTCTGATGCCGTCGGGCAGGCTTGGCGCTTCTAAAACACGAGGAGAGCCCTTTTGAGGGCAGGCCTGCTCGTTGCCACGGCCGGTCGTATAGCACCATAGCATTTATATATATATATATATATATATAAATATACATCATGTGCAAAATGAAATGTCCCCACTGCTCCATTGAGCATTGCCACTATCATTTCCTTTATAAATTCACATTCTATCCATAGTCCTGGGCTGTTTCAGCATGTTCACAGCCTTTTCAGTCTAACCAGAGCACAAGTCTAGGGGGCTGGCCAGTTGCTAAATCCTACACCAGAGGGCAGGGCATGCTGGCATGCTTTGATTCTTTCTCGCCAGATGGCAGCACAATCCAGTCTGGAGACAATTCCCAAGCCAGCCTAGCAAATTTGACGCATTAAAGCAGGCCTAGAGTAGTCGCCCCAGCATAATTCTCTGCGTAAAGTGGCTCACGGTCGATCAGCCATGTAGGTTCTCAATGTGTGTGGGAGGAGAGGCCGACAAAGGACACACATTCCCAGTTATACGGCTTGGACACCACATCAGTGGTGAAAAAGGTTGTACATAGCCTCGCACCGCAGCTCATACTTACCTGGCACAGGAGACACCGTGATCTATGCGGTGGTTCCCCCAGGGCGAGGCCCCTCCATTGCACTACGGTTGGGTTGACCCTTGCGATCATCCCAAATGTGGATGACTCGGGTGTGCAATTTTTGTTAGGGAGGGACTGCATCTGCGCTATCCCCTGACATCTAAACCAAAGTCAATGAAGGCACCACTCGCTCTCGAACCCCGGTCCTCGGGCAGGTCGATGCAGCACGCATGAATGTCCGCTCCCCGATTCCAAATGGCCATGTTCACCCGCCTCTGTAGACCTTGATATTTGTCCGATTTGAAATCCGCAAAAACTGGCACGTAGCTAAAGATTCGGACATCACAGCACAGCTACCGTCGACAACGCTGCCCTCATTGCCACGGCCGTCGGTCTCCTGTAGTCGCGCCCCCGCCGTAATAGCACCTTGTAAATGTTAACACGGGGCCCTATATTCCACCCCTCTCTCTGTACTCCTCTCTATGTATTTCTGATGCCGTCGGGCAGGCGTGGCGCTTCTAAAACACGAGGAGAGCCCTTTTGAGGGCAGGCCTGCTCGTTGCCACTGCCGGTCGTATAGCACCATAGCATTTATATATATATATATATATATATATATATATATATATATATATATATATATACATCATGTGCAAAATGAAATGTCCCCACTGCTCCATTGAGCATTGCCACTATCATTTCCTTTATAAATTCACATTCTATCAATAGTCCTGGGCTGTTTCAGCATGTTCACAGCCTTTTCAGTCTAACCAGAGCACAAGTCTAGAGGGCTGGCCAGTTGCTAAATCCTACACCAGAGGGCAGGGCATGCTGGCATGCTTTGATTCGTTCTCGCCAGATGGCAGCACAATCCAGTCTGGAGACAATTCCCAAGCCAGCCTAGCAAATTTGACGCATTAAAGCAGGCCTAGAGTAGTCGCCCCAGCATAATTCTCTGCGTAAAGTGGCTCACGGTCGATCAGCCATGTAGGTTCTCCATGTGTGTGGGAGGAGAGGCCGACAAAGGACACACATTCCCCGTTATAAGGCTTGGACACCACATCAGTGGTGAAAAAGGTTGTACATAGCCTCGCACCGCAGCTCATACTCACCTGGCACAGGAGACACCATGATCTATGCGGTGGTTCCCCCAGGGCGAGGCCCCTCCATTGCACTACGGTTGGGTTGACCCTTGCGATCATCCCAAATGTGGATGACTCGGGTGTGCAATTTTTGTTAGGGAGGGACTGCATCTGCGCTATCCCCTGACATCTAAACCAAAGTCAATGAAGGCACCACTCGCTCTCGAACCCCGGTCCTCGGGCAGGTCGATGCAGCACGCATGAATGTCCGCTCCCCGATTCCAAATGGCCATGTTCACCCGCCTCTGTAGACCTTGATATTTGTCCGATTTGAAATCCGCAAAAACTGGCACGTAGCTAAAGATTCGGACATCACAGCACAGCTACCGTCGACAACACTGCCCTCATTGCCACGGCCGTCGGTCTCCTGAAGTCGCGACCCCGCCGTAATAGCACCTTGTAAATGTTAACACGGGGCCCTATATTCCACCCCTCTCTCTGTACTCCTCTCTATGTATTTCTGATGCCGTCGGGCAGGCGTGGCGCTTCTAAAACACGAGGAGAGCCCTTTTGAGGGCAGGCCTGCTCGTTGCCACAGCCGGTCGTATAGCACCATAGCATTTATATATATATATATATATATATATATATATATATATACATCATGTGCAAAATGAAATGTCGCCACTGCTCCATTGAGCATTGCCACTATCATTTCCTTTATCAATTCACATTCTATCCATAGTCCTGGGCTGTTTCAGCATGTTCACAGCCTTTTCAGTCTAACCAGAGGACAAGTCTAGAGGGCTGGCCAGTTGCTGAATCCTACACCAGAGGGCAGGGCATGCTGGCATGCTTTGATTCTTTCTCGCCAGATGGCAGCACAATCCAGTCTGGAGACAATTCCCAAGCCAGCCTAGCAAATTTGACGCATTAAAGCAGGCCTAGAGTAGGCGTCCCAGCATAATTCTCTGCATAAAGCGGCTCACGGTCGATCAGCCATGTAGGTTCTCAATGTGTGTGGGAGGAGAGGCCGACAAAGGACACACATTCCCCGTTATACGGCTTGGACACCACATCAGTGGTGAAAAAGGTTGTACATAGCCTCGCACCGCAGCTAATACTTACCTGGCACAGGAGACACCGTGATCTATGCGGTGGTTCCCCCAGGGCGAGGCCTTTCCATTGCACTACGGTTGGGTTGACCCTTGCGATCATCCCAAATGTGGATGACTCGGGTGTGCAATTTTTGTTAGGTAGGGACTGCATCCGCGCTATCCCCTGACATCTAAACCAAAGTCAATGAAGGCACCACTCGCTCTCGAACCCCGGTCCTCGGGCAGGTCGATGCAGCACGCATGAATGTCCGCTCCCCGATTCCAAATGGCCATGTTCACCCGCCTCTGTAGACCTTGATATTTGTCCGATTTGAAATCCGCAAAAACTGGCACGTAGCTAAAGATTAGGACATCACAGCACATTTACCGTCGACAACGCTGCCCTCATTGCCACGGCCGTCGGTCTCCTGTAGTCGCGCCCCCGCCGTAATAGCACCTTGTAAATGTTAACACGGGGCCCTATATTCCACCCCTCTCTCTGTACTCCTCTCTATGTATTTCTGATGCCGTCGGGCAGGCGTGGCGCTTCTAAAACACGAGGAGAGCCCTTTTGAGAGCAGGCCTGCTCGTTGCCACGGCCGGTCGTATAGCACCATAGCATTTATATATATATATATATATATATATACATCATGTGAAAAATGAAATGTCCCCACTGCTCCATTGAGCATTGCCACTATCGTTTCCTTTATCGATTCACATTCTATCAATAGTCCTGGGCTGTTTCAGCATGTTCACAGCCTTTTCAGTCTAACCAGAGCACAAGTCTAGAGGGCTGGCCAGTTGCTGAATCCTACACCAGAGGGCAGGGCATGCTGGCATGCTTTGATTCTTTCTCGCCAGATGGCAGCACAATCCAGTCTGGAGACAATTCCCAAGCCAGCCTAGCAAATTTGATGCATTAAAGCAGGCCTAGAGTAGTCGCCCCAGCATAATTCTCTGCGTAAAGTGACTCACGGTCGATCAGCCATGTAGGTTCTCCATGTGTGTGGGAGGAGAGGCCGACAAAGGACACACATTCCCCGTTATACGGCTTGGACACCACATCAGTGGTGAAAAAGGTTGTACATAGCCTCGCACCGCAGCTCATACTTACCTGGCACAGGAGACACCGTGATCTATGCGGTGGTTCCCCCAGGGCGAGGCCCCTCCATTGCACTACGGTTGGGTTGACCCTTGCGATCATCCCAAATGTGGATGACTCGGGTGTGCAATTTTTGTTAGGTAGGGACTGCATCCGCGCTATCCCCTGACATCTAAACCAAAGTCAATGAAGGCACCACTCGCTCTCGAACCCCGGTCCTCGGGCAGGTCGATGCAGCACGCATGAATGTCCGCTCCCCGATTCCAAATGGCCATGTTCACCCGCCTCTGTAGACCTTGATATTTGTCCGATTTGAAATCCGCAAAAACTGGCACGTAGCTAAAGATTAGGACATCACAGCACATTTACCGTCGACAACGCTGCCCTCATTGCCACGGCCGTCGGTCTCCTGTAGTCGCGCCCCCGCCGTAATAGCACCTTGTAAATGTTAACACGGGGCCCTATATTCCACCCCTCTCTCTGTACTCCTCTCTATGTATTTCTGATGCCGTCGGGCAGGCGTGGCGCTTCTAAAACACGAGGAGAGCCCTTTTGAGGGCAGGCCTGCTCGTTGCCACGGCCGGTCGTATAGCACCATAGCATTTATATATATATATATATATATATACATCATGTGAAAAATGAAATGTCCCCACTGCTCCATTGAGCATTGCCACTATCATTTCCTTTATCAATTCACATTCTATCCATAGTCCTGGGCTGTTTCAGCATGTTCACAGCCTTTTCAGTCTAACCAGAGGACAAGTCTAGATGGCTGGCCAGTTGCTGAATCCTACACCAGAGGGCAGGGCATGCTGGCATGCTTTGATTCTTTCTCGCCAGATGGCAGCACAATCCAGTCTGGAGACAATTCCCAAGCCAGCCTAGCAAATTTGACGCATTAAAGCAGGCCTAGAGTAGGCGGCCCAGCATAATTCTCTGCTTAAAGGGGCTCACGGTCGATCAGCCATGTAGGTTCTCAATGTGTGTGGGAGGAGAGGCCGACAAAGGACACACATTCCCCGTTATACGGCTTGGACACCACATCAGTGGTGAAAAAGGTTGTACATAGCCTCGCACCGCAGCTCATACTTACCTGGCACAGGAGACACCGTGATCTATGCGGTGGTTCCCCCAGGGCGAGGCCCCTCCATTGCACTACGGTTGGGTTGACCCTTGCGATCATCCCAAATGTGGATGACTCGGGTGTGCAATTTTTGTTAGGTAAGGACTGCATCCGCGCTATCCCCTGACATCTAAACCAAAGTCAATGAAGGCACCACTCGCTCTCGAACCCCGGTCCTCGGGCAGGTCGATGCAGCACGCATGAATGTCCGCTCCCCGATTCCAAATGGCCATGTTCACCCGCCTCTGTAGACCTTGATATTTGTCCGATTTGAAATCCGCAAAAACTGGCACGTAGCTAAAGATTCGGACATCACAGCACAGCTACCGTCGACAACGCTGCCCTCATTGCCACGGCCGTCGGTCTCCTGTAGTCGCGCCCCCGCCGTAATAGCACCTTGTAAATGTTAACACGGGGCCCTATATTCCACCCCTCTCTCTGTACTCCTCTCTATGTATTTCTGATGCCGTCGGGCAGGCTTGGCGCTTCTAAAACACGAGGAGAGCCCTTTTGAGGGCAGGCCTGCTCGTTGCCACGGCCGGTCGTATAGCACCATAGCATTTATATATATATATATATATATATAAATATACATCATGTGCAAAATGAAATGTCCCCACTGCTCCATTGAGCATTGCCACTATCATTTCCTTTATAGATTCACATTCTATCCATAGTCCTGGGCTGTTTCAGCATGTTCACAGCCTTTTCAGTCTAACCAGAGCACAAGTCTAGGGGGCTGGCCAGTTGCTGAATCCTACACCAGAGGGCAGGGCATGCTGGCATGCTTTGATTCTTTCTCGCCAGATGGCAGCACAATCCAGTCTGGAGACAATTCCCAAGCCAGCCTAGCAAATTTGACGCATTAAAGCAGGCCTAGAGTAGTCGCCCCAGCATAATTCTCTGCGTAAAGTGGCTCACGGTCGATCAGCCATGTAGGTTCTCAATGTGTGTGGGAGGAGAGGCCGACAAAGGACACACATTCCCCGTTATACGGCTTGGACACCACATCAGTGGTGAAAAAGGTTGTACATAGCCTCGCACCGCAGCTCATACTTACCTGGCACAGGAGACACCGTGATCTATGCGGTGGTTCCCCCAGGGCGAGGCCCCTCCATTGCACTACGGTTGGGTTGACCCTTGCGATCATCCCAAATGTGGATGACTCGGGTGTGCAATTTTTGTTAGGGAGGGACTGCATCTGCGCTATCCCCTGACATCTAAACCAAAGTCAATGAAGGCACCACTCGCTCTCGAACCCCGGTCCTCGGGCAGGTCGATGCAGCACGCATGAATGTCCGCTCCCCGATTCCAAATGGCCATGTTCACCCGCCTCTGTAGACCTTGATATTTGTCCGATTTGAAATCCGCAAAAACTGGCACGTAGCTAAAGATTCGGACATCACAGCACAGCTACCGTCGACAACGCTGCCCTCATTGCCACGGCCGTCGGTCTCCTGTAGTCGCGCCCCCGCCGTAATAGCACCTTGTAAATGTTAACACGGGGCCCTATATTCCACCCCTCTCTCTGTACTCCTCTCTATGTATTTCTGATGCCGTCGGGCAGGCGTGGCGCTTCTAAAACACGAGGAGAGCCCTTTTGAGGGCAGGCCTGCTCGTTGCCACTGCCGGCCGTATAGCACCATAGCATTTATATATATATATATATATATATATATATATATATATACATCATGTGCAAAATGAAATGTCCCCACTGCTCCATTGAGCATTGCCACTATCATTTCCTTTATCAATTCACATTCTATCCATAGTCCTGGGCTGTTTCAGCATGTTCACAGCCTTTTCAGTCTAACCAGAGCACAAGTCTAGAGGGCTGGCCAGTTGCTGAATCCTACACCAGAGGGCAGGGCATGCTGGCATGCTTTGATTCGTTCTCGCCAGATGGCAGCACAATCCAGTCTGGAGACAATTCCCAAGCCAGCCTAGCAAATTTGACGCATTAAAGCAGGCCTAGAGTAGTCGCCCCAGCATAATTCTCTGCGTAAAGTGGCTCACGGTCGATCAGCCATGTAGGTTCTCCATGTGTGTGGGAGGAGAGGCCGACAAAGGACACACATTCCCCGTTATACGGCTTGGACACCACATCAGTGGTGAAAAAGGTTGTACATAGCCTCGCACCGCAGCTCATACTTACCTGGCACAGGAGACACCGTGATCTATGCGGTGGTTCCCCCAGGGCGAGGCCCCTCCATTGCACTACGGTTGGGTTGACCCTTGCGATCATCCCAAATGTGGATGACTCGGGTGTGCAATTTTTGTTAGGGAGGGACTGCATCTGCGCTATCCCCTGACATCTAAACCAAAGTCAATGAAGGCACCACTCGCTCTCGAACCCCTGTCCTCGGGCAGGTCGATGCAGCATGCATAAATGTCCGCTCCCCGATTCCAAATGGCCATGTTCACCCGCCTCTGTAGACCTTGATATTTGTCCGATTTGAAATCCGCAAAAACTGGCACGTAGCTAAAGATTCGGACATCACAGCACAGCTACCGTCGACAACTCTGCCCTCATTGCCACGGCCGTCATTCTCCTGTAGTCGTGCCCCCGCCGTAATAGCACCTTGTAAATGTTAACATGGGGCCCTATATTCCACCCCTCTCTCTGTACTCCTCTCTATGTATTTCTGATGCCCTCGGGCAGGCGTGGCGCTTCTAAAACACGAGGAGAGCCCTTTTGAGGGCAGGCCTGCTCGTTGCCACGGCCGGTCGTATAGCACCATAGCATTTATATATATATATATATATATATATATACATCATGTGAAAAATGAAATGTCCCCACTGCTCCATTGAGCATTGCCACTATCATTTCCTTTATCGATTCACATTCTATCCATAGTCCTGGGCTGTTTCAGCATGTTCACAGCCTTTTCAGTCTAACCAGAGCACAAGTCTAGAGGGCTGGCCAGTTGCTGAATCCTACACCAGAGGGCAGGGCATGCTGGCATGCTTTGATTCGTTCTCGCCAGATGGCAGCACAATCCAGTCTGGAGACAATTCCCAAGCCAGCCTAGCAAATTTGACGCATTAAAGCAGGCCTAGAGTAGTCGCCCCAGCATAATTCTCTGCGTAAAGTGGCTCACGGTCGATCAGCCATGTAGGTTCTCAATGTGTGTGGGAGGAGAGGCCGACAAAGGACACACATTCCCCGTTATACGGCTTGGACACCACATCAGTGGTGAAAAAGGTTGTACATAGCCTCGCACCGCAGCTCATACTTACCTGGCACAGGAGACACCATGATCTATGCGATGGTTCCCCCAGGGCGAGGCCCCTCCATTGCACTACGGTTGGGTTGACCCTTGCGATCATCCCAAATGTGGATGACTCGGGTGTGCAATTTTTGTTAGGGAGGGACTGCATCCGCGCTATCCCCTGACATCTAAACCAAAGTCAATGAAGGCACCACTCGCTCTCGAACCCCGGTCCTTGGGCAGGTCGATGCAGCACGCATGAATGTCCGCTCCCCGATTCCAAATGGCCATGTTCACCCGCCTCTGTAGACCTTGATATTTGTCCGATTTGAAATCCGCAAAAACTGGCACGTAGCTAAAGATTCGGACATCACAGCACAGCTCCCTTCGACAACGCTGCCCTCATTGCCACGGCCGTCGGTCTCCTGTAGTCGCGCCCCCGCCGTAATAGCACCTTGTAAATGTTAACACGGGGCCCTATATTCCACCCCTCTCTCTGTACTCCTCTCTATGTATTTCTGATGCCGTCGGGCAGGCGTGGCGCTTCTAAAACACGAGGAGAGCCCTTTTGAGGGCAGGCCTGCTCGTTGCGACGGCCGGTCGTATAGCACCATAGCATTTATATATATATATAAATATATATATATCCTTAGCACTGCCATAGCGGGCCAATGTGTATAGTAAAAAGGGCCCTCTGAAAGCCAAGATTTTGCGTTTGCATTGGAAACAATACGCTATGGCAGTGCACCTCCAGAAAGTACTGGGAGTCCTAAGGATATATATATATATATATATATATATATTTATATATATATATATACATCATGTGCAAAATGAAATGTCCCCACTGCTCCATTGAGCATTGCCACTATCATTTCCTTTATCAATTCACATTCTATCCATAGTCCTGGGCTGTTTCAGCATGTTCACAGCCTTTTCAGTCTAACCAGAGCACAAGTCTAGAGGGCTGGCCAGTTGCTGAATCCTACACCAGAGGGCAGGGCATGCTGGCATGCTTTGATTCTTTCTCGCCAGATGGCAGCACAATCCAGTCTGGAGACAATTCCCAAGCCAGCCTAGCAAATTTGACGCATTAAAGCAGGCCTAGAGTAGTCGCCCCAGCATAATTCTCTGCGTAAAGTGGATCACGGTCGATCAGCCATGTAGGTTCTCCATGTGTGTGGGAGGAGAGGCCGACAAAGGACACACATTCCCCGTTATACGGCTTGGACACCACATCAGTGGTGAAAAAGGTTGTACATAGCCTCGCACCGCAGCTCAAACTTACCTGGCACAGGAGACACCGTGATCTATGCGGTGGTTCCCCCAGGGCGAGGCCCCTCCATTGCACTACGGTTGGGTTGACCCTTGCGATCATCCCAAATGTGGATGACTCGGGTGTGCAATTTTTGTTAGGGAGGGACTGCATCTGCGCTATCCCCTGACATCTAAACCAAAGTCAATGAAGGCACCACTCGCTCTCGAACCCTGGTCCTCGGGCAGGTCGATGCAGCACGCATGAATGTCCGCTCCCCGATTCCAAATGGCCATGTTCACCCGCCTCTGTAGACCTTGATATTTGTCCGATTTGAAATCCGCAAAAGCTGGCACGTAGCTAAAGATTCGGACATCACAGCACAGCTACCGTCGACAACGCTGCCCTCATTGCCACGGCCGTCGGTCTCCTGTAGTCGCGCCCCCGCCGTAATAGCACCTTGTAAATGTTAACACAGGGCCCTATATTCCACCCCTCTCTCTGTACTCCTCTCTATGTATTTCTGATGCCGTCGGGCAGGCGTGGCGCTTCTAAAACACGAGGAGAGCCCTTTTGAGGGCAGGCCTGCTCGTTGCCACGGCCGGTCGTATAGCACCATAGCATTTATATATATATATATATATACATCATGTGCAAAATGAAATGTCCCCACTGCTCCATTGAGCATTGCCACTATCATTTCCTTTATCAATTCACATTCTATCCATAGTCCTGGGCTGTTTCAGCATGTTCACAGCCTTTTCAGTCTAACCAGAGGACAAGTCTAGAGGGCTGGCCAGTTGCTGAATCCTACACCAGAGGGCAGGGCATGCTGGCATGCTTTGATTCTTTCTCGCCAGATGGCAGCACAATCCAGTCTGGAGACAATTCCCAAGCCAGCCTAGCAAATTTGACGCATTAAAGCAGGCCTAGAGTAGGCGCCCCAGCATAATTCTCTGCTTAAAGCGGCTCACGGTCGATCAGCCATGTAGGTTCTCAATGTGTGTGGGAGGAGAGGCCGACAAAGGACACACATTCCCCGTTATACGGCTTGGACACCACATCAGTGGTGAAAAAGGTTGTACATAGCCTCGCACCGCAGCTCATACTTACCTGGCACAGGAGACACCATGATCTATGCGGTGGTTCCCCCAGGGCGAGGCCCCTCCATTGCACTACGGTTGGGTTGACCCTTGCGATCACCCCAAATGTGGATGACTCGGATGTGCAATTTTTGTTAGGTAAGGACTGCATCCGCGCTATCCCCTGACATCTAAACCAAAGTCAATGAAGGCACCACTCGCTCTCGAACCCCGGTCCTCGGGCAGGTCGATGCAGCACGCATGAATGTCCGCTCCCCGATTCCAAATGGCCATGTTCACCCGCCTCTGTAGACCTTGATATTTGTCCGATTTGAAATCCGCAAAAGCTGGCACGTAGCTAAAGATTCGGACATCACAGCACAGCTACCGTCGACAACGCTGCCCTCATTGCCACGGCCGTCGGTCTCCTGTAGTCGCGCCCCCGCCGTAATAGCACCTTGTAAATGTTAACACGGGGCCCTATATTCCACCCCTCTCTCTGTACTCCTCTCTATGTATTTCTGATGCCCTCGGGCAGGCTTGGCGCTTCTAAAACACGAGGAGAGCCCTTTTGAGGGCAGGCCTGCTCGTTGCCACGGCCGGTCGTATAGCACCGTAGCATTTATATATATATATATATATATATATATATATATATATATATATATATATACATCATGTGCAAAATGAAATGTCCCCACTGCTCCATTGAGCATTGCCACTATCATTTCCTTTATCAATTCACATTCTATCCATAGTCCTGGGCTGTTTCAGCATGTTCACAGCCTTTTCAGTCTAACCAGAGCACAAGTCTAGAGGGCTGGCCAGTTGCTGAATCCTACACCAGAGGGCAGGGCATGCTGGCATGCTTTGATTCTTTCTCGCCAGATGGCAGCACAATCCAGTCTGGAGACAATTCCCAAGCCAGCCTAGCAAATTTGACGCATTAAAGCAGGCCTAGAGTAGTCGCCCCAGCATAATTCTCTGCGTAAAGTGGCTCACGGTCGATCAGCCATGTAGGTTCTCAATGTGTGTGGGAGGAGAGGCCGACAAAGGACACACATTCCCCGTTATACGGCTTGGACACCACATCAGTGGTGAAAAAGGTTGTACATAGCCTCGCACCGCAGCTCATACTTACCTGGCACAGGAGACACCGTGATCTATGCGGTGGTTCCCCCAGGGCGAGGCCCCTCCATTGCACTACGGTTGGGTTGACCCTTGCGATCATCCCAAATGTGGATGACTCGGGTGTGCAATTTTTGTTAGGGAGGGACTGCATCTGCGCTATCCCCTGACATCTAAACCAAAGTCAATGAAGGCACCACTCGCTCTCGAACCCCGGTCCTCGGGCAGGTCGATGCAGCACGCATGAATGTCCGCTCCCCGATTCCAAATGGCCATGTTCACCCGCCTCTGTAGACCTTGATATTTGTCCGATTTGAAATCCGCAAAAACTGGCACGTAGCTAAAGATTCGGACATCACAGCACAGCTCCCTTCGACAACGCTGCCCTCATTGCCACGGCCGTCGGTCTCCTGTAGTCGCGCCCCCGCCGTAATAGCACCTTGTAAATGTTAACACGGGGCCCTATATTCCACCCCTCTCTCTGTACTCCTCTCTATGTATTTCTGATGCCGTCGGGCAGGCGTGGCGCTTCTAAAACACGAGGAGAGCCCTTTTGAGGGCAGGCCTGCTCGTTGCGACGGCCGGTCGTATAGCACCATAGCATTTATATATATATATATATATATATATATATATATTTATATATATATATATACATCCTGTGCAAAATGAAATGTCCCCACTGCTCCATTGAGCATTGCCACTATCATTTCCTTTATCAATTCACATTCTATCCATAGTCCTGGGCTTTTTCAGCATGTTCACAGCCTTTTCAGTCTAACCAGAGCACAAATCCACGAAAACTGGCATGTAGCTAAAGACTCGGACATCACAGCACAGCTCCTGTCAACAACGCTGCCCTCGTTGCCACGGCCGAAGTGCTCCTGGGGCCTGTATCTTAACCTCTCTTTGATATTACGATACTTTTTGGTGTTTCCAAAGTCGACATAATAGTACTTCTGCTACATTAGTGCTATATTGGGGTTCGCTCTACTAATAGAACTCGTTTTCACTAATATAATGATTTTGTAACATGTTGCTAAAGCTCTATTAATCGTTACACCACCGTTATATTAAGGCCATTAATATATCGTTTAGCCTGATGCAATATAACTGTTTATGTCAAGGGGTGGACATAAACCTTTTAGAATTGGTTTAGTAAAAAAATGATTTCACAGACCTATTGTACATGTATAGAAGATGTCCAAAAAGAAATTTGCACAAAAATAATTAATATTAAAGTATTTATATAGCGGATATGACACAATTTGGACTGGTCATTTGAGCAATATATCAAAATGTTGATCGCTGTATTAAGGTTTCGAGTAATATTAATTATTATTGTTGTGCTATGCAATTATTTTCATTGCTTGTGGGGGCTTACATACTAAGCTATGTGCATTTTAAACCCTTCATTCTGCAATGGGATCACACAGAAGGAACATAGCTCGCTCTATTAATGTTTCTATTTATATTAATTATTATTCTCGTTGTATGTGGTATCATTGCTGGTGGGGCGAGAAACACAGTTTTCAATGTTCTATCAAGATCCTGATCGCCCTGTTAAATTTTTGCATCATATTATTATTATTGTTGTTCTATGTGGTATTTATCATTGCTGGTGGGGCATCTGATGACTGATCTGTAAGTTAGTACTATGGAGGAGAGATGGCGCCAACAACATCAGGGAGAATTTCTGCTGCTATACACCTAGATGGCAGCACCATTCTGCGCCTGCAACTATTCCTGCACTGGGGAACCCGCTCCGTCTAACGGGGCTTCCACACTATACTCTGTCTCTAATCTTTCTTAGTATATCTGTAGCACTAATATAGCTTAATATATTGAATGTTAATACATCTAGAAATGTCCTAATATAACTACTTTGAAGGTAACCAACAGCCAAAAAATTGGAAATTCTGTTTCATAAGTCGTTATACTAATATCTAAAATAGAAATATTAATTTTTCGGGTTTGGAAACAGGCTAGTTTTCGTTACCTATGGCTATATTAACTCCGCTCTATTAAGACCTGAAAATAATGCTCCTAGAAACACATCTTAAGAAACAGGCCCCAGTAGTCGCGCCCCTGCCGTAATAGCACCTTGTAAATGTTAACGCGGGGCCCTATATTCCACCCCTCTCTATGTACCTCTCTCTATGTACTTCTGATGCCGTCTGGCAGGCATGGCGTTTCTAAAACACGAGAAGTGCCCTTTTGAGGGCAGGCCTGCTCCTTGCCACGGCCGGTCGTATAGCACCATATCATATATATATATATATATATATATATATATATATATATATATATATATATATATATATATATATATATATACATCATGTGCAAAATCAAAAGCCTTTTCAGTCTGACCAGAGCACAAGTCTAGAGGGCTGGTCAGTTGCTGAATCCCAAACCAGAGGGCAGGGCATTGTGGCAGTAGATGGCTCTGATTCTTTCTCGCCAGATGGCAGCACAATCCAGTCTTGAGACAAATCCAAAGCCAGCCTAGCAAATTTGACGCATTAAAGCAGGCCTAGAGTAGTCGCCCCAGCATAATTCTCTGCTTAAAGCGGCTCACGGTCGATCAGCCATGTAGGTTCTCCATGTGTGTGGGAGGAGAGGCCGACAAAGGACACACAGTCACCTCTCCATGTACCCCTCTCTATGTACTTCTGATGCCGTCGGGCAGGCGTGGCCTTACTAAAACACAAGGAGTGCCCTTTTGAGGGCAGGCCTGCTCATTGCCACGGCCGGTCGTATAGCACCATATCATGTATATATATATATATATATATATATATATATATATATATATATATATATATATATATATATATATATATATGTATGTATATATATATATATATATATATATATATATATATATATATATATATATATATATATATATATACATCATGTGCAGAAAAAATGTCTCTACTGCTCCATTGCTGGATCATAGTGTAAATAACCAAAGTGGCTATATCTTGCTTAATATTTAGAGTCACCCGATTTTGTTCAAATGGTTGCCCATGGCCTGAACCATCTGAATATGGTGCCAAACATGCCAAAAGGTAACTGGATCATGGTGTAAAAGGCCAAAGTAGTTTGCAGGTGGCTGTAACTTGCTTAATATTTGACCGCAGAAGGTCAGAATTTTGTTCAATTGGTTGCCCATGCCCTGTACCATCTGAAAATGGTGCCATACATGCCAAAAAGTGAGTGGATCATGGTCTAAAGAAGGTGAAAACTTTGATATGCCTGTAACTTTCTTAATATTGGGTTTAGAGCTTACAAGCAATTCTACTGAAAGGTGTCACCAGATAGTCAAAAACAGCATTGATAACACTTGAATTGACAAAACTTGTCATAACAACCAAAGTACAAGAAACAAAAAAGTAGCTGCAACTTGCTTAATATTGACTGCAGAGGGTCAGAATTTTGTTCAATTGGTTGCCCATGCCCTGAACCATCTGAAAATGGTGCCATACATGCCAAAAAGTGAGTGGATCATGGTGTAAAGAAGGTGAAAACTTTGATATGCCTGTAACTTTTTTAATATTGGGTTTAGAGCTTACAAGCAATTCTACTGAAAAGTGTCACCAGATAGTCAAAAACAGCATTGAAAACACTTGAATTGACAAAACTGATCCAAACAACCAAAGTACAAGAAACAAAAAAGTAGCTGTATCTTGGTTGATGTTGACCGCAGAAGGTCAGAATTTTGTTCAAATGGTTGCCAATGGCCTGAAGCATCTGAAATTGGTGCCATACATGCCGAAAAGTAACTGGATCATGGTGTAAATGACCAAAGTGGCTGTATCTTTCTTGATATTGACCGCAGAGGGCCAGAAATTTGTTCAAATGGTTGCCCATGCCCTGAACCATCTGAAAATGGTGCCATACATGCCAAAAAGTGAGTGGATCATGGTGTAAATGACCAAAGTGGCTGTACCTGGTCAGAATTTAGTTCAATTGGTTGCCCATGCCCTGAACCATCTGAATATGGTGCCAAACATGCCAAAAAGTAACTGGATCCTGGTGAAAACTTTTATTTGTCTGTAACTTTCTTAATATTTGGTTTAGAGTCACCAGATTTTGTACAAATGGTTGCCCATGGCCTAAACCATCTGAATATGGTGCCAAATATTGTAAAGAAGGTGAAAACTTTGATTTGCCTGTTACTTTCTTAATATTGGGTTTAGAGCTTACAAGCAATTCTACTGAAAAGTGTCACCAGATAGTCAAAAACAGCATTGAAAACACTTGAATTGACAAAACTGGTCCAAATTACCAAAGTACAAGAAACAAAAAAGTGGTTGTAACTTGGTTGATGTTGACCGCAGAAGGTCAGAATTTTGTTCAAATGGTTGCCCATGTGAAATGGGTGCCATACATGCCGAAAAGTAACTGGATCATGGTGTAAATGACCAAAGTGGCTGTATCTTTCTTGATATTGACCGCAGAGGGCCAGAATTTTGTTCAAATGTTTGCCCATGGCCTAAACCATCTGAATATGGTGCCAAATATGCAAAAAAATGAGTGGATCATGGTGTAAAGAAGGTGAAAAATTTGATTTGCCTGTAACTTTCTTAATATTGGGTTTAGAGCTTACAAGCAATTCTACTGAAAAGTGTCACCAGATAGTCAAAAACAGCATTGAAAACACTTGAATTGACTGATCGAAACAACCAAAGTACAAGAAACAAAACATAGCTGTATCTTGCTTAATATTTACCGCAGAGGGCCAGAATTTTGTTCAAATGGTTGCCCATGCCCTGAACCATCTGAAAATAGGTGCCATACATGCCAAAAAGTGAGTGGATCATGGTGTAAAGAAGGTTAAAACTTTGATATGCCTGTAACTTTCTTTATATTGGGTTTAGAGCTTACAAGCAATTCTACTGAAAAGTGTCACCAGATAGTCATAAACAGCATTGAAAACACTTGAATTGACAAAACTTGTCATAACAACCAAAGTACAAGAAACAAAAAAGTAGCTGCAACTTGCTATATATTGACCGCAGAGGGTCAATATTTTGTTCAATTGGTTGCCCATGACCTGAACCATCTGAATATGGTGCCATACATGCCAAAAAGTGAGTGGATCATGGTGTAA
The DNA here is from genome assembly GCA_947462335.1 of Harmothoe impar. Classification (NCBI taxonomy): domain Eukaryota; kingdom Metazoa; phylum Annelida; class Polychaeta; order Phyllodocida; family Polynoidae; genus Harmothoe; species Harmothoe impar. Next base: position 51,900,972 of record OX381721.1, on the reverse strand, counting down.
AGAAGGTGAAAACTTTGATTTGCCTGTAACTTTCTTAATATTGGGTTTAGAGCTTACAAGAAATTCTACTGAAAAGTGTCACCAGATAGTCAAAAACAGCATTGAAAACACTTGAATTGACAAAACTGATCCAAACAACCAAAGTACAAGAAACAAAAAAGGGGCTGTTTCTTTCTTGATATTGACCGCAGAGGGCCAGAATTTTGTTCAAATGGTTGCCCATGGCCTAAACCATCTGAATATGGTGCGAAATGTGCAAAAAAGTGAGTGGATCATGGTGTAAAGAAGGTGAAAACTTTGATTTGCCTGTAACTTTCTTAATATTGGGTTTAGAGCTTACAAGCAATTCTACCGAAAAGTGCCACCAGATAGTCAAAAACAGCATTGAAAACACGTGAATTGACAAAATTTGTCATGACAACCAAAGTACAAGAAACAAAAAAGTGGTTGTAACTTGGTTGATGTTGACCGCAGAGGGCCAGAATTTTGTTCAAATGGTTGCCCATGCCCTGAACCATCTGAAAATGGTGCCATACATGCCAAAAAGTGAGTGGATCATGGTGTAAAGAAGGTGAAAACTTTGATATGCCTGAAACTTTCTTAATATTGGGTTTAGAGCTTACAAGCAATTCTACTGAAAAGTGTCACCAGATAGTCAAAAACAGCATTGAAAACACTTGAATTGACAAAACTGATCCAAACAACCAAAGTACAAGAAACAATAAAGTAGCTGTATCTTGCTTAATATTGATCGCAGAGGGCCAGAATTTTGTTCAAATGGTTACCAATGGCCTAAACCAACTGAATATGGTGCCAAACATGCCAAAAAGTAACTGGATCTTGGTGAAAACTTTGATTTGCCTGTAACTTTCTTAATATTGGGTTTAGAGCTTACAAGCAATTCTACTGAAAAGTGTCACCAGATAGTCAAAAACAGCATTGAAAACACTTGAATTGACAAAACTGGTCCAAACAACCAAAGTACAAGCAACAAAAAAGTGGTTGTAACTTGGTTGATGTTGACCGCAGAAGGTCAGAATTTTGTTCAAATGGTTGCCAATGGCCTGAACCATATGAAGTTGGTGCCATACATGCAGAAAAGTAACTGGATCATGGTGTAAAAGGCCAAAGTAGTTTGCAAGTGGCTGTAACTTGCATAATATTGCCCGCAGAGCGTCACAATTTTGTTCAATTGGTTGCCCATGCACTGAACCATCTGAAAATGGTGAAATACATGCCAAAAAAACAGTGGATCATGGTGTAAAGAAGGTGAAAACTTTGATATGCCTGTAACTTTCTTGATATTGGGTTTAGAGCTTACAAGCAATTCTACTGAAAAGTGTCACCAGATAGTCAAAAACAGCATTGTAAACACTTGAATTGACAAAACTGATCCAAACAACCAAAGTACAAGAAACAAAAAAGTGGCTGTTTCTTTCTTGATATTGACCGCAGAGGGCCAGAATTTTGTTCAAATGGTTGCCCATGGCCTAAACCATCTGAATATGGTGCGAAATGTGCAAAAAAGTGAGTGGATCATGGTGTAAAGAAGGTGAAAACTTTGATTTGCCTGTAACTTTCTTAATATTGGGTTTAGAGCTTACAAGCAATTCTACTGAAAAGTGTCACCAGACAGTCAAAAACAGCATTGAAAACACTTGAATTGACTGATCGAAACAACCAAAGTACAAGAAACAAAACATAGCTGTATCTTGCTTAATATTTACCGCAGAGGGCCAGAATTTTGTTCAAATGGTTGCCCATGCCCTGAACCATCTGAAAATGGTGCCATACATGCCAAAAAGTGAGTGGATCATGGTGTAAAGAAGGTTAAAACTTTGATATGCCTGTAACTTTCTTTATATTGGGTTTAGAGCTTACAAGCAATTCTACTGAAAAGTGTCACCAGATAGTCAAAAACAGCATTGAAAACACTTGAATTGACAAAACTTGTCATAACAACCAAAGTACAAGAAACAAAAAAGTAGCTGCAACTTGCTTAATATTGACCGCAGAGGGTCAATATTTTGTTCAATTGGTTGCCCATGACCTGAACCATCTGAATATGGTGCCATACATGCCAAAAAGTGAGTGGATCATGGTGTAAAGAAGGTGAAAACTTTGATTTGCCTGTAACTTTCTTAATATTGGGTTTAGAGCTTACAAGCAATTCTACCAAAAAGTGCCACCAGATAGTCAAAAACAGCATTGAAAACACGTGAATTGACAAAACTTGTCATGACAACCAAAGTACAAGAAACAAAAAAGTGGTTGTAACTTGGTTGATGTTGACCGCAGAGGGCCAGAATTTTGTTCAAATGGTTGCCCATGCCCTGAACCATCTGAAAATGGTGCCATACATGCCAAAAAGTGAGTGGATCATGGTGAAAAGAAGGTGAAAACTTTGATATGCCTGAAACTTTCTTAATATTGGGTTTAGAGCTTACAAGCAATTCTACTGAAAAGTGTCACCAGATAGTCAAAAACAGCATTGAAAACACTTGAATTGACAAAACTGATCCAAACAACCAAAGTACAAGAAACAATAAAGTAGCTGTATCTTGCTTAATATTGATCGCAGAGGGCCAGAATTTTGTTCAAATGGTTACCAATGGCCCAAACCATCTGAATATGGTGCCAAACATGCCAAAAAGTAACTGGATCTTGGTGAAAACTTTGATTTGCCTGTAACTTTCTTAATATTGGGTTTAGAGCTTACAAGCAATTCTACTGAAAAGTGTCACCAGATGGTCAAAAACAGCATTGAAAACACTTGAATTGACAAAACTGGTCCAAACAACCAAAGTACAAGCAACAAAAAAGTGGTTGTAACTTGGTTGATGTTGACCGCAGAAGGTCAGAATTTTGTTCAAATGGTTGCCAATGGCCTGAACCATCTGAAGTTGGTGCCATACATGCAGAAAAGTAACTGGATCATGGTGTAAAAGGCCAAAGTAGTTTGCAGGTGGCTGTAACTTGCTTAATATTGCCCGCAGAGCGTCACAATTTTGTTCAATTGGTTGCCCATGCCCTGAACCATCTGAAAATGGTGAAATACATGCCAAAAAAGCCAATCATTTACTTGCTAACTTCTTATTGGTTAATACCTGTTACACAACACCTGCAGTGCACGGCGTCATGCTTCAGTGACTCCGGCTGTGTCACACAGCCAAGCATTTACAGCTAGCTTCTCATTGGATAAGACCTGTTACACAATACTTGCAATGCACGGCGTCACGCCTGAGTGATTCCGGCTGTGTTAGTTACACAATGCCTGTTTAGTTTCTACTACATTCAATGTATGACATGACAAAATACATTTACCATATGAACTACAACACACAATATTCACTAAAATATAAACTACAATACACACAATAACAATGTTCACTAAAATACACATGTTCTTCAGTTCTATTCATGTACAACATTAAAATGTCAAAATGCATAAATTCAAACATCCTATTTCCCCCCCTCCCCCCATGACGTCACACCTGAGTGCTTGCCGGAGCTGATGGCGTCCCCGGCGCCGCCCCCACGCCGTTGCGCATGAGTGGTCCGCAACTCAGGTGACGCCGGAGCTGATGGCGTCCCCGGCGCCGCATCCACGCCGTTGCGCATGAGTGGTCCGCACCTCAGGTGCCGCCAAGCCGTTCCGCATGAGTGGCGCGCACCTGTATCCGTTACATTGGGTTTAGAGCTTACAAGCAATTCTACTGAAAAGTGTCACCAGATAGTCAAAAACAGCATTGTAAACACTTGAATTGACAAAACTGATCCAAACAACCAAAGTACAAGAAACAAAAAAGTGGCTGTTTCTTTCTTGATATTGACCGCAGAGGGCCAGAATTTTGTTCAAATGGTTGCCCATGGCCTAAACCATCTGAATATGGTGCGAAATGTGCAAAAAAGTGAGTGGATCATGGTGTAAAGAAGGTGAAAACTTTGATTTGCCTGTAACTTTCTTAATATTGGGTTTAGAGCTTACAAGCAATTCTACTGAAAAGTGTCACCAGACAGTCAAAAACAGCATTGAAAACACTTGAATTGACTGATCGAAACAACCAAAGTACAAGAAACAAAAGATAGCTGTATCTTGCTTAATACTTACCGCAGAGGGCCAGAATTTTGTTCAAATGGTTGCCCATGCCCTGAACCATCTGAAAATGGTGCCATACATGCCAAAAAGTGAGTGGATCATGGTGTAAAGAAGGTTAAAACTTTGATATGCCTGTAACTTTCTTCATATTGGGTTTAGAGCTTACAAGCAATTCTACTGAAAAGTGTCACCAGATAGTCAAAAACAGCATTGAAAACACTTGAATTGACAAAACTTGTCATAACAACCAAAGTACAAGAAACAAAAAAGTAGCTGCAACTTGCTTAATATTGACCGCAGAGGGTCAATATTTTGTTCAATTGGTTGCCCATGACCTGAACCATCTGAATATGGTGCCATACATGCCAAAAAGTGAGTGGATCATGGTGTAAAGAAGGTGAAAACTTTGATTTGCCTGTAACTTTCTTAATATTGGGTTTAGAGCTTACAAGAAATTCTACTGAAAAGTGTCACCAGATAGTCAAAAACAGCATTGAAAACACTTGAATTGACAAAACTGATCCAAACAACCAAAGTACAAGAAACAAAAAAGGGGCTGTTTCTTTCTTGATATTGACCGCAGAGGGCCAGAATTTTGTTCAAATGGTTGCCCATGGCCTAAACCATCTGAATATGGTGCGAAATGTGCAAAAAAGTGAGTGGATCATGGTGTAAAGAAGGTGAAAACTTTGATTTGCCTGTAACTTTCTTAATATTGGGTTTAGAGCTTACAAGCAATTCTACCGAAAAGTGCCACCAGATAGTCAAAAACAGCATTGAAAACACGTGAATTGACAAAACTTGTCATGACAACCAAAGTACAAGAAACAAAAAAGTGGTTGTAACTTGGTTGATGTTGACCGCAGAGGGCCAGAATTTTGTTCAAATGGTTGCCCATGCCCTGAACCATCTGAAAATGGTGCCATACATGCCAAAAAGTGAGTGGATCATGGTGTAAAGAAGGTGAAAACTTTGATATGCCTGAAACTTTCTTAATATTGGGTTTAGAGCTTACAAGCAATTCTACTGAAAAGTGTCACCAGATAGTCTAAAACAGCATTGTAAACACTTGAATTGACAAAACTGATCCAAACAACCAAAGTACAAGAAACAATAAAGTAGCTGTATCTTGCTTAATATTGATCGCAGAGGGCCAGAATTTTGTTCAAATGGTTACCAATGGCCTAAACCATCTGAATATGGTGCCAAACATGCCAAAAAGTAACTGGATCTTGGTGAAAACTTTGATTTGCCTGTAACTTTCTTAATATTCCAAAAAAACAGTGGATCATGGTGTAAAGAAGGTGAAAACTTTGATATGCCTGTAACTTTCTTTATATTGGGTTTAGAGCTTACAAGCAATTCTACTGAAAAGTGTCACCAGATAGTCAAAAACAGCATTGTAAACACTTGAATTGACAAAACTGATCCAAACAACCAAAGTACAAGAAACAAAAAAGTGGCTGTTTCTTTCTTGATATTGACCGCAGAGGGCCAGAATTTTGTTCAAATGGTTGCCCATGGCCTAAACCATCTGAATATGGTGCGAAATGTGCAAAAAAGTGAGTGGATCATGGTGTTAAGAAGGTGAAAACTTTGATTTGCCTGTAACTTTCTTAATATTGGGTTTAGAGCTTACAAGCAATTCTACTGAAAAGTGTCACCAGACAGTCAAAAACAGCATTGAAAACACTTGAATTGACAAAACTGATCCAAACAACCAAAGTACAAGAAACAATAAAGTAGCTGTTTCTTGCTTAATATTGATCGCAGAGGGCCAGAATTTTGTTCAAATGGTTACCAATGGCCTAAACCATCTGAATATGGTGCCAAACATGCCAAAAAGTAACTGGATCATGGTGTATTAGGCCAAAGTAGTTTGCAGGTGGCTGTAACTTGCTTAATATTGACCGCAGAGGGTCAGAATTTTGTTCAATTGGTTGCCCATGCCCTGAACCATCTGAAAATGGTGCCATACATGCCAATAAGTGAGTGGATCATGGTGTAAAGAAGGTGAAAACTTTGATATGCCTGTAACTTTCTTGATATTGGGTTTAGGGCTTACAAGCAATTCTACTGAAAAGTGTCACCAGATAGTCAAAAACAGCATTGAAAACACTTGAATTGACAAAACTTGTCATAACAACCAAAGTACAAGAAACAAGAAAGTAGCTGCAACTTGCTTAATATTGACCGCAGAGGGTCAGAATTTAGTTCAATTGGTTGCCCATGACCTGAACCATCTGAATATGGTGCCATACATGCCAAAAAGTGAGTGGATCATGGTGTAAAGAAGGTGAAAACTTTGATTTGCCTGTAACTTTCTTAATATTGGGTTTAGAGCTTACAAGCAATTCTACTGAAAAGTGTCACCAGATAGTCAAAAACAGCATTGAAAACACTTGAATTGACAAAACTGGTCCAAACAACCAAAGTACAAGCAACAAAAAAGTGGTTGTAACTACTTGGTTGATGTTGACCGCAGAAGGTCAGAATTTTGTTCAAATGGTTGCCAATAGCCTGAAGCATCTGAAGTTGGTGCCATACATGCAGAAAAGTAACTGGATCATGGTGTAAAAGGCCAAAGTAGTTTGCAGGTGGCTGTAACTTGCTTAATATTGCCCGCAGAGCGTCACAATTTTGTTCAATTGGTTGCCCATGCCCTGAACCATCTGAAAATGGTGAAATACATGCCAAAAAAACAGTGGATCATGGTGTAAAGAAGGTGAAAACTTTGATATGCCTGTAACTTTCTTGATATTGGGTTTAGAGCTTACAAGCAATTCTACTGAAAAGTGTCACCAGATAGTCAAAAACAGCATTGTAAACACTTGAATTGACAAAACTGATCCAAACAACCAAAGTACAAGAAACAAAAAAGTGGTTGTAACTTGGTTGATATTGACCGCAGAGGGCCAGAATTTTGTTCAAATGGTTGCCCATGGCCTAAACCATCTGAATATGGTGTGAAATGTGCAAAAAAGTGAGTGGATCATGGTGTTAAGAAGGTGAAAACTTTGATTTGCCTGTAACTTTCTTAATATTGGGTTTAGAGCTTACAAGCAATTCTACTGAAAAGTGTCACCAGACAGTCAAAAACAGCATTGAAAACACTTGAATTGACAAAACTGATCCGAACAACCAAAGTACAAGAAACAAAAAAGTGGCTGTTTCTTTCTTGATATTGATCGCAGAGGGCCAGAAATTTGTTCAAATGGTTGCCTATGGCTTGAACCATCTGAATATGGTGCCAAACATGCCAAAAGGTAACTGGATCATGGTGTATTAGGCCAAAGTAGTTTGCAGGTGGCTGTAACTTGCTTAATATTGACCGCAGAGGGTCACAATTTTGTTCAATTGGTTGCCCATGCCCTGAACCATCTGAAAATGGTGCCATACATGCCAATAAGTGAGTGGATCATGGTGTAAAGAAGGTGAAAACTTTGATATGCCTGTAACTTTCTTGATATTGGGTTTAGAGCTTACAAGCAATTCTACTGAAAAGTGTCACCAGATAGTCAAAAACAGCATTGAAAACACTTGAATTGACAAAACTTGTCATAACAACCAAAGTACAAGAAACAAAAAAGTAGCTGCAACTTGCTTAATATTGACCGCAGAGGGTCAGAATTTAGTTCAATTGGTTGCCCATGACCTGAACCATCTGAATATGGTGCCATACATGCCAAAAAGTGAGTGGATCATGGTGTAAAGAAGGTGAAAACTTTGATTTGCCTGTAACTTTCTTAATATTGGGTTTAGAGCTTACAAGCAATTCTACTGAAAAGTGTCACCAGATAGTCAAAAACAGCATTGAAAACACTTGAATTGACAAAACTTGTCATAACAACCAAAGTACAAGAAACAAGAAAGTAGCTGCAACTTGCTTAATATTGACCGCAGAGGGTCAGAATTTAGTTCAATTGGTTGCCCATGACCTGAACCATCTGAATATGGTGCCATACATGCCAAAAAGTGAGTGGATCATGGTGTAAAGAAGGTGAAAACTTTGATTTGCCTGTAACTTTCTTAATATTGGGTCTAAAGCTCTAAAGCTTACAAGCAATTCTACTGAAAAGTGTCACCAGATAGTCAAAAACAGCATTGAAAACACTTGAATTGACAAAACTGGTCCAAACAACCAAAGTACAAGCAACAAAAAAGTGGTTGTAACTACTTGGTTGATGTTGACCGCAGAAGGTCAGAATTTTGTTCAAATGGTTGCCAATAGCCTGAAGCATCTGAAGTTGGTGCCATACATGCAGAAAAGTAACTGGATCATGGTGTAAAAGGCCAAAGTAGTTTGCAGGTGGCTGTAACTTGCTTAATATTGCCCGCAGAGCGTCACAATTTTGTTCAATTGGTTGCCCATGCCCTGAACCATCTGAAAATGGTGAAATACATGCCAAAAAAACAGTGGATCATGGTGTAAAGAAGGTGAAAACTTTGATATATGCCTGTAACTTTATTGATATTGGGTTTAGAGCTTACAAGCAATTCTACTGAAAAGTGTCACCAGATAGTCAAAAACAGCATTGTAAACACTTGAATTGACAAAACTGATCCAAACAACCAAAGTACAAGAAACAAAAAAGTGGTTGTAACTTGGTTGATATTGACCGCAGAGGGCCAGAATTTTGTTCAAATGGTTGCCCATGGCCTAAACCATCTGAATATGGTGTGAAATGTGCAAAAAAGTGAGTGGATCATGGTGTTAAGAAGGTGAAAACTTTGATTTGCCTGTAACTTTCTTAATATTGGGTTTAGAGCTTACAAGCAATTTTACTGAAAAGTGTCACCAGACAGTCAAAAACAGCATTGAAAACACTTGAATTGACAAAACTGATCCGAACAACCAAAGTACAAGAAACAAAAAAGTGGCTGTTTCTTTCTTGATATTGATCGCAGAGGGCCAGAAATTTGTTCAAATGGTTGCCTATGGCTTGAACCATCTGAATATGGTGCCAAACATGCCAAAAGGTAACTGGATCATGGTGTATTAGGCCAAAGTAGTTTGCAGGTGGCTGTAACTTGCTTAATATTGACCGCAGAGGGTCAGAATTTTGTTCAATTGGTTGCCCATGCCCTGAACCATCTGAAAATGGTGCCATACATGCCAATAAGTGAGTGGATCATGGTGTAAAGAAGGTGAAAACTTTGATATGCCTGTAACTTTCTTGATATTGGGTTTAGAGCTTACAAGCAATTCTACTGAAAAGTGCCACCACATAGTCAAAAACAGCATTGAAAACACTTGAATTGACAAAACTTGTCATAACAACCAAAGTACAAGAAACAAAACAAGTAGCTGCAACTTGCTTAGTATTGACCGCAGAGGGTCAGAATTTAGTTCAATTGGTTGCCCATGACCTGAACCATCTGAATATGGTGCCATACATGCCAAAAAAGGAGTGGATCATGGTGTTAAGAAGGTGAAAACTTTGATTTGCCTGTAACTTTCTTAATATTGGGTTTAGAGCTTACAAGCAATTCTACTGAAAAGTGTCACCAGATAATCCAAAACAGCATTGAAAACACTTGAATTGACAAAACTGGTCCAAACAACCAAAGTACAAGCAACAAAAAAGTGGTTGTAACTTGGTTGATGTTGACCGCAGAAGGTCAGAATTTTGTTCAAATGGTTGCCAATAGCCTGAAGCATCTGAAGTTGGTGCCATACATGCAGAAAAGTAACTGGATCATGGTGTAAAAGGCCAAAGTAGTTCGCAGGTGGCTGTAACTTGCTTAATATTGCCCGCAGAGCGTCACAATTTTGTTCAATTGGTTGCCCATGCCCTGAACCATCTGAAAATGGTGAAATACATGCCAAAAAGTGAGTGGATCATGGTGTAAAGAAGGTGAAAACTTTGATATGCCTGTAACTTTCTTTATATTGGGTTTAGAGCTTACAAGCAATTCTACTGAAAAGTGTCACCAGATAGTCAAAAACAGCATTGTAAACACTTGAATTGACAAAACTGATCCAAACAACCAAAGTACAAGAAACAAAAAAGTGGCTGTAACTTGCTTAATATTGATCGCAGAGGGCCAGAATTTTGTTCAAATGGTTGCCTATGGCTTGAACCATCTGAATATGGTACCAAACATGCCAAAAGGTAACTGAATCATGGTGTAATAGGCCAAAGTAGTTTGCAGGTGGCTGTAACTTGCTTAATATTGACCGCAGAGGGTCAGAATTTTGTTCAATTGGTTGCCCATGCCCTGAACCATCTGAAAATGGTGCCATACATGCCAATAAGTGAGTGGATCATGGTGTAAAGAAGGTGAAAACTTTGATATGCCTGTAACTTTCTTGATATTGGGTTTAGAGCTTACAAGCAATTCTACTGAAAAGTGTCACCAAATAGTCAAAAACAGCATTGAAAACACTTGAATTGACAAAACTTGTCATAACAACCAAAGTACAAGAAACAAAAAAGTAGCTACAACTTGCTTAATATTGACCGCAGAGGGTCAGAATTTAGTTCAATTGGTTGCCCATGACCTGAACCATCTGAATATGGTGCCATACATGCCAAAAAGTGAGTGGATCATGGTGTAAAGAAGGTTAAAACTTTGATTTGCCTGTAACTTTCTTAATATTGGGTTTAGAGCTTACAAGCAATTCTACTGAAAAGTGTCACCAGATAGTCAAAAACAGCATTGAAAACACTTGAATTGACAAAACTGATCCAAACAACCAAAGTACAAGCAACAAAAAAGTGGTTGTAACTTGGTTGATGTTGACTGCAGAAGGTCAGAATTTTGTTCGAATGGTTGCCTGAAGCAACTGAGAAAACTGATCCAAACAACCAAAGTACAAGAAACAAAAAAGTGGCTGTTTCTTGATATTGACCGCAGAGGGCCAGAATTTTGTTCAAATGGTTGCCCATGGCCTAAACCATCTGAATATGGTACCAAATGTGCAAAAAAGTGAGTGGATCATGGTGTAAAGAAGGTGAAAACTTTGATTTGCCTGTAACTTTCTTAATATTTGGTTTAGAGCTTACAAGCAATTCTACTGAAAAGTGTCACCAGATAGTCAAAAACAGCATTGAAAACACTTGAATCGACAAAACTGATCCAAACAACCAAAGTACAAGAAACAATAAAGTGGTTGTAACTTGGTTGATCTTGACCGCAGAAGGTCAGGAATTTGTTCAAATGGTTGCCAATGACCTGAAATTGGTGCCATACATGCAGAAAAATAACTGGATATGGTGTAAATGACCAAAGTGGCTGTATCTTTCTTGATATTGATCGCAGAGGGCCAGAATTTTGTTCAAATGGTTGCCAATGGCCTAAACCATCTGAATATGGTGCCAAACATGCCAAAAAGTAACTGGATCATGGTGAAAACTTTGATTTGCCTGTAACTTTCTTAATATTGGGTTTAGAGCTTACAAGCAATTCTACTGAAAAGTGTCACCAGATAGTCAAAAACAGCATTGAAAACACATGAATTGACAAAACTGGTCCAAACAACCAAAGTACAAGCAACAAAAAAGTGGTTGTAACTTGGTTGATGTTGACCGCAGAAGGTCAGGAATTTGTTCAAATGGTTGCCAATGACCTGAAATTGGTGCCATACATGCAGAAAAATAACTGGATATGGTGTAAATGACCAAAGTGGCTGTATCTTTCTTGATATTGACCGCAGAGGGCCAGAATTTTGTTCAAATGGTTGCCCATGGCCTGAACCATCTTACTATGGTGCTAAACATGCCAAAAGGTAACTGGATCATGGTGTAAAAGGCCAAAGTAGTTTGCAGGTGGCTGTAACTTGCTTAATATTGCCCGCAGAGCGTCACAATTTTGTTCAATTGGTTGCCCATGCCCTGAACCATCTGAAAATGGTGAAATACATGCCAAAAAGTGAGTGGATCATGGTGTAAAGAAGGTGAAAACTTTGATATGCCTGTAACTTTCTTAATATTGGGTTTAGAGCTTACAAGAAATTCTACTGAAAAGTGTCACCAGATAGTCAAAAACAGCATTGTAAACACTTGAATTGACAAAACTGATCCAAAAAACCAAAGTACAAGAAACAAAAAAGTGGCTGTAACTTGCTTAATATTGATCGCAGAGGGCCAGAATTTTGTTCAAATGGTTGCCTATGGCTTGAACCATCTGAATATTGTGCCACACATGCCAAAAGGTAACTGGATCACGGTGTAATAGGCCAAAGTAGTTTGCAGGTGGCTGTAACTTGCTTAATATTGACCGCAGAGGGTCAGAATTTTGCTCAATTGGTTGCCCATGCCCTGAACCATCTGAAAATGGTGCCATACATGCCAATAAGTGAGTGAATCATGGTGTAAAGAAGGTGAAAACTTTGATTTGCCTGTAACTTTCTTAATATTGGGTTTAGAGCTTACAAGCAATTCTACTGAAAAGTGTCACCAGATAGTCAAAAACAGCATTGAAAACACTTGAATTGACAAAACTGGTCCAAACAACCAAAGTACAAGCAACAAAAAAGTGGTTGTAACTTGGTTGATGTTGACCGCAGAAGGTCAGGAATTTGTTCAAATGGTTGCCAATGACCTGAAATTGGTGCCATACATGCAGAAAAATAACTGGATATGGTGTAAATGACCAAAGTGGCTGTATCTTTCTTGATATTGACCGCAGAGGGCCAGAATTTTGTTCAAATGGTTGCCCATGGCCATCTGACTATGGTGCTAAACATGCCAAAAGGTTACTGGATCATGGTGTAAAAGGCCAAAGTAGTTTGCAGGTGGCTGTAACTTGCTTAATATTGCCCGCAGAGCGTCACAATTTTGTTCAATTGGTTGCCCATGCCCTGAACCATCTGAAAATGGTGAAATACATGCCAAAAAGTGAGTGGATCATGGTGTAAAGAAGGTGAAAACTTTGATATGCCTGAAACTTTCTTAATATTGGGTTTAGAGCTTACAAGCAATTCTACTGAAAAGTGTCACCAGATAGTCAAAAACAGCATTGAAAACACTTGAATTGACAAAACTGATCCAAACAACCAAAGTACAAGAAACAATAAAGTAGCTGTATCTTGCTTAATATTGACCGCAGAGGGCCAGAATTTTGTTCAAATGGTTGCCCATGGCCTAAACCATCTGAATATGGTGCCAAACATGCCAAAAAGTAACTGGATGTTGGTGAAAACTTTGATTTGCCTGTAACTTTCTTAATATTGGGTTTAGAGCTTACAAGCAATTCTACTGAAAAGTGCCACCACATAGTCAAAAACAGCATTGAAAACACGTGAATTGACAACTTGTCATAACAACCAAAGTACAAGAAACAAAAAAGTGGCTGTATCTTTCTTGATATTGACCGCAGAGGGCCAGAATTTTGTTCAAATGGTTGCCCATGGCCTGAACCATCTGACTATGGTGCCAAAGATGCCAAAAGGTAACTGGATCATGGTGTAAAAGGCCAAAGTAGTTTGCAGGTGGCTGTAACTTGCTTAATATTGCCCGCAGAGCGTCACAATTTTGTTCAATTGGTTGCCCATGCCCTGAACCAAATGGTGAAATACATGCCAAAAAAACAGTGGATCATGGTGTAAAGAAGGTGAAAACTTTGATTTGCCTGTAACTTTCTTAATATTGGGTTTAGAGCTTACAAGCAATTCTACTGAAAAGTGTCACCAGATAGTCAAAAACAGCATTGAAAACACTTGAATTGACAAAACTGGTCCAAACAACCAAAGTACAAGCAACAAAAAAGTGGTTGTAACTTAGTTAATGTTGACCGCAGAAGGTCAGAATTTTGTTCAAATGGTTGCCCATGGCCTGAACCATCTGAAAATGGTGCCATACATGCCAAAAAGTGAGTGGATCATGGTGTCAAGAAGGTGAAAACTTTGATATGCCTGAAACTTTCTTAATATACGGTTTAGAGCTTACAAGCAATTCTACTGAAAAGTGTCACCAGATAGTCAAAAACAGCATTTAAAACACTTGAATTGACAAAACTGGTCCAAACAACCAAAGTACAAGCAACAAAAAAGTGGTTGTAACTTAGTTAATGTTGACCGCAGAAGGTCAGAATTTTGTTCAAATGGTTGCCCATGGCCTGAACCATCTGAAAATGGTGCCATACATGCCAAAAAGTGAGTGGATCATGGTGTAAAGAAGGTGAAAACTTTGATATGCCTGAAACTTTCTTAATATTGGGTTTAGAGCTTACAAGCAATTCTACTGAAAAGTGTCACCAGATAGTCAAAAACAGCATTGAAAACACATGAATTGACAAAACTGGTCCAAACAACCAAAGTACAAGAAACAAAAAGTGGCTGTAACTTGCTAAATATTGATCGCAGAGGGCCAGAATTTTGTTCAAATGGTTGCCTATGGCTTGAACCATCTGAATATGGTGCCACACACGCAAAAAGGTAACTGGATCATGGTGTAATAGGCCAAAGTAGTTTGCAGGTGGCTGTAACTTGCTTAATATTGCCCGCAGAGGGTCAGAATTTTGCTCAATTGGTTGCCCATGCCCTGAACCATCTGAAAATGGTGAAATACATGCCAATAAGTGAGTGAATCATGGTGTAAAGAAGGTGAAAACTTTGATTTGCCTGTTACTTTCTTAATATTGGGTTTAGAGCTTACAAGCAATTCTACTGAAAAGTGTCACCAGATAGTCAAAAACAGCATTGAAAACACTTGAATTGACAAAACTGATCCAAACAACCAAAGTACAAGAAACAATAAAGTAGCTGTATCTTGCTTAATATTGATCGCAGAGGGCCAGAATTTTGTTCAAATGGTTGCCAATGGCCTAAACCATCTGAATATGGTGCCAAACATGCCAAAAAGTAACTGGATGTTGGTGAAAACTTTGATTTGCCTGTAACTTTCTTAATATTGGGTTTAGAGCTTACAAGCAATTCTACTGAAAAGTGCCACCACATAGTCAAAAACAGCATTGAAAACACGTGAATTGACAACTTGTCATAACAACCAAAGTACAAGAAACAAAAAAGTGGCTGTATCTTTCTTGATATTGACCGCAGAGGACCAGAATTTTGTTCAAATGGTTGCCCATGGCCTGAACCATCTGACTATGGTGCCAAACATGCCAAAAGGTAACTGGATCATGGTGCAAAAGGCCAAAGTAGTTTGCAGGTGGCTGTAACTTGCTTAATATTGCCCGCAGAGCGTCACAATTTTGTTCAATTGGTTGCCCATGCCCTGAACCATCTGAAAATGGTGAAATACATGCCAAAAAAACAGTGGATCATGGTGTAAAGAAGGTGAAAACTTTGATTTGCCTGTAACTTTCTTAATATTGGGTTTAGAGCTTACAAGCAATTCTACTGAAAAGTGTCACCAGATAGTCAAAAACAGCATTTAAAACACTTGAATTGACAAAACTGGTCCAAACAACCAAAGTACAAGAAACAATAAAGTAGCTGTATCTTGCTTAATATTGATCGCAGAGGGCCAGAATTTTGTTCAAATGGTTGCCAATGGCCTAAACCATCTGACTATGGTGCCAAACATGCCAAAAAGTAACTGGATCATGGTGTAATAGGCCAAAGTAGTTTGCAGGTGGCTGTAACTTGCTTAATATTGACCGCAGAGGGTCAGAATTTTGCTCAATTGGTTGCCCATGCCCTGAACCATCTGAAAATGGTGCCATACATGCCAATAAGTGAGTGAATCATGGTGTAAAGAAGGTGAAAACTTTGATTTGCCTGTTACTTTCTTAATATTGGGTTTAGAGCTTACAAGCAATTCTACTGAAAAGTGTCACCAGATAGTCAAAAACAGCATTGAAAACACTTGAACTGACAAAACTGATCCAAACAACCAAAGTACAAGAAACAATAAAGTAGCTGTATCTTGCTTAATATTGATCGCAGAGGGCCAGAATTTTGTTCAAATGGTTGCCAATGGCCTAAACCATCTGAATATGGTGCCAAACATGCCAAAAAGTAACTGGATGTTGGTGAAAACTTTGATTTGCCTGTAACTTTCTTAATATTGGGTTTAGAGCTTACAAGCAATTCTACTGAAAAGTGCCACCACATAGTCAAAAACAGCATTGAAAACACGTGAATTGACAACTTGTCATAACAACCAAAGTACAAGAAACAAAAAAGTGGCTGTATCTTTCTTGATATTGACCGCAGAGGGCCAGAATTTTGTTCAAATGGTTGCCCATGGCCTGAACCATCTGACTATGGTGCCAAACATGCCAAAAGGTAACTGGATCATGGTGTAAAAGGCCAAAGTAGTTTGCAGGTGGCTGTAACTTGCTTAATATTGCCCGCAGAGCGTCACAATTTTGTTCAATTGGTTGCCCATGCCCTGAACCAAATGGTGAAATACATGCCAAAAAAACAGTGGATCATGGTGTAAAGAAGGTGAAAACTTTGATTTGCCTGTAACTTTCTTAATATTGGGTTTAGAGCTTACAAGCAATTCTACTGAAAAGTGTCACCAGATAGTCAAAAACAGCATTGAAAACACTTGAATTGACAAAACTGGTCCAAACAACCAAAGTACAAGCAACAAAAAAGTGGTTGTAACTTAGTTAATGTTGACCGCAGAAGGTCAGAATTTTGTTCAAATGGTTGCCCATGGCCTGAACCATCTGAAAATGGTGAAATACATGCCAAAAAAACAGTGGATCATGGTGTCAAGAAGGTGAAAACTTTGATATGCCTGAAACTTTCTTAATATACGGTTTAGAGCTTACAAGCAATTCTACTGAAAAGTGTCACCAGATAGTCAAAAACAGCATTTAAAACACTTGAATTGACAAAACTGGTCCAAACAACCAAAGTACAAGAAACAATAAAGTAGCTGTATCTTGCTTAATATTGATCGCAGAGGGCCAGAATTTTGTTCAAATGGTTGCCAATGGCCTAAACCATCTGACTATGGTGCCAAACATGCCAAAAAGTAACTGGATCATGGTGTAATAGGCCAAAGTAGTTTGCAGGTGGCTGTAACTTGCTTAATATTGACCGCAGAGGGTCAGAATTTTGCTCAATTGGTTGCCCATGCCCTGAACCATCTGAAAATGGTGCCATACATGCCAATAAGTGAGTGAATCATGGTGTAAAGAAGGTGAAAACTTTGATTTGCCTGTTACTTTCTTGATATTGGGTTTAGAGCTTACAAGCAATTCTACTGAAAAGTGTCACCAGATAGTCAAAAACAGCATTGAAAACACTTGAACTGACAAAACTGATCCAAACAACCAAAGTACAAGAAACAATAAAGTAGCTGTATCTTGCTTAATATTGATCGCAGAGGGCCAGAATTTTGTTCAAATGGTTGCCAATGGCCTAAACCATCTGAATATGGTGCCAAACATGCCAAAAAGTAACTGGATGTTGGTGAAAACTTTGATTTGCCTGTAACTTTCTTAATATTGGGTTTAGAGCTTACAAGCAATTCTACTGAAAAGTGCCACCACATAGTCAAAAACAGCATTGAAAACACGTGAATTGACAACTTGTCATAACAACCAAAGTACAAGAAACAAAAAAGTGGCTGTATCTTTCTTGATATTGACCGCAGAGGGCCAGAATTTTGTTCAAATGGTTGCCCATGGCCTGAACCATCTGACTATGGTGCCAAACATGCCAAAAGGTAACTGGATCATGGTGTAAAAGGCCAAAGTAGTTTGCAGGTGGCTGTAACTTGCTTAATATTGCCCGCAGAGCGTCACAATTTTGTTCAATTGGTTGCCCATGCCCTGAACCATCTGAAAATGGTGAAATACATGCCAAAAAAACAGTGGATCATGGTGTAAAGAAGGTGAAAACTTTGATTTGCCTGTAACTTTCTTAATATTGGGTTTAGAGCTTACAAGCAATTCTACTGAAAAGTGTCACCAGATAGTCAAAAACAGCATTTAAAACACTTGAATTGACAAAACTGGTCCAAACAACCAAAGTACAAGCAACAAAAAAGTGGTTGTAACTTAGTTAATGTTGACTGCAGAAGGTCAGAATTTTGTTCAAATGGTTGCCCATGCCCTGAACCATCTGAAAATGGTGAAATATATGCCAAAAAGTGAGTGGATCATGGTGTAAAGAAGGTGAAAACTTTGATATGTCTGTAACTTTCTTAATATTGGGTTTAGAGCTTACAAGAAATTCTACTGAAAAGTGTCACCAGATAGTCAAAAACAGCATTGTAAACACTTGAATTGACAAAACTGATCCAAACAACCAAAGTACAAGAAACAAAAAAGTGGCTGTAACTTGCTTAATATTGATCGCAGAGGGCCAGAATTTTGTTCAAATGGTTGCCTATGGCTTGAACCATCTGAATATGGTGCCACACATGCCAAAAGGTAACTGGATCATGGTGTAATAGGCCAAAGTAGTTTGCAGGTGGCTGTAACTTGCTTAATATTGACCGCAGAGGGTCAGAATTTTGCTCAATTGGTTGCCCATGCCCTGAACCATCTGAAAATGGTGCCATACATGCCAATAAGTGAGTGAATCATGGTGTAAAGAAGGTGAAAACTTTGATTTGCCTGTTACTTTCTTAATATTGGGTTTAGAGCTTACAAGCAATTCTACTGAAAAGTGTCACCAGATAGTCAAAAACAGCATTGAAAACACTTGAACTGACAAAACTGATCCAAACAACCAAAGTACAAGAAACAATAAAGTAGCTGTATCTTGCTTAATATTGATCGCAGAGGGCCAGAATTTTGTTCAAATGGTTGCCAATGGCCTAAACCATCTGAATATGGTGCCAAACATGCCAAAAAGTAACTGGATGTTGGTGAAAACTTTGATTTGCCTGTAACTTTCTTAATATTGGGTTTAGAGCTTACAAGCAATTCTACTGAAAAGTGCCACCACATAGTCAAAAACAGCATTGAAAACACGTGAATTGACAACTTGTCATAACAACCAAAGTACAAGAAACAAAAAAGTGGCTGTATCTTTCTTGATATTGACCGCAGAGGGCCAGAATTTTGTTCAAATGGTTGCCCATGGCCTGAACCATCTGACTATGGTGCCAAACATGCCAAAAGGTAACTGGATCATGGTGTAAAAGGCCAAAGTAGTTTGCAGGTGGCTGTAACTTGCTTAATATTGCCCGCAGAGCGTCACAATTTTGTTCAATTGGTTGCCCATGCCCTGAACCATCTGAAAATGGTGAAATACATGCCAAAAAAACAGTGGATCATGGTGTAAAGAAGGTGAAAACTTTGATTTGCCTGTAACTTTCTTAATATTGGGTTTAGAGCTTACAAGCAATTCTACTGAAAAGTGTCACCAGATAGTCAAAAACAGCATTTAAAACACTTGAATTGACAAAACTGGTCCAAACAACCAAAGTACAAGCAACAAAAAAGTGGTTGTAACTTAGTTAATGTTGACTGCAGAAGGTCAGAATTTTGTTCAAATGGTTGCCCATGCCCTGAACCATCTGAAAATGGTGAAATACATGCCAAAAAGTGAGTGGATCATGGTGTAAAGAAGGTGAAAACTTTGATATGTCTGTAACTTTCTTAATATTGGGTTTAGAGCTTACAAGAAATTCTACTGAAAAGTGTCACCAGATAGTCAAAAACAGCATTGTAAACACTTGAATTGACAAAACTGATCCAAACAACCAAAGTACAAGAAACAAAAAAGTGGCTGTAACTTGCTTAATATTGATCGCAGAGGGCCAGAATTTTGTTCAAATGGTTGCCTATGGCTTGAACCATCTGAATATGGTGCCACACATGCCAAAAGGTAACTGGATGATGGTGTAATAGGCCAAAGTAGTTTGCAGGTGGCTGTAACTTGCTTAATATTGACCGCAGAGGGTCAGAATTTTGCTCAATTGGTTGCCCATGCCCTGAACCATCTGAAAATGGTGCCATACATGCCAATAAGTGAGTGAATCATGGTGTAAAGAAGGTGAAAACTTTGATTTGCCTGTTACTTTCTTAATATTGGGTTTAGAGCTTACAAGCAATTCTACTGAAAAGTGTCACCAGATAGTCAAAAACAGCATTGAAAACACTTGAATTGACAAAACTGATCCAAACAACCAAAGTACAAGAAACAATAAAGTAGCTGTATCTTGCTTAATATTGATCGCAGAGGGCCAGAATTTTGTTCAAATGGTTGCCTATGGCTTGAACCATCTGAATATGGTGCCACACATGCCAAAAAGTAACTTGATCATGGTGAAAACTTTGATATGCCTGTAACTTTCTTAATATTGGGTTTAGAGCTTACAAGCAATTCTACTGAAAAGTGTCACCACATAGTCAAAAACAGCATTGAAAACACTTGAATTGACAAAACTGGTCCAAACAACCAAAGTACAAGCAACAAAAAAGTGGTTGTAACTTGGTTGATGTTGACCGCAGAAGGTCAGAATTTTGTTCAAATGGTTGCCGATGACCTGAAATTGGTGCCATACATGCAGAAAAATAACTGGATATGGTGTAAATGACCAAAGTGGCTGTATCTTTCTTGATATTGACCGCAGAGGGCCAGAATTTTGTTCAAATGGTTGCCCATGGCCTGAACCATCTGACTATGGTGCTAAACATGCCAAAAGGTAACAGGATCATGGTGTAAAAGGCCAAAGTAGTTTGCAGGTGGCGGTAACTTGCTTAATATTGCCCGCAGAGCGTCACAATTTTGTTCAATTGGTTGCCCATGCCCTGAACCATCTGAAAATGGTGAAATACATGCCAAAAAGTGAGTGGATCATGGTGTAAAGAAGGTGAAAACTTTGATATGTCTGTAACTTTCTTAATATTGGGTTTAGAGCTTACAAGAAATTCTACTGAAAAGTGTCACCAGATAGTCAAAAACAGCATTGTAAACACTTGAATTGACAAAACTGATCCAAACAACCAAAGTACAAGAAACAAAAAAGTGGCTGTAACTTGCTTAATATTGATCGCAGAGGGCCAGAATTTTGTTCAAATGGTTGCCTATGGCTTGAACCATCTGAATATGGTGCCACACATGCCAAAAGGTAACTGGATCATGGTGTAATAGGCCAAAGTAGTTTGCAGGTGGCTGTAACTTGCTTAATATTGACCGCAGAGGGTCAGAATTTTGCTCAATTGGTTGCCCATGCCCTGAACCATCTGAAAATGGTGCCATACATGCCAATAAGTGAGTGAATCATGGTGTAAAGAAGGTGAAAACTTTGATTTGCCTGTTACTTTCTTAATATTGGGTTTAGAGCTTACAAGCAATTCTACTGAAAAGTGTCACCAGATAGTCAAAAACAGCATTGAAAACACTTGAACTGACAAAACTGATCCAAACAACCAAAGTACAAGAAACAATAAAGTAGCTGTATCTTGCTTAATATTGATCGCAGAGGGCCAGAATTTTGTTCAAATGGTTGCCAATGGCCTAAACCATCTGAATATGGTGCCAAACATGCCAAAAAGTAACTGGATGTTGGTGAAAACTTTGATTTGCCTGTAACTTTCTTAATATTGGGTTTAGAGCTTACAAGCAATTCTACTGAAAAGTGCCACCACATAGTCAAAAACAGCATTGAAAACACGTGAATTGACAACTTGTCATAACAACCAAAGTACAAGAAACAAAAAAGTGGCTGTATCTTTCTTGATATTGACCGCAGAGGGCCAGAATTTTGTTCAAATGGTTGCCCATGGCCTGAACCATCTGACTATGGTGCCAAACATGCCAAAAGGTAACTGGATCATGGTGTAAAAGGCCAAAGTAGTTTGCAGGTGGCTGTAACTTGCTTAATATTGCCCGCAGAGCGTCACAATTTTGTTCAATTGGTTGCCCATGCCCTGAACCATCTGAAAATGGTGAAATACATGCCAAAAAAACAGTGGATCATGGTGTAAAGAAGGTGAAAACTTTGATTTGCCTGTAACTTTCTTAATATTGGGTTTAGAGCTTACAAGCAATTCTACTGAAAAGTGTCACCAGATAGTCAAAAACAGCATTTAAAACACTTGAATTGACAAAACTGGTCCAAACAACCAAAGTACAAGCAACAAAAAAGTGGTTGTAACTTAGTTAATGTTGACTGCAGAAGGTCAGAATTTTGTTCAAATGGTTGCCCATGCCCTGAACCATCTGAAAATGGTGAAATACATGCCAAAAAGTGAGTGGATCATGGTGTAAAGAAGGTGAAAACTTTGATATGTCTGTAACTTTCTTAATATTGGGTTTAGAGCTTACAAGAAATTCTACTGAAAAGTGTCACCAGATAGTCAAAAACAGCATTGTAAACACTTGAATTGACAAAACTGATCCAAACAACCAAAGTACAAGAAACAAAAAAGTGGCTGTAACTTGCTTAATATTGATCGCAGAGGGCCAGAATTTTGTTCAAATGGTTGCCTATGGCTTGAACCATCTGAATATGGTGCCACACATGCCAAAAGGTAACTGGATGATGGTGTAATAGGCCAAAGTAGTTTGCAGGTGGCTGTAACTTGCTTAATATTGACCGCAGAGGGTCAGAATTTTGCTCAATTGGTTGCCCATGCCCTGAACCATCTGAAAATGGTGCCATACATGCCAATAAGTGAGTGAATCATGGTGTAAAGAAGGTGAAAACTTTGATTTGCCTGTTACTTTCTTAATATTGGGTTTAGAGCTTACAAGCAATTCTACTGAAAAGTGTCACCAGATAGTCAAAAACAGCATTGAAAACACTTGAATTGACAAAACTGATCCAAACAACCAAAGTACAAGAAACAATAAAGTAGCTGTATCTTGCTTAATATTGATCGCAGAGGGCCAGAATTTTGTTCAAATGGTTGCCTATGGCTTGAACCATCTGAATATGGTGCCACACATGCCAAAAAGTAACTTGATCATGGTGAAAACTTTGATATGCCTGTAACTTTCTTAATATTGGGTTTAGAGCTTACAAGCAATTCTACTGAAAAGTGTCACCACATAGTCAAAAACAGCATTGAAAACACTTGAATTGACAAAACTGGTCCAAACAACCAAAGTACAAGCAACAAAAAAGTGGTTGTAACTTGGTTGATGTTGACCGCAGAAGGTCAGAATTTTGTTCAAATGGTTGCCGATGACCTGAAATTGGTGCCATACATGCAGAAAAATAACTGGATATGGTGTAAATGACCAAAGTGGCTGTATCTTTCTTGATATTGACCGCAGAGGGCCAGAATTTTGTTCAAATGGTTGCCCATGGCCTGAACCATCTGACTATGGTGCTAAACATGCCAAAAGGTAACAGGATCATGGTGTAAAAGGCCAAAGTAGTTTGCAGGTGGCGGTAACTTGCTTAATATTGCCCGCAGAGCGTCACAATTTTGTTCAATTGGTTGCCCATGCCCTGAACCATCTGAAAATGGTGAAATACATGCCAAAAAGTGAGTGGATCATGGTGTAAAGAAGGTGAAAACTTTGATATGTCTGTAACTTTCTTAATATTGGGTTTAGAGCTTACAAGAAATTCTACTGAAAAGTGTCACCAGATAGTCAAAAACAGCATTGTAAACACTTGAATTGACAAAACTGATCCAAACAACCAAAGTACAAGAAACAAAAAAGTGGCTGTAACTTGCTTAATATTGATCGCAGAGGGCCAGAATTTTGTTCAAATGGTTGCCTATGGCTTGAACCATCTGAATATGGTGCCACACATGCCAAAAGGTAACTGGATCATGGTGTAATAGGCCAAAGTAGTTTGCAGGTGGCTGTAACTTGCTTAATATTGACCGCAGAGGGTCAGAATTTTGCTCAATTGGTTGCCCATGCCCTGAACCATCTGAAAATGGTGCCATACATGCCAATAAGTGAGTGAATCATGGTGTAAAGAAGGTGAAAACTTTGATTTGCCTGTTACTTTCTTTATATTGGGTTTAGAGCTTACAAGCAATTCTACTGAAAAGTGTCACCAGATAGTCAAAAACAGCATTGTAAACACTTGAATTGACAAAACTGATCCAAACAACCAAAGTACAAGAAACAATAAAGTAGCTGTATCTTGCTTAATATTGATCGCAGAGGGCCAGAATTTTGTTCAAATGGTTGCCAATGGCCTAAACCATCTGAATATGGTGCCAAACATGCCAAAAAGTAACTGGATGTTGGTGAAAACTTTGATTTGCCTGTAACTTTCTTAATATTGGGTTTAGAGCTTACAAGCAATTCTACTGAAAAGTGCCACCACATAGTCAAAAACAGCATTGAAAACACGTGAATTGACAACTTGTCATAACAACCAGAGTACAAGAAACAAAAAAGTGGCTGTATCTTTCTTGATATTGACCGCAGAGGGCCAGAATTTTGTTCAAATGGTTGCCCATGGCCTGAACCAGCTGACTATGGTGCCAAACATGCCAAAAGGTAACTGGATCATGGTGTAAAAGGCCAAAGTAGTTTGCAGGTGGCTGTAACTTGCTTAATATTGCCCGCAGAGCGTCACAATTTTGTTCAATTGGTTGCCCATGCCCTGAACCATCTGAAAATGGTGAAATACATGCCAAAAAAACAGTGGATCATGGTGTAAAGAAGGTGAAAACTTTGATTTGCCTGTAACTTTCTTAATATTGGGTTTAGAGCTTACAAGCAATTCTACTGAAAAGTGTCACCAGATAGTCAAAAACAGCATTTAAAACACTTGAATTGACAAAACTGATCCAAACAACCAAAGTACAAGAAACAAAAAAGTAGCTGTATCTTGCTTAATATTGATCGCAGAGGGCCAGAATTTTGTTCAAATGGTTGCCAATGGCCTAAACCATCTGAATATGGTGCCAAACATGCCAAAAAATAACTGGATCATGGTGAAAACTTTGATTTGCCTGTAACTTTCTTAATATTGGGTTTAGAGCTTACAAGCAATTCTACTGAAAAGTGTCACCAGATAGTCAAAAACAGCATTGAAAACACTTGAATTGACAAAACTGGTCCAAACAACCAAAGTACAAGCAACAAAAAAGTGGTTGTAACTTGGTTGATGTTGACCGCAGAAGGTCAGAATTTTGTTCAAATGGTTGCCAATGACCTGAAATTGGTGCCATACATGCAGAAAAATAACTGGATATGGTGTAAATGACCAAAGTGGCTGTATCTTTCTTGATATTGACCGCAGAGGGCCAGAATTTTGTTCAAATGGTTGCCCATGGCCTGAACCATCTGACTATGGTGCTAAACATGCCAAAAGGTAACTGGATCATGGTGTAAAAGGCCAAAGTAGTTTGC
The DNA here is from genome assembly GCA_947462335.1 of Harmothoe impar. Taxonomy (NCBI): domain Eukaryota; kingdom Metazoa; phylum Annelida; class Polychaeta; order Phyllodocida; family Polynoidae; genus Harmothoe; species Harmothoe impar. The sequence continues at coordinate 51,875,710 of OX381721.1, read as the reverse complement.
AGGTGGCTGTAACTTGCTTAATATTGATCGCAGAGGGCCAGAATTTTGTTCAAATGGTTGCCTATGGCTTGAACCATCTGAATATGGTGCCACACATGCCAAAAGGTAACTGGATCATGGTGTAATAGGCCAAAGTAGTTTGCAGGTGGCTGTAACTTGCTTAATATTGACCGCAGAGGGTCAGAATTTTGCTCAATTGGTTGCCCATGCCCTGAACCATCTGAAAATGGTGCCATACATGCCAATAAGTGAGTGAATCATGGTGTAAAGAAGGTGAAAACTTTGATTTGCCTGTTACTTTCTTAATATTGGGTTTAGAGCTTACAAGCAATTCTACTGAAAAGTGTCACCAGATAGTCAAAAACAGCATTGAAAACACTTGAATTGACAAAACTGATCCAAACAACCAAAGTACAAGAAACAATAAAGTAGCTGTATCTTGCTTAATATTGATCGCAGAGGGCCAGAATTTTGTTCAAATGGTTGCCTATGGCTTGAACCATCTGAATATGGTGCCACACATGCCAAAAAGTAACTTGATCATGGTGAAAACTTTGATATGCCTGTAACTTTCTTAATATTGGGTTTAGAGCTTACAAGCAATTCTACTGAAAAGTGTCACCACATAGTCAAAAACAGCATTGAAAACACTTGAATTGACAAAACTGGTCCAAACAACCAAAGTACAAGCAACAAAAAAGTGGTTGTAACTTGGTTGATGTTGACCGCAGAAGGTCAGAATTTTGTTCAAATGGTTGCCGATGACCTGAAATTGGTGCCATACATGCAGAAAAATAACTGGATATGGTGTAAATGACCAAAGTGACTGTATCTTTCTTGATATTGACCGCAGAGGGCCAGAATTTTGTTCAAATGGTTGCCCATGGCCTGAACCATCTGACTATGGTGCTAAACATGCCAAAAGGTAACAGGATCATGGTGTAAAAGGCCAAAGTAGTTTGCAGGTGGCGGTAACTTGCTTAATATTGCCCGCAGAGCGTCACAATTTTGTTCAATTGGTTGCCCATGCCCTGAACCATCTGAAAATGGTGAAATACATGCCAAAAAGTGAGTGGATCATGGTGTAAAGAAGGTGAAAACTTTGATATGTCTGTAACTTTCTTAATATTGGGTTTAGAGCTTACAAGAAATTCTACTGAAAAGTGTCACCAGATAGTCAAAAACAGCATTGTAAACACTTGAATTGACAAAACTGATCCAAACAACCAAAGTACAAGAAACAAAAAAGTGGCTGTAACTTGCTTGATATTGATCGCAGAGGGCCAGAATTTTGTTCAAATGGTTGCCTATGGCTTGAACCATCTGAATATGGTGCCACACATGCCAAAAGGTAACTGGATCATGGTGTAATAGGCCAAAGTAGTTTGCAGGTGGCGGTAACTTGCTTAATATTGACCGCAGAGGGTCAGAATTTTGCTCAATTGGTTGCCCATGCCCTGAACCATCTGAAAATGGTGCCATACATGCCAATAAGTGAGTGAATCATGGTGTAAAGAAGGTGAAAACTTTGATTTGCCTGTTACTTTCTTTATATTGGGTTTAGAGCTTACAAGCAATTCTACTGAAAAGTGTCACCAGATAGTCAAAAACAGCATTGTAAACACTTGAATTGACAAAACTGATCCAAACAACCAAAGTACAAGAAACAATAAAGTAGCTGTATCTTGCTTAATATTGATCGCAGAGGGCCAGAATTTTGTTCAAATGGTTGCCAATGGCCTAAACCATCTGGCCAAACATGCCAAAAAGTAACTGGATGTTGGTGAAAACTTTGATTTGCCTGTAACTTTCTTAATATTGGGTTTAGAGCTTACAAGCAATTCTACTGAAAAGTGCCACCACATAGTCAAAAACAGCATTGAAAACACGTGAATTGACAACTTGTCATAACAACCAAAGTACAAGAAACAAAAAAGTGGCTGTATCTTTCTTGATATTGACCGCAGAGGGCCAGAATTTTGTTCAAATGGTTGCCCATGGCCTGAACCAGCTGACTATGGTGCCAAACATGCCAAAAGGTAACTGGATCATGGTGTAAAAGGCCAAAGTAGTTTGCAGGTGGCTGTAACTTGCTTAATATTGCCCGCAGAGCGTCACAATTTTGTTCAATTGGTTGCCCATGCCCTGAACCATCTGAAAATGGTGAAATACATGCCAAAAAAACAGTGGATCATGGTGTAAAGAAGGTGAAAACTTTGATTTGCCTGTAACTTTCTTAATATTGGGTTTAGAGCTTACAAGCAATTCTACTGAAAAGTGTCACCAGATAGTCAAAAACAGCATTTAAAACACTTGAATTGACAAAACTGATCCAAACAACCAAAGTACAAGAAACAAAAAAGTAGCTGTATCTTGCTTAATATTGATCGCAGAGGGCCAGAATTTTGTTCAAATGGTTGCCAATGGCCTAAACCATCTGAATATGGTGCCAAACATGCCAAAAAATAACTGGATCATGGTGAAAACTTTGATTTGCCTGTAACTTTCTTAATATTGGGTTTAGAGCTTACAAGCAATTCTACTGAAAAGTGTCACCAGATAGTCAAAAACAGCATTGTAAACACTTGAATTGACAAAACTGATCCAAACAACGAAAGTACAAGAAACAAAAAAGTGGCTGTAACTTGGTTAATATTGATCGCAGAGGGCCAGAATTTTGTTCAAATGGTTGCCTATGGCTTGAACCATCTGAATATGGTGCCAAACATGCCAAAAGGTAACTGGATCATGGTGTTATGGCCAAAGTAGTTTGCAGGTGGCTGTAACTTGCTTAATATTGACCGCAGAGGGTCAGAATCTTGTTCAATTGGTTGCCCATGCCCTGAACCATCTGAAAAACCAAAGTACAAGAAACAATAAAGTAGCTGTATCTTGCTTAATATTGATCGCAGAGGGCCAGAATTTTGTTCAAATGGTTGCCAATGGCCTAAACCATCTGAATATGGTGCCAAACATGCCAAAAAGTAACTGGATGTTGGTGAAAACTTTGATTTGCCTGTAACTTTCTTAATATTGGGTTTAGAGCTTACAAGCAATTCTACTGAAAAGTGCCACCACATAGTCAAAAACAGCATTGAAAACACGTGAATTGACAACTTGTCATAACAACCAAAGTACAAGAAACAAAAAAGTGGCTGTATCTTTCTTGATATTGACCGCAGAGGGCCAGAATTTTGTTCAAATGGTTGCCCATGGCCTGAACCATCTGACTATGGTGCCAAACATGCCAAAAGGTAACTGGATCATGGTGTAAAAGGCCAAAGTAGTTTGCAGGTGGCTGTAACTTGCTTAATATTGCCCGCAGAGCGTCACAATTTTGTTCAATTGGTTGCCCATGCCCTGAACCATCTGAAAATGGTGAAATACATGCCAAAAAAACAGTGGATCATGGTGTAAAGAAGGTGAAAACCTTGATTTGCCTGTAACTTTCTTAATATTGGGTTTAGAGCTTACAAGCAATTCTACTGAAAAGTGTCACCAGATAGTCAAAAACAGCATTTAAAACACTTGAATTGACAAAACTGGTCCAAACAACCAAAGTACAAGCAACAAAAAAGTGGTTGTAACTTAGTTAATGTTGACCGCAGAAGGTCAGAATTTTGTTCAAATGGTTGCCCATGGCCTGAACCATCTGAAAATGGTGCCATACATGCCAAAAAGTGAGTGGATCATGGTGTAAAGAAGGTGAAAACTTTGATATGCCTGAAACTTTCTTAATATTGGGTTTAGAGCTTACAAGCAATTCTACTGAAAAGTGTCACCAGATAGTCTAAACCCAGTGGGCACAAAGTTCAGGTCAACGTTGAATCAACATTGGATCAACATTGAACCAACATTGACAACCATCCTTCAACATTGATTCAATGTTCTGTGCCCACTGGGAAACAGCATTGTAAACACTTGAATTGACAAAACTGATCCAAACAACCAAAGTACAAGAAACAAAAAAGTAGCTGTATCTTGCTTAATATTGATCGCAGAGGGCCAGAATTTTGTTCAAATGGTTGCCAATGGCCTAAACCATCTGAATATGGTGCCAAACATGCCAAAAAGTAACTGGATCATGGTGAAAACTTTGATTTGCCTGTAACTTTCTTAATATTGGGTTTAGAGCTTACAAGCAATTCTACTGAAAAGTGTCACCAGATAGTCAAAAACAGCATTGAAAACACTTGAATTGACAAAACTGGTCCAAACAACCAAAGTACAAGCAACAAAAAAGTGGTTGTAACTTGGTTGATGTTGACCGCAGAAGGTCAGAATTTTGTTCAAATGGTTGCCAATGACCTGAAATTGGTGCCATACATGCAGAAAAATAACTGGATATGGTGTAAATGACCAAAGTGGCTGTATCTTTCTTGATATTGACCGCAGAGGGCCAGAATTTTGTTCAAATGGTTGCCCATGGCCTGAACCATCTGACTATGGTGCTAAACATGCCAAAAGGTAACTGGATCATGGTGTAAAAGGCCAAAGTAGTTTGCAGATGGCAGTAACTTGCTTAATATTGCCCGCAGAGCGTCACAATTTTGTTCAATTGGTTGCCCATGCCCTGAACCATCTGAAAATGGTGAAATACATGCCAAAAAGTGAGTGGATCATGGTGTAAAGAAGGTGAAAACTTTGATATGCCTGAAACTTTCTTAATATTGGGTTTAGAGCTTACAAGCAATTCTACTGAAAAGTGTCACCAGATAGTCAAAAACAGCATTGAAAACACTTGAATTGACAAAACTGATCCAAACAACCAAAGTACAAGAAACAATAAAGTAGCTGTATCTTGCTTAATATTGACCGCAGAGGGCCAGAATTTTGTTCAAATGGTTGCCCATGGCCTAAACCATCTGAATATGGTGCCAAACATGCCAAAAAGTAACTGGATGTTGGTGAAAACTTTGATTTGCCTGTAACTTTCTTAATATTGGGTTTAGAGCTTACAAGCAATTCTACTGAAAAGTGCCACCACATAGTCAAAAACAGCATTGAAAACACGTGAATTGACAACTTGTCATAACAACCAAAGTACAAGAAACAAAAAAGTGGCTGTATCTTTCTTGATATTGACCGCAGAGGGCCAGAATTTTGTTCAAATGGTTGCCCATGGCCTGAACCATCTGACTATGGTGCCAAACATGCCAAAAGGTAACTGGATCATGGTGTAAAAGGCCAAAGTAGTTTGCAGGTGGCTGTAACTTGCTTAATATTGCCCGCAGAGCGTCACAATTTTGTTCAATTGGTTGCCCATGCCCTGAACCATCTGAAAATGGTGAAATACATGCCAAAAAAACAGTGGATCATGGTGTAAAGAAGGTGAAAACTTTGATTTGCCTGTAACTTTCTTAATATTGGGTTTAGAGCTTACAAGCAATTCTACTGAAAAGTGTCACCAGATAGTCAAAAACAGCATTTAAAACACTTGAATTGACAAAACTGGTCCAAACAACCAAAGTACAAGCAACAAAAAAGTGGTTGTAACTTAGTTAATGTTGACTGCAGAAGGTCAGAATTTTGTTCAAATGGTTGCCCATGCCCTGAACCATCTGAAAATGGTGAAATACATGCCAAAAAGTGAGTGGATCATGGTGTAAAGAAGGTGAAAACTTTGATATGTCTGTAACTTTCTTAATATTGGGTTTAGAGCTTACAAGAAATTCTACTGAAAAGTGTCACCAGATAGTCAAAAACAGCATTGTAAACACTTGAATTGACAAAACTGATCCAAACAACCAAAGTACAAGAAACAAAAAAGTGGCTGTAACTTGCTTAATATTGATCGCAGAGGGCCAGAATTTTGTTCAAATGGTTGCCTATGGCTTGAACCATCTGAATATGGTGCCACACATGCCAAAAGGTAACTGGATGATGGTGTAATAGGCCAAAGTAGTTTGCAGGTGGCTGTAACTTGCTTAATATTGACCGCAGAGGGTCAGAATTTTGCTCAATTGGTTGCCCATGCCCTGAACCATCTGAAAATGGTGCCATACATGCCAATAAGTGAGTGAATCATGGTGTAAAGAAGGTGAAAACTTTGATTTGCCTGTTACTTTCTTAATATTGGGTTTAGAGCTTACAAGCAATTCTACTGAAAAGTGTCACCAGATAGTCAAAAACAGCATTGAAAACACTTGAATTGACAAAACTGATCCAAACAACCAAAGTACAAGAAACAATAAAGTAGCTGTATCTTGCTTAATATTGATCGCAGAGGGCCAGAATTTTGTTCAAATGGTTGCCTATGGCTTGAACCATCTGAATATGGTGCCACACATGCCAAAAAGTAACTTGATCATGGTGAAAACTTTGATATGCCTGTAACTTTCTTAATATTGGGTTTAGAGCTTACAAGCAATTCTACTGAAAAGTGTCACCACATAGTCAAAAACAGCATTGAAAACACTTGAATTGACAAAACTGGTCCAAACAACCAAAGTACAAGCAACAAAAAAGTGGTTGTAACTTGGTTGATGTTGACCGCAGAAGGTCAGAATTTTGTTCAAATGGTTGCCGATGACCTGAAATTGGTGCCATACATGCAGAAAAATAACTGGATATGGTGTAAATGACCAAAGTGGCTGTATCTTTCTTGATATTGACCGCAGAGGGCCAGAATTTTGTTCAAATGGTTGCCCATGGCCTGAACCATCTGACTATGGTGCTAAACATGCCAAAAGGTAACAGGATCATGGTGTAAAAGGCCAAAGTAGTTTGCAGGTGGCGGTAACTTGCTTAATATTGCCCGCAGAGCGTCACAATTTTGTTCAATTGGTTGCCCATGCCCTGAACCATCTGAAAATGGTGAAATACATGCCAAAAAGTGAGTGGATCATGGTGTAAAGAAGGTGAAAACTTTGATATGTCTGTAACTTTCTTAATATTGGGTTTAGAGCTTACAAGAAATTCTACTGAAAAGTGTCACCAGATAGTCAAAAACAGCATTGTAAACACTTGAATTGACAAAACTGATCCAAACAACCAAAGTACAAGAAACAAAAAAGTGGCTGTAACTTGCTTAATATTGATCGCAGAGGGCCAGAATTTTGTTCAAATGGTTGCCTATGGCTTGAACCATCTGAATATGGTGCCACACATGCCAAAAGGTAACTGGATCATGGTGTAATAGGCCAAAGTAGTTTGCAGGTGGCTGTAACTTGCTTAATATTGACCGCAGAGGGTCAGAATTTTGCTCAATTGGTTGCCCATGCCCTGAACCATCTGAAAATGGTGCCATACATGCCAATAAGTGAGTGAATCATGGTGTAAAGAAGGTGAAAACTTTGATTTGCCTGTTACTTTCTTTATATTGGGTTTAGAGCTTACAAGCAATTCTACTGAAAAGTGTCACCAGATAGTCAAAAACAGCATTGTAAACACTTGAATTGACAAAACTGATCCAAACAACCAAAGTACAAGAAACAATAAAGTAGCTGTATCTTGCTTAATATTGATCGCAGAGGGCCAGAATTTTGTTCAAATGGTTGCCCATGGCCTAAACCATCTGAATATGGTGCCAAACATGCCAAAAAGTAACTGGATGTTGGTGAAAACTTTGATTTGCCTGTAACTTTCTTAATATTGGGTTTAGAGCTTACAAGCAATTCTACTGAAAAGTGCCACCACATAGTCAAAAACAGCATTGAAAACACGTGAATTGACAACTTGTCATAACAACCAAAGTACAAGAAACAAAAAAGTGGCTGTATCTTTCTTGATATTGACCGCAGAGGGCCAGAATTTTGTTCAAATGGTTGCCCATGGCCTGAACCATCTGACTATGGTGCCAAAGATGCCAAAAGGTAACTGGATCATGGTGTAAAAGGCCAAAGTAGTTTGCAGGTGGCTGTAACTTGCTTAATATTGCCCGCAGAGCGTCACAATTTTGTTCAATTGGTTGCCCATGCCCTGAACCAAATGGTGAAATACATGCCAAAAAAACAGTGGATCATGGTGTAAAGAAGGTGAAAACTTTGATTTGCCTGTAACTTTCTTAATATTGGGTTTAGAGCTTACAAGCAATTCTACTGAAAAGTGTCACCAGATAGTCAAAAACAGCATTGAAAACACTTGAATTGACAAAACTGGTCCAAACAACCAAAGTACAAGCAACAAAAAAGTGGTTGTAACTTAGTTAATGTTGACCGCAGAAGGTCAGAATTTTGTTCAAATGGTTGCCCATGGCCTGAACCATCTGAAAATGGTGCCATACATGCCAAAAAGTGAGTGGATCATGGTGTCAAGAAGGTGAAAACTTTGATATGCCTGAAACTTTCTTAATATACGGTTTAGAGCTTACAAGCAATTCTACTGAAAAGTGTCACCAGATAGTCAAAAACAGCATTGTAAACACTTGAATTGACAAAACTGATCCAAACAACCAAAGTACAAGAAACAATAAAGTAGCTGTATCTTGCTTAATATTGATCGCAGAGGGCCAGAATTTTGTTCAAATGGTTGCCCATGGCCTAAACCATCTGAATATGGTGCCAAACATGCCAAAAAGTAACTGGATGTTGGTGAAAACTTTGATTTGCCTGTAACTTTCTTAATATTGGGTTTAGAGCTTACAAGCAATTCTACTGAAAAGTGCCACCACATAGTCAAAAACAGCATTGAAAACACGTGAATTGACAACTTGTCATAACAACCAAAGTACAAGAAACAAAAAAGTGGCTGTATCTTTCTTGATATTGACCGCAGAGGGCCAGAATTTTGTTCAAATGGTTGCCCATGGCCTGAACCATCTGACTATGGTGCCAAAGATGCCAAAAGGTAACTGGATCATGGTGTAAAAGGCCAAAGTAGTTTGCAGGTGGCTGTAACTTGCTTAATATTGCCCGCAGAGCGTCACAATTTTGTTCAATTGGTTGCCCATGCCCTGAACCAAATGGTGAAATACATGCCAAAAAAACAGTGGATCATGGTGTAAAGAAGGTGAAAACTTTGATTTGCCTGTAACTTTCTTAATATTGGGTTTAGAGCTTACAAGCAATTCTACTGAAAAGTGTCACCAGATAGTCAAAAACAGCATTTAAAACACTTGAATTGACAAAACTGGTCCAAACAACCAAAGTACAAGCAACAAAAAAGTGGTTGTAACTTAGTTAATGTTGACTGCAGAAGGTCAGAATTTTGTTCAAATGGTTGCCCATGCCCTGAACCATCTGAAAATGGTGAAATACATGCCAAAAAGTGAGTGGATCATGGTGTAAAGAAGGTGAAAACTTTGATATGTCTGTAACTTTCTTAATATTGGGTTTAGAGCTTACAAGAAATTCTACTGAAAAGTGTCACCAGATAGTCAAAAACAGCATTGTAAACACTTGAATTGACAAAACTGATCCAAACAACCAAAGTACAAGAAACAAAAAAGTGGCTGTAACTTGCTTAATATTGATCGCAGAGGGCCAGAATTTTGTTCAAATGGTTGCCTATGGCTTGAACCATCTGAATATGGTGCCACACATGCCAAAAGGTAACTGGATGATGGTGTAATAGGCCAAAGTAGTTTGCAGGTGGCTGTAACTTGCTTAATATTGACCGCAGAGGGTCAGAATTTTGCTCAATTGGTTGCCCATGCCCTGAACCATCTGAAAATGGTGCCATACATGCCAATAAGTGAGTGAATCATGGTGTAAAGAAGGTGAAAACTTTGATTTGCCTGTTACTTTCTTAATATTGGGTTTAGAGCTTACAAGCAATTCTACTGAAAAGTGTCACCAGATAGTCAAAAACAGCATTGAAAACACTTGAATTGACAAAACTGATCCAAACAACCAAAGTACAAGAAACAATAAAGTAGCTGTATCTTGCTTAATATTGATCGCAGAGGGCCAGAATTTTGTTCAAATGGTTGCCTATGGCTTGAACCATCTGAATATGGTGCCACACATGCCAAAAAGTAACTTGATCATGGTGAAAACTTTGATATGCCTGTAACTTTCTTAATATTGGGTTTAGAGCTTACAAGCAATTCTACTGAAAAGTGTCACCACATAGTCAAAAACAGCATTGAAAACACTTGAATTGACAAAACTGGTCCAAACAACCAAAGTACAAGCAACAAAAAAGTGGTTGTAACTTGGTTGATGTTGACCGCAGAAGGTCAGAATTTTGTTCAAATGGTTGCCGATGACCTGAAATTGGTGCCATACATGCAGAAAAATAACTGGATATGGTGTAAATGACCAAAGTGGCTGTATCTTTCTTGATATTGACCGCAGAGGGCCAGAATTTTGTTCAAATGGTTGCCCATGGCCTGAACCATCTGACTATGGTGCTAAACATGCCAAAAGGTAACAGGATCATGGTGTAAAAGGCCAAAGTAGTTTGCAGGTGGCGGTAACTTGCTTAATATTGCCCGCAGAGCGTCACAATTTTGTTCAATTGGTTGCCCATGCCCTGAACCATCTGAAAATGGTGAAATACATGCCAAAAAGTGAGTGGATCATGGTGTAAAGAAGGTGAAAACTTTGATATGTCTGTAACTTTCTTAATATTGGGTTTAGAGCTTACAAGAAATTCTACTGAAAAGTGTCACCAGATAGTCAAAAACAGCATTGTAAACACTTGAATTGACAAAACTGATCCAAACAACCAAAGTACAAGAAACAAAAAAGTGGCTGTAACTTGCTTAATATTGATCGCAGAGGGCCAGAATTTTGTTCAAATGGTTGCCTATGGCTTGAACCATCTGAATATGGTGCCACACATGCCAAAAGGTAACTGGATCATGGTGTAATAGGCCAAAGTAGTTTGCAGGTGGCTGTAACTTGCTTAATATTGACCGCAGAGGGTCAGAATTTTGCTCAATTGGTTGCCCATGCCCTGAACCATCTGAAAATGGTGCCATACATGCCAATAAGTGAGTGAATCATGGTGTAAAGAAGGTGAAAACTTTGATTTGCCTGTTACTTTCTTTATATTGGGTTTAGAGCTTACAAGCAATTCTACTGAAAAGTGTCACCAGATAGTCAAAAACAGCATTGTAAACACTTGAATTGACAAAACTGATCCAAACAACCAAAGTACAAGAAACAATAAAGTAGCTGTATCTTGCTTAATATTGATCGCAGAGGGCCAGAATTTTGTTCAAATGGTTGCCCATGGCCTAAACCATCTGAATATGGTGCCAAACATGCCAAAAAGTAACTGGATGTTGGTGAAAACTTTGATTTGCCTGTAACTTTCTTAATATTGGGTTTAGAGCTTACAAGCAATTCTACTGAAAAGTGCCACCACATAGTCAAAAACAGCATTGAAAACACGTGAATTGACAACTTGTCATAACAACCAAAGTACAAGAAACAAAAAAGTGGCTGTATCTTTCTTGATATTGACCGCAGAGGGCCAGAATTTTGTTCAAATGGTTGCCCATGGCCTGAACCATCTGACTATGGTGCCAAAGATGCCAAAAGGTAACTGGATCATGGTGTAAAAGGCCAAAGTAGTTTGCAGGTGGCTGTAACTTGCTTAATATTGCCCGCAGAGCGTCACAATTTTGTTCAATTGGTTGCCCATGCCCTGAACCAAATGGTGAAATACATGCCAAAAAAACAGTGGATCATGGTGTAAAGAAGGTGAAAACTTTGATTTGCCTGTAACTTTCTTAATATTGGGTTTAGAGCTTACAAGCAATTCTACTGAAAAGTGTCACCAGATAGTCAAAAACAGCATTGAAAACACTTGAATTGACAAAACTGGTCCAAACAACCAAAGTACAAGCAACAAAAAAGTGGTTGTAACTTAGTTAATGTTGACCGCAGAAGGTCAGAATTTTGTTCAAATGGTTGCCCATGGCCTGAACCATCTGAAAATGGTGCCATACATGCCAAAAAGTGAGTGGATCATGGTGTCAAGAAGGTGAAAACTTTGATATGCCTGAAACTTTCTTAATATACGGTTTAGAGCTTACAAGCAATTCTACTGAAAAGTGTCACCAGATAGTCAAAAACAGCATTGTAAACACTTGAATTGACAAAACTGATCCAAACAACCAAAGTACAAGAAACAATAAAGTAGCTGTATCTTGCTTAATATTGATCGCAGAGGGCCAGAATTTTGTTCAAATGGTTGCCCATGGCCTAAACCATCTGAATATGGTGCCAAACATGCCAAAAAGTAACTGGATGTTGGTGAAAACTTTGATTTGCCTGTAACTTTCTTAATATTGGGTTTAGAGCTTACAAGCAATTCTACTGAAAAGTGCCACCACATAGTCAAAAACAGCATTGAAAACACGTGAATTGACAACTTGTCATAACAACCAAAGTACAAGAAACAAAAAAGTGGCTGTATCTTTCTTGATATTGACCGCAGAGGGCCAGAATTTTGTTCAAATGGTTGCCCATGGCCTGAACCATCTGACTATGGTGCCAAACATGCCAAAAGGTAACTGGATCATGGTGTAAAAGGCCAAAGTAGTTTGCAGGTGGCTGTAACTTGCTTAATATTGCCCGCAGAGCGTCACAATTTTGTTCAATTGGTTGCCCATGCCCTGAACCAAATGGTGAAATACATGCCAAAAAAACAGTGGATCATGGTGTAAAGAAGGTGAAAACTTTGATTTGCCTGTAACTTTCTTAATATTGGGTTTAGAGCTTACAAGCAATTCTACTGAAAAGTGTCACCAGATAGTCAAAAACAGCATTTAAAACACTTGAATTGACAAAACTGGTCCAAACAACCAAAGTACAAGCAACAAAAAAGTGGTTGTAACTTAGTTAATGTTGACTGCAGAAGGTCAGAATTTTGTTCAAATGGTTGCCCATGCCCTGAACCATCTGAAAATGGTGAAATACATGCCAAAAAGTGAGTGGATCATGGTGTAAAGAAGGTGAAAACTTTGATATGTCTGTAACTTTCTTAATATTGGGTTTAGAGCTTACAAGAAATTCTACTGAAAAGTGTCACCAGATAGTCAAAAACAGCATTGTAAACACTTGAATTGACAAAACTGATCCAAACAACCAAAGTACAAGAAACAAAAAAGTGGCTGTAACTTGCTTAATATTGATCGCAGAGGGCCAGAATTTTGTTCAAATGGTTGCCTATGGCTTGAACCATCTGAATATGGTGCCACACATGCCAAAAGGTAACTGGATGATGGTGTAATAGGCCAAAGTAGTTTGCAGGTGGCTGTAACTTGCTTAATATTGACCGCAGAGGGTCAGAATTTTGCTCAATTGGTTGCCCATGCCCTGAACCATCTGAAAATGGTGCCATACATGCCAATAAGTGAGTGAATCATGGTGTAAAGAAGGTGAAAACTTTGATTTGCCTGTTACTTTCTTAATATTGGGTTTAGAGCTTACAAGCAATTCTACTGAAAAGTGTCACCAGATAGTCAAAAACAGCATTGAAAACACTTGAATTGACAAAACTGATCCAAACAACCAAAGTACAAGAAACAATAAAGTAGCTGTATCTTGCTTAATATTGATCGCAGAGGGCCAGAATTTTGTTCAAATGGTTGCCTATGGCTTGAACCATCTGAATATGGTGCCACACATGCCAAAAAGTAACTTGATCATGGTGAAAACTTTGATATGCCTGTAACTTTCTTAATATTGGGTTTAGAGCTTACAAGCAATTCTACTGAAAAGTGTCACCACATAGTCAAAAACAGCATTGAAAACACTTGAATTGACAAAACTGGTCCAAACAACCAAAGTACAAGCAACAAAAAAGTGGTTGTAACTTGGTTGATGTTGACCGCAGAAGGTCAGAATTTTGTTCAAATGGTTGCCGATGACCTGAAATTGGTGCCATACATGCAGAAAAATAACTGGATATGGTGTAAATGACCAAAGTGGCTGTATCTTTCTTGATATTGACCGCAGAGGGCCAGAATTTTGTTCAAATGGTTGCCCATGGCCTGAACCATCTGACTATGGTGCTAAACATGCCAAAAGGTAACAGGATCATGGTGTAAAAGGCCAAAGTAGTTTGCAGGTGGCGGTAACTTGCTTAATATTGCCCGCAGAGCGTCACAATTTTGTTCAATTGGTTGCCCATGCCCTGAACCATCTGAAAATGGTGAAATACATGCCAAAAAGTGAGTGGATCATGGTGTAAAGAAGGTGAAAACTTTGATATGTCTGTAACTTTCTTAATATTGGGTTTAGAGCTTACAAGAAATTCTACTGAAAAGTGTCACCAGATAGTCAAAAACAGCATTGTAAACACTTGAATTGACAAAACTGATCCAAACAACCAAAGTACAAGAAACAAAAAAGTGGCTGTAACTTGCTTAATATTGATCGCAGAGGGCCAGAATTTTGTTCAAATGGTTGCCTATGGCTTGAACCATCTGAATATGGTGCCACACATGCCAAAAGGTAACTGGATCATGGTGTAATAGGCCAAAGTAGTTTGCAGGTGGCTGTAACTTGCTTAATATTGACCGCAGAGGGTCAGAATTTTGCTCAATTGGTTGCCCATGCCCTGAACCATCTGAAAATGGTGCCATACATGCCAATAAGTGAGTGGATCATGGTGTAAAGAAGGTGAAAACTTTGATTTGCCTGTTACTTTCTTTATATTGGGTTTAGAGCTTACAAGCAATTCTACTGAAAAGTGTCACCAGATAGTCAAAAACAGCATTGTAAACACTTGAATTGACAAAACTGATCCAAACAACCAAAGTACAAGAAACAATAAAGTAGCTGTATCTTGCTTAATATTGATCGCAGAGGGCCAGAATTTTGTTCAAATGGTTGCCCATGGCCTAAACCATCTGAATATGGTGCCAAACATGCCAAAAAGTAACTGGATGTTGGTGAAAACTTTGATTTGCCTGTAACTTTCTTAATATTGGGTTTAGAGCTTACAAGCAATTCTACTGAAAAGTGCCACCACATAGTCAAAAACAGCATTGAAAACACGTGAATTGACAACTTGTCATAACAACCAAAGTACAAGAAACAAAAAAGTGGCTGTATCTTTCTTGATATTGACCGCAGAGGGCCAGAATTTTGTTCAAATGGTTGCCCATGGCCTGAACCATCTGACTATGGTGCCAAACATGCCAAAAGGTAACTGGATCATGGTGTAAAAGGCCAAAGTAGTTTGCAGGTGGCTGTAACTTGCTTAATATTGCCCGCAGAGCGTCACAATTTTGTTCAATTGGTTGCCCATGCCCTGAACCAAATGGTGAAATACATGCCAAAAAAACAGTGGATCATGGTGTAAAGAAGGTGAAAACTTTGATTTGCCTGTAACTTTCTTAATATTGGGTTTAGAGCTTACAAGCAATTCTACTGAAAAGTGTCACCAGATAGTCAAAAACAGCATTGAAAACACTTGAATTGACAAAACTGGTCCAAACAACCAAAGTACAAGCAACAAAAAAGTGGTTGTAACTTAGTTAATGTTGACCGCAGAAGGTCAGAATTTTGTTCAAATGGTTGCCCATGGCCTGAACCATCTGAAAATGGTGCCATACATGCCAAAAAGTGAGTGGATCATGGTGTCAAGAAGGTGAAAACTTTGATATGCCTGAAACTTTCTTAATATACGGTTTAGAGCTTACAAGCAATTCTACTGAAAAGTGTCACCAGATAGTCAAAAACAGCATTTAAAACACTTGAATTGACAAAACTGGTCCAAACAACCAAAGTACAAGCAACAAAAAAGTGGTTGTAACTTAGTTAATGTTGACCGCAGAAGGTCAGAATTTTGTTCAAATGGTTGCCCATGGCCTGAACCATCTGAAAATGGTGCCATACATGCCAAAAAGTGAGTGGATCATGGTGTAAAGAAGGTGAAAACTTTGATATGCCTGAAACTTTCTTAATATTGGGTTTAGAGCTTACAAGCAATTCTACTGAAAAGTGTCACCAGATAGTCAAAAACAGCATTGAAAACACATGAATTGACAAAACTGGTCCAAACAACCAAAGTACAAGAAACAAAAAGTGGCTGTAACTTGCTAAATATTGATCGCAGAGGGCCAGAATTTTGTTCAAATGGTTGCCTATGGCTTGAACCATCTGACTATGGTGCCAAACATGCCAAAAGGTAACTGGATCATGGTGCAAAAGGCCAAAGTAGTTTGCAGGTGGCTGTAACTTGCTTAATATTGCTCGCAGAGCGTCACAATTTTGTTCAATTGGTTGCCCATGCCCTGAACCATCTGAAAATGGTGAAATACATGCCAAAAAAACAGTGGATCATGGTGTAAAGAAGGTGAAAACTTTGATTTGCCTGTAACTTTCTTAATATTGGGTTTAGAGCTTACAAGCAATTCTACTGAAAAGTGTCACCAGATAGTCAAAAACAGCATTTAAAACACTTGAATTGACAAAACTGGTCCAAACAACCAAAGTACAAGAAACAATAAAGTAGCTGTATCTTGCTTAATATTGATCGCAGAGGGCCAGAATTTTGTTCAAATGGTTGCCAATGGCCTAAACCATCTGACTATGGTGCCAAACATGCCAAAAAGTAACTGGATCATGGTGTAATAGGCCAAAGTAGTTTGCAGGTGGCTGTAACTTGCTTAATATTGACCGCAGAGGGTCAGAATTTTGCTCAATTGGTTGCCCATGCCCTGAACCATCTGAAAATGGTGCCATACATGCCAATAAGTGAGTGAATCATGGTGTAAAGAAGGTGAAAACTTTGATTTGCCTGTTACTTTCTTAATATTGGGTTTAGAGCTTACAAGCAATTCTACTGAAAAGTGTCACCAGATAGTCAAAAACAGCATTGAAAACACTTGAACTGACAAAACTGATCCAAACAACCAAAGTACAAGAAACAATAAAGTAGCTGTATCTTGCTTAATATTGATCGCAGAGGGCCAGAATTTTGTTCAAATGGTTGCCAATGGCCTAAACCATCTGAATATGGTGCCAAACATGCCAAAAAGTAACTGGATGTTGGTGAAAACTTTGATTTGCCTGTAACTTTCTTAATATTGGGTTTAGAGCTTACAAGCAATTCTACTGAAAAGTGCCACCACATAGTCAAAAACAGCATTGAAAACACGTGAATTGACAACTTGTCATAACAACCAAAGTACAAGAAACAAAAAAGTGGCTGTATCTTTCTTGATATTGACCGCAGAGGGCCAGAATTTTGTTCAAATGGTTGCCCATGGCCTGAACCATCTGACTATGGTGCCAAACATGCCAAAAGGTAACTGGATCATGGTGTAAAAGGCCAAAGTAGTTTGCAGGTGGCTGTAACTTGCTTAATATTGCCCGCAGAGCGTCACAATTTTGTTCAATTGGTTGCCCATGCCCTGAACCATCTGAAAATGGTGAAATACATGCCAAAAAAACAGTGGATCATGGTGTAAAGAAGGTGAAAACTTTGATTTGCCTGTAACTTTCTTAATATTGGGTTTAGAGCTTACAAGCAATTCTACTGAAAAGTGTCACCAGATAGTCAAAAACAGCATTTAAAACACTTGAATTGACAAAACTGGTCCAAACAACCAAAGTACAAGCAACAAAAAAGTGGTTGTAACTTAGTTAATGTTGACTGCAGAAGGTCAGAATTTTGTTCAAATGGTTGCCCATGCCCTGAACCATCTGAAAATGGTGAAATATATGCCAAAAAGTGAGTGGATCATGGTGTAAAGAAGGTGAAAACTTTGATATGTCTGTAACTTTCTTAATATTGGGTTTAGAGCTTACAAGAAATTCTACTGAAAAGTGTCACCAGATAGTCAAAAACAGCATTGTAAACACTTGAATTGACAAAACTGATCCAAACAACCAAAGTACAAGAAACAAAAAAGTGGCTGTAACTTGCTTAATATTGATCGCAGAGGGCCAGAATTTTGTTCAAATGGTTGCCTATGGCTTGAACCATCTGAATATGGTGCCACACATGCCAAAAGGTAACTGGATCATGGTGTAATAGGCCAAAGTAGTTTGCAGGTGGCTGTAACTTGCTTAATATTGACCGCAGAGGGTCAGAATTTTGCTCAATTGGTTGCCCATGCCCTGAACCATCTGAAAATGGTGCCATACATGCCAATAAGTGAGTGAATCATGGTGTAAAGAAGGTGAAAACTTTGATTTGCCTGTTACTTTCTTAATATTGGGTTTAGAGCTTACAAGCAATTCTACTGAAAAGTGTCACCAGATAGTCAAAAACAGCATTGAAAACACTTGAACTGACAAAACTGATCCAAACAACCAAAGTACAAGAAACAATAAAGTAGCTGTATCTTGCTTAATATTGATCGCAGAGGGCCAGAATTTTGTTCAAATGGTTGCCAATGGCCTAAACCATCTGAATATGGTGCCAAACATGCCAAAAAGTAACTGGATGTTGGTGAAAACTTTGATTTGCCTGTAACTTTCTTAATATTGGGTTTAGAGCTTACAAGCAATTCTACTGAAAAGTGCCACCACATAGTGAAAAACAGCATTGAAAACACGTGAATTGACAACTTGTCATAACAACCAAAGTACAAGAAACAAAAAAGTGGCTGTATCTTTCTTGATATTGACCGCAGAGGGCCAGAATTTTGTTCAAATGGTTGCCCATGGCCTGAACCATCTGACTATGGTGCCAAACATGCCAAAAGGTAACTGGATCATGGTGTAAAAGGCCAAAGTAGTTTGCAGGTGGCTGTAACTTGCTTAATATTGCCCGCAGAGCGTCACAATTTTGTTCAATTGGTTGCCCATGCCCTGAACCATCTGAAAATGGTGAAATACATGCCAAAAAAACAGTGGATCATGGTGTAAAGAAGGTGAAAACTTTGATTTGCCTGTAACTTTCTTAATATTGGGTTTAGAGCTTACAAGCAATTCTACTGAAAAGTGTCACCAGATAGTCAAAAACAGCATTTAAAACACTTGAATTGACAAAACTGGTCCAAACAACCAAAGTACAAGCAACAAAAAAGTGGTTGTAACTTAGTTAATGTTGACTGCAGAAGGTCAGAATTTTGTTCAAATGGTTGCCCATGCCCTGAACCATCTGAAAATGGTGAAATACATGCCAAAAAGTGAGTGGATCATGGTGTAAAGAAGGTGAAAACTTTGATATGTCTGTAACTTTCTTAATATTGGGTTTAGAGCTTACAAGAAATTCTACTGAAAAGTGTCACCAGATAGTCAAAAACAGCATTGTAAACACTTGAATTGACAAAACTGATCCAAACAACCAAAGTACAAGAAACAAAAAAGTGGCTGTAACTTGCTTAATATTGATCGCAGAGGGCCAGAATTTTGTTCAAATGGTTGCCTATGGCTTGAACCATCTGAATATGGTGCCACACATGCCAAAAGGTAACTGGATCATGGTGTAATAGGCCAAAGTAGTTTGCAGGTGGCTGTAACTTGCTTAATATTGACCGCAGAGGGTCAGAATTTTGCTCAATTGGTTGCCCATGCCCTGAACCATCTGAAAATGGTGCCATACATGCCAATAAGTGAGTGAATCATGGTGTAAAGAAGGTGAAAACTTTGATTTGCCTGTTACTTTCTTAATATTGGGTTTAGAGCTTACAAGCAATTCTACTGAAAAGTGTCACCAGATAGTCAAAAACAGCATTGAAAACACTTGAATTGACAAAACTGATCCAAACAACCAAAGTACAAGAAACAATAAAGTAGCTGTATCTTGCTTAATATTGATCGCAGAGGGCCAGAATTTTGTTCAAATGGTTGCCTATGGCTTGAACCATCTGAATATGGTGCCACACATGCCAAAAAGTAACTTGATCATGGTGAAAACTTTGATATGCCTGTAACTTTCTTAATATTGGGTTTAGAGCTTACAAGCAATTCTACTGAAAAGTGTCACCACATAGTCAAAAACAGCATTGAAAACACTTGAATTGACAAAACTGGTCCAAACAACCAAAGTACAAGCAACAAAAAAGTGGTTGTAACTTGGTTGATGTTGACCGCAGAAGGTCAGAATTTTGTTCAAATGGTTGCCGATGACCTGAAATTGGTGCCATACATGCAGAAAAATAACTGGATATGGTGTAAATGACCAAAGTGGCTGTATCTTTCTTGATATTGACCGCAGAGGGCCAGAATTTTGTTCAAATGGTTGCCCATGGCCTGAACCATCTGACTATGGTGCTAAACATGCCAAAAGGTAACAGGATCATGGTGTAAAAGGCCAAAGTAGTTTGCAGGTGGCGGTAACTTGCTTAATATTGCCCGCAGAGCGTCACAATTTTGTTCAATTGGTTGCCCATGCCCTGAACCATCTGAAAATGGTGAAATACATGCCAAAAAGTGAGTGGATCATGGTGTAAAGAAGGTGAAAACTTTGATATGTCTGTAACTTTCTTAATATTGGGTTTAGAGCTTACAAGAAATTCTACTGAAAAGTGTCACCAGATAGTCAAAAACAGCATTGTAAACACTTGAATTGACAAAACTGATCCAAACAACCAAAGTACAAGAAACAAAAAAGTGGCTGTAACTTGCTTAATATTGATCGCAGAGGGCCAGAATTTTGTTCAAATGGTTGCCTATGGCTTGAACCATCTGAATATGGTGCCACACATGCCAAAAGGTAACTGGATCATGGTGTAATAGGCCAAAGTAGTTTGCAGGTGGCTGTAACTTGCTTAATATTGACCGCAGAGGGTCAGAATTTTGCTCAATTGGTTGCCCATGCCCTGAACCATCTGAAAATGGTGCCATACATGCCAATAAGTGAGTGAATCATGGTGTAAAGAAGGTGAAAACTTTGATTTGCCTGTTACTTTCTTTATATTGGGTTTAGAGCTTACAAGCAATTCTACTGAAAAGTGTCACCAGATAGTCAAAAACAGCATTGTAAACACTTGAATTGACAAAACTGATCCAAACAACCAAAGTACAAGAAACAATAAAGTAGCTGTATCTTGCTTAATATTGATCGCAGAGGGCCAGAATTTTGTTCAAATGGTTGCCAATGGCCTAAACCATCTGAATATGGTGCCAAACATGCCAAAAAATAACTGGATCATGGTGAAAACTTTGATTTGCCTGTAACTTTCTTAATATTGGGTTTAGAGCTTACAAGCAATTCTACTGAAAAGTGTCACCAGATAGTCAAAAACAGCATTGAAAACACTTGAATTGACAAAACTGGTCCAAACAACCAAAGTACAAGCAACAAAAAAGTGGTTGTAACTTGGTTGATGTTGACCGCAGAAGGTCAGAATTTTGTTCAAATGGTTGCCAATGACCTGAAATTGGTGCCATACATGCAGAAAAATAACTGGATATGGTGTAAATGACCAAAGTGGCTGTATCTTTCTTGATATTGACCGCAGAGGGCCAGAATTTTGTTCAAATGGTTGCCCATGGCCTGAACCATCTGACTATGGTGCTAAACATGCCAAAAGGTAACTGGATCATGGTGTAAAAGGCCAAAGTAGTTTGCAGGTGGCTGTAACTTGCTTAATATTGCCCGCAGAGCGTCACAATTTTGTTCAATTGGTTGCCCATGCCCTGAACCATCTGAAAATGGTGAAAAACATGCCAAAAAAACAGTGGATCATGGTGTAAAGAAGGTGAAAACTTTGATATGCCTGTAACTTTCTTTATATTGGGTTTAGAGCTTACAAGCAATTCTACTGAAAAGTGTCACCAGATAGTCAAAAACAGCATTGTAAACACTTGAATTGACAAAACTGATCCAAACAACGAAAGTACAAGAAACAAAAAAGTGGCTGTAACTTGGTTAATATTGATCGCAGAGGGCCAGAATTTTGTTCAAATGGTTGCCAATGGCCTAAACCATCTGAATATGGTGCCAAACATGCCAAAAAATAACTGGATCATGGTGAAAACTTTGATTTGCCTGTAACTTTCTTAATATTGGGTTTAGAGCTTACAAGCAATTCTACTGAAAAGTGTCACCAGATAGTCAAAAACAGCATTGAAAACACTTGAATTGACAAAACTGGTCCAAACAACCAAAGTACAAGCAACAAAAAAGTGGTTGTAACTTGGTTGATGTTGACCGCAGAAGGTCAGAATTTTGTTCAAATGGTTGCCAATGACCTGAAATTGGTGCCATACATGCAGAAAAATAACTGGATATGGTGTAAATGACCAAAGTGGCTGTATCTTTCTTGATATTGACCGCAGAGGGCCAGAATTTTGTTCAAATGGTTGCCCATGGCCTGAACCATCTGACTATGGTGCTAAACATGCCAAAAGGTAACTGGATCATGGTGTAAAAGGCCAAAGTAGTTTGCAGGTGGCTGTAACTTGCTTAATATTGCCCGCAGAGCGTCACAATTTTGTTCAATTGGTTGCCCATGCCCTGAACCATCTGAAAATGGTGAAAAACATGCCAAAAAAACAGTGGATCATGGTGTAAAGAAGGTGAAAACTTTGATATGCCTGTAACTTTCTTTATATTGGGTTTAGAGCTTACAAGCAATTCTACTGAAAAGTGTCACCAGATAGTCAAAAACAGCATTGTAAACACTTGAATTGACAAAACTGATCCAAACAACGAAAGTACAAGAAACAAAAAAGTGGCTGTAACTTGGTTAATATTGATCGCAGAGGGCCAGAATTTTGTTCAAATGGTTGCCTATGGCTTGAACCATCTGAATATGGTGCCAAACATGCCAAAAGGTAACTGGATCATGGTGTTATGGCCAAAGTAGTTTGCAGGTGGCTGTAACTTGCTTAATATTGACCGCAGAGGGTCAGAATTTCGTTCAATTGGTTGCCCATGCCCTGAACCATCTGAAAAACCAAAGTACAAGAAACAATAAAGTAGCTGTATCTTGCTTAATATTGATCGCAGAGGGCCAGAATTTTGTTCAAATGGTTGCCAATGGCCTAAACCATCTGAATATGGTGCCAAACATGCCAAAAAGTAACTGGATGTTGGTGAAAACTTTGATTTGCCTGTAACTTTCTTAATATTGGGTTTAGAGCTTACAAGCAATTCTACTGAAAAGTGCCACCACATAGTCAAAAACAGCATTGAAAACACGTGAATTGACAACTTGTCATAACAACCAAAGTACAAGAAACAAAAAAGTGGCTGTATCTTTCTTGATATTGACCGCAGAGGGCCAGAATTTTGTTCAAATGGTTGCCCATGGCCTGAACCATCTGACTATGGTGCCAAACATGCCAAAAGGTAACTGGATCATGGTGTAAAAGGCCAAAGTAGTTTGCAGGTGGCTGTAACTTGCTTAATATTGCCCGCAGAGCGTCACAATTTTGTTCAATTGGTTGCCCATGCCCTGAACCAAATGGTGAAATACATGCCAAAAAAACAGTGGATCATGGTGTAAAGAAGGTGAAAACTTTGATTTGCCTGTAACTTTCTTAATATTGGGTTTAGAGCTTACAAGCAATTCTACTGAAAAGTGTCACCAGATAGTCAAAAACAGCATTGAAAACACTTGAATTGACAAAACTGGTCCAAACAACCAAAGTACAAGCAACAAAAAAGTGGTTGTAACTTAGTTAATGTTGACCGCAGAAGGTCAGAATTTTGTTCAAATGGTTGCCCATGGCCTGAACCATCTGAAAATGGTGCCATACATGCCAAAAAGTGAGTGGATCATGGTGTCAAGAAGGTGAAAACTTTGATATGCCTGAAACTTTCTTAATATACGGTTTAGAGCTTACAAGCAATTCTACTGAAAAGTGTCACCAGATAGTCAAAAACAGCATTGTAAACACTTGAATTGACAAAACTGATCCAAACAACCAAAGTACAAGAAACAATAAAGTAGCTGTATCTTGCTTAATATTGATCGCAGAGGGCCAGAATTTTGTTCAAATGGTTGCCCATGGCCTAAACCATCTGAATATGGTGCCAAACATGCCAAAAAGTAACTGGATGTTGGTGAAAACTTTGATTTGCCTGTAACTTTCTTAATATTGGGTTTAGAGCTTACAAGCAATTCTACTGAAAAGTGCCACCACATAGTCAAAAACAGCATTGAAAACACGTGAATTGACAACTTGTCATAACAACCAAAGTACAAGAAACAAAAAAGTGGCTGTATCTTTCTTGATATTGACCGCAGAGGGCCAGAATTTTGTTCAAATGGTTGCCCATGGCCTGAACCATCTGACTATGGTGCCAAAGATGCCAAAAGGTAACTGGATCATGGTGTAAAAGGCCAAAGTAGTTTGCAGGTGGCTGTAACTTGCTTAATATTGCCCGCAGAGCGTCACAATTTTGTTCAATTGGTTGCCCATGCCCTGAACCAAATGGTGAAATACATGCCAAAAAAACAGTGGATCATGGTGTAAAGAAGGTGAAAACTTTGATTTGCCTGTAACTTTCTTAATATTGGGTTTAGAGCTTACAAGCAATTCTACTGAAAAGTGTCACCAGATAGTCAAAAACAGCATTGAAAACACTTGAATTGACAAAACTGGTCCAAACAACCAAAGTACAAGCAACAAAAAAGTGGTTGTAACTTAGTTAATGTTGACCGCAGAAGGTCAGAATTTTGTTCAAATGGTTGCCCATGGCCTGAACCATCTGAAAATGGTGCCATACATGCCAAAAAGTGAGTGGATCATGGTGTCAAGAAGGTGAAAACTTTGATATGCCTGAAACTTTCTTAATATACGGTTTAGAGCTTACAAGCAATTCTACTGAAAAGTGTCACCAGATAGTCAAAAACAGCATTGTAAACACTTGAATTGACAAAACTGATCCAAACAACCAAAGTACAAGAAACAATAAAGTAGCTGTATCTTGCTTAATATTGATCGCAGAGGGCCAGAATTTTGTTCAAATGGTTGCCCATGGCCTAAACCATCTGAATATGGTGCCAAACATGCCAAAAAGTAACTGGATGTTGGTGAAAACTTTGATTTGCCTGTAACTTTCTTAATATTGGGTTTAGAGCTTACAAGCAATTCTACTGAAAAGTGCCACCACATAGTCAAAAACAGCATTGAAAACACGTGAATTGACAACTTGTCATAACAACCAAAGTACAAGAAACAAAAAAGTGGCTGTATCTTTCTTGATATTGACCGCAGAGGGCCAGAATTTTGTTCAAATGGTTGCCCATGGCCTGAACCATCTGACTATGGTGCCAAAGATGCCAAAAGGTAACTGGATCATGGTGTAAAAGGCCAAAGTAGTTTGCAGGTGGCTGTAACTTGCTTAATATTGCCCGCAGAGCGTCACAATTTTGTTCAATTGGTTGCCCATGCCCTGAACCAAATGGTGAAATACATGCCAAAAAAACAGTGGATCATGGTGTAAAGAAGGTGAAAACTTTGATTTGCCTGTAACTTTCTTAATATTGGGTTTAGAGCTTACAAGCAATTCTACTGAAAAGTGTCACCAGATAGTCAAAAACAGCATTGAAAACACTTGAATTGACAAAACTGGTCCAAACAACCAAAGTACAAGCAACAAAAAAGTGGTTGTAACTTAGTTAATGTTGACCGCAGAAGGTCAGAATTTTGTTCAAATGGTTGCCCATGGCCTGAACCATCTGAAAATGGTGCCATACATGCCAAAAAGTGAGTGGATCATGGTGTCAAGAAGGTGAAAACTTTGATATGCCTGAAACTTTCTTAATATACGGTTTAGAGCTTACAAGCAATTCTACTGAAAAGGGTCACCAGATAGTCAAAAACAGCATTGTAAACACTTGAATTGACAAAACTGATCCAAACAACCAAAGTACAAGAAACAATAAAGTAGCTGTATCTTGCTTAATATTGATCGCAGAGGGCCAGAATTTTGTTCAAATGGTTGCCCATGGCCTAAACCATCTGAATATGGTGCCAAACATGCCAAAAAGTAACTGGATGTTGGTGAAAACTTTGATTTGCCTGTAACTTTCTTAATATTGGGTTTAGAGCTTACAAGCAATTCTACTGAAAAGTGCCACCACATAGTCAAAAACAGCATTGAAAACACGTGAATTGACAACTTGTCATAACAACCAAAGTACAAGAAACAAAAAAGTGGCTGTATCTTTCTTGATATTGACCGCAGAGGGCCAGAATTTTGTTCAAATGGTTGCCCATGGCCTGAACCATCTGACTATGGTGCCAAAGATGCCAAAAGGTAACTGGATCATGGTGTAAAAGGCCAAAGTAGTTTGCAGGTGGCTGTAACTTGCTTAATATTGCCCGCAGAGCGTCACAATTTTGTTCAATTGGTTGCCCATGCCCTGAACCAAATGGTGAAATACATGCCAAAAAAACAGTGGATCATGGTGTAAAGAAGGTGAAAACTTTGATTTGCCTGTAACTTTCTTAATATTGGGTTTAGAGCTTACAAGCAATTCTACTGAAAAGTGTCACCAGATAGTCAAAAACAGCATTGAAAACACTTGAATTGACAAAACTGGTCCAAACAACCAAAGTACAAGCAACAAAAAAGTGGTTGTAACTTAGTTAATGTTGACCGCAGAAGGTCAGAATTTTGTTCAAATGGTTGCCCATGGCCTGAACCATCTGAAAATGGTGCCATACATGCCAAAAAGTGAGTGGATCATGGTGTCAAGAAGGTGAAAACTTTGATATGCCTGAAACTTTCTTAATATACGGTTTAGAGCTTACAAGCAATTCTACTGAAAAGTGTCACCAGATAGTCAAAAACAGCATTTAAAACACTTGAATTGACAAAACTGGTCCAAACAACCAAAGTACAAGCAACAAAAAAGTGGTTGTAACTTAGTTAATGTTGACCGCAGAAGGTCAGAATTTTGTTCAAATGGTTGCCCATGGCCTGAACCATCTGAAAATGGTGCCATACATGCCAAAAAGTGAGTGGATCATGGTGTAAAGAAGGTGAAAACTTTGATATGCCTGAAACTTTCTTAATATTGGGTTTAGAGCTTACAAGCAATTCTACTGAAAAGTGTCACCAGATAGTCAAAAACAGCATTGAAAACACATGAATTGACAAAACTGGTCCAAACAACCAAAGTACAAGAAACAAAAAGTGGCTGTAACTTGCTAAATATTGATCGCAGAGGGCCAGAATTTTGTTCAAATGGTTGCCTATGGCTTGAACCATCTGACTATGGTGCCAAACATGCCAAAAGGTAACTGGATCATGGTGCAAAAGGCCAAAGTAGTTTGCAGGTGGCTGTAACTTGCTTAATATTGCTCGCAGAGCGTCACAATTTTGTTCAATTGGTTGCCCATGCCCTGAACCATCTGAAAATGGTGAAATACATGCCAAAAAAACAGTGGATCATGGTGTAAAGAAGGTGAAAACTTTGATTTGCCTGTAACTTTCTTAATATTGGGTTTAGAGCTTACAAGCAATTCTACTGAAAAGTGTCACCAGATAGTCAAAAACAGCATTTAAAACACTTGAATTGACAAAACTGGTCCAAACAACCAAAGTACAAGAAACAATAAAGTAGCTGTATCTTGCTTAATATTGATCGCAGAGGGCCAGAATTTTGTTCAAATGGTTGCCAATGGCCTAAACCATCTGACTATGGTGCCAAACATGCCAAAAAGTAACTGGATCATGGTGTAATAGGCCAAAGTAGTTTGCAGGTGGCTGTAACTTGCTTAATATTGACCGCAGAGGGTCAGAATTTTGCTCAATTGGTTGCCCATGCCCTGAACCATCTGAAAATGGTGCCATACATGCCAATAA
Organism: Harmothoe impar; assembly: GCA_947462335.1. Classification (NCBI taxonomy): domain Eukaryota; kingdom Metazoa; phylum Annelida; class Polychaeta; order Phyllodocida; family Polynoidae; genus Harmothoe; species Harmothoe impar. The sequence goes on along the minus strand of OX381721.1, from coordinate 51,848,137 downwards.
GTGAGTGAATCATGGTGTAAAGAAGGTGAAAACTTTGATATGCCTGAAACTTTCTTAATATACGGTTTAGAGCTTACAAGCAATTCTACTGAAAAGTGTCACCAGATAGTCAAAAACAGCATTGTAAACACTTGAATTGACAAAACTGATCCAAACAACCAAAGTACAAGAAACAATAAAGTAGCTGTATCTTGCTTAATATTGATCGCAGAGGGCCAGAATTTTGTTCAAATGGTTGCCCATGGCCTAAACCATCTGAATATGGTGCCAAACATGCCAAAAAGTAACTGGATGTTGGTGAAAACTTTGATATGCCTGAAACTTTCTTAATATTGGGTTTAGAGCTTACAAGCAATTCTACTGAAAAGTGCCACCACATAGTCAAAAACAGCATTGAAAACACGTGAATTGACAACTTGTCATAACAACCAAAGTACAAGAAACAAAAAAGTGGCTGTATCTTTCTTGATATTGACCGCAGAGGGCCAGAATTTTGTTCAAATGGTTGCCCATGGCCTGAACCATCTGACTATGGTGCCAAACATGCCAAAAGGTAACTGGATCATGGTGTAAAAGGCCAAAGTAGTTTGCAGGTGGCTGTAACTTGCTTAATATTGCCCGCAGAGCGTCACAATTTTGTTCAATTGGTTGCCCATGCCCTGAACCATCTGAAAATGGTGAAATACATGCCAAAAAAACAGTGGATCATGGTGTAAAGAAGGTGAAAACTTTGATTTGCCTGTAACTTTCTTAATATTGGGTTTAGAGCTTACAAGCAATTCTACTGAAAAGTGTCACCAGATAGTCAAAAACAGCATTTAAAACACTTGAATTGACAAAACTGGTCCAAACAACCAAAGTACAAGCAACAAAAAAGTGGTTGTAACTTAGTTAATGTTGACTGCAGAAGGTCAGAATTTTGTTCAAATGGTTGCCCATGCCCTGAACCATCTGAAAATGGTGAAATATATGCCAAAAAGTGAGTGGATCATGGTGTAAAGAAGGTGAAAACTTTGATATGTCTGTAACTTTCTTAATATTGGGTTTAGAGCTTACAAGAAATTCTACTGAAAAGTGTCACCAGATAGTCAAAAACAGCATTGTAAACACTTGAATTGACAAAACTGATCCAAACAACCAAAGTACAAGAAACAAAAAAGTGGCTGTAACTTGCTTAATATTGATCGCAGAGGGCCAGAATTTTGTTCAAATGGTTGCCTATGGCTTGAACCATCTGAATATGGTGCCACACATGCCAAAAGGTAACTGGATCATGGTGTAATAGGCCAAAGTAGTTTGCAGGTGGCTGTAACTTGCTTAATATTGACCGCAGAGGGTCAGAATTTTGCTCAATTGGTTGCCCATGCCCTGAACCATCTGAAAATGGTGCCATACATGCCAATAAGTGAGTGAATCATGGTGTAAAGAAGGTGAAAACTTTGATTTGCCTGTTACTTTCTTAATATTGGGTTTAGAGCTTACAAGCAATTCTACTGAAAAGTGTCACCAGATAGTCAAAAACAGCATTGAAAACACTTGAACTGACAAAACTGATCCAAACAACCAAAGTACAAGAAACAATAAAGTAGCTGTATCTTGCTTAATATTGATCGCAGAGGGCCAGAATTTTGTTCAAATGGTTGCCAATGGCCTAAACCATCTGAATATGGTGCCAAACATGCCAAAAAGTAACTGGATGTTGGTGAAAACTTTGATTTGCCTGTAACTTTCTTAATATTGGGTTTAGAGCTTACAAGCAATTCTACTGAAAAGTGCCACCACATAGTCAAAAACAGCATTGAAAACACGTGAATTGACAACTTGTCATAACAACCAAAGTACAAGAAACAAAAAAGTGGCTGTATCTTTCTTGATATTGACCGCAGAGGGCCAGAATTTTGTTCAAATGGTTGCCCATGGCCTGAACCATCTGACTATGGTGCCAAACATGCCAAAAGGTAACTGGATCATGGTGTAAAAGGCCAAAGTAGTTTGCAGGTGGCTGTAACTTGCTTAATATTGCCCGCAGAGCGTCACAATTTTGTTCAATTGGTTGCCCATGCCCTGAACCATCTGAAAATGGTGAAATACATGCCAAAAAAACAGTGGATCATGGTGTAAAGAAGGTGAAAACTTTGATTTGCCTGTAACTTTCTTAATATTGGGTTTAGAGCTTACAAGCAATTCTACTGAAAAGTGTCACCAGATAGTCAAAAACAGCATTTAAAACACTTGAATTGACAAAACTGGTCCAAACAACCAAAGTACAAGCAACAAAAAAGTGGTTGTAACTTAGTTAATGTTGACTGCAGAAGGTCAGAATTTTGTTCAAATGGTTGCCCATGCCCTGAACCATCTGAAAATGGTGAAATACATGCCAAAAAGTGAGTGGATCATGGTGTAAAGAAGGTGAAAACTTTGATATGTCTGTAACTTTCTTAATATTGGGTTTAGAGCTTACAAGAAATTCTACTGAAAAGTGTCACCAGATAGTCAAAAACAGCATTGTAAACACTTGAATTGACAAAACTGATCCAAACAACCAAAGTACAAGAAACAAAAAAGTGGCTGTAACTTGCTTAATATTGATCGCAGAGGGCCAGAATTTTGTTCAAATGGTTGCCTATGGCTTGAACCATCTGAATATGGTGCCACACATGCCAAAAAGTAACTTGATCATGGTGAAAACTTTGATATGCCTGTAACTTTCTTAATATTGGGTTTAGAGCTTACAAGCAATTCTACTGAAAAGTGTCACCACATAGTCAAAAACAGCATTGAAAACACTTGAATTGACAAAACTGGTCCAAACAACCAAAGTACAAGCAACAAAAAAGTGGTTGTAACTTGGTTGATGTTGACCGCAGAAGGTCAGAATTTTGTTCAAATGGTTGCCGATGACCTGAAATTGGTGCCATACATGCAGAAAAATAACTGGATATGGTGTAAATGACCAAAGTGGCTGTATCTTTCTTGATATTGACCGCAGAGGGCCAGAATTTTGTTCAAATGGTTGCCCATGGCCTGAACCATCTGACTATGGTGCTAAACATGCCAAAAGGTAACAGGATCATGGTGTAAAAGGCCAAAGTAGTTTGCAGGTGGCGGTAACTTGCTTAATATTGCCCGCAGAGCGTCACAATTTTGTTCAATTGGTTGCCCATGCCCTGAACCATCTGAAAATGGTGAAATACATGCCAAAAAGTGAGTGGATCATGGTGTAAAGAAGGTGAAAACTTTGATATGTCTGTAACTTTCTTAATATTGGGTTTAGAGCTTACAAGAAATTCTACTGAAAAGTGTCACCAGATAGTCAAAAACAGCATTGTAAACACTTGAATTGACAAAACTGATCCAAACAACCAAAGTACAAGAAACAAAAAAGTGGCTGTAACTTGCTTAATATTGATCGCAGAGGGCCAGAATTTTGTTCAAATGGTTGCCTATGGCTTGAACCATCTGAATATGGTGCCACACATGCCAAAAGGTAACTGGATCATGGTGTAATAGGCCAAAGTAGTTTGCAGGTGGCTGTAACTTGCTTAATATTGACCGCAGAGGGTCAGAATTTTGCTCAATTGGTTGCCCATGCCCTGAACCATCTGAAAATGGTGCCATACATGCCAATAAGTGAGTGAATCATGGTGTAAAGAAGGTGAAAACTTTGATTTGCCTGTTACTTTCTTTATATTGGGTTTAGAGCTTACAAGCAATTCTACTGAAAAGTGTCACCAGATAGTCAAAAACAGCATTGTAAACACTTGAATTGACAAAACTGATCCAAACAACCAAAGTACAAGAAACAATAAAGTAGCTGTATCTTGCTTAATATTGATCGCAGAGGGCCAGAATTTTGTTCAAATGGTTGCCAATGGCCTAAACCATCTGAATATGGTGCCAAACATGCCAAAAAGTAACTGGATGTTGGTGAAAACTTTGATTTGCCTGTAACTTTCTTAATATTGGGTTTAGAGCTTACAAGCAATTCTACTGAAAAGTGCCACCACATAGTCAAAAACAGCATTGAAAACACGTGAATTGACAACTTGTCATAACAACCAAAGTACAAGAAACAAAAAAGTGGCTGTATCTTTCTTGATATTGACCGCAGAGGGCCAGAATTTTGTTCAAATGGTTGCCCATGGCCTGAACCAGCTGACTATGGTGCCAAACATGCCAAAAGGTAACTGGATCATGGTGTAAAAGGCCAAAGTAGTTTGCAGGTGGCTGTAACTTGCTTAATATTGCCCGCAGAGCGTCACAATTTTGTTCAATTGGTTGCCCATGCCCTGAACCATCTGAAAATGGTGAAATACATGCCAAAAAAACAGTGGATCATGGTGTAAAGAAGGTGAAAACTTTGATTTGCCTGTAACTTTCTTAATATTGGGTTTAGAGCTTACAAGCAATTCTACTGAAAAGTGTCACCAGATAGTCAAAAACAGCATTTAAAACACTTGAATTGACAAAACTGATCCAAACAACCAAAGTACAAGAAACAAAAAAGTAGCTGTATCTTGCTTAATATTGATCGCAGAGGGCCAGAATTTTGTTCAAATGGTTGCCAATGGCCTAAACCATCTGAATATGGTGCCAAACATGCCAAAAAATAACTGGATCATGGTGAAAACTTTGATTTGCCTGTAACTTTCTTAATATTGGGTTTAGAGCTTACAAGCAATTCTACTGAAAAGTGTCACCAGATAGTCAAAAACAGCATTGAAAACACTTGAATTGACAAAACTGGTCCAAACAACCAAAGTACAGGCAACAAAAAAGTGGTTGTAACTTGGTTGATGTTGACCGCAGAAGGTCAGAATTTTGTTCAAATGGTTGCCAATGACCTGAAATTGGTGCCATACATGCAGAAAAATAACTGGATATGGTGTAAATGACCAAAGTGGCTGTATCTTTCTTGATATTGACCGCAGAGGGCCAGAATTTTGTTCAAATGGTTGCCCATGGCCTGAACCATCTGACTATGGTGCTAAACATGCCAAAAGGTAACTGGATCATGGTGTAAAAGGCCAAAGTAGTTTGCAGGTGGCTGTAACTTGCTTAATATTGCCCGCAGAGCGTCACAATTTTGTTCAATTGGTTGCCCATGCCCTGAACCATCTGAAAATGGTGAAAAACATGCCAAAAAAACAGTGGATCATGGTGTAAAGAAGGTGAAAACTTTGATATGCCTGTAACTTTCTTTATATTGGGTTTAGAGCTTACAAGCAATTCTACTGAAAAGTGTCACCAGATAGTCAAAAACAGCATTGTAAACACTTGAATTGACAAAACTGATCCAAACAACGAAAGTACAAGAAACAAAAAAGTGGCTGTAACTTGGTTAATATTGATCGCAGAGGGCCAGAATTTTGTTCAAATGGTTGCCAATGGCCTAAACCATCTGAATATGGTGCCAAACATGCCAAAAAATAACTGGATCATGGTGAAAACTTTGATTTGCCTGTAACTTTCTTAATATTGGGTTTAGAGCTTACAAGCAATTCTACTGAAAAGTGTCACCAGATAGTCAAAAACAGCATTGAAAACACTTGAATTGACAAAACTGGTCCAAACAACCAAAGTACAAGCAACAAAAAAGTGGTTGTAACTTGGTTGATGTTGACCGCAGAAGGTCAGAATTTTGTTCAAATGGTTGCCAATGACCTGAAATTGGTGCCATACATGCAGAAAAATAACTGGATATGGTGTAAATGACCAAAGTGGCTGTATCTTTCTTGATATTGACCGCAGAGGGCCAGAATTTTGTTCAAATGGTTGCCCATGGCCTGAACCATCTGACTATGGTGCTAAACATGCCAAAAGGTAACTGGATCATGGTGTAAAAGGCCAAAGTAGTTTGCAGGTGGCTGTAACTTGCTTAATATTGCCCGCAGAGCGTCACAATTTTGTTCAATTGGTTGCCCATGCCCTGAACCATCTGAAAATGGTGAAAAACATGCCAAAAAAACAGTGGATCATGGTGTAAAGAAGGTGAAAACTTTGATATGCCTGTAACTTTCTTTATATTGGGTTTAGAGCTTACAAGCAATTCTACTGAAAAGTGTCACCAGATAGTCAAAAACAGCATTGTAAACACTTGAATTGACAAAACTGATCCAAACAACGAAAGTACAAGAAACAAAAAAGTGGCTGTAACTTGGTTAATATTGATCGCAGAGGGCCAGAATTTTGTTCAAATGGTTGCCTATGGCTTGAACCATCTGAATATGGTGCCAAACATGCCAAAAGGTAACTGGATCATGGTGTTATGGCCAAAGTAGTTTGCAGGTGGCTGTAACTTGCTTAATATTGACCGCAGAGGGTCAGAATTTTGTTCAATTGGTTGCCCATGCCCTGAACCATCTGAAAAACCAAAGTACAAGAAACAATAAAGTAGCTGTATCTTGCTTAATATTGATCGCAGAGGGCCAGAATTTTGTTCAAATGGTTGCCAATGGCCTAAACCATCTGAATATGGTGCCAAACATGCCAAAAAGTAACTGGATGTTGGTGAAAACTTTGATTTGCCTGTAACTTTCTTAATATTGGGTTTAGAGCTTACAAGCAATTCTACTGAAAAGTGCCACCACATAGTCAAAAACAGCATTGAAAACACGTGAATTGACAACTTGTCATAACAACCAAAGTACAAGAAACAAAAAAGTGGCTGTATCTTTCTTGATATTGACCGCAGAGGGCCAGAATTTTGTTCAAATGGTTGCCCATGGCCTGAACCAGCTGACTATGGTGCCAAACATGCCAAAAGGTAACTGGATCATGGTGTAAAAGGCCAAAGTAGTTTGCAGGTGGCTGTAACTTGCTTAATATTGCCCGCAGAGCGTCACAATTTTGTTCAATTGGTTGCCCATGCCCTGAACCATCTGAAAATGGTGAAATACATGCCAAAAAAACAGTGGATCATGGTGTAAAGAAGGTGAAAACCTTGATTTGCCTGTAACTTTCTTAATATTGGGTTTAGAGCTTACAAGCAATTCTACTGAAAAGTGTCACCAGATAGTCAAAAACAGCATTTAAAACACTTGAATTGACAAAACTGGTCCAAACAACCAAAGTACAAGCAACAAAAAAGTGGTTGTAACTTAGTTGATGTTGACCGCAGAAGGTCAGAATTTTGTTCAAATGGTTGCCCATGGCCTGAACCATCTGAAAATGGTGCCATACATGCCAAAAAGTGAGTGGATCATGGTGTAAAGAAGGTGAAAACTTTGATATGCCTGAAACTTTCTTAATATTGGGTTTAGAGCTTACAAGCAATTCTACTGAAAAGTGTCACCAGATAGTCTAAACCCAGTGGGCACAAAGTTCAGGTCAACGTTGAATCAACATTGGATCAACATTGAACCAACATTGACAACCATCCTTCAACATTGATTCAATGTTCTGTGCCCACTGGGAAACAGCATTGTAAACACTTGAATTGACAAAACTGATCCAAACAACCAAAGTACAAGAAACAAAAAAGTAGCTGTATCTTGCTTAATATTGATCGCAGAGGGCCAGAATTTTGTTCAAATGGTTGCCAATGGCCTAAACCATCTGAATATGGTGCCAAACATGCCAAAAAGTAACTGGATCATGGTGAAAACTTTGATTTGCCTGTAACTTTCTTAATATTGGGTTTAGAGCTTACAAGCAATTCTACTGAAAAGTGTCACCAGATAGTCAAAAACAGCATTGAAAACACTTGAATTGACAAAACTGGTCCAAACAACCAAAGTACAAGCAACAAAAAAGTGGTTGTAACTTGGTTGATGTTGACCGCAGAAGGTCAGAATTTTGTTCAAATGGTTGCCAATGACCTGAAATTGGTGCCATACATGCAGAAAAATAACTGGATATGGTGTAAATGACCAAAGTGGCTGTATCTTTCTTGATATTGACCGCAGAGGGCCAGAATTTTGTTCAAATGGTTGCCCATGGCCTGAACCATCTGACTATGGTGCTAAACATGCCAAAAGGTAACAGGATCATGGTGTAAAAGGCCAAAGTAGTTTGCAGGTGGCGGTAACTTGCTTAATATTGCCCGCAGAGCGTCACAATTTTGTTCAATTGGTTGCCCATGCCCTGAACCATCTGAAAATGGTGAAATACATGCCAAAAAGTGAGTGGATCATGGTGTAAAGAAGGTGAAAACTTTGATATGTCTGTAACTTTCTTAATATTGGGTTTAGAGCTTACAAGAAATTCTACTGAAAAGTGTCACCAGATAGTCAAAAACAGCATTGTAAACACTTGAATTGACAAAACTGATCCAAACAACCAAAGTACAAGAAACAAAAAAGTGGCTGTAACTTGCTTAATATTGATCGCAGAGGGCCAGAATTTTGTTCAAATGGTTGCCTATGGCTTGAACCATCTGAATATGGTGCCACACATGCCAAAAGGTAACTGGATCATGGTGTAATAGGCCAAAGTAGTTTGCAGGTGGCTGTAACTTGCTTAATATTGACCGCAGAGGGTCAGAATTTTGCTCAATTGGTTGCCCATGCCCTGAACCATCTGAAAATGGTGCCATACATGCCAATAAGTGAGTGAATCATGGTGTAAAGAAGGTGAAAACTTTGATTTGCCTGTTACTTTCTTTATATTGGGTTTAGAGCTTACAAGCAATTCTACTGAAAAGTGTCACCAGATAGTCAAAAACAGCATTGTAAACACTTGAATTGACAAAACTGATCCAAACAACCAAAGTACAAGAAACAATAAAGTAGCTGTATCTTGCTTAATATTGATCGCAGAGGGCCAGAATTTTGTTCAAATGGTTGCCAATGGCCTAAACCATCTGAATATGGTGCCAAACATGCCAAAAAGTAACTGGATGTTGGTGAAAACTTTGATTTGCCTGTAACTTTCTTAATATTGGGTTTAGAGCTTACAAGCAATTCTACTGAAAAGTGCCACCACATAGTCAAAAACAGCATTGAAAACACGTGAATTGACAACTTGTCATAACAACCAAAGTACAAGAAACAAAAAAGTGGCTGTATCTTTCTTGATATTGACCGCAGAGGGCCAGAATTTTGTTCAAATGGTTGCCCATGGCCTGAACCAGCTGACTATGGTGCCAAACATGCCAAAAGGTAACTGGATCATGGTGTAAAAGGCCAAAGTAGTTTGCAGGTGGCTGTAACTTGCTTAATATTGCCCGCAGAGCGTCACAATTTTGTTCAATTGGTTGCCCATGCCCTGAACCATCTGAAAATGGTGAAATACATGCCAAAAAAACAGTGGATCATGGTGTAAAGAAGGTGAAAACTTTGATTTGCCTGTAACTTTCTTAATATTGGGTTTAGAGCTTACAAGCAATTCTACTGAAAAGTGTCACCAGATAGTCAAAAACAGTATTTAAAACACTTGAATTGACAAAACTGATCCAAACAACCAAAGTACAAGAAACAAAAAAGTAGCTGTATCTTGCTTAATATTGATCGCAGAGGGCCAGAATTTTGTTCAAATGGTTGCCAATGGCCTAAACCATCTGAATATGGTGCCAAACATGCCAAAAAATAACTGGATCATGGTGAAAACTTTGATTTGCCTGTAACTTTCTTAATATTGGGTTTAGAGCTTACAAGCAATTCTACTGAAAAGTGTCACCAGATAGTCAAAAACAGCATTGAAAACACTTGAATTGACAAAACTGGTCCAAACAACCAAAGTACAAGCAACAAAAAAGTGGTTGTAACTTGGTTGATGTTGACCGCAGAAGGTCAGAATTTTGTTCAAATGGTTGCCAATGACCTGAAATTGGTGCCATACATGCAGAAAAATAACTGGATATGGTGTAAATGACCAAAGTGGCTGTATCTTTCTTGATATTGACCGCAGAGGGCCAGAATTTTGTTCAAATGGTTGCCCATGGCCTGAACCATCTGACTATGGTGCTAAACATGCCAAAAGGTAACTGGATCATGGTGTAAAAGGCCAAAGTAGTTTGCAGGTGGCTGTAACTTGCTTAATATTGCCCGCAGAGCGTCACAATTTTGTTCAATTGGTTGCCCATGCCCTGAACCATCTGAAAATGGTGAAAAACATGCCAAAAAAACAGTGGATCATGGTGTAAAGAAGGTGAAAACTTTGATATGCCTGTAACTTTCTTTATATTGGGTTTAGAGCTTACAAGCAATTCTACTGAAAAGTGTCACCAGATAGTCAAAAACAGCATTGTAAACACTTGAATTGACAAAACTGATCCAAACAACGAAAGTACAAGAAACAAAAAAGTGGCTGTAACTTGGTTAATATTGATCGCAGAGGGCCAGAATTTTGTTCAAATGGTTGCCTATGGCTTGAACCATCTGAATATGGTGCCAAACATGCCAAAAGGTAACTGGATCATGGTGTTATGGCCAAAGTAGTTTGCAGGTGGCTGTAACTTGCTTAATATTGACCGCAGAGGGTCAGAATTTTGTTCAATTGGTTGCCCATGCCCTGAACCATCTGAAAAACCAAAGTACAAGAAACAATAAAGTAGCTGTATCTTGCTTAATATTGATCGCAGAGGGCCAGAATTTTGTTCAAATGGTTGCCAATGGCCTAAACCATCTGAATATGGTGCCAAACATGCCAAAAAGTAACTGGATGTTGGTGAAAACTTTGATTTGCCTGTAACTTTCTTAATATTGGGTTTAGAGCTTACAAGCAATTCTACTGAAAAGTGCCACCACATAGTCAAAAACAGCATTGAAAACACGTGAATTGACAACTTGTCATAACAACCAAAGTACAAGAAACAAAAAAGTGGCTGTATCTTTCTTGATATTGACCGCAGAGGGCCAGAATTTTGTTCAAATGGTTGCCCATGGCCTGAACCATCTGACTATGGTGCCAAACATGCCAAAAGGTAACTGGATCATGGTGTAAAAGGCCAAAGTAGTTTGCAGGTGGCTGTAACTTGCTTAATATTGCCCGCAGAGCGTCACAATTTTGTTCAATTGGTTGCCCATGCCCTGAACCATCTGAAAATGGTGAAATACATGCCAAAAAAACAGTGGATCATGGTGTAAAGAAGGTGAAAACCTTGATTTGCCTGTAACTTTCTTAATATTGGGTTTAGAGCTTACAAGCAATTCTACTGAAAAGTGTCACCAGATAGTCAAAAACAGCATTTAAAACACTTGAATTGACAAAACTGGTCCAAACAACCAAAGTACAAGCAACAAAAAAGTGGTTGTAACTTAGTTGATGTTGACCGCAGAAGGTCAGAATTTTGTTCAAATGGTTGCCCATGGCCTGAACCATCTGAAAATGGTGCCATACATGCCAAAAAGTGAGTGGATCATGGTGTAAAGAAGGTGAAAACTTTGATATGCCTGAAACTTTCTTAATATTGGGTTTAGAGCTTACAAGCAATTCTACTGAAAAGTGTCACCAGATAGTCTAAACCCAGTGGGCACAAAGTTCAGGTCAACGTTGAATCAACATTGGATCAACATTGAACCAACATTGACAACCATCCTTCAACATTGATTCAATGTTCTGTGCCCACTGGGAAACAGCATTGTAAACACTTGAATTGACAAAACTGATCCAAACAACCAAAGTACAAGAAACAAAAAAGTAGCTGTATCTTGCTTAATATTGATCGCAGAGGGCCAGAATTTTGTTCAAATGGTTGCCAATGGCCTAAACCATCTGAATATGGTGCCAAACATGCCAAAAAGTAACTGGATCATGGTGAAAACTTTGATTTGCCTGTAACTTTCTTAATATTGGGTTTAGAGCTTACAAGCAATTCTACTGAAAAGTGTCACCAGATAGTCAAAAACAGCATTGAAAACACTTGAATTGACAAAACTGGTCCAAACAACCAAAGTACAAGCAACAAAAAAGTGGTTGTAACTTGGTTGATGTTGACCGCAGAAGGTCAGAATTTTGTTCAAATGGTTGCCAATGACCTGAAATTGGTGCCATACATGCAGAAAAATAACTGGATATGGTGTAAATGACCAAAGTGGCTGTATCTTTCTTGATATTGACCGCAGAGGGCCAGAATTTTGTTCAAATGGTTGCCCATGGCCTGAACCATCTGACTATGGTGCTAAACATGCCAAAAGGTAACTGGATCATGGTGTAAAAGGCCAAAGTAGTTTGCAGATGGCAGTAACTTGCTTAATATTGCCCGCAGAGCGTCACAATTTTGTTCAATTGGTTGCCCATGCCCTGAACCATCTGAAAATGGTGAAATACATGCCAAAAAGTGAGTGGATCATGGTGTAAAGAAGGTGAAAACTTTGATATGCCTGAAACTTTCTTAATATTGGGTTTAGAGCTTACAAGCAATTCTACTGAAAAGTGTCACCAGATAGTCAAAAACAGCATTGAAAACACTTGAATTGACAAAACTGATCCAAACAACCAAAGTACAAGAAACAATAAAGTAGCTGTATCTTGCTTAATATTGACCGCAGAGGGCCAGAATTTTGTTCAAATGGTTGCCCATGGCCTAAACCATCTGAATATGGTGCCAAACATGCCAAAAAGTAACTGGATGTTGGTGAAAACTTTGATTTGCCTGTAACTTTCTTAATATTGGGTTTAGAGCTTACAAGCAATTCTACTGAAAAGTGCCACCACATAGTCAAAAACAGCATTGAAAACACGTGAATTGACAACTTGTCATAACAACCAAAGTACAAGAAACAAAAAAGTGGCTGTATCTTTCTTGATATTGACCGCAGAGGGCCAGAATTTTGTTCAAATGGTTGCCCATGGCCTGAACCATCTGACTATGGTGCCAAACATGCCAAAAGGTAACTGGATCATGGTGTAAAAGGCCAAAGTAGTTTGCAGGTGGCTGTAACTTGCTTAATATTGCCCGCAGAGCGTCACAATTTTGTTCAATTGGTTGCCCATGCCCTGAACCATCTGAAAATGGTGAAATACATGCCAAAAAAACAGTGGATCATGGTGTAAAGAAGGTGAAAACTTTGATTTGCCTGTAACTTTCTTAATATTGGGTTTAGAGCTTACAAGCAATTCTACTGAAAAGTGTCACCAGATAGTCAAAAACAGCATTTAAAACACTTGAATTGACAAAACTGGTCCAAACAACCAAAGTACAAGCAACAAAAAAGTGGTTGTAACTTAGTTAATGTTGACTGCAGAAGGTCAGAATTTTGTTCAAATGGTTGCCCATGCCCTGAACCATCTGAAAATGGTGAAATACATGCCAAAAAGTGAGTGGATCATGGTGTAAAGAAGGTGAAAACTTTGATATGTCTGTAACTTTCTTAATATTGGGTTTAGAGCTTACAAGCAATTCTACTGAAAAGTGTCACCAGATAGTCAAAAACAGCATTGTAAACACTTGAATTGACAAAACTGATCCAAACAACCAAAGTACAAGAAACAATAAAGTAGCTGTATCTTGCTTAATATTGATCGCAGAGGGCCAGAATTTTGTTCAAATGGTTGCCTATGGCTTGAACCATCTGAATATGGTGCCACACATGCCAAAAGGTAACTGGATCATGGTGTAATAGGCCAAAGTAGTTTGCAGGTGGCTGTAACTTGCTTAATATTGACCGCAGAGGGTCAGAATTTTGCTCAATTGGTTGCCCATGCCCTGAACCATCTGAAAATGGTGCCATACATGCCAATAAGTGAGTGAATCATGGTGTAAAGAAGGTGAAAACTTTGATTTGCCTGTTACTTTCTTAATATTGGGTTTAGAGCTTACAAGCAATTCTACTGAAAAGTGTCACCAGATAGTCAAAAACAGCATTGAAAACACTTGAATTGACAAAACTGATCCAAACAACCAAAGTACAAGAAACAATAAAGTAGCTGTATCTTGCTTAATATTGATCGCAGAGGGCCAGAATTTTGTTCAAATGGTTGCCTATGGCTTGAACCATCTGAATATGGTGCCACACATGCCAAAAAGTAACTTGATCATGGTGAAAACTTTGATATGCCTGTAACTTTCTTAATATTGGGTTTAGAGCTTACAAGCAATTCTACTGAAAAGTGTCACCACATAGTCAAAAACAGCATTGAAAACACTTGAATTGACAAAACTGGTCCAAACAACCAAAGTACAAGCAACAAAAAAGTGGTTGTAACTTGGTTGATGTTGACCGCAGAAGGTCAGAATTTTGTTCAAATGGTTGCCGATGACCTGAAATTGGTGCCATACATGCAGAAAAATAACTGGATATGGTGTAAATGACCAAAGTGGCTGTATCTTTCTTGATATTGACCGCAGAGGGCCAGAATTTTGTTCAAATGGTTGCCCATGGCCTGAACCATCTGACTATGGTGCTAAACATGCCAAAAGGTAACAGGATCATGGTGTAAAAGGCCAAAGTAGTTTGCAGGTGGCGGTAACTTGCTTAATATTGCCCGCAGAGCGTCACAATTTTGTTCAATTGGTTGCCCATGCCCTGAACCATCTGAAAATGGTGAAATACATGCCAAAAAGTGAGTGGATCATGGTGTAAAGAAGGTGAAAACTTTGATATGTCTGTAACTTTCTTAATATTGGGTTTAGAGCTTACAAGAAATTCTACTGAAAAGTGTCACCAGATAGTCAAAAACAGCATTGTAAACACTTGAATTGACAAAACTGATCCAAACAACCAAAGTACAAGAAACAAAAAAGTGGCTGTAACTTGCTTAATATTGATCGCAGAGGGCCAGAATTTTGTTCAAATGGTTGCCTATGGCTTGAACCATCTGAATATGGTGCCACACATGCCAAAAGGTAACTGGATCATGGTGTAATAGGCCAAAGTAGTTTGCAGGTGGCTGTAACTTGCTTAATATTGACCGCAGAGGGTCAGAATTTTGCTCAATTGGTTGCCCATGCCCTGAACCATCTGAAAATGGTGCCATACATGCCAATAAGTGAGTGAATCATGGTGTAAAGAAGGTGAAAACTTTGATATGCCTGTAACTTTCTTTATATTGGGTTTAGAGCTTACAAGCAATTCTACTGAAAAGTGTCACCAGATAGTCAAAAACAGCATTGTAAACACTTGAATTGACAAAACTGATCCAAACAACGAAAGTACAAGAAACAAAAAAGTGGCTGTAACTTGGTTAATATTGATCGCAGAGGGCCAGAATTTTGTTCAAATGGTTGCCTATGGCTTGAACCATCTGAATATGGTGCCAAACATGCCAAAAGGTAACTGGATCATGGTGTTATGGCCAAAGTAGTTTGCAGGTGGCTGTAACTTGCTTAATATTGACCGCAGAGGGTCAGAATTTTGTTCAATTGGTTGCCCATGCCCTGAACCATCTGAAAAACCAAAGTACAAGAAACAATAAAGTAGCTGTATCTTGCTTAATATTGATCGCAGAGGGCCAGAATTTTGTTCAAATGGTTGCCAATGGCCTAAACCATCTGAATATGGTGCCAAACATGCCAAAAAGTAACTGGATGTTGGTGAAAACTTTGATTTGCCTGTAACTTTCTTAATATTGGGTTTAGAGCTTACAAGCAATTCTACTGAAAAGTGCCACCACATAGTCAAAAACAGCATTGAAAACACGTGAATTGACAACTTGTCATAACAACCAAAGTACAAGAAACAAAAAAGTGGCTGTATCTTTCTTGATATTGACCGCAGAGGGCCAGAATTTTGTTCAAATGGTTGCCCATGGCCTGAACCATCTGACTATGATGCCAAACATGCCAAAAGGTAACTGGATCATGGTGTAAAAGGCCAAAGTAGTTTGCAGGTGGCTGTAACTTGCTTAATATTGCCCGCAGAGCGTCACAATTTTGTTCAATTGGTTGCCCATGCCCTGAACCATCTGAAAATGGTGAAATACATGCCAAAAAAACAGTGGATCATGGTGTAAAGAAGGTGAAAACCTTGATTTGCCTGTAACTTTCTTAATATTGGGTTTAGAGCTTACAAGCAATTCTACTGAAAAGTGTCACCAGATAGTCAAAAACAGCATTTAAAACACTTGAATTGACAAAACTGGTCCAAACAACCAAAGTACAAGCAACAAAAAAGTGGTTGTAACTTAGTTAATGTTGACCGCAGAAGGTCAGAATTTTGTTCAAATGGTTGCCCATGGCCTGAACCATCTGAAAATGGTGCCATACATGCCAAAAAGTGAGTGGATCATGGTGTAAAGAAGGTGAAAACTTTGATATGCCTGAAACTTTCTTAATATTGGGTTTAGAGCTTACAAGCAATTCTACTGAAAAGTGTCACCAGATAGTCTAAACCCAGTGGGCACAAAGTTCAGGTCAACGTTGAATCAACATTGGATCAACATTGAACCAACATTGACAACCATCCTTCAACATTGATTCAATGTTCTGTGCCCACTGGGAAACAGCATTGTAAACACTTGAATTGACAAAACTGATCCAAACAACCAAAGTACAAGAAACAAAAAAGTAGCTGTATCTTGCTTAATATTGATCGCAGAGGGCCAGAATTTTGTTCAAATGGTTGCCAATGGCCTAAACCATCTGAATATGGTGCCAAACATGCCAAAAAGTAACTGGATCATGGTGAAAACTTTGATTTGCCTGTAACTTTCTTAATATTGGGTTTAGAGCTTACAAGCAATTCTACTGAAAAGTGTCACCAGATAGTCAAAAACAGCATTGAAAACACTTGAATTGACAAAACTGGTCCAAACAACCAAAGTACAAGCAACAAAAAAGTGGTTGTAACTTGGTTGATGTTGACCGCAGAAGGTCAGAATTTTGTTCAAATGGTTGCCAATGACCTGAAATTGGTGCCATACATGCAGAAAAATAACTGGATATGGTGTAAATGACCAAAGTGGCTGTATCTTTCTTGATATTGACCGCAGAGGGCCAGAATTTTGTTCAAATGGTTGCCCATGGCCTGAACCATCTGACTATGGTGCTAAACATGCCAAAAGGTAACTGGATCATGGTGTAAAAGGCCAAAGTAGTTTGCAGATGGCAGTAACTTGCTTAATATTGCCCGCAGAGCGTCACAATTTTGTTCAATTGGTTGCCCATGCCCTGAACCATCTGAAAATGGTGAAATACATGCCAAAAAGTGAGTGGATCATGGTGTAAAGAAGGTGAAAACTTTGATATGCCTGAAACTTTCTTAATATTGGGTTTAGAGCTTACAAGCAATTCTACTGAAAAGTGTCACCAGATAGTCAAAAACAGCATTGAAAACACTTGAATTGACAAAACTGATCCAAACAACCAAAGTACAAGAAACAATAAAGTAGCTGTATCTTGCTTAATATTGACCGCAGAGGGCCAGAATTTTGTTCAAATGGTTGCCCATGGCCTAAACCATCTGAATATGGTGCCAAACATGCCAAAAAGTAACTGGATGTTGGTGAAAACTTTGATTTGCCTGTAACTTTCTTAATATTGGGTTTAGAGCTTACAAGCAATTCTACTGAAAAGTGCCACCACATAGTCAAAAACAGCATTGAAAACACGTGAATTGACAACTTGTCATAACAACCAAAGTACAAGAAACAAAAAAGTGGCTGTATTCAGAAACCTTGTCATGACAACCAAATGGAGGGGCCTCGCCCTGGGGGAAAAACCGCATAGATCACGGTGTCTCCTGTGCCAGGTAAGTATCAGCTGCGGTGCCAGGCTATGTACAGCTTTTTTCACCACTGATGTGGTGTCAAAGTCGTACAACGGGGAATGTGTGTCCTTTGTCGGCCTCTCCTCCCACACACACTGAGAACCTACATTGCTGATCGAGGGTGAGCCGCTTTAAGCAGATAATTATTCTGGGGAGACTACTCTAGGCCTGCTTTAATGCGTCAAATTTGCTAGGCTGGCTTGGGAATTGTCTCCAGACTGGATTGTGCTGCCATCTGGCGAGAAAGAATCAAAGCCATCTACTGCCACCATGCCCTGCCCTCTGGTGTGGGATTCAGCAACTGACCAGCCCTCTAAACTTGTGCTCTGGTCAGACTAAAAAGGCTCTGTACATCCTGAAAGAGCCCAGGACTATGGATAGCATGTGAATCCATAAAGGAAATGATAGTGGCAATGCCCAATGGAGCAGTGGGGACATATTATTTTGCACATGATGTATATATATATAAAAATGATATGGTGCTATAAGACCGGCCGCGCCAAGGAGCAGGCCTGCCGACAAAAGGGCAGTCCTCATGTTTTAGAAACGCCACGCCTGCCCGACGGCATGAGAAGTAGATAGAGAGGGGTACATAGAGAGGGGTGGAATATATGGGCCGTGTTAACATTTACAAGGTGCTATTACGGCGGGGCCGCGACTCAAGGAGCGCTACGGCCGTGGCAATGAGCGCAGCGTTGTCGACAGGAGCTGTGCTGTGATGTCCTAGTCTTTAGCTACACGCCATTTTTCGCGGATTTCAAATCGGACATATATCAAGGTCTACAGAGGCGGGTGAACACGGCCATTTGGAATCTGGGAGCGGACATTCGTGCGTGCTGCATCAACGTGCCCGAGGACTAGGGTTCGAGAGGGATAGGTGGCTTCAATGACTTTGGTTTAGATGTCAGGGGATAGCGCAGACGCAGTCCCTCCCTAACAAAAATTGCACGCCCGAGTCATCCACATTTGGGATGATCGCAAGGGTCAACCCAACCATTGTGCAATGGAGGGGCCTCGCCCTGGGGGAAACACCGCATAGATCATGGTGTCTCCTGTGCCAGGTAAGTATCAGCTGCGGTGCCAGGCTATGTACAGCTTTTTTCACCACTGATGTGGTGTCAAAGTCGTACAACGGGGAATGTGTGTCCTTTGTCGGCCTGTCCTCCCACACGCACTGAGAACCTACATTGCTGATCGAGGGTGAGCCGCTTTAAGTAGATAATTATTTTGGGGAGACTACTCTAGGCCTGCTTTAATGCGTCAAATTTGCTAGGCTGGCTTGGGAATTGTCTCCAGACTGGATTGTGCTGCCATCTGGCGAGAAAGAATCAAAGCCATCTACTGCCACCATGCCCTGCCCTCTGGTGTGGGATTCAGCAACTGACCAGCCCTCTAGACTTGTGCTCTGGTCAGACTAAAAAGGCTCTGTACATCCTGAAAGAGCCCAGGACTATGGATAGCATGTGAATCCATAAAGGAAATGATAGTGGCAATGCCCAATGGAGCAGTGGGGACATATTATTTTGCACATGATGTATATATATATATAAATGATATGGTGCTATATGACCGGCCGTGCCAAGGAGCAGGCCTGCCGACAAAAGGGCAGTCCTCATGTTTTAGAAACGCCACGCCTGCCCGACGGCATGAGAAGTAGATAGAGAGGGGTACATAGAGAGGGGTGGAATATATGGGCCGTGTTAACATTTACAAGGTGCTATTACGGCGGGGCCGCGACTCAAGGAGCGCTACGGCCGTGGCAATGAGCGCAGCGTTGTCGACAGGAGCTGTGCTGTGATGTCCGAGTCTTTAGCTACATGCCATTTTTCGCGGATTTCAAATCGGACATATATCAAGGTCTACAGAGGCGGGTGAACACGGCCATTTGGAATCTGGGAGCGGACATTCGTGCGTGCTGCATCAACGTGCCCGAGGACTAGGGTTCGAGAGGGATAGGTGGCTTCAATGACTTTGGTTTAGATGTCAGGGGATAGCGCAGACGCAGTCCCTCCCTAACAAAAATTGCACGCCCGAGTCATCCACATTTGGGATGATCGCAAGGGTCAACCCAACCATTGTGCAATGGAGGTACCTCGCCCTGGGGGAAAAACCGCATAGATCATGGTGTCTCCTGTGCCAGGTAAGTATCAGCTGCGGTGCCAGGCTATGTACAGCTTTTTTCACCACTGATGTGGTGTCAAAGTCGTACAACGGGGAATGTGTGTCCTTTGTCGGCCTGTCCTCCCACACGCACTGAGAACCTACATTGCTGATCGAGGGTGAGCCGCTTTAAGCAGATAATTATTCTGGGGAGACTACTCTAGGCCTGCTTTAATGCGTCAAATTTGCTAGGCTGGCTTGGGAATTGTCTCCAGACTGGATTGTGCTGCCATCTGGCGAGAAAGAATCAAAGCCATCTACTGCCACCATGCCCTGCCCTCTGGTGTGGGATTCAGCAACTGACCAGCCCTCTAAACTTGTGCTCTGGTCAGACTAAAAAGGCTCTGTACATCCTGAAAGAGCCCAGGACTATGGATAGCATGTGAATCCATAAAGGAAATGATAGTGGCAATGCCCAATGGAGCAGTGGGGACATATTATTTTGCACATGATGTATATATATATAAAAATGATATGGTGCTATACGACCGGCCGTGCCAAGGAGCAGGCCTGCCGACAAAAGGGCAGTCCTCATGTTTTAGAAACGCCACGCCTGCCCGACGGCATGAGAAGTAGATAGAGAGGGGTACATAGAGAGGGGTGGAATATATGGGCCGCGTTAACATTTACAAGGTGCTATTACGGCGTGGCCGCGACTCAAGGAGCGCTACGGCCGTGGCAATGAGCGCAGCGTTGTCTACAGGAGCTGTGCTGTGATGTCCGAGTCTTTAGCTACATGCCATTTTTCACGGATTTCAAATCGGACATATATCAAGGTCTACAGAGGCGGGTGAACACGGCCATTTGGAATCTGGGAGCGGACATTCGTGCGTGCTGCATCAACGTGCCCGAGGACTAGGGTTCGAGAGGGATAGGTGGCTTCAATGACTTTGGTTTAGATGTCAGGGGATAGCGCAGACGCAGTCCCTCCCTAACAAAAATTGCACGCCCGAGTCATCCACATTTGGGATGATCGCAAGGGTCAACCCAACCATTGTGCAATGGAGGTACCTCGCCCTGGGGGAAAAACCGCATAGATCATGGTGTCTCCTGTGCCAGGTAAGTATCAGCTGCGGTGCCAGGCTATGTACAGCTTTTTTCACCACTGATGTGGTGTCAAAGTCGTACAACGGGGAATGTGTGTCCTTTGTCGGCCTGTCCTCCCACACGCACTGAGAACCTACATTGCTGATCGAGGGTGAGCCGCTTTAAGCAGATAATTATTCTGGGGAGACTACTCTAGGCCTGCTTTAATGCGTCAAATTTGCTAGGCTGGCTTGGGAATTGTCTCCAGACTGGATTGTGCTGCCATCTGGCGAGAAAGAATCAAAGCCATCTACTGCCACCATGCCCTGCCCTCTGGTGTGGGATTTAGCAACTGACCAGCCCTCTAGACTTGTGCTCTGGTCAGACTAAAAAGGCTCTGTACATCCTGAAAGAGCCCAGGACTATGGATAGCATGTGAATCCATAAAGGAAATGATAGTGGCAATGCCCAATGGAGCAGTGGGGACATATTATTTTGCACATGATGTATATATATATCAAAATGATATGGTGCTATACGACCGGCCGTGCCAAGGAGCAGGCCTGCCGTCAAAAGGGCACTCCTCATGTTTTAGAAACGCCACGCCTGCCCGACGGCATGAGAAGTAGATAGAGAGGGGTACATAGAGAGGGGTGGAATATATGGGCCGCGTTAACATTTACAAGGTGCTATTACGGCGGGGCCGCGACTCAAGGAGCGCTACGGCCGTGGCAATGAGCGCAGCGTTGTCGACAGGAGCTGTGCTGTGATGTCCGAGTCTTTAGCTACATGCCATTTTTCGCGGATTTCAAATCGGACATATATCAAGGTCTACAGAAGCGGGTGAACACTGCCATTTGGAATCGGGGAGCGGACATTGGTGCGTGCTGCATCAACGTGCCCGAGGACTAGGGTTCGAGAGGGATAGGTGGCTTCAATGACTTTGGTTTAGATGTCAGGGGATAGCGCAGACGCAGTCCCTCCCTAACAAAAATTGCACGCCCGAGTCATCCACATTTGGGATGATCGCAAGGGTCAACCCAACCATTGTGCAATGGAGGGGCCTCGCCCTGGGGGAAACACCGCATAGATCACGGTGTCTCCTGTGCCAGGTAAGTATCAGCTGCGGTGCCAGGCTATGTACAGCTTTTTTCACCACTGATGTGGTGTCAAAGTCGTACAACGGGGAATGTGTGTCCTTTGTCGGCCTGTCCTCCCACACGCACTGAGAACCTACATTGCTGATCGAGGGTGAGCCGCTTTAAGCAGATAATTATTCTGGGGAGACTACTCTAGGCCTGCTTTAATGCGTCAAATTTGCTAGGCTGGCTTGGGAATTGTCTCCAGACTGGATTGTGCTGCCATCTGGCGAGAAAGAATCAAAGCCATCTACTGCCACCATGCCCTGCCCTCTGGTGTGGGATTTAGCAACTGACCAGCCCTCTAGACTTGTGCTCTGGTCAGACTAAAAAGGCTCTGTACATCCTGAAAGAGCCCAGGACTATGGATAGCATGTGAATCCATAAAGGAAATGATAGTGGCAATGCCCAATGGAGCAGTGGGGACATATTATTTTGCACATGATGTATATATATATATAAATGATATGGTGCTATATGACCGGCCGTGCCAAGGAGCAGGCCTGCCGACAAAAGGGCAGTCCTCATGTTTTAGAAACGCCACGCCTGCCCGACGGCATGAGAAGTAGATAGAGAGGGGTACATAGAGAGGGGTGGAATATATGGGCCGTGTTAACATTTACAAGGTGCTATTACGGCGGGGCCGCGACTCAAGGAGCGCTACGGCCGTGGCAATGAGCGCAGCGTTGTCGACAGGAGCTGTGCTGTGATGTCCGAGTCTTTAGCTACATGCCATTTTTCGCGGATTTCAAATCGGACATATATCAAGGTCTACAGAGGCGGGTGAACACGGCCATTTGGAATCTGGGAGCGGACATTCGTGCGTGCTGCATCAACGTGCCCGAGGACTAGGGTTCGAGAGGGATAGGTGGCTTCAATGACTTTGGTTTAGATGTCAGGGGATAGCGCAGACGCAGTCCCTCCCTAACAAAAATTGCACGCCCGAGTCATCCACATTTGGGATGATCGCAAGGGTCAACCCAACCATTGTGCAATGGAGGGGCCTCGCCCTGGGGGAAACACCGCATAGATCACGGTGTCTCCTGTGCCAGGTAAGTATCAGCTGCGGTGCCAGGCTATGTACAGCTTTTTTCACCACTGATGTGGTGTCAAAGTCGTACAACGGGGAATGTGTGTCCTTTGTCGGCCTGTCCTCCCACACGCACTGAGAACCTACATTGCTGATCGAGGGTGAGCCGCTTTAAGCAGATAATTATTCTGGGGAGACTACTCTAGGCCTGCTTTAATGCGTCAAATTTGCTAGGCTGGCTTGGGAATTGTCTCCAGACTGGATTGTGCTGCCATCTGGCGAGAAAGAATCAAAGCCATCTACTGCCACCATGCCCTGCCCTCTGGTGTGGGATTTAGCAACTGACCAGCCCTCTAGACTTGTGCTCTGGTTAGACTAAAAAGGCTCTGTACATCCTGAAAGAGCCCAGGACTATGGATAGCATGTGAATCCATAAAGGAAATGATAGTGGCAATGCCCAATGGAGCAGTGGGGACATATTATTTTGCACATGATGTATATATATATCAAAATGATATGGTGCTATACGACCGGCCGTGCCAAGGAGCAGGCCTGCCGTCAAAAGGGCACTCCTCATGTTTTAGAAACGCCACGCCTGCCCGACGGCATGAGAAGTAGATAGAGAGGGGTACATAGAGAGGGGTGGAATATATGGGCCGCGTTAACATTTACAAGGTGCTATTACGGCGGGGCCGCGACTCAAGGAGCGCTACGGCCGTGGCAATGAGCGCAGCGTTGTCGACAGGAGCTGTGCTGTGATGTCCGAGTCTTTAGCTACATGCCATTTTTCGCGGATTTCAAATCGGACATATATCAAGGTCTACAGAAGCGGGTGAACACTGCCATTTGGAATCGGGGAGCGGACATTGGTGCGTGCTGCATCAACGTGCCCGAGGACTAGGGTTCGAGAGGGATAGGTGGCTTCAATGACTTTGGTTTAGATGTCAGGGGATAGCGCAGACGCAGTCCCTCCCTAACAAAAATTGCACGCCCGAGTCATCCACATTTGGGATGATCGCAAGGGTCAACCCAACCAGTGTGCAATGGAGGGGCCTCGCCCTGGGGGAAACACCGCATAGATCACGGTGTCTCCTGTGCCAGGTAAGTATCAGCTGCGGTGCCAGGCTATGTACAGCTTTTTTCACCACTGATGTGGTGTCAAAGTCGTACAACGGGGAATGTGTGTCCTTTGTCGGCCTGTCCTCCCACACGCACTGAGAACCTACATTGCTGATCGAGGGTGAGCCGCTTTAAGCAGATAATTATTCTGGGGAGACTACTCTAGGCCTGCTTTAATGCGTCAAATTTGCTAGGCTGGCTTGGGAATTGTCTCCAGACTGGATTGTGCTGCCATCTGGCGAGAAAGAATCAAAGCCATCTACTGCCACCATGCCCTGCCCTCTGGTGTGGGATTCAGCAACTGACCAGCCCTCTAGACTTGTGCTCTGGTCAGACTAAAAAGGCTCTGTACATCCTGAAAGAGCCCAGGACTATGGATAGCATGTGAATCCATAAAGGAAATGATAGTGGCAATGCCCAATGGAGCAGTGGGGACATATTATTTTGCACATGATGTATATATATATATAAATGATATGGTGCTATATGACCGGCCGTGCCAAGGAGCAGGCCTGCCGACAAAAGGGCAGTCCTCATGTTTTAGAAACGCCACGCCTGCCCGACGGCATGAGAAGTAGATAGAGAGGGGTACATAGAGAGGGGTGGAATATATGGGCCGTGTTAACATTTACAAGGTGCTATTACGGCGGGGCCGCGACTCAAGGAGCGCTACGGCCGTGGCAATGAGCGCAGCGTTGTCGACAGGAGCTGTGCTGTGATGTCCGAGTCTTTAGCTACATGCCATTTTTCGCGGATTTCAAATCGGACATATATCAAGGTCTACAGAGGCGGGTGAACACGGCCATTTGGAATCTGGGAGCGGACATTCGTGCGTGCTGCATCAACGTGCCCGAGGACTAGGGTTCGAGAGAGATAGGTGGCTTCAATGACTTTGGTTTAGATGTCAGGGGATAGCGCAGACGCAGTCCCTCCCTAACAAAAATTGCACGCCCGAGTCATCCACATTTGGGATGATCGCAAGGGTCAACCCAACCATTGTGCAATGGAGGGGCCTCGCCCTGGGGGAAACACCGCATAGATCACGGTGTCTCCTGTGCCAGGTAAGTATCAGCTGCGGTGCCAGGCTATGTACAGCTTTTTTCACCACTGATGTGGTGTCAAAGTCGTACAACGGGGAATGTGTGTCCTTTGTCGGCCTGTCCTCCCACACGCACTGAGAACCTACATTGCTGATCGAGGGTGAGCCGCTTTAAGCAGATAATTATTCTGGGGAGACTACTCTAGGCCTGCTTTAATGCGTCAAATTTGCTAGGCTGGCTTGGGAATTGTCTCCAGACTGGATTGTGCTGCCATCTGGCGAGAAAGAATCAAAGCCATCTACTGCCACCAATGCCCTGCCCTCTGGTGTGGGATTCAGCAACTGACCAGCCCTCTAAACTTGTGCTCTGGTCAGACTAAAAAGGCTCTGTACATCCTGAAAGAGCCCAGGACTATGGATAGCATGTGAATCCATAAAGGAAATGATAGTGGCAATGCCCAATGCAGCAGTGGGGACATATTATTTTGCACATGATGTATATATATATAAAAATGATATGGTGCTATACGACCGGCCGTGCCAAGGAGCAGGCCTGCCGACAAAAGGGCAGTCCTCATGTTTTAGAAACGCCACGCCTGCCCGACGGCATGAGAAGTAGATAGAGAGGGGTACATAGAGAGGGGTGGAATATATGGGCCGCGTTAACATTTACAAGGTGCTATTACGGCGGGGCCGCGACTCAAGGAGCACTACGGCCGTGGCAATGAGCGCAGCGTTGTCGACAGGAGCTGTGCTGTGATGTCCGAGTCTTTAGCTACATGCCATTTTTCACGGATTTCAAATCGGACATATATCAAGGTCTACAGAGGCGGGTGAACACGGCCATTTGGAATCTGGGAGCGGACATTCGTGCGTGCTGCATCAACGTGCCCGAGGACTAGGGTTCGAGAGGGATAGGTGGCTTCAATGACTTTGGTTTAGATGTCAGGGGATAGCGCAGACGCAGTCCCTCCCTAACAAAAATTGCACGCCCGAGTCATCCACATTTGGGATGATCGCAAGGGTCAACCCAACCATTGTGCAATGGAGGGACCTCGCCCTGGGGGAAAAACCGCATAGATCACGGTGTCTCCTGTGCCAGGTAAGTATCAGCTGCGGTGCCAGGCTATGTACAGCTTTTTTCACCACTGATGTGGTGTCAAAGTCGTACAACGGGGAATGTGTGTCCTTTGTCGGCCTGTCCTCCCACACGCACTGAGAACCTACATTGCTGATCGAGGGTGAGCCGCTTTAAGCAGATAATTATTCTGGGGAGACTACTCTAGGCCTGCTTTAATGCGTCAAATTTGCTAGGCTGGTTTGGGAATTGTCTCCAGACTGGATTGTGCTGCCATCTGGCGAGAAAGAATCAAAGCCATCTACTGCCACCATGCCCTGCCCTCTGGTGTGGGATTCAGCAACTGACCAGCCCTCTAGACTTGTGCTCTGGTCAGACTAAAAAGGCTCTGTACATCCTGAAAGAGCCCAGGACTATGGATAGCATGTGAATCCATAAAGGAAATGATAGTGGCAATGCCCAATGGAGCAGTGGGGACATATTATTTTGCACATGATGTATATATATATATAAATGATATGGTGCTATATGACCGGCCGTGCCAAGGAGCAGGCCTGCCGACAAAAGGGCAGTCCTCATGTTTTAGAAACGCCACGCCTGCCCGACGGCATGAGAAGTAGATAGAGAGGGGTACATAGAGAGGGGTGGAATATATGGGCCGCGTTAACATTTACAAGGTGCTATTACGGCGGGGCCGCGACTCAAGGAGCGCTACGGCCGTGGCAATGAGCGCAGCGTTGTCGACAGGAGCTGTGCTGTGATGTCCGAGTCTTTAGCTACATGCCATTTTTCACGGATTTCAAATCGGACATATATCAAGGTCTACAGAAGCGGGTGAACACTGCCATTTGGAATCGGGGAGCGGACATTGGTGCGTGCTGCATCAACGTGCCCGAGGACTAGGGTTCGAGAGGGATAGGTGGCTTCAATGACTTTGGTTTAGATGTCAGGGGATAGCGCAGACGCAGTCCCTCCCTAACAAAAATTGCACGCCCGAGTCATCCACATTTGGGATGATCGCAAGGGTCAACCCAACCATTGTGCAATGGAGGGGCCTCGCCCTGGGGGAAACACCGCATAGATCACGGTGTCTCCTGTGCCAGGTAAGTATCAGCTGCGGTGCCAGGCTATGTACAGCTTTTTTCACCACTGATGTGGTGTCAAAGTCGTACAACGGGGAATGTGTGTCCTTTGTCGGCCTGTCCTCCCACACGCACTGAGAACCTACATTGCTGATCGAGGGTGAGCCGCTTTAAGCAGATAATTATTCTGGGGAGACTACTCTAGGCCTGCTTTAATGCGTCAAATTTGCTAGGCTGGCTTGGGAATTGTCTCCAGACTGGATTGTGCTGCCATCTGGCGAGAAAGAATCAAAGCCATCTACTGCCACCATGCCCTGCCCTCTGGTGTGGGATTCAGCAACTGACCAGCCCTCTAGACTTGTGCTCTGGTCAGACTAAAAAGGCTCTGTACATCCTGAAAGAGCCCAGGACTATGGATAGCATGTGAATCCATAAAGGAAATGATAGTGGCAATGCCCAATGGAGCAGTGGGGACATATTATTTTGCACATGATGTATATATATATATAAATGATATGGTGCTATATGACCGGCCGTGCCAAGGAGCAGGCCTGCCGACAAAAGGGCAGTCCTCATGTTTTAGAAACGCCACGCCTGCCCGACGGCATGAGAAGTAGATAGAGAGGGGTACATAGAGAGGGGTGGAATATATGGGCCGCGTTAACATTTACAAGGTGCTATTACGGCGGGGCCGCGACTCAAGGAGCGCTACGGCCGTGGCAATGAGCGCAGCGTTGTCGACAGGAGCTGTGCTGTGATGTCCGAGTCTTTAGCTACATGCCATTTTTCGCGGATTTCAAATCGGACATATATCAAGGTCTACAGAGGCGGGTGAACACGGCCATTTGGAATCTGGGAGCGGACATTCGTGCGTGCTGCATCAACGTGCCCGAGGACTAGGGTTCGAGAGGGATAGGTGGCTTCAATGACTTTGGTTTAGATGTCAGGGGATAGCGCAGACGCAGTCCCTCCCTAACAAAAATTGCACGCCCGAGTCATCCACATTTGGGATGATCGCAAGGGTCAACCCAACCATTGTGCAATGGAGGGGCCTCGCCCTGGGGGAAACACCGCATAGATCACGGTGTCTCCTGTGCCAGGTAAGTATCAGCTGCGGTGCCAGGCTATGTACAGCTTTTTTCACCACTGATGTGGTGTCAAAGTCGTACAACGGGGAATGTGTGTCCTTTGTCGGCCTGTCCTCCCACACGCACTGAGAACCTACATTGCTGATCGAGGGTGAGCCGCTTTAAGCAGATAATTATTCTGGGGAGACTACTCTAGGCCTGCTTTAATGCGTCAAATTTGCTAGGCTGGCTTGGGAATTGTCTCCAGACTGGATTGTGCTGCCATCTGGCGAGAAAGAATCAAAGCCATCTACTGCCACCAATGCCCTGCCCTCTGGTGTGGGATTCAGCAACTGACCAGCCCTCTAAACTTGTGCTCTGGTCAGACTAAAAAGGCTCTGTACATCCTGAAAGAGCCCAGGACTATGGATAGCATGTGAATCCATAAAGGAAATGATAGTGGCAATGCCCAATGGAGCAGTGGGGACATATTATTTTGCACATGATGTATATATATATAAAAATGATATGGTGCTATACGACCGGCTTCAAGGAGCAGGCCTGCCGACAAAAGGGCAGTCCTCATGTTTTAGAAACGCCACGCCTGCCCGACGGCATGAGAAGTAGATAGAGAGGGGTACATAGAGAGGGGTGGAATATATGGGCCGCGTTAACATTTACAAGGTGCTATTACGGCGGGGCCGCGACTCAAGGAGCGCTACGGCCGTGGCAATGAGCGCAGCGTTGTCGACAGGAGCTGTGCTGTGATGTCCGAGTCTTTAGCTACATGCCATTTTTCACGGATTTCAAATCGGACATATATCAAGGTCTACAGAGGCGGGTGAACACGGCCATTTGGAATCTGGGAGCGGACATTCGTGCGTGCTGCATCAACGTGCCCGAGGACTAGGGTTCGAGAGGGATAGGTGGCTTCAATGACTTTGGTTTAGATGTCAGGGGATAGCGCAGACGCAGTCCCTCCCTAACAAAAATTGCACGCCCGAGTCATCCACATTTGGGATGATCGCAAGGGTCAACCCAACCATTGTGCAATGGAGGGACCTCGCCCTGGGGGAAAAACGTCATAGATCATGGTGTCTCCTGTGCCAGGTAAGTATCAGCTGCGGTGCCAGGCTATGTACAGCTTTTTTCACCACTGATGTGGTGTCAAAGTCGTACAACGGGGAATGTGTGTCCTTTGTCGGCCTGTCCTCCCACACGCACTGAGAACCTACATTGCTGATCGAGGGTGAGCCGCTTTAAGCAGATAATTATTCTGGGGAGACTACTCTAGGCCTGCTTTAATGCGTCAAATTTGCTAGGCTGGCTTGGGAATTGTCTCCAGACTGGATTGTGCTGCCATCTGGCGAGAAAGAATCAAAGCCATCTACTGCCACCATGCCCTGCCCTCTGGTGTGGGATTCAGCAACTGACCAGCCCTCTAGACTTGTGCTCTGGTCAGACTAAAAAGGCTCTGTACATCCTGAAAGAGCCCAGGACTATGGATAGCATGTGAATCCATAAAGGAAATGATAGTGGCAATGCCCAATGGAGCAGTGGGGACATATTATTTTGCAGATGATGTATATATATATAAAAATGATATGGTGCTATAAGACCGGCCACGCCAAGGAGCAGGCCTGCCGACAAAAGGGCAGTCCTCATGTTTTAGAAACGCCACGCCTGCCCGACGGCATGAGAAGTAGATAGAGAGGGGTACATAGAGAGGGGTGGAATATATGGGCCGCGTTAACATTTACAAGGTGCTATTACGGCGGGGCCGCGACTCAAGGAGCGCTACGGCCGTGGCAATGAGCGCAGCGTTGTCGACAGGAGCTGTGCTGTGATGTCCGAGTCTTTAGCTACATGCCATTTTTCGCGGATTTCAAATCGGACATATATCAAGGTCTACAGAAGCGGGTGAACACTGCCATTTGGAATCGGGGAGCGGACATTCGTGCGTGCTGCATCAACGTGCCCGAGGACTAGGGTTCGATAGGGATAGGTGGCTTCAATGACTTTGGTTTAGATGTCAGGGGATAGCGCAGACGCAGTCCCTCCCTAACAAAAATTGCACGCCCGAGTCATCCACATTTGGGATGATCGCAAGGGTCAACCCAACCATTGTGCAATGGAGGGGCCTCGCCCTGGGGGAAACACCGCATAGATCACGGTGTCTCCTGTGCCAGGTAAGTATCAGCTGCGGTGCCAGGCTATGTACAGCTTTTTTCACCACTGATGTGGTGTCAAAGTCGTACAACGGGGAATGTGTGTCCTTTGTCGGCCTGTCCTCCCACACGCACTGAGAACCTACATTGCTGATCGAGGGTGAGCCGCTTTAAGCAGATAATTATTCTGGGGAGACTACTCTAGGCCTGCTTTAATGCGTCAAATTTGCTAGGCTGGCTTGGGAATTGTCTCCAGACTGGATTGTGCTGCCATCTGGCGAGAAAGAATCAAAGCCATCTACTGCCACCATGCCCTGCCCTCTGGTGTGGGATTCAGCAACTGACCAGCCCTCTAAACTTGTGCTCTGGTCAGACTAAAAAGGCTCTGTACATCCTGAAAGAGCCCAGGACTATGGATAGCATGTGAATCCATAAAGGAAATGATAGTGGCAATGCCCAATGGAGCAGTGGGGACATATTATTTTGCACATGATGTATATATATATCAAAATGATATGGTGCTATACGACCGGCCGTGCCAAGGAGCAGGCCTGCCGTCAAAAGGGCAGTCCTCATGTTTTAGAAACGCCACGCCTGCCCGACGGCATGAGAAGTAGATAGAGAGGGGTACATAGAGAGGGGTGGAATATATGGGCCGCGTTAACATTTACAAGGTGCTATTACGGCGGGGCCGCGACTCAAGGAGCGCTACGGCCGTGGCAATGAGCGCAGCGTTGTCGACAGGAGCTGTGCTGTGATGTCCGAGTCTTTAGCTACATGCCATTTTTCGCGGATTTCAAATCGGACATATATCAAGGTCTACAGAAGCGGGTGAACACTGCCATTTGGAATCGGGGAGCGGACATTGGTGCGTGCTGCATCAACGTGCCCGAGGACTAGGGTTCGAGAGGGATAGGTGGCTTCAATGACTTTGGTTTAGATGTCAGGGGATAGCGCAGACGCAGTCCCTCCCTAACAAAAATTGCACGCCCGAGTCATCCACATTTGGGATGATCGCAAGGGTCAACCCAACCATTGTGCAATGGAGGGGCCTCGCCCTGGGGGAAACACCGCATAGATCACGGTGTCTCCTGTGCCAGGTAAGTATCAGCTGCGGTGCCAGGCTATGTACAGCTTTTTTCACCACTGATGTGGTGTCAAAGTCGTACAACGGGGAATGTGTGTCCTTTGTCGGCCTGTCCTCCCACACGCACTGAGAACCTACATTGCTGATCGAGGGTGAGCCGCTTTAAGCAGATAATTATTCTGGGGAGACTACTCTAGGCCTGCTTTAATGCGTCAAATTTGCTAGGCTGGCTTGGGAATTGTCTCCAGACTGGATTGTGCTGCCATCTGGCGAGAAAGAATCAAAGCCATCTACTGCCACCATGCCCTGCCCTCTGGTGTGGGATTCAGCAACTGACCAGCCCTCTAGACTTGTGCTCTGGTCAGACTAAAAAGGCTCTGTACATCCTGAAAGAGCCCAGGACTATGGATAGCATGTGAATCCATAAAGGAAATGATAGTGGCAATGCCCAATGGAGCAGTGGGGACATATTATTTTGCACATGATGTATATATATATATAAATGATATGGTGCTATATGACCGGCCGTGCCAAGGAGCAGGCCTGCCGACAAAAGGGCAGTCCTCATGTTTTAGAAACGCCACGCCTGCCCGACGGCATGAGAAGTAGATAGAGAGGGGTACATAGAGAGGGGTGGAATATATGGGCCGTGTTAACATTTACAAGGTGCTATTACGGCGGGGCCGCGACTCAAGGAGCGCTACGGCCGTGGCAATGAGCGCAGCGTTGTCGACAGGAGCTGTGCTGTGATGTCCGAGTCTTTAGCTACATGCCATTTTTCGCGGATTTCAAATCGGACATATATCAAGGTCTACAGAGGCGGGTGAACACGGCCATTTGGAATCTGGGAGCGGACATTCGTGCGTGCTGCATCAACGTGCCCGAGGACTAGGGTTCGAGAGGGATAGGTGGCTTCAATGACTTTGGTTTAGATGTCAGGGGATAGCGCAGACGCAGTCCCTCCCTAACAAAAATTGCACGCCCGAGTCATCCACATTTGGGATGATCGCAAGGGTCAACCCAACCATTGTGCAATGGAGGGGCCTCGCCCTGGGGGAAACACCGCATAGATCACGGTGTCTCCTGTGCCAGGTAAGTATCAGCTGCGGTGCCAGGCTATGTACAGCTTTTTTCACCACTGATGTGGTGTCAAAGTCGTACAACGGGGAATGTGTGTCCTTTGTCGGCCTGTCCTCCCACACGCACTGAGAACCTACATTGCTGATCGAGGGTGAGCCGCTTTAAGCAGATAATTATTCTGGGGAGACTACTCTAGGCCTGCTTTAATGCGTCAAATTTGCTAGGCTGGCTTGGGAATTGTCTCCAGACTGGATTGTGCTGCCATCTGGCGAGAAAGAATCAAAGCCATCTACTGCCACCAATGCCCTGCCCTCTGGTGTGGGATTCAGCAACTGACCAGCCCTCTAAACTTGTGCTCTGGTCAGACTGAAAAGGCTCTGTACATCCTGAAAGAGCCCAGGACTATGGATAGCATGTGAATCCATAAAGGAAATGATAGTGGCAATGCCCAATGGAGCAGTGGGGACATATTATTTTGCACATGATGTATATATATATAAAAATGATATGGTGCTATACGACCGGCCGTGCCAAGGAGCAGGCCTGCCGACAAAAGGGCAGTCCTCATGTTTTAGAAACGCCACGCCTGCCCGACGGCATGAGAAGTAGATAGAGAGGGGTACATAGAGAGGGGTGGAATATATGGGCCGCGTTAACATTTACAAGGTGCTATTACGGCGGGGCCGCGACTCAAGGAGCACTACGGCCGTGGCAATGAGCGCAGCGTTGTCGACAGGAGCTGTGCTGTGATGTCCGAGTCTTTAGCTACATGCCATTTTTCACGGATTTCAAATCGGACATATATCAAGGTCTACAGAGGCGGGTGAACACGGCCATATGGAATCTGGGAGCGGACATTCGTGCGTGCTGCATCAACGTGCCCGAGGACTAGGGTTCGAGAGGGATAGGTGGCTTCAATGACTTTGGTTTAGATGTCAGGGGATAGCGCAGACGCAGTCCCTCCCTAACAAAAATTGCACGCCCGAGTCATCCACATTTGGGATGATCGCAAGGGTCAACCCAACCATTGTGCAATGGAGGGACCTTGCCCTGGGGGAAAAACCGCATAGATCACGGTGTCTCCTGTGCCAGGTAAGTATCAGCTGCGGTGCCAGGCTATGTACAGCTTTTTTCACCACTGATGTGGTGTCAAAGTCGTACAACGGGGAATGTGTGTCCTTTGTCGGCCTGTCCTCCCACACGCACTGAGAACCTACATTGCTGATCGAGGGTGAGCCGCTTTAAGCAGATAATTATTCTGGGGAGACTACTCTAGGCCTGCTTTAATGCGTCAAATTTGCTAGGCTGGCTTGGGAATTGTCTCCAGACTGGATTGTGCTGCCATCTGGCGAGAAAGAATCAAAGCCATCTACTGCCACCATGCCCTGCCCTCTGGTGTGGGATTCAGCAACTGACCAGCCCTCTAGACTTGTGCTCTGGTCAGACTAAAAAGGCTCTGTACATCCTGAAAGAGCCCAGGACTATGGATAGCATGTGAATCCATAAAGGAAATGATAGTGGCAATGCCCAATGGAGCAGTGGGGACATATTATTTTGCACATGATGTATATATATATATAAATGATATGGTGCTATATGACCGGCCGTGCCAAGGAGCAGGCCTGCCGACAAAAGGGCAGTCCTCATGTTTTAGAAACGCCACGCCTGCCCGACGGCATGAGAAGTAGATAGAGAGGGGTACATAGAGAGGGGTGGAATATATGGGCCGCGTTAACATTTACAAGGTGCTATTACGGCGGGGCCGCGACTCAAGGAGCGCTACGGCCGTGGCAATGAGCGCAGCGTTGTCGACAGGAGCTGTGCTGTGATGTCCGAGTCTTTAGCTACATGCCATTTTTCGCGGATTTCAAATCGGACATATATCAAGGTCTACAGAAGCGGGTGAACACTGCCATTTGGAATCTGGGAGCGGACATTGGTGCGTGCTGCATCAACGTGCCCGAGGACTAGGGTTCGAGAGGGATAGGTGGCTTCAATGACTTTGGTTTAGATGTCAGGGGATAGCGCAGACGCAGTCCCTCCCTAACAAAAATTGCACGCCCGAGTCATCCACATTTGGGATGATCGCAAGGGTCAACCCAACCATTGTGCAATGGAGGGGCCTCGCCCTGGGGGAAACACCGCATAGATCACGGTGTCTCCTGTGCCAGGTAAGTATCAGCTGCGGTGCCAGGCTATGTACAGCTTTTTTCACCACTGATGTGGTGTCAAAGTCGTACAACGGGGAATGTGTGTCCTTTGTCGGCCTGTCCTCCCACACGCACTGAGAACCTACATTGCTGATCGAGGGTGAGCCGCTTTAAGCAGATAATTATTCTGGGGAGACTACTCTAGGCCTGCTTTAATGCGTCAAATTTGCTAGGCTGGCTTGGGAATTGTCTCCAGACTGGATTGTGCTGCCATCTGGCGAGAAAGAATCAAAGCCATCTACTGCCACCATGCCCTGCCCTCTGGTGTGGGATTCAGCAACTGACCAGCCCTCAAGACTTGTGCTCTGGTCAGACTAAAAAGGCTCTGTACATCCTGAAAGAGCCCAGGACTATGGATAGCATGTGAATCCATAAAGGAAATGATAGTGGCAATGCCCAATGGAGCAGTGGGGACATATTATTTTGCAAATGATGTATATATATATATAAATGATATGGTGCTATATGACCGGCCGTGCCAAGGAGCAGGCCTGCCAACAAAAGGGCAGTCCTCATGTTTTAGAAACGCCACGCCTGCCCGACGGCATGAGAAGTAGATAGAGAGGGGTACATAGAGAGGGGTGGAATATATGGGCCGCGTTAACATTTACAAGGTGCTATTACGGCGGGGCCGCGACTCAAGGAGCGCTACGGCCGTGGCAATGAGCGCAGCGTTGTCGACAGGAGCTGTGCTGTGATGTCCGAGTCTTTAGCTACATGCCATTTTTCGCGGATTTCAAATCGGACATATATCAAGGTCTACAGAGGCGGGTGAACACGGCCATTTGGAATCTGGGAGCGGACATTCGTGCGTGCTGCATCAACGTGCCCGAGGACTAGGGTTCGAGAGGGATAGGTGGCTTCAATGACTTTGGTTTAGATGTCAGGGGATAGCGCAGACGCAGTCCCTCCCTAACAAAAATTGCACGCCCGAGTCATCCACATTTGGGATGATCGCAAGGGTCAACCCAACCATTGTGCAATGGAGGGGCCTCGCCCTGGGGGAAACACCGCATAGATCACGGTGTCTCCTGTGCCAGGTAAGTATCAGCTGCGGTGCCAGGCTATGTACAGCTTTTTTCACCACTGATGTGGTGTCAAAGTCGTACAACGGGGAATGTGTGTCCTTTGTCGGCCTGTCCTCCCACACGCACTGAGAACCTACATTGCTGATCGAGGGTGAGCCGCTTTAAGCAGATAATTATTCTGGGGAGACTACTCTAGGCCTGCTTTAATGCGTCAAATTTGCTAGGCTGGCTTGGGAATTGTCTCCAGACTGGATTGTGCTGCCATCTGGCGAGAAAGAATCAAAGCCATCTACTGCCACCAATGCCCTGCCCTCTGGTGTGGGATTCAGCAACTGACCAGCCCTCTAAACTTGTGCTCTGGTCAGACTAAAAAGGCTCTGTACATCCTGAAAGAGCCCAGGACTATGGATAGCATGTGAATCCATAAAGGAAATGATAGTGGCAATGCCCAATGGAGCAGTGGGGACATATTATTTTGCACATGATGTATATATATATAAAAATGATATGGTGCTATAAGACCGGCCACGCCAAGGAGCAGGCCTGCCGACAAAAGGGCAGTCCTCATGTTTTAGAAACGCCACGCCTGCCCGACGGCATGAGAAGTAGATAGAGAGGGGTACATAGAGAGGGGTGGAATATATGGGCCGCGTTAACATTTACAAGGTGCTATTACGGCGGGGCCGCGACTCAAGGAGCGCTACGGCCGTGGCAATGAGCGCAGCGTTGTCGACAGGAGCTGTGCTGTGATGTCCGAGTCTTTAGCTACATGCCATTTTTCGCGGATTTCAAATCGGACATATATCAAGGTCTACAGAAGCGGGTGAACACTGCCATTTGGAATCGGGGAGCGGACGTTGGTGCGTGCTGCATCAACGTGCCCGAGGACTAGGGTTCGAGAGGGATAGGTGGCTTCAATGACTTTGGTTTAGATGTCAGGGGATAGCGCAGACGCAGTCCCTCCCTAACAAAAATTGCACGCCCGAGTCATCCACATTTGGGATGATCGCAAGGGTCAACCCAACCATTGTGCAATGGAGGGGCCTCGCCCTGGGGGAAACACCGCATAGATCACGGTGTCTCCTGTGCCAGGTAAGTATCAGCTGCGGTGCCAGGCTATGTACAGCTTTTTTCACCACTGATGTGGTGTCAAAGTCGTACAACGGGGAATGTGTGTCCTTTGTCGGCCTGTCCTCCCACACGCACTGAGAACCTACATTGCTGATCGAGGGTGAGCCGCTTTAAGCAGATAATTATTCTGGGGAGACTACTCTAGGCCTGCTTTAATGCGTCAAATTTGCTAGGCTGGCTTGGGAATTGTCTCCAGACTGGATTGTGCTGCCATCTGGCGAGAAAGAATCAAAGCCATCTACTGCCACCATGCCCTGCCCTCTGGTGTGGGATTCAGCAACTGACCAGCCCTCTAAACTTGTGCTCTGGTCAGACTAAAAAGGCTCTGTACATCCTGAAAGAGCCCAGGACTATGGATAGCATGTGAATCCATAAAGAAAATGATAGTGGCAATGCCCAATGGAGCAGTGGGGACATATTATTTTGCACATGATGTATATATATATCAAAATGATATGGTGCTATACGACCGGCCGTGCCAAGGAGCAGGCCTGCGGACAAAAGGGCAGTCCTCATGTTTTAGAAACGCCACGCCTGCCCGACGGCATGAGAAGTAGATAGAGAGGGGTACATAGAGAGGGGTGGAATATATGGGCCGCGTTAACATTTACAAGGTGCTATTACGGCGGGGCCGCGACTCAAGGAGCGCTACGGCCGTGGCAATGAGCGCAGCGTTGTCGACAGGAGCTGTGCTGTGATGTCCGAGTCTTTAGCTACATGCCATTTTTCGCGGATTTCAAATCGGACATATATCAAGGTCTACAGAGGCGGGTGAACACGGCCATTTGGAATCTGGGAGCGGACATTCGTGCGTGCTGCATCAACGTGCCCGAGGACTAGGGTTCGAGAGGGATAGGTGGCTTCAATGACTTTGGTTTAGATGTCAGGGGATAGCGCAGACGCAGTCCCTCCCTAACAAAAATTGCACGCCCGAGTCATCCACATTTGGGATGATCGCAAGGGTCAACCCAACCATTGTGCAATGGAGGGGCCTCGCCCTGGGGGAAACACCGCATAGATCACGGTGTCTCCTGTGCCAGGTAAGTATCAGCTGCGGTGCCAGGCTATGTACAGCTTTTTTCACCACTGATGTGGTGTCAAAGTCGTACAACGGGGAATGTGTGTCCTTTGTCGGCCTGTCCTCCCACACGCACTGAGAACCTACATTGCTGATCGAGGGTGAGCCGCTTTAAGCAGATAATTATTCTGGGGAGACTACTCTAGGCCTGCTTTAATGCGTCAAATTTGCTAGGCTGGCTTGGGAATTGTCTCCAGACTGGATTGTGCTGCCATCTGGCGAGAAAGAATCAAAGCCATCTACTGCCACCAATGCCCTGCCCTCTGGTGTGGGATTCAGCAACTGACCAGCCCTCTAAACTTGTGCTCTGGTCAGACTAAAAAGGCTCTGTACATCCTGAAAGAGCCCAGGACTATGGATAGCATGTGAATCCATAAAGGAAATGATAGTGGCAATGCCCAATGGAGCAGTGGGGACATATTATTTTGCACATGATGTATATATATATAAAAATGATATGGTGCTATACGACCGGCTTCAAGGAGCAGGCCTGCCGACAAAAGGGCAGTCCTCATGTTTTAGAAACGCCACGCCTGCCCGACGGCATGAGAAGTAGATAGAGAGGGGTACATAGAGAGGGGTGGAATATATGGGCCGCGTTAACATTTACAAGGTGCTATTACGGCGGGGCCGCGACTCAAGGAGCGCTACGGCCGTGGCAATGAGCGCAGCGTTGTCGACAGGAGCTGTGCTGTGATGTCCGAGTCTTTAGCTACATGCCATTTTTCACG
Source organism: Harmothoe impar (assembly GCA_947462335.1). NCBI lineage: Eukaryota > Metazoa > Annelida > Polychaeta > Phyllodocida > Polynoidae > Harmothoe > Harmothoe impar. The sequence continues at coordinate 51,809,296 of OX381721.1, read as the reverse complement.
GATTTCAAATCGGACATATATCAAGGTCTACAGAGGCGGGTGAACACGGCCATTTGGAATCTGGGAGCGGACATTCGTGCGTGCTGCATCAACGTGCCCGAGGACTAGGGTTCGAGAGGGATAGGTGGCTTCAATGACTTTGGTTTAGATGTCAGGGGATAGCGCAGACGCAGTCCCTCCCTAACAAAAATTGCACGCCCGAGTCATCCACATTTGGGATGATCGCAAGGGTCAACCCAACCATTGTGCAATGGAGGGGCCTCGCCCTGGGGGAAACACTGCATAGATCACGGTGTCTCCTGTGCCAGGTAAGTATCAGCTGGGGTGCCAGGCTATGTACAGCTTTTTTCACCACTGATGTGGTGTCAAAGTCGTACAACGGGGAATGTGTGTCCTTTGTCGGCCTGTCCTCCCACACGCACTGAGAACCTACATTGCTGATCGAGGGTGAGCCGCTTTAAGCAGATAATTATTCTGGGGAGACTACTCTAGGCCTGCTTTAATGCGTCAAATTTGCTAGGCTGGCTTGGGAATTGTCTCCAGACTGGATTGTGCTGCCATCTGGCGAGAAAGAATCAAAGCCATCTACTGCCACCATGCCCTGCCCTCTGGTGTGGGATTCAGCAACTGACCAGCCCTCTAGACTTGTGCTCTGGTCAGACTAAAAAGGCTCTGTACATCCTGAAAGAGCCCAGGACTATGGATAGCATGTGAATCCATAAAGGAAATGATAGTGGCAATGCCCAATGGAGCAGTGGGGACATATTATTTTGCACATGATGTATATATATATAAAAATGATATGGTGCTATAAGACCGGCCGCGCCAAGGAGCAGGCCTGCCGACAAAAGGGCAGTCCTCATGTTTTAGAAACGCCACGCCTGCCCGACGGCATGAGAAGTAGATAGAGAGGGGTACATAGAGAGGGGTGGAATATATGGGCCGCGTTAACATTTACAAGGTGCTATTACGGCGGGGCCGCGACTCAAGGAGCGCTACGGCCGTGGCAATGAGCGCAGCGTTGTCGACAGGAGCTGTGCTGTGATGTCCGAGTCTTTAGCTACATGCCATTTTTCGCGGATTTCAAATCGGACATATATCAAGGTCTACAGAGGCGGGTGAACACGGCCATTTGGAATCGGGGAGCGGACATTGGTGCGTGATGCATCAACGTGCCCGAGGACTAGGGTTCGAGAGGGATAGGTGGCTTCAATGACTTTGGTTTAGATGTCAGGGGATAGCGCAGACGCAGTCCCTCCCTAACAAAAATTGCACGCCCGAGTCATCCACATTTGGGATGATCGCAAGGGTCAACTCAACCGTAGTGCAATGGAGGGGCCTCGCCCTGGGGGAAACACCGCATAGATCACGGTGTCTCCTGTGCCAGGTAAGTATCAGCTGCGGTGCCACGCTATGTACAGCTTTTTTCACAACTGATGTGGTGTCAAAGTCGTACAACGGGGAATGTGTGTCCTTTGTCGGCCTGTCCTCCCACACGCACTGAGAACCTACATTGCTGATCGAGGGTGAGCCGCTTTAAGCAGATAATTATTCTGGGGAGACTACTCTAGCCCTGCTTTAATGCGTCAAATTTGCTAGGCTGGCTTGGGAATTGTCTCCAGACTGGATTGTGCTGCCATCTGGCGAGAAAGAATCAAAGCCATCTACTGCCACCATGCCCTGCCCTCTGGTGTGGGATTCAGCAACTGACCAGCCCTCTAAACTTGTGCTCTGGTCAGACTAAAAAGGCTCTGTACATCCTGAAAGAGCCCAGGACTATGGATAGCATGTGAATCCATAAAGGAAATGATAGTGGCAATGCCCAATGGAGCAGTGGGGACATATTATTTTGCACATGATGTATATATATATAAAAATGATATGGTGCTATACGACTGGCCGTGCCAAGGAGCAGGCCTGCCGACAAAAGGGCAGTCCTCATGTTTTAGAAACGCCACGCCTGCCCGACGGCATGAGAAGTAGATAGAGAGGGGTACATAGAGAGGGGTGGAATATATGGGCCGCGTTAACATTTACAAGGTGCTATTACGGCGGGGCCGCGACTCAAGGAGCGCTACGGCCGTGGCAATGAGCGCAGCGTTGTCGACAGGAGCTGTGCTGTGATGTCCGAGTCTTTAGCTACATGCCATTTTTCGCGGATTTCAAATCGGACATATATCAAGGTCTACAGAGGCGGGTGAACACGGCCATTTGGAATCTGCGAGCGGACATTGGTGCGTGCTGCATCAACGTGCCCGAGGACTAGGGTTGGAGAGGGATAGGTGGCTTCAATGACTTTGGTTTAGATGTCAGGGGATAGCGCAGACGCAGTCCCTCCCTAACAAAAATTGCACGCCCGAGTCATCCACATTTGGGATGATCGCAAGGGTCAACCCAACCATTGTGCAATGGAGGGGCCTCGCCCTGGGGGAAAAACCGCATAGATCACGGTGTCTCCTGTGCCAGGTAAGTATCAGCTGCGGTGCCAGGCTATGTACAGCTTTTTTCACCACTGATGTGGTGTCAAAGTCGTACAACGGGGAATGTGTGTCCTTTGTCGGCCTGTCCTCCCACACGCACTGAGAACCTACATTGCTGATCGAGGGTGAGCCGCTTTAAGCAGATAATTATTCTGGGGAGACTACTCTAGGCCTGCTTTAATGCGTCAAATTTGCTAGGCTGGCTTGGGAATTGTCTCCAGACTGGATTGTGCTGCCATCTGGCGAGAAAGAATCAAAGCCATCTACTGCCACCATGCCCTGCCCTCTGGTGTGGGATTCAGCAACTGACCAGCCCTCTAAACTTGTGCTCTGGTCAGACTGAAAAGGCTCTGTACATCCTGAAAGAGCCCAGGACTATGGATAGCATGTGAATCCATAAAGGAAATGATAGTGGCAATGCCCAATGGAGCAGTGGGGACATATTATTTTGCACATGATGTATATATATATAAAAATGATATGGTGCTATAAGACCGGCCGCGCCAAGGAGCAGGCCTGCCGACAAAAGGGCAGTTATCATGTTTTAGAAACGCCACGCCTGCCCGACGGCATGAGAAGTAGATAGAGAGGGGTACATAGAGAGGGGTGGAATAAATGGGCCGTGTTAACATTTACAAGGTGCTATTACGGCGGGGCCGCGACTCAAGGAGCGCTACGGCCGTGGCAATGAGCGCAGCGTTGTCGACAGGAGCTGTGCTGTGATGTCCGAGTCTTTAGCTACATGCCATTTTTCGCGGATTTCAAATGGGACATATATCAAGGTCTACAGAGGCGGGTGAACACGGCCATTTGGAATCGGGGAGCGGACATTGGTGCGTGCTGCATCAACGTGCCCGAGGACTAGGGTTCGAGAGGGATAGGTGGCTTCAATGACTTTGGTTTAGATGTCAGGGGATTGCGCAGACGCAGTCCCTCCCTAACAAAAATTGCACGCCCGAGTCATCCACATTTGGGATGATCGCAAGGGTCAACCCAACCATTGTGCAATGGAGGGGCCTCGCCCTGGGGGAAAAACCGCATAGATCACGGTGTCTCCTGTGCCAGGTAAGTATCAGCTGCGGTGCCAGGCTATGTACAGCTTTTTTCACCACTGATGTGGTGTCAAAGTCGTACAACGGGGAATGTGTGTCCTTTGTCGGCCTGTCCTCCCACACGCACTGAGAACCTACATTGCTGATCGAGGGTGAGCCGCTTTAAGCAGATAATTATTCTGGGGAGACTACTCTAGGCCTGCTTTAATGCGTCAAATTTGCTAGGCTGGCTTGGGAATTGTCTCCAGACTGGATTGTGCTGCCATCTGGCGAGAAAGAATCAAAGCCATCTACTGCCACCATGCCCTGCCCTCTGGTGTGGGATTCAGCAACTGACCAGCCCTCTAGACTTGTGCTCTGGTCAGACTAAAAAGGCTCTGTACATCCTGAAAGAGCCCAGGACTATGGATAGCATGTGAATCCATAAAGGAAATGATAGTGGCAATGCCCAATGGAGCAGTGGGGACATATTATTTTGCACATGATGTATATATATATCAAAATGATATGGTGCTATACGACCGGCCGCGCCAAGGAGCAGGCCTGCCGACAAAAGGGCAGTCCTCATGTTTTAGAAACGCCACGCCTGCCCGACGGCATGAGAAGTAGATAGAGAGGGGTACATAGAGAGGGGTGGAATATATGGGCCGCGTTAACATTTACAAGGTGCTATTACGGCGTGGCCGCGACTCAAGGAGCGCTACGGCCGTGGCAATGAGCGCAGCGTTGTCTACAGGAGCTGTGCTGTGATGTCCGAGTCTTTAGCTACATGCCATTTTTCGCGGATTTCAAATGGGACATATATCAAGGTCTACAGAGGCGGGTAAACACGGCCATTTGGAATCGGGGAGCGGACATTGGTGCGTGCTGCATCAACGTGCCCGAGGACTAGGGTTCGAGAGGGATAGGTGGCTTCAATGACTTTGGTTTAGATGTCAGGGGATAGCGCAGACGCAGTCCCTCCCTAACAAAAATTGCACGCCCGAGTCATCCACATTTGGGATGATCGCAAGGGTCAACTCACCCGTAGTGCAATGGAGGGGCCTCGCCCTGGGGGAAACACCGCATAGATCACGGTGTCTCCTGTGCCAGGTAAGTATCAGCTGCGGTGCCAGGCTATGTACAGCTTTTTTCACCACTGATGTGGTGTCAAAGTCGTACAACGGGGAATGTGTGTCCTTTGTCGGCCTGTCCTCCCACACGCACTGAGAACCTACATTGCTGATCGAGGGTGAGCCGCTTTAAGCAGATAATTATTCTGGGGAGACTACTCTAGGCCTGCTTTAATGCGTCAAATTTGCTAGGCTGGCTTGGGAATTGTCTCCAGACTGGATTGTGCTGCCATCTGGCGAGAAAGAATCAAAGCCATCTACTGCCACCATGCCCTGCCCTCTGGTGTGGGATTCAGCAACTGACCAGCCCTCTAAACTTGTGCTCTGGTCAGACTAAAAAGGCTCTGTACATCCTGAAAGAGCCCAGGACTATGGATAGCATGTGAATCCATAAAGGAAATGATAGTGGCAATGCCCAATGGAGCAGTGGGGACATATTATTTTGCACATGATGTATATATATATAAAAATGATATGGTGCTATACGACCGGCCGTGCCAAGGAGCAGGCCTGCCGACAAAAGGGCAGTCCTCATGTTTTAGAAACGCCACGCCTGCCCGACGGCATGAGAAGTAGATAGAGAGGGGTACATAGAGAGGGGTGGAATATATGGGCCGCGTTAACATTTACAAGGTGCTATTACGGCGGGGCCGCGACTCAAGGAGCGCTACGGCCGTGGCAATGAGCGCAGCGTTGTCGACAGGAGCTGTGCTGTGATGTCCGAGTCTTTAGCTACATGCCATTTTTCACGGATTTCAAATCGGACATATATCAAGGTCTACAGAGGCGGGTGAACACGGCCATTTGGAATCTGGGAGCGGACATTGGTGCGTGCTGCATCAACGTGCCCGAGGACTAGGGTTCGAGAGGGATAGGTGGCTTCAATGACTTTGGTTTAGATGTCAGGGGATAGCGCAGACGCAGTCCCTCCCTAACAAAAATTGCACGCCCGAGTCATCCACATTTGGGATGATCGCAAGGGTCAACCCAACCATTGTGCAATGGAGGGGCCTCGCCCTGGGGGAAAAACCGCATAGATCACGGTGTCTCCTGTGCCAGGTAAGTATCAGCTGGGGTGCCAGGCTATGTACAGCTTTTTTCACCACTGATGTGGTGTCAAAGTCGTACAACGGGGAATGTGTGTCCTTTGTCGGCCTGTCCTCCCACACGCACTGAGAACCTACATTGCTGATCGAGGGTGAGCCGCTTTAAGCAGATGATTATTCTGGGGAGACTACTCTAGGCCTGCTTTAATGCGTCAAATTTGCTAGGCTGGCTTGGGAATTGTCTCCAGACTGGATTGTGCTGCCATCTGGCGAGAAAGAATCAAAGCCATCTACTGCCACCATGCCCTGCCCTCTGGTGTGGGATTCAGCAACTGACCAGCCCTCTAGACTTGTGCTCTGGTCAGACTAAAAAGGCTCTGTACATCCTGAAAGAGCCCAGGACTATGGATAGCATGTGAATCCATAAAGGAAATGATAGTGGCAATGCCCAATGGAGCAGTGGGGACATATTATTTTGCACATGATGTATATATATATATAAATGATATGGTGCTATAAGACCGGCCGCGCCAAGGAGCAGGCCTGCCGACAAAAGGGCAGTCCTCATGTTTTAGAAACGCCACGCCTGCCCGACGGCATGAGAAGTAGATAGAGAGGGGTACATAGAGAGGGGTGGAATATATGGGCCGCGTTAACATTTACAAGGTGCTATTACGGCGGGGCCGCGACTCAAGGAGCGCTACGGCCGTGGCAATGAGCGCAGCGTTGTCGACAGGAGCTGTGCTGTGATGTCCGAGTCTTTAGCTACATGCCATTTTTCGCGGATTTCAAATCGGACATATTCAAGGTCTACAGAGGCGGGTGAACACGGCCATTTGGAATCGGGGAGCGGACATTGGTGCGTGCTGCATCAACGTGCCCGAGGACTAGGGTTCGAGAGGGATAGGTGGCTTCAATGACTTTGGTTTAGATGTCAGGGGATTGCGCAGACGCAGTCCCTCCCTAACAAAAATTGCACGCCCGAGTCATCCACATTTGGGATGATCGCAAGGGTCAACCCAACCATTGTGCAATGGAGGGGCCTCGCCCTGGGGGAAAAACCGCATAGATCACGGTGTCTCCTGTGCCAGGTAAGTATCAGCTGCGGTGCCAGGCTATGTACAGCTTTTTTCACCACTGATGTGGTGTCAAAGTCGTACAACGGGGAATGTGTGTCCTTTGTCGGCCTGTCCTCCCACACGCACTGAGAACCTACATTGCTGATAGAGGGTGAGCCGCTTTAAGCAGATAATTATTCTGGGGAGACTTCTCTAGGCCTGCTTTAATGCGTCAAATTTGCTAGGCTGGCTTGGGAATTGTCTCCAGACTGGATTGTGCTGCCATCTGGCGAGAAAGAATCAAAGCCATCTACTGCCACCATGCCCTGCCCTCTGGTGTGGGATTCAGCAACTGACCAGCCCTCTTAACTTGTGCTCTGGTCAGACTAAAAAGGCTCTGTACATCCTGAAAGAGCCCAGGACTATGGATAGCATGTGAATCCATAAAGGAAATGATAGTGGCAATGCCCAATGGAGCAGTGGGGACATATTATTTTGCACATGATGTATATATATATCAAAATGATATGGTGCTATAAGACCGGCCGCGCCAAGGAGCAGGCCTGCCGACAAAAGGGCAGTCCTCATGTTTTAGAAACGCCACGCCTGCCCGACGGCATGAGAAGTAGATAGAGAGGGGTACATAGAGAGGGGTGGAATATATGGGCCGCGTTAACATTTACAAGGTGCTATTACGGCGGGGCCGCGACTCAAGGAGCGCTACGGCCGTGGCAATGAGCGCAGCGTTGTCGACAGGAGCTGTGCTGTGATGTCCGAGTCTTTAGCTACATGCCATTTTTCACGGATTTCAAATCGGACATATATCAAGGTCTACAGAGGCGGGTGAACACGGCCATTTGGAATCTGGGAGCGGACATTGGTGCGTGCTGCATCAACGTGCCCGAGGACTAGGGTTCGAGAGGGATAGGTGGCTTCAATGACTTTGGTTTAGATGTCAGGGGATAGCGCAGACGCAGTCCCTCCCTAACAAAAATTGCACGCCCGAGTCATCCACATTTGGGATGATCGCAAGGGTCAACCCAACCATTGTGCAATGGAGGGGCCTCGCCCTGGGGGAAAAACCGCATAGATCACGGTGTCTCCTGTGCCAGGTAAGTATCAGCTGGGGTGCCAGGCTATGTACAGCTTTTTTCACCACTGATGTGGTGTCAAAGTCGTACAACGGGGAATGTGTGTCCTTTGTCGGCCTGTCCTCCCACACGCACTGAGAACCTACATTGCTGATCGAGGGTGAGCCGCTTTAAGCAGATAATTATTCTGGGGAGACTACTCTAGGCCTGCTTTAATGCGTCAAATTTGCTAGGCTGGCTTGGGAATTGTCTCCAGACTGGATTGTGCTGCCATCTGGCGAGAAAGAATCAAAGCCATCTACTGCCACCATGCCCTGCCCTCTGGTGTGGGATTCAGCAACTGACCAGCCCTCTAGACTTGTGCTCTGGTCAGACTAAAAAGGCTCTGTACATCCTGAAAGAGCCCAGGACTATGGATAGCATGTGAATCCATAAAGGAAATGATAGTGGCAATGCCCAATGGAGCAGTGGGGACATATTATTTTGCACATGATGTATATATATATATAAATGATATGGTGCTATAAGACCGGCCGCGCCAAGGAGCAGGCCTGCCGACAAAAGGGCAGTCCTCATGTTTTAGAAACGCCACGCCTGCCCGACGGCATGAGAAGTAGATAGAGAGGGGTACATAGAGAGGGGTGGAATATATGGGCCGCGTTAACATTTACAAGGTGCTATTACGGCGGGGCCGCGACTCAAGGAGCGCTACGGCCGTGGCAATGAGCGCAGCGTTGTCGACAGGAGCTGTGCTGTGATGTCCGAGTCTTTAGCTACATGCCATTTTTCGCGGATTTCAAATCGGACATATTCAAGGTCTACAGAGGCGGGTGAACACGGCCATTTGGAATCGGGGAGCGGACATTGGTGCGTGCTGCATCAACGTGCCCGAGGACTAGGGTTCGAGAGGGATAGGTGGCTTCAATGACTTTGGTTTAGATGTCAGGGGATTGCGCAGACGCAGTCCCTCCCTAACAAAAATTGCACGCCCGAGTCATCCACATTTGGGATGATCGCAAGGGTCAACCCAACCATTGTGCAATGGAGGGGCCTCGCCCTGGGGGAAAAACCGCATAGATCACGGTGTCTCCTGTGCCAGGTAAGTATCAGCTGCGGTGCCAGGCTATGTACAGCTTTTTTCACCACTGATGTGGTGTCAAAGTCGTACAACGGGGAATGTGTGTCCTTTGTCGGCCTGTCCTCCCACACGCACTGAGAACCTACATTGCTGATCGAGGGTGAGCCGCTTTAAGCAGATAATTATTCTGGGGAGACTTCTCTAGGCCTGCTTTAATGCGTCAAATTTGCTAGGCTGGCTTGGGAATTGTCTCCAGACTGGATTGTGCTGCCATCTGGCGAGAAAGAATCAAAGCCATCTACTGCCACCATGCCCTGCCCTCTGGTGTGGGATTCAGCAACTGACCAGCCCTCTTAACTTGTGCTCTGGTCAGACTAAAAAGGCTCTGTACATCCTGAAAGAGCCCAGGACTATGGATAGCATGTGAATCCATAAAGGAAATGATAGTGGCAATGCCCAATGGAGCAGTGGGGACATATTATTTTGCACATGATGTATATATATATCAAAATGATATGGTGCTATAAGACCGGCCGCGCCAAGGAGCAGGCCTGCCGACAAAAGGGCAGTCCTCATGTTTTAGAAACGCCACGCCTGCCCGACGGCATGAGAAGTAGATAGAGAGGGGTACATAGAGAGGGGTGGAATATATGGGCCGCGTTAACATTTACAAGGTGCTATTACGGTGGGGCCGCGACTCAAGGAGCGCTACGGCCGTGGCAATGAGCGCAGCGTTGTCGACAGGAGCTGTGCTGTGATGTCCGAGTCTTTAGCTACATGCCATTTTTCGCGGATTTCAAATCGGACATATATCAAGGTCTACAGAGGCGGGTGAACACGGCCATTTGGAATCGGGGAGCGGACATTGGTGCGTGCTGCATCAACGTGCCCGAGTACTAGGGTTCGAGAGGGATAGGTGGCTTCAATGACTTTGGTTTAGATGTCAGGGGATAGCGCAGACGCAGTCCCTCCCTAACAAAAATTGCACGCCCGAGTCATCCACATTTGGGATGATCGCAAGGGTCAACCCAACGGTAGTGCAATGGAGGGGCCTCGCCCTGGGGGAAACACCGCATAGATCACGGTGTCTCCTGTGCCAGGTAAGTATCAGCTGCGGTGCCAGGCTATGTACAGCTTTTTTCACCACTGATGTGGTGTCAAAGTCGTACAACGGGGAATGTGTGTCCTTTGTCGGCCTGTCCTCCCACACGCACTGAGAACCTACATTGCTGATCGAGGGTGAGCCGCTTTAAGCAGATAATTATTCTGGGGAGACTACTCTAGGCCTGCTTTAATGCGTCAAATTTGCTAGGCTGGCTTGGGAATTGTCTCCAGACTGGATTGTGCTGCCATCTGGCGAGAAAGAATCAAAGCCATCTACTGCCACCATGCCCTGCCCTCTGGTGTGGGATTCAGCAACTGACCAGCCCTCTAGACTTGTGCTCTGGTCAGACTAAAAAGGCTCTGTACATCCTGAAAGAGCCCAGGACTATGGATAGCATGTGAATCCATAAAGGAAATGATAGTGGCAATGCCCAATGGAGCAGTGGGGACATATTATTTTGCACATGATGTATATATATATATAAATGATATGGTGCTATAAGACCGGCCGCGCCAAGGAGCAGGCCTGCCGACAAAAGGGCAGTCCTCATGTTTTAGAAACGCCACGCCTGCCCGACGGCATGAGAAGTAGATAGAGAGGGGTACATAGAGAGGGGTGGAATATATGGGCCGCGTTAACATTTACAAGGTGCTATTACGGCGGGGCCGCGACTCAAGGAGCGCTACGGCCGTGGCAATGAGCGCAGCGTTGTCGACAGGAGCTGTGCTGTGATGTCCGAGTCTTTAGCTACATGCCATTTTTCGCGGATTTCAAATCGGACATATATCAAGGTCTACAGAGGCGGGTGAACACGGCCATTTGGAATCGGGGAGCGGACATTGGTGCGTGCTGCATCAACGTGCCCGAGGACTAGGGTTCGAGAGGGATAGGTGGCTTCAATGACTTTGGTTTAGATGTCAGGGGATTGCGCAGACGCAGTCCCTCCCTAACAAAAATTGCACGCCCGAGTCATCCACATTTGGGATGATCGCAAGGGTCAACCCAACCATTGTGCAATGGAGGGGCCTCGCCCTGGGGGAAAAACCGCATAGATCACGGTGTCTCCTGTGCCAGGTAAGTATCAGCTGCGGTGCCAGGCTATGTACAGCTTTTTTCACCACTGATGTGGTGTCAAAGTCGTACAACGGGGAATGTGTGTCCTTTGTCGGCCTGTCCTCCCACACGCACTGAGAACCTACATTGCTGATAGAGGGTGAGCCGCTTTAAGCAGATAATTATTCTGGGGAGACTACTCTAGGCCTGCTTTAATGCGTCAAATTTGCTAGGCTGGCTTGGGAATTGTCTCCAGACTGGATTGTGCTGCCATCTGGCGAGAAAGAATCAAAGCCATCTACTGCCACCATGCCCTGCCCTCTGGTGTGGGATTCAGCAACTGACCAGCCCTCTAAACTTGTGCTCTGGTCAGACTAAAAAGGCTCTGTACATCCTGAAAGAGCCCAGGACTATGGATAGCATGTGAATCCATAAAGGAAATGATAGTGGCAATGCCCAATGGAGCAGTGGGGACATATTATTTTGCACATGATGTATATATATATCAAAATGATATGGTGCTATAAGACCGGCCGCGCCAAGGAGCAGGCCTGCCGACAAAAGGGCAGTCCTCATATTTTAGAAACGCCACGCCTGCCCGACGGCATGAGAAGTAGATAGAGAGGGGTACATAGAGAGGGGTGGAATATATGGACCGCGTTAACATTTACAAGGTGCTATTATGGCGGGGCCGCGACTCAAGGAGCGCTACGGCCGTGGCAATGAGCGCAGCGTTGTCGACAGGAGCTGTGCTGTGATGTCCGAGTCTTTAGCTACATGCCATTTTTCGCGGATTTCAAATCGGACATATATCAAGGTCTACAGAGGCGGGTGAACACGGCCATTTGGAATCGGGGAGCGGACATTGGTGCGTGCTGCATCAACGTGCCCGAGTACTAGGGTTCGAGAGGGATAGGTGGCTTCAATGACTTTGGTTTAGATGTCAGGGGATAGCGCAGACGCAGTCCCTCCCTAACAAAAATTGCACGCCCGAGTCATCCACATTTGGGATGATCGCAAGGGTCAACCCAACGGTAGTGCAATGGAGGGGCCTCGCCCTGGGGGAAACACCGCTTAGATCAGGGTGTCTCCTGTGCCAGGTAAGTATCAGCTGCGGTGCCAGGCTATGTACAGCTTTTTTCACCACTGATGTGGTGTCAAAGTCGTACAACGGGGAATGTGTGTCCTTTGTCGGCCTGTCCTCCCACACGCACTGAGAACCTACATTGCTGATCGAGGGTGAGCCGCTTTAAGCAGATAATTATTCTGGGGAGACTACTCTAGGCCTGCTTTAATGCGTCAAATTTGCTAGGCTGGCTTGGGAATTGTCTCCAGACTGGATTGTGCTGCCATCTGGCGAGAAAGAATCAAAGCCATCTACTGCCACCATGCCCTGCCCTCTGGTGTGGGATTCAGCAACTGACCAGCCCTCTAGACTTGTGCTCTGGTCAGACTAAAAAGGCTCTGTACATCCTGAAAGAGCCCAGGACTATGGATAGCATGTGAATCCATAAAGGAAATGATAGTGGCAATGCCCAATGGAGCAGTGGGGACATATTATTTTGCACATGATGTATATATATATCAAAATGATATGGTGCTATACGACCGGCCGTGCCAAGGAGCAGGCCTGCCGTCAAAAGGGCAGTCCTCATGTTTTAGAAACGCCACGCCTTCCCGACGGCATGAGAAGTAGATAGAGAGGGGTACATAGAGAGGGGTGGAATATATGGGCCGCGTTAACATTTACAAGGTGCTATTATGGCGGGGCCGCGACTCAAGGAGCGCTACGGCCGTGGCAATGAGCGCAGCGTTGTCGACAGGAGCTGTGCTGTGATGTCCGAGTCTTTAGCTACATGCCATTTTTCACGGATTTCAAATCGGACATATATCAAGGTCTACAGAGGCGGGTGAACACGGCCATTTGGAATCTGGGAGCGGACATTGGTGCGTGCTGCATCAACGTGCCCGAGGACTAGGGTTCGAGAGGGATAGGTGGCTTCAATGACTTTGGTTTAGATGTCAGGGGATAGCGCAGACGCAGTCCCTCCCTAACAAAAATTGCACGCCCGAGTCATCCACATTTGGGATGATCGCAAGGGTCAACCCAACCATTGTGCAATGGAGGGGCCTCGCCCTGGGGGAAAAACCGCATAGATCACGGTGTCTCCTGTGCCAGGTAAGTATCAGCTGCGGTGCCAGGCTATGTACAGCTTTTTTCACCACTGATGTGGTGTCAAAGTCGTACAACGGGGAATGTGTGTCCTTTGTCGGCCTGTCCTCCCACACGCACTGAGAACCTACATTGCTGATCGAGGGTGAGCCGCTTTAAGCAGATAATTATTCTGGGGAGACTACTCTAGGCCTGCTTTAATGCGTCAAATTTGCTAGGCTGGCTTGGGAATTGTCTCCAGACTGGATTGTGCTGCCATCTGGCGAGAAAGAATCAAAGCCATCTACTGCCACCATGCCCTGCCCTTTGGTGTGGGATTCAGCAACTGACCAGCCCTCTAAACTTGTGCTCTGGTCAGACTAAAAAGGCTCTGTACATCCTGAAAGAGCCCAGGACTATGGATAGCATGTGAATCCATAAAGGAAATGATAGTGGCAATGCCCAATGGAGCAGTGGGGACATATTATTTTGCACATGATGTATATATATATCAAAATGATATGGTGCTATAAGACCGGCCGCGCCAAGGAGCAGGCCTGCCGACAAAAGGGCAGTCCTCATGTTTTAGAAACGCCACGCCTGCCCTCCGGCATGAGAAGTAGATAGAGAGGGGTACATAGAGAGGGGTGGAATATATGGGCCCCGTTAACATTTACAAGGTGCTATTACGGCGGGGCCGCGACTCAAGGAGCGCTACGGCCGTGGCAATGAGCGCAGCGTTGTCGACAGGAGCTGTGCTGTGATGTCCGAGTCTTTAGCTACATGCCATTTTTCGCGGATTTCAAATCGGACATATATCAAGGTCTACAGAGGCGGGTGAACACGGCCATTTGGAATCGGGGAGCGGACATTGGTGCGTGCTGCATCAACGTGCCCGAGGACTAGGGTTCGAGAGGGATAGGTGGCTTCAATGACTTTGGTTTAGATGTCAGGGGATTGCGCAGACGCAGTCCCTCCCTAACAAAAATTGCACGCCCGAGTCATCCACATTTGGGATGATCGCAAGGGTCAACCCAACCATTGTGCAATGGAGGGGCCTCGCCCTGGAGGAAAAACTGCATAGATCAGGGTGTCTCCTGTGCCAGGTAAGTATCAGCTGCGGTGCCAGGCTATGTACAGCTTTTTTCACCACTGATGTGGTGTCAAAGTCGTACAACGGGGAATGTGTGTCCTTTGTCGGCCTGTCCTCCCACACGCACTGAGAACCTACATTGCTGATCGAGGGTGAGCCGCTTTAAGCAGATAATTATTCTGGGGAGACTACTCTAGGCCTGCTTTAATGCGTCAAATTTGCTAGGCTGGCTTGGGAATTGTCTCCAGACTGGATTGTGCTGCCATCTGGCGAGAAAGAATCAAAGCCATCTACTGCCACCATGCCCTGCCCTCTGGTGTGGGATTCAGCAACTGACCAGCCCTCTAAACTTGTGCTCTGGTCAGACTAAAAAGGCTCTGTACATCCTGAAAGAGCCCAGGACTATGGATAGCATGTGAATCCATAAAGGAAATGATAGTGGCAATGCCCAATGGAGCAGTGGGGACATATTATTTTGCACATGATGTATATATATATAAAAATGATATGGTGCTATAAGACCGGCCGCGCCAAGGAGCAGGCCTGCCGACAAAAGGGCAGTCCTCATGTTTTAGAAACGCCACGCCTGCCCGACGGCATGAGAAGTAGATAGAGAGGGGTACATAGAGAGGGGTGGAATATATGGGCCGCGTTAACATTTACAAGGTGCTATTACGGCGGGGCCGCGACTCAAGGAGCGCTACGGCCGTGGCAATGAGCGCAGCGTTGTCGACAGGAGCTGTGCTGTGATGTCCGAGTCTTTAGCTACATGCCATTTTTCGCGGATTTCAAATCGGACATATATCAAGGTCTACAGAGGCGGGTGAACACGGCCATTTGGAATCGGGGAGCGGACATTGGTGCGTGCTGCATCAACGTGCCCGAGGACTAGGGTTCGAGAGGGATAGGTGGCTTCAATGACTTTGGTTTAGATGTCAGGGGATAGCGCAGACGCAGTCCCTCCCTAACAAAAATTGCACGCCCGAGTCATCCACATTTGGGATGATCGCAAGGGTCAACCCAACCATAGTGCAATGGAGGGGCCTCGCCCTGGGGGAAACACCGCATAGATCACGGTGTCTCCTGTGCCAGGTAAGAATCAGCTGCGGTGCCAGGCTATGTACAGCTTTTTTCACCACTGATGTGGTGTCAAAGTCGTACAACGGGGAATGTGTGTCCTTTGTCGGCCTGTCCTCCCACACGCACTGAGAACCTACATTGCTGATCGAGGGTGAGCCGCTTTAAGCAGATAATTATTCTGGGGAGACTACTCTAGGCCTGCTTTAATGCGTCAAATTTGCTAGGCTGGCTTGGGAATTGTCTCCAGACTGGATTGTGCTGCCATCTGGCGAGAAAGAATCAAAGCCATCTACTGCCACCATGCCCTGCCCTCTGGTGTGGGATTCAGCAACTGACCAGCCCTCTAAACTTGTGCTCTGGTCAGACTAAAAAGGCTCTGTACATCCTGAAAGAGCCCAGGACTATGGATAGCATGTGAATCCATAAAGGAAATGATAGTGGCAATGCCCAATGGAGCAGTGGGGACATATTATTTTGCACATGATGTATATATATATAAAAATGATATGGTGCTATACGACCGGCCGCGCCAAGGAGCAGGCCTGCCGACAAAAGGGCAGTCCTCATGTTTTAGAAACGCCACGCCTGCCCGACGGCATGAGAAGTAGATAGAGAGGGGTACATAGAGAGGGGTGGAATATATGGGCCGCGTTAACATTTACAAGGTGCTATTACGGCGGGGCCGCGACTCAAGGAGCGCTACGGCCGTGGCAATGAGCGCAGCGTTGTCGACAGGAGCTGTGCTGTGATGTCCGAGTCTTTAGCTACATGCCATTTTTCACGGATTTCAAATCGGACATATATCAAGGTCTACAGAGGCGGGTGAACACGGCCATTTGGAATCTGGGAGCGGACATTGGTGCGTGCTGCATCAACGTGCCCGAGGACTAGGGTTCGAGAGGGATAGGTGGCTTCAATGACTTTGGTTTAGATGTCAGGGGATAGCGCAGACGCAGTCCCTCCCTAACAAAAATTGCACGCCCGAGTCATCCACATTTGGGATGATCGCAAGGGTCAACCCAACCATTGTGCAATGGAGGGGCCTCGCCCTGGGGGAAAAACCGCATAGATCACGGTGTCTCCTGTGCCAGGTAAGTATCAGCTGCGGTGCCAGGCTATGTACAGCTTTTTTCACCACTGATGTGGTGTCAAAGTCGTACAACGGGGAATGTGTGTCCTTTGTCGGCCTGTCCTCCCACACGCACTGAGAACCTACATTGCTGATCGAGGGTGAGCCGCTTTAAGCAGATAATTATTCTGGGGAGACTACTCTAGGCCTGCTTTAATGCGTCAAATTTGCTAGGCTGGCTTGGGAATTGTCTCCAGACTGGATTGTGCTGCCATCTGGCGAGAAAGAATCAAAGCCATCTACTGCCACCATGCCCTGCCCTCTGGTGTGGGATTCAGCAACTGACCAGCCCTCTAGACTTGTGCTCTGGTCAGACTAAAAAGGCTCTGTACATCCTGAAAGAGCCCAGGACTATGGATAGCATGTGAATCCATAAAGGAAATGATAGTGGCAATGCCCAATGGAGCAGTGGGGACATATTATTTTGCACATGATGTATATATATATATAAATGATATGGTGCTATAAGACCGGCCGCGCCAAGGAGCAGGCCTGCCGACAAAAGGGCAGTCCTCATGTTTTAGAAACGCCACGCCTGCCCGACGGCATGAGAAGTAGATAGAGAGGGGTACATAGAGAGGGGTGGAATATATGGGCCGCGTTAACATTTACAAGGTGCTATTACGGCGGGGCCGCGACTCAAGGAGCGCTACGGCCGTGGCAATGAGCGCAGCGTTGTCGACAGGAGCTGTGCTGTGATGTCCGAGTCTTTAGCTACATGCCATTTTTCGCGGATTTCAAATCGGACATATTCAAGGTCTACAGAGGCGGGTGAACACGGCCATTTGGAATCGGGGAGCGGACATTGGTGCGTGCTGCATCAACGTGCCCGAGGACTAGGGTTCGAGAGGGATAGGTGGCTTCAATGACTTTGGTTTAGATGTCAGGGGATTGCGCAGACGCAGTCCCTCCCTAACAAAAATTGCACGCCCGAGTCATCCACATTTGGGATGATCGCAAGGGTCAACCCAACCATTGTGCAATGGAGGGGCCTCGCCCTGGGGGAAAAACCGCATAGATCACGGTGTCTCCTGTGCCAGGTAAGTATCAGCTGCGGTGCCAGGCTATGTACAGCTTTTTTCACCACTGATGTGGTGTCAAAGTCGTACAACGGGGAATGTGTGTCCTTTGTCGGCCTGTCCTCCCACACGCACTGAGAACCTACATTGCTGATAGAGGGTGAGCCGCTTTAAGCAGATAATTATTCTGGGGAGACTTCTCTAGGCCTGCTTTAATGCGTCAAATTTGCTAGGCTGGCTTGGGAATTGTCTCCAGACTGGATTGTGCTGCCATCTGGCGAGAAAGAATCAAAGCCATCTACTGCCACCATGCCCTGCCCTCTGGTGTGGGATTCAGCAACTGACCAGCCCTCTAAACTTGTGCTCTGGTCAGACTAAAAAGGCTCTGTACATCCTGAAAGAGCCCAGGACTATGGATAGCATGTGAATCCATAAAGGAAATGATAGTGGCAATGCCCAATGGAGCAGTGGGGACATATTATTTTGCACATGATGTATATATATATCAAAATGATATGGTGCTATAAGACCGGCCGCGCCAAGGAGCAGGCCTGCCGACAAAAGGGCAGTCCTCATGTTTTAGAAACGCCACGCCTGCCCGACGGCATGAGAAGTAGATAGAGAGGGGTACATAGAGAGGGGTGGAATATATGGGCCGCGTTAACATTTACAAGGTGCTATTACGGCGGGGCCGCGACTCAAGGAGCGCTACGGCCGTGGCAATGAGCGCAGCGTTGTCGACAGGAGCTGTGCTGTGATGTCCGAGTCTTTAGCTACATGCCATTTTTCGCGGATTTCAAATCGGACATATATCAAGGTCTACAGAGGCGGGTGAACACGGCCATTTGGAATCGGGGAGCGGACATTGGTGCGTGCTGCATCAACGTGCCCGAGTACTAGGGTTCGAGAGGGATAGGTGGCTTCAATGACTTTGGTTTAGATGTCAGGGGATAGCGCAGACGCAGTCCCTCCCTAACAAAAATTGCACGCCCGAGTCATCCACATTTGGGATGATCGCAAGGGTCAACCCAACGGTAGTGCAATGGAGGGGCCTCGCCCTGGGGGAAACACCGCATAGATCAGGGTGTCTCCTGTGCCAGGTAAGTATCAGCTGCGGTGCCAGGCTATGTACAGCTTTTTTCACCACTGATGTGGTGTCAAAGTCGTACAACGGGGAATGTGTGTCCTTTGTCGGCCTGTCCTCCCACACGCACTGAGAACCTACATTGCTGATCGAGGGTGAGCCGCTTTAAGCAGATAATTATTCTGGGGAGACTACTCTAGGCCTGCTTTAATGCGTCAAATTTGCTAGGCTGGCTTGGGAATTGTCTCCAGACTGGATTGTGCTGCCATCTGGCGAGAAAGAATCAAAGCCATCTACTGCCACCATGCCCTGCCCTCTGGTGTGGGATTCAGCAACTGACCAGCCCTCTAGACTTGTGCTCTGGTCAGACTAAAAAGGCTCTGTACATCCTGAAAGAGCCCAGGACTATGGATAGCATGTGAATCCATAAAGGAAATGATAGTGGCAATGCCCAATGGAGCAGTGGGGACATATTATTTTGCACATGATGTATATATATATATAAATGATATGGTGCTATAAGACCGGCCGCGCCAAGGAGCAGGCCTGCCGACAAAAGGGCAGTCCTCATGTTTTAGAAACGCCACGCCTGCCCGACGGCATGAGAAGTAGATAGAGAGGGGTACATAGAGAGGGGTGGAATATATGGGCCGCGTTAACATTTACAAGGTGCTATTACGGCGGGGCCGCGACTCAAGGAGCGCTACGGCCGTGGCAATGAGCGCAGCGTTGTCGACAGGAGCTGTGCTGTGATGTCCGAGTCTTTAGCTACATGCCATTTTTCGCGGATTTCAAATCGGACATATATCAAGGTCTACAGAGGCGGGTGAACACGGCCATTTGGAATCGGGGAGCGGACATTGGTGCGTGCTGCATCAACGTGCCCGAGGACTAGGGTTCGAGAGGGATAGGTGGCTTCAATGACTTTGGTTTAGATGTCAGGGGATTGCGCAGACGCAGTCCCTCCCTAACAAAAATTGCACGCCCGAGTCATCCACATTTGGGATGATCGCAAGGGTCAACCCAACCATTGTGCAATGGAGGGGCCTCGCCCTGGGGGAAACACCGCATAGATCAGGGTGTCTCCTGTGCCAGGTAAGTATCAGCTGCGGTGCCAGGCTATGTACAGCTTTTTTCACCACTGATGTGGTGTCAAAGTCGTACAACGGGGAATGTGTGTCCTTTGTCGGCCTGTCCTCCCACACGCACTGAGAACCTACATTGCTGATCGAGGGTGAGCCGCTTTAAGCAGATAATTATTCTGGGGAGACTACTCTAGGCCTGCTTTAATGCGTCAAATTTGCTAGGCTGGCTTGGGAATTGTCTCCAGACTGGATTGTGCTGCCATCTGGCGAGAAAGAATCAAAGCCATCTACTGCCACCATGCCCTGCCCTCTGGTGTGGGATTCAGCAACTGACCAGCCCTCTAGACTTGTGCTCTGGTCAGACTAAAAAGGCTCTGTACATCCTGAAAGAGCCCAGGACTATGGATAGCATGTGAATCCATAAAGGAAATGATAGTGGCAATGCCCAATGGAGCAGTGGGGACATATTATTTTGCACATGATGTATATATATATATAAATGATATGGTGCTATAAGACCGGCCGCGCCAAGGAGCAGGCCTGCCGACAAAAGGGCAGTCCTCATGTTTTAGAAACGCCACGCCTGCCCGACGGCATGAGAAGTAGATAGAGAGGGGTACATAGAGAGGGGTGGAATATATGGGCCGCGTTAACATTTACAAGGTGCTATTACGGCGGGGCCGCGACTCAAGGAGCGCTACGGCCGTGGCAATGAGCGCAGCGTTGTCGACAGGAGCTGTGCTGTGATGTCCGAGTCTTTAGCTACATGCCATTTTTCGCGGATTTCAAATCGGACATATATCAAGGTCTACAGAGGCGGGTGAACACGGCCATTTGGAATCGGGGAGCGGACATTGGTGCGTGCTGCATCAACGTGCCCGAGGACTAGGGTTCGAGAGGGATAGGTGGCTTCAATGACTTTGGTTTAGATGTCAGGGGATTGCGCAGACGCAGTCCCTCCCTAACAAAAATTGCACGCCCGAGTCATCCACATTTGGGATGATCGCAAGGGTCAACCCAACCATTGTGCAATGGAGGGGCCTCGCCCTGGGGGAAAAACCGCATAGATCACGGTGTCTCCTGTGCCAGGTAAGTATCAGCTGCGGTGCCAGGCTATGTACAGCTTTTTTCACCACTGATGTGGTGTCAAAGTCGTACAACGGGGAATGTGTGTCCTTTGTCGGCCTGTCCTCCCACACGCACTGAGAACCTACATTGCTGATAGAGGGTGAGCCGCTTTAAGCAGATAATTATTCTGGGGAGACTACTCTAGGCCTGCTTTAATGCGTCAAATTTGCTAGGCTGGCTTGGGAATTGTCTCCAGACTGGATTGTGCTGCCATCTGGCGAGAAAGAATCAAAGCCATCTACTGCCACCATGCCCTGCCCTCTGGTGTGGGATTCAGCAACTGACCAGCCCTCTAAACTTGTGCTCTGGTCAGACTAAAAAGGCTCTGTACATCCTGAAAGAGCCCAGGACTATGGATAGCATGTGAATCCATAAAGGAAATGATAGTGGCAATGCCCAATGGAGCAGTGGGGACATATTATTTTGCACATGATGTATATATATATCAAAATGATATGGTGCTATAAGACCGGCCGCGCCAAGGAGCAGGCCTGCCGACAAAAGGGCAGTCCTCATATTTTAGAAACGCCACGCCTGCCCGACGGCATGAGAAGTAGATAGAGAGGGGTACATAGAGAGGGGTGGAATATATGGGCCGCGTTAACATTTACAAGGTGCTATTATGGCGGGGCCGCGACTCAAGGAGCGCTACGGCCGTGGCAATGAGCGCAGCGTTGTCGACAGGAGCTGTGCTGTGATGTCCGAGTCTTTAGCTACATGCCATTTTTCGCGGATTTCAAATCGGACATATATCAAGGTCTACAGAGGCGGGTGAACACGGCCATTTGGAATCGGGGAGCGGACATTGGTGCGTGCTGCATCAACGTGCCCGAGTACTAGGGTTCGAGAGGGATAGGTGGCTTCAATGACTTTGGTTTAGATGTCAGGGGATAGCGCAGACGCAGTCCCTCCCTAACAAAAATTGCACGCCCGAGTCATCCACATTTGGGATGATCGCAAGGGTCAACCCAACGGTAGTGCAATGGAGGGGCCTCGCCCTGGGGGAAACACCGCTTAGATCAGGGTGTCTCCTGTGCCAGGTAAGTATCAGCTGCGGTGCCAGGCTATGTACAGCTTTTTTCACCACTGATGTGGTGTCAAAGTCGTACAACGGGGAATGTGTGTCCTTTGTCGGCCTGTCCTCCCACACGCACTGAGAACCTACATTGCTGATCGAGGGTGAGCCGCTTTAAGCAGATAATTATTCTGGGGAGACTACTCTAGGCCTGCTTTAATGCGTCAAATTTGCTAGGCTGGCTTGGGAATTGTCTCCAGACTGGATTGTGCTGCCATCTGGCGAGAAAGAATCAAAGCCATCTACTGCCACCATGCCCTGCCCTTTGGTGTGGGATTCAGCAACTGACCAGCCCTCTAAACTTGTGCTCTGGTCAGACTAAAAAGGCTCTGTACATCCTGAAAGAGCCCAGGACTATGGATAGCATGTGAATCCATAAAGGAAATGATAGTGGCAATGCCCAATGGAGCAGTGGGGACATATTATTTTGCACATGATGTATATATATATCAAAATGATATGGTGCTATACGACCGGCTTCAAGGAGCAGGCCTGCCGACAAAAGGGCAGTCCTCATGTTTTAGAAACGCCACGCCTGCCCGACGGCATGAGAAGTAGATAGAGAGGGGTACATAGAGAGGGGTGGAATATATGGGCCGCGTTAACATTTACAAGGTGCTATTATGGCGGGGCCGCGACTCAAGGAGCGCTACGGCCGTGGCAATGAGCGCAGCGTTGTCGACAGGAGCTGTGCTGTGATGTCCGAGTCTTTAGCTACATGCCATTTTTCGCGGATTTCAAATCGGACATATATCAAGGTCTACAGAGGCGGGTGAACACGGCCATTTGGAATCGGGGAGCGGACATTGGTGCGTGCTGCATCAACGTGCCCGAGTACTAGGGTTCGAGAGGGATAGGTGGCTTCAATGACTTTGGTTTAGATGTCAGGGGATAGCGCAGACGCAGTCCCTCCCTAACAAAAATTGCACGCCCGAGTCATCCACATTTGGGATGATCGCAAGGGTCAACCCAACGGTAGTGCAATGGAGGGGCCTCGCCCTGGGGGAAACACCGCTTAGATCAGGGTGTCTCCTGTGCCAGGTAAGTATCAGCTGCGGTGCCAGGCTATGTACAGCTTTTTTCACCACTGATGTGGTGTCAAAGTCGTACAACGGGGAATGTGTGTCCTTTGTCGGCCTCTCCTCCCACACGCACTGAGAACCTACATTGCTGATCGAGGGTGAGCCGCTTTAAGCAGATAATTATTCTGGGGAGACTACTCTAGGCCTGCTTTAATGCGTCAAATTTGCTAGGCTGGCTTGGGAATTGTCTCCAGACTGGATTGTGCTGCCATCTGGCGAGAAAGAATCAAAGCCATCTACTGCCACCATGCCCTGCCCTCTGGTGTGGGATTCAGCAACTGACCAGCCCTCTAGACTTGTGCTCTGGTCAGACTAAAAAGGCTCTGTACATCCTGAAAGAGCCCAGGACTATGGATAGCATGTGAATCCATAAAGGAAATGATAGTGGCAATGCCCAATGGAGCAGTGGGGACATATTATTTTGCACATGATGTATATATATATCAAAATGATATGGTGCTATACGACCGGCCGTGCCAAGGAGCAGGCCTGCCGTCAAAAGGGCAGTCCTCATGTTTTAGAAACGCCACGCCTGCCCGACGGCATGAGAAGTAGATAGAGAGGGGTACATAGAGAGGGGTGGAATATATGGGCCGCGTTAACATTTACAAGGTGCTATTATGGCGGGGCCGCGACTCAAGGAGCGCTACGGCCGTGGCAATGAGCGCAGCGTTGTCGACAGGAGCTGTGCTGTGATGTCCGAGTCTTTAGCTACATGCCATTTTTCACGGATTTCAAATCGGACATATATCAAGGTCTACAGAGGCGGGTGAACACGGCCATTTGGAATCTGGGAGCGGACATTGGTGCGTGCTGCATCAACGTGCCCGAGGACTAGGGTTCGAGAGGGATAGGTGGCTTCAATGACTTTGGTTTAGATGTCAGGGGATAGCGCAGACGCAGTCCCTCCCTAACAAAAATTGCACGCCCGAGTCATCCACATTTGGGATGATCGCAAGGGTCAACCCAACCATTGTGCAATGGAGGGGCCTCGCCCTGGGGGAAAAACTGCATAGATCACGGTGTCTCCTGTGCCAGGTAAGTATCAGCTGCGGTGCCAGGCTATGTACAGCTTTTTTCACCACTGATGTGGTGTCAAAGTCGTACAACGGGGAATGTGTGTCCTTTGTCGGCCTGTCCTCCCACACGCACTGAGAACCTACATTGCTGATCAAGGGTGAGCCGCTTTAAGCAGATAATTATTCTGGGGAGACTACTCTAGGCCTGCTTTAATGCGTCAAATTTGCTAGGCTGGCTTGGGAATTGTCTCCAGACTGGATTGTGCTGCCATCTGGCGAGAAAGAATCAAAGCCATCTACTGCCACCATGCCCTGCCCTTTGGTGTGGGATTCAGCAACTGACCAGCCCTCTAAACTTGTGCTCTGGTCAGACTAAAAAGGCTCTGTACATCCTGAAAGAGCCCAGGACTATGGATAGCATGTGAATCCATAAAGGAAATGATAGTGGCAATGCCCAATGGAGCAGTGGGGACATATTATTTTGCACATGATGTATATATATATCAAAATGATATGGTGCTATAAGACCGGCCGCGCCAAGGAGCAGGCCTGCCGACAAAAGGGCAGTCCTCATGTTTTAGAAACGCCACGCCTGCCCGACGGCATGAGAAGTAGATAGAGAGGGGTACATAGAGAGGGGTGGAATATATGGGCCGCGTTAACATTTACAAGGTGCTATTACGGCGGGGCCGCGACTCAAGGAGCGCTACGGCCGTGGCAATGAGCGCAGCGTTGTCGACAGGAGCTGTGCTGTGATGTCCGAGTCTTTAGCTACATGCCATTTTTCGCGGATTTCAAATCGGACATATATCAAGGTCTACAGAGGCGGGTGAACACGGCCATTTGGAATCGGGGAGCGGACATTGGTGCGTGCTGCATCAACGTGCCCGAGGACTAGGGTTCGAGAGGGATAGGTGGCTTCAATGACTTTGGTTTAGATGTCAGGGGATTGCGCAGACGCAGTCCCTCCCTAACAAAAATTGCACGCCCGAGTCATCCACATTTGGGATGATCGCAAGGGTCAACCCAACCATTGTGCAATGGAGGGGCCTCGCCCTGGAGGAAAAACTGCATAGATCAGGGTGTCTCCTGTGCCAGGTAAGTATCAGCTGCGGTGCCAGGCTATGTACAGCTTTTTTCACCACTGATGTGGTGTCAAAGTCGTACAACGGGGAATGTGTGTCCTTTGTCGGCCTGTCCTCCCACACGCACTGAGAACCTACATTGCTGATCGAGGGTGAGCCGCTTTAAGCAGATAATTATTCTGGGGAGACTACTCTAGGCCTGCTTTAATGCGTCAAATTTGCTAGGCTGGCTTGGGAATTGTCTCCAGACTGGATTGTGCTGCCATCTGGCGAGAAAGAATCAAAGCCATCTACTGCCACCATGCCCTGCCCTCTGGTGTGGGATTCAGCAACTGACCAGCCCTCTAAACTTGTGCTCTGGTCAGACTAAAAAGGCTCTGGACATCCTGAAAGAGCCCAGGACTATGGATAGCATGTGAATCCATAAAGGAAATGATAGTGGCAATGCCCAATGGAGCAGTGGGGACATATTATTTTGCACATGATGTATATATATATAAAAATGATATGGTGCTATAAGACCGGCCGCGCCAAGGAGCAGGCCTGCCGACAAAAGGGCAGTCCTCATGTTTTAGAAACGCCACGCCTGCCCGACGGCATGAGAAGTAGATAGAGAGGGGTACATAGAGAGGGGTGGAATATATGGGCCGCGTTAACATTTACAAGGTGCTATTACGGCGGGGCCGCGACTCAAGGAGCGCTACGGCCGTGGCAATGAGCGCAGCGTTGTCGACAGGAGCTGTGCTGTGATGTCCGAGTCTTTAGCTACATGCCATTTTTCGCGGATTTCAAATCGGACATATATCAAGGTCTACAGAGGCGGGTGAACACGGCCATTTGGAATCGGGGAGCGGACATTGGTGCGTGCTGCATCAACGTGCCCGAGGACTAGGGTTCGAGAGGGATAGGTGGCTTCAATGACTTTGGTTTAGATGTCAGGGGATAGCGCAGACGCAGTCCCTCCCTAACAAAAATTGCACGCCCGAGTCATCCACATTTGGGATGATCGCAAGGGTCAACCCAACCATAGTGCAATGGAGGGGCCTCGCCCTGGGGGAAACACCGCATAGATCACGGTGTCTCCTGTGCCAGGTAAGAATCAGCTGCGGTGCCAGGCTATGTACAGCTTTTTTCACCACTGATGTGGTGTCAAAGTCGTACAACGGGGAATGTGTGTCCTTTGTCGGCCTGTCCTCCCACACGCACTGAGAACCTACATTGCTGATCGAGGGTGAGCCGCTTTAAGCAGATAATTATTCTGGGGAGACTACTCTAGGCCTGCTTTAATGCGTCAAATTTGCTAGGCTGGCTTGGGAATTGTCTCCTGACTGGATTGTGCTGCCATCTGGCGAGAAAGAATCAAAGCCATCTAC
This sequence comes from Harmothoe impar, assembly GCA_947462335.1. Lineage (NCBI taxonomy): Eukaryota > Metazoa > Annelida > Polychaeta > Phyllodocida > Polynoidae > Harmothoe > Harmothoe impar. The sequence goes on along the minus strand of OX381721.1, from coordinate 51,782,817 downwards.
TGCCACCATGCCCTGCCCTCTGGTGTGGGATTCAGCAACTGACCAGCCCTCTAAACTTGTGCTCTGGTCAGACTAAAAAGGCTCTGGACATCCTGAAAGAGCCCAGGACTATGGATAGCATGTGAATCCATAAAGGAAATGATAGTGGCAATGCCCAATGGAGCAGTGGGGACATATTATTTTGCACATGATGTATATATATATAAAAATGATATGGTGCTATAAGACCGGCCGCGCCAAGGAGCAGGCCTGCCGACAAAAGGGCAGTCCTCATGTTTTAGAAACGCCACGCCTGCCCGACGGCATGAGAAGTAGATAGAGAGGGGTACATAGAGAGGGGTGGAATATATGGGCCGCGTTAACATTTACAAGGTGCTATTACGGCGGGGCCGCGACTCAAGGAGCGCTACGGCCGTGGCAATGAGCGCAGCGTTGTCGACAGGAGCTGTGCTGTGATGTCCGAGTCTTTAGCTACATGCCATTTTTCGCGGATTTCAAATCGGACATATATCAAGGTCTACAGAGGCGGGTGAACACGGCCATTTGGAATCGGGGAGCGGACATTGGTGCGTGCTGCATCAACGTGCCCGAGGACTAGGGTTCGAGAGGGATAGGTGGCTTCAATGACTTTGGTTTAGATGTCAGGGGATAGCGCAGACGCAGTCCCTCCCTAACAAAAATTGCACGCCCGAGTCATCCACATTTGGGATGATCGCAAGGGTCAACCCAACCATAGTGCAATGGAGGGGCCTCGCCCTGGGGGAAACACCGCATAGATCACGGTGTCTCCTGTGCCAGGTAAGAATCAGCTGCGGTGCCAGGCTATGTACAGCTTTTTTCACCACTGATGTGGTGTCAAAGTCGTACAACGGGGAATGTGTGTCCTTTGTCGGCCTGTCCTCCCACACGCACTGAGAACCTACATTGCTGATCGAGGGTGAGCCGCTTTAAGCAGATAATTATTCTGGGGAGACTACTCTAGGCCTGCTTTAATGCGTCAAATTTGCTAGGCTGGCTTGGGAATTGTCTCCAGACTGGATTGTGCTGCCATCTGGCGAGAAAGAATCAAAGCCATCTACTGCCACCATGCCCTGCCCTCTGGTGTGGGATTCAGCAACTGACCAGCCCTCTAGACTTGTGCTCTGGTCAGACTAAAAAGGCTCTGTACATCCTGAAAGAGCCCAGGACTATGGATAGCATGTGAATCCATAAAGGAAATGATAGTGGCAATGCCCAATGGAGCAGTGGGGACATATTATTTTGCACATGATGTATATATATATCAAAATGATATGGTGCTATACGACCGGCCGTGCCAAGGAGCAGGCCTGCCGTCAAAAGGGCACTCCTCATGTTTTAGAAACTCCCCGCCTGCCCGACGGCATGAGAAGTAGATAGAGAGGGGTACATAGAGAGGGGTGGAATATATGGGTCGCGTTAACATTTACAAGGTGCTATTACGGCGGGGCCGCGACTCAAGGAGCGCTACGGCCGTGGCAATGAGCGCAGCGTTGTCGACAGGAGCTGTGCTGTGATGTCCGAGTCTTTAGCTACATGCAAGTTTTCGCGGATTTCAAATCGGACATATATCAAAGTCTACAGAGGCGGGTGAACACGGCCATTTGGAATCTGGGAGCGGACATTGGTGCGTGCTGCATCAACGTGCCCGAGTACTAGGGTTCGAGAGGGATAGGTGGCTTCAATGACTTTGGTTTAGATGTCAGGGGATAGCGCAGACGCAGTCCCTCCCTAACAAAAATTGCACGCCCGAGTCATCCACATTTGGGATGATCGCAAGGGTCAACCCAACCGTAGTGCAATGGAGGGGCCTCGCCCTGGGGGAAACACTGCATAGATCACGGTGTCTCCTGTGCCAGGTAAGTATCAGCTGGGGTGCCAGGCTATGTACAGCTTTTTTCACCACTGATGTGGTGTCAAAGTTGTACAACAGGGAATGTGTGTCCTTTGTCGGCCTCTCCTCCCACACGCACTGAGAACCTACATTGCTGATCGAGGGTGAGCCGCTTTAAGCAGATAATTATTCTGGGGAGACTACTCTAGGCCTGCTTTAATGCGTCAAATTTGCTAGGCTGGCTTGGGAATTGTCTCCAGACTGGATTGTGCTGCCATCTGGCGAGAAAGAATCAAAGCCATCTACTGCCACCATGCCCTGCCCTCTGGTGTGGGATTCAGCAACTGACCAGCCCTCTAGACTTGTGCTCTGGTCAGACTAAAAAGGCTCTGTACATCCTGAAAGAGCCCAGGACTATGGATAGCATGTGAATCCATAAAGGAAATGATAGTGGCAATGCCCAATGGAGCAGTGGGGACATATTATTTTGCACATGATGTATATATATATAAAAATGATATGGTGCTATACGACCGGCCGTGCCAAGGAGCAGGCCTGCCGACAAAAGGGCACTCCTCATGTTTTAGAAACGCCACGCCTGCCCGACGGCATGAGAAGTAGATAGAGAGGGGTACATAGAGAGGGGTGGAATATATGGGCCGCGTTAACATTTACAAGGTGCTATTACGGCGGGGGCGCGACTCAAGGAGCGCTACGGCCGTGGCAATGAGCGCAGCGTTGTCGACAGGAGCTGTGCTGTGATGTCCGAGTCTTTAGCTACATGCCAGTTTTCGCGGATTTCAAATCGGACATATATCAAGGTCTACAGAGGCGGGTGAACACGGCCATTTGGAATCTGGGAGCGGACATTGGTGCGTGCTGCATCAACGTGCCCGAGGACTAGGGTTCGAGAGGGATAGGTGGCTTCAATGACTTTGGTTTAGATGTCAGGGGATAGCGCAGACGCAGTCCCTCCCTAACAAAAATTGCACGCCCGAGTCATCCACATTTGGGATGATCGCAAGGGTCAACCCAACCGTAGTGCAATGGAGGGGCCTTGCCCTGGGGGAAACACCGCATAGATTAAGGTGTCTCCTGTGCCAGGTAAGAATCAGCTGCGGTGCCAGGCTATGTACAGCTTTTTTCACCACTGATGTGGTGTCAAAGTCGTACAACGGGGAATGTGTGTCCTTTGTCGGCCTGTCCTCCCACACGCACTGAGAACCTACATTGCTGATCGAGGGTGAGCCGCTTTAAGCAGATAATTATTCTGGGGAAACTACTCTAGGCCTGCTTTAATGCGTCAAATTTGCTAGGCTGGCTTGGGAATTGTCTCCAGACTGGATTGTGCTGCCATCTGGCGAGAAAGAATCAAAGCCATCTACTGCCACCATGCCCTGCCCTCTGGTGTGGGATTCAGCAACTGACCAGCCCTCTAGACTTGTGCTCTGGTCAGACTAAAAAGGCTCTGTACATCCTGAAAGAGCCCAGGACTATGGATAGCATGTGAATCCATAAAGGAAATGATAGTGGCAATGCCCAATGGAGCAGTGGGGACATATTATTTTGCACATGATGTATATATATATAAAAATGATATGGTGCTATACGACCGGCCGTGCCAAGGAGCAGCCCTGCCGTCAAAAGGGCACTCCTCATGTTTTAGAAACGCCACGCCTGCCCGACGGCATGAGAAGTAGATAGAGAGGGGTACAAAGAGAGGGGTGGAATATATGGGCCGCGTTAACATTTACAAGGTGCTATTACGGCGGGGGCGCGACTCCAGGAGCGCTACGGCCTTGGCAATGAGCGCAGCGTTGTCGACAGGAGCTGTGCTGTGATGTCAGAGTCTTTAGCTACATGCCAGTTTTCGCGGATTTCAAATCTGACATATATCAAGGTCTACAGAGGCGGGTGAACACGGCCATTTGGAATCTGGGAGCGGACATTGGTGCGTGCTGCATCAACGTGCCCGAGGACTAGGGTTCGAGAGGGATAGGTGGCTTCAATGACTTTGGTTTAGATGTCAGGGGATAGCGCAGACGCAGTCCCTCCCTAACAAAAATTGCACGCCCCAGTCATCCACATTTGGGATGATCGCAAGGTTCAACCCAACCGTTGTGCAATGGAGGGGCCTCGCCCTGGGGGAAACACTGCATAGATCACGGTGTCTCCTGTGCCAGGTAAGTATCAGCTGCGGTGCCAGGCTATGTACAGCTTTTTTCACCACTGATGTGGTGTCAAAGTCGTACAACGGGGAATGTGTGTCCTTTGTCGGCCTCTCCTCCAACACGCACTGAGAACCTACATTGCTGATCGAGGGTGAGCCGCTTTTAGCAGATAATTATTCTGGGGAGACTACTCTAGGCCTGCTTTAATGCGTCAAATTTGCTAGGCTGGCTTGGGAATTGTCTCCAGACTGCATTGTGCTGCCATCTGGCGAGAAAGAATCAAAGCCATCTACTGCCACCATGCCCTGCCCTCTGGTGTGGGATTCAGCAACTGACCAGCCCTCTAGACTTGTGCTCTGGTCAGACTAAAAAGGCTCTGTACATCCTGAAAGAGCCCAGGACTATGGATAGCATGTGAATCCATAAAGGAAATGATAGTGGCAATGCCCAATGGAGCAGTGGGGACATATTATTTTGCACATGATGTATATATATATAAAAATGATATGGTGCTATACGACCGGCCGTGCCAAGGGGCAGGCCTGCCGTCAAAAGGGCACTTCTCATGTTTTAGAAACGCCACGCCTGCCCGACGGCATGAGAAGTAGATAGAGAGGGGTACATAGAGAGGGGTGGAATATATGGGCCGCGTTAACATTTACAAGGTGCTATTACGGCGGGGGCGCGACTCAAGGAGCGCTACGGCCGTGGCAATGAGCGCAGCGTTGTCGACAGGAGCTGTGCTGTGATGTCCGAGTCTTTAGCTACATGCCAGTTTTCGCGGATTTCAAATCAGACATATATCAAGGTCTACAGAGGCGGGTGAACACGGCCATTTGGAATCGGGGAGCGGACATTGGTGCGTGCTGCATCAACGTGCCCGAGTACTAGGGTTCGAGAGGGATAGGTGGCTTCAATGACTTTGGTTTAGATGTCAGAGGATAGCGCAGACGCAGTCCCTCCCTAACAAAAATTGCACGCCCGAGTCATCCACATTTGGGATGATCGCAAGGGTCAACCCAACCGTAGTGCAATGGAGGGGCCTCGCCCTGGGGGAAACACCGCATAGATCACAGTGTCTCCTGTGCCAGGTAAGTATCAGCTGCGGTGCCAGGCTATGTACAGCTTTTTTCACCACTGATATGGTGTCAAAGTCGTACAACGGGGAATGTGTGTCCTTTGTCGGCCTGTCCTCCCATACGCACTGAGAACCTACATTGCTGATCGAGGGTGAGCCGCTTTAAGCAGATAATTATTCTGGGGAGACTACTCTAGGCCTGCTTTAATGCGTCAAATTTGCTAGGCTGGCTTGGGAATTGTCTCCAGACTGCATTGTGCTGCCATCTGGCGAGAAAGAATCAAAGCCATCTACTGCCACCATGCCCTGCCCTCTGGTGTGGGATTCAGCAACTGACCAGCCCTCTAGACTTGTGCTCTGGTCAGATTAAAAAGGCTCTGTACATCCTGAAAGAGCCCAGGACTATGGATAGCATGTGAATCCATAAAGGAAATGATAGTGGCAATGCCCAATGGAGCAGTGGGGACATATTATTTTGCACATGATGTATATATATATAAAAATGATATGGTGCTATACGACCGGCCGTGCCAAGGAGCAGCCCTGCCGTCAAAAGGGCACTCCTCATGTTTTAGAAACGCCACGCCTGCCCGACGGCATGAGAAGTAGATAGAGAGGGGTACATAGAGAGGGGTGGAATATATGGGCCGCGTTAACATTTACAAGGTGCTATTACGGCGGGGGCGCGACTCCAGGAGCGCTTCGGCCGTGGCAATGAGCGCAGCGTTGTCGACAGGAGCTGTGCTGAGATGTCCGAGTCTTTAGCTACATGCCAGTTTTCGCGGATTTCAAATCGGACATATATCAAGGTCTACAGAGGCGGGTGAACACGGCCATTTGGAATCGGGGAGCGGACATTGGTGCGTGCTGCATCAACGTGCCCGAGGACTAGGGTTCGAGAGGGATAGGTGGCTTCAATGACTTTGGTTTAGATGTCAGGGGATAGCGCAGACACAGTCCCTCCCTAACAAAAATTGCACGCCCGAGTCATCCACATTTGGGATGATCGCAAGGGTCAACCCAACCGTAGTGCAATGGAGGGGCCTCGCCCTGGGGGAAACACCGCATAGATCACGGTGTCTCCTGTGCCAGGTAAGTATCAGCTGTGGTGCCAGGCTATGTACAGCTTTTTTCACCACTGATGTGGTGTCAAAGTCGTACAACGGGGAATGTGTGTCCTTTGTCGGCCTCTCCTCCCACACGCACTGAGAACCTACATTGCTGATCGAGGGTGAGCCGCTTTAAGCAGATAATTATTCTCGGGAGACTACTCTAGGCCTGCTTTAATGCGTCAAATTTGCTAGGCTGGCTTGGGAATTGTCTCCAGACTGGATTGTGCTGCCATCTGGCGAGAAAGAATCAAAGCCATCTACTGCCACCATGCCCTGCCCTCTGGTGTGGGATTCAGCAACTGACCAGCCCTCTAGACTTGTGCTCTGGTCAGACTAAAAAGGCTCTGTACATCCTGAAAGATCCCAGGACTATGGATAGCATGTGAATCCATAAAGGAAATTATAGTGGCAATGCCCAATGGAACAGTGGGGACATATTATTTTGCACATGATGTATATATATATAAAAATGATATGGTGCTATACGACCGGCCGTGCCAAGGAGCAGGCCTGCCGTCAAAAGGGCACTTCTCATGTTTTAGAAACGCCACGCCTGCCCGACGGCATGAGAAGTAGATAGAGAGGGGTACATAGAGAGGGGTGGAATATATGGGCCGCGTTAACATTTACAAGGTGCTATTACGGCGGGGCCGCGACTCAAGGAGCGCTACGGCCGTGGCAATGAGCGCAGCGTTGTCGACAGGAGCTGTGCTGTGATGTCCGAGTCTTTAGCTACATGCCAGTTTTCGCGGATTTCAAATCGGACATATATCAAGGTCTACAGAGGCGGGTGAACACGGCCATTTGGAATCGGGGAGCGGACATTGGTGCGTGCTGCATCAACGTGCCCGAGTACTAGGGTTCGAGAGGGATAGGTGGCTTCAATGACTTTGGTTTAGATGTCAGGGGATAGCGCAGACGCAGTCCCTCCCTAACAAAAATTGCACGCCCGAGTCATCCACATTTGGGATGATCGCAAGGGTCAACCCAACGGTAGTGCAATGGAGGGCCTCGCCCTGGGGGAAACACCGCATAGATCACGGTGTCTCCTGTGCCAGGTAAGTATCAGCTGCGGTGCCAGGCTATGTACAGCTTTTTTCACCACTGATGTGGTGTCAAAGTCGTACAACGGGGAATGTGTGTCCTTTGTCGGCCTGTCCTCCCACACGCACTGAGAACCTACATTGCTGATCGAGGGTGAGCCGCTTTAAGCAGATAATTATTCTGGGGAGACTACTCTAGGCCTCCTTTAATGCGTCAAATTTGCTAGGCTGGCTTGGGAATTGTCTCCAGACTGGATTGTGCTGCCATCTGGCGAGAAAGAATCAAAGCCATCTACTGCCACCATGCCCTGCCCTCTGGTGTGGGATTCAGCAACTGACCAGCCCTCTAGACTTGTGCTCTGGTCAGACTAAAAAGGCTCTGTACATCCTGAAAGAGCCCAGGACTATGGATAGCATGTGAATCCATAAAGGAAATGATAGTGGCAATGCCCAATGGAGCAGTGGGGACATATTATTTTGCACATGATGTATATATATATAAAAATGATATGGTGCTATACGACCGGCCGTGCCAAGGAGCAGCCCTGCCGTCAAAAGGGCACTCCTCATGTTTTAGAAACGCCACGCCTGCCCGACGGCATGAGAAGTAGATAGAGAGGGGTACAAAGAGAGGGGTGGAATATATGGGCCGCGTTAACATTTACAAGGTGCTATTACGGCGGGGGCGCGACTCCAGGAGCGCTACGGCCTTGGCAATGAGCGCAGCGTTGTCGACAGGAGCTGTGCTGTGATGTCAGAGTCTTTAGCTACATGCCAGTTTTCGCGGATTTCAAATCGGACATATATCAAGGTCTACAGAGGCGGGTGAACACGGCCATTTGGAATCTGGGAGCGGACATTGGTGCGTGCTGCATCAACGTGCCCGAGGACTAGGGTTCGAGAGGGATAGGTGGCTTCAATGACTTTGGTTTAGATGTCAGGGGATAGCGCAGACACAGTCCCTCCCTAACAAAAATTGCACGCCCGAGTCATCCACATTTGGGATGATCGCAAGGGTCAACCCAACCGTAGTGCAATGGAGGGGCCTCGCCCTGGGGGAAACACTGCATAGATCACGGTGTCTCCTGTGCCAGGTAAGTATCAGCTGGGGTGCCAGGCTATGTACAGCTTTTTTCACCACTGATGTGGTGTCAAAGTTGTACAACGGGGAATGTGTGTCCTTTGTCGGCCTGTCCTCCCACTCGCAGTGAGAACCTACATTGCTGATCGAGGGTGAGCCGCTTTAAGCAGATAATTATTCTGGGGAGACTACTCTAGGCCTGCTTTAATGCGTCAAATTTGCTAGGCTGGCTTGGGAATTGTCTCCAGACTGGATTGTGCTGCCATCTGGCGAGAAAGAATCAAAGCCATCTACTGCCACCATGCCCTGCCCTCTGGTGTGGGATTCAGCAACTGACCAGCCCTCTAGACTTGTGCTCTGGTCAGACTAAAAAGGCTCTGTACATCCTGAAAGAGCCCAGGACTACGGATAGCATGTGAATCCATAAAGGAAATGATAGTGGCAATGCCCAATGGAGCAGTGGGGACATATTATTTTGCACATGATGTATATATATATAAAAATGATATGGTGCTATACGACCGGCCGTGCCAAGGAGCAGGCCTGCCGTCAAAAGGGCACTTCTCATGTTTTAGAAACGCCACGCCTGCCCGACGGCATGAGAAGTAGATAGAGAGGGGTACATAGAGAGGGGTGGAATATATGGGCCGCGTTAACATTTACAAGGTGCTATAACGGCGGGGCCGCGACTCAAGGAGCGCTACGGCCGTGGCAATGAGCGCAGCGTGGTCGACAGGAGCTGTGCTGTGATGTCCGAGTCTTTAGCTACATGCCAGTTTTCGCGGATTTCAAATCAGACATATATCAAGGTCTACAGAGGCGGATGAACACGGCCATTTGGAATCGGGGAGCGGACATTGGTGCGTGCTGCATCAACGTGCCCGAGGACTAGGGTTCGAGAGGGATAGGTGGCTTCAATGACTTTGGTTTAGATGTCAGGGGATAGCGCAGACACAGTCCCTCCCTAACAAAAATTGCACGCCCGAGTCATCCACATTTGGGATGATCGCAAGGGTCAACCCAACCGTAGTGCAATGGAGGGGCCTCGCCCTGGGGGAAACACCGCATAGATCACGGTGTCTCCTGTGCCAGGTAAGTATCAGCTGCGGTGCCAGGCTATGTACAGCTTTTTTCACCACTGATGTGGTGTCAAAGTCGTACAACGGGGAATGTGTGTCCTTTGTCGGCCTGTCCTCCCACTCGCACTGAGAACCTACATTGCTGATCGAGGGTGAGCCGCTTTAAGCAGATAATTATTCTGGGGAGACTACTCTAGGCCTCCTTTAATGCGTCAAATTTGCTAGGCTGGCTTGGGAATTGTCTCCAGACTGGATTGTGCTGCCATCTGGCGAGAAAGAATCAAAGCCATCTACTGCCACCATGCCCTGCCCTCTGGTGTGGGATTCAGCAACTGACCAGCCCTCTAGACTTGTGCTCTGGTCAGACTAAAAAGGCTCTGTACATCCTGAAAGAGCCCAGGACTATGGATAGCATGTGAATCCATAAAGGAAATTATAGTGGCAATGCCCAATGGAGCAGTGGGGACATATTATTTTACACATGATGTATATATATATAAAAATGATATGGTGCTATACGACCGGCGGGGCAAAGGAGCAGGCATTTACAAGGTGCTATTACGGCGGGGGCGCGACTCAAGGAGCGCTACGGCCGTGGCAATGAGCGCAGCGTTGTCGACAGGAGCTGTGCTGTGATGTCCGAGTCTTTAGCTACATGCCAGTTTTCGCGGATTTCAAATCGGACATATATCAAGGTCTACAGAGGCGGGTGAACACGGCCATTTGGAATCGGGGAGCGGACATTGGTGCGTGCTGCATCAACGTGCCCGAGGACTAGGGTTCGAGAGGGATAGGTGGCTTCAATGACTTTGGTTTAGATGTCAGGGGATAGCGCAGAGGCAGTCCCTCCCTAACAAAAATTGCACGCCCGAGTCATCCACATTTGGGATGATCGCAAGGGTCAACCCCACCGTAGTGCAATGGAGGGGCCTCGCCCTGGGGGAAACACCGCATAGATCACGGTGTCTCCTGTGCCAGGTAAGTATCAGCTGCGGTGCCAGGCTATGTACAGCTTTTTTCACCACTGATGTGGTGTCAAAGTCGTACAACGGGGAATGTGTGTCCTTTGTCGGCCTCTCCTCCCACACGCACTGAGAACCTACATTGCTGATCGAGGGTGAGCCGCTTTAAGCAGATAATTATTCTGGGGAGACTACTCTAGGCCTGCTTTAATGCGTCAAATTTGCTAGGCTGGCTTGGGAATTGTCTCCAGACTGGATTGTGCTGCCATCTGGCGAGAAAGAATCAAAGCCATCTACTGCCACCATACCCTGCCCTCTGGTGTGGGATTCAGCAACTGACCAGCCCTCTAGACTTGTGCTCTGGTCAGACTTAAAAGGCTCTGTACATCCTGAAAGAGCCCAGGACTATGGATACCATGTGAGTCCATAAAGGAAATGATAGTTGCAATGCCCAATGGAGCAGTGGGGACATATTATTTTGCACATGATGTATCTATATATAAAAATGATATGGTGCTATACGACCGGCCGTGCCAAGGAGCAGGCCTGCCGTCAAAAACTTCAGTCCTCATGTTTTAGAAACGCCACGCCTGCCCGACGGCATGAGAAGTAGATAGAGAGGGGTACATAGAGAGGGGTGGAATATATGGGCCGCGTTAACATTTACAAGGTGCTATTACGGCGGGGCCGCGACTCCAGGAGCGCTACGGCATTGGCAATGAGCGCAGCGTTGTCGACAGGAGCTGTGCTGTGATGTCCGAGTCTTTAGCTACATGCCAGTTTTCATGGATTTCAAATCAGACATATATCAAGGTCTACAGAGGCGGGTGAACACGGCCATTTGGAATCTGGCAGCGGACATTGGTGCGTGCTGCATCAACGTGCCCGAGGACTAGGGTTCGAGAGGGATAGGTGGCTTCAATGACTTTGGTATAGATGTCGGGGGATAGCGCAGACGCAGTCCCTCCCTAACAAAAATTGCACGCCCGAGTCATCCACATTTGGGATGATCGCAAGGGTCAACCCAACCGTAGTGCAATGGAGGGGCCTCGCCCTGGGGGAAACACCGCATAGATCATGCCTAAAAAGGCTCTGTACATCCTGAAAGAGCCCAGGACTATGGATAGCATGTGAATCCATAAAGGAAATGATAGTGGCAATGCCCAATGGAGCAGTGGGGACATCTTATTTTGCACATGATGTATATATATATAAAAATGATATGGTGCTATAAGACCGGCCGTGCCAAGGAGCAGGCCTGCCGTCAAAAGGGCAGCCCTCATGTTTTAGAAACGCCGCGCCTGCCCGACGGCATGAGAAGTAGATAGAGAGGGGTACATAGAGAGGGGTGGAATATATGGGCCGCGTTAACATTTACAAGGTGCTATTACAGCGGGGGCGCGACTCAAGGAGCGCTACGGCCGTGGCAATGAGCGCAGCGTTGTCGACAGGAGCTGTGCTGTGATGTCCAAGTCTTTAGCTACATGCCAGTTTTCGCGGATTTCAAATCGGACATATATCAAGGTCTACAGAGGCGGGTGAACACGGCCATTTGGAATCTGGCAGCGGACATTGGTGCGTGCTGCATCAACGTGCCCGAGCACTAGGGTTCGAGAGGGATAGGTGGCTTCAATGACTTTGGTTTAGATGTCAGGGGATAGCGCAGACGCAGTCCCTCCCTAACAAAAATTGCACGCCCGAGTCATCCACATTTGGGATGAATGCAAGGGTCAACCCAATCGTAGTGCAATGGAGGGGCCTCGCCCTGGGGGAAACACCGCATAGATCATGCCTAAAAAGGCTCTGTACATCCTAAAAGAGCCCAGGACTATGGATAGCATGTGAATCCATAAAGGAAATGATAGTGGCAATGCCCAATGAAGCAGTGGGGACATATTATTTTGCACATGATGTATATATATATAAAAATGATATGGTGCTATACGACCGGCCGTGCCAAGGAGCAGGCCTGCCGTCAAAAGGGCACTCCTCATGTTTTAGAAACGCCACGCCTGCCCGACGGCATGAGAAGTAGATAGAGAGGGGTACATAGAGAGGGGTGGAACATATGGGCCGCGTTAACATTTACAAGGTGCTATTACGGCGGGGGCGCGACTCCAGGAGCGCTTCGGCCGTGGCAATGAGCGCAGCGTTGTCGACAGGAGCTGTGCTGTGATGTCCGAGTCTTTAGCTACATGCCAGTTTTCGCGGATTTCAAATCGGACATATATCAAGGTCTACAGAGGCGGGTGAACACGGCCATTTGGAATCGGGGAGCGGACATTGGTGCGTGCTGCATCAACGTGCCCGAGGACTAGGGTTCGAGAGGGATAGGTGGCTTCAATGACTTTGGTTTAGATGTCAGGGGATAGCGCAGACGCAGTCCCTCCCTAACAAAAATTGCACGCCCGAGTCATCCACATTTGGGATGATCGCAAGGGTCAACCCAACCGTAGTGCAATGGAGGGGCCTCGCCCTGGGGGAAACACCGCATAGATCACGGTGTCTCCTGTGCCAGGTAAGTATCAGCTGTGGTGCCAGGCTATGTACAGCTTTTTTCACCACTGATGTGGTGTCAAAGTCGTACAACGGGGAATGTGTGTCCTTTGTCAGCCTCTCCTCCCACACGCACTGAGAACCTACATTGCTGATCGAGGGTGAGCCGCTTTAAGCAGATAATTATTCTATGGAGACTACTCTAGGCCTGCTTTAATGCGTCAAATTTGCTAGGCTGGCTTGGGAATTGTCTCCAGACTGGATTGTGCTGCCATCTGGCGAGAAAGAATCAAAGCCATCTACTGCCACCATGCCCTGCCCTCTGGTGTGGGATTCAGCAACTGACCAGCCCTCTAGACTTGTGCTCTGGTCAGACTAAAAAGGCTCTGTACATCCTGAATAATCCCAGGACTATGGATAGCATGTGAATCCATAAAGGAAATTATAGTGGCAATGCCCAATGGAACAGTGGGGACATATTATTTTGCACATGATGTATATATATATAAAAATGATATGGTGCTATACGACCGGCCGTGCCAAGGAGCAGGCCTGCCGTCAAAAGGGCGCTTCTCATGTTTTAGAAACGCCACGCCTGCCCGACGGCATGATAAGTAGATAGAGAGGGGTACATAGAGAGGGGGGATGATCGCAAGGGTCAACCCAACCGTAGTGCAATGGAGGGGCCTCGCCCTGGGGGAAACACCGCATAGATCACGGTGTCTCCTGTGCCAGGTAAGTATCAGCTGTGGTGCCAGGCTATGTACAGCTTTTTTCACCACTGATGTGGTGTCAAAGTCGTACAACGGGGAATGTGTGTCCTTTGTCAGCCTCTCCTCCCACACGCACTGAGAACCTACATTGCTGATCGAGGGTGAGCCGCTTTAAGCAGATAATTATTCTGGGGAGACTACTCTAGGCCTGCTTTAATGCGTCAAATTTGCTAGGCTGGCTTGGGAATTGTCTCCAGACTGGATTGTGCTGCCATCTGGCGAGAAAGAATCAAAGCCATCTACTGCCACCATGCCCTGCCCTCTGGTGTGGGATTCAGCAACTGACCAGCCCTCTAGACTTGTGCTCTGGTCAGACTAAAAAGGCTCTGTACATCCTGAAAGATCCCAGGACTATGGATAGCATGTGAATCCATAAAGGAAATTATAGTGGCAATGCCCAATGGAACAGTGGGGACATATTATTTTGCACATGATGTATATATATATAAAAATGATATGGTGCTATACGACCGGCCGTGCCAAGGAGCAGGCCTGCCGTCAAAAGGGCACTTCTCATGTTTTAGAAACGCCACGCCTGCCCGACGGCATGAGAAGTAGATAGAGAGGGGTACATAGAGAGGGGTGGAATATATGGGCCGCGTTAACATTTACAAGGTGCTATTACGGCGGGGCCGCGACTCAAGGAGCGCTACGGCCGTGGCAATGAGCGCAGCGTTGTCGACAGGAGCTGTGCTGTGATGTCCGAGTCTTTAGCTACATGCCAGTTTTCGCGGATTTCAAATCGGACATATATCAAGGTCTACAGAGGCGGGTGAACACGGCCATTTGGAATCGGGGAGCGGACATTGGTGCGTGCTGCATCAACGTGCCCGAGTACTAGGGTTCGAGAGGGATAGGTGGCTTCAATGACTTTGGTTTAGATGTCAGGGGATAGCGCAGACGCAGTCCCTCCCTAACAAAAATTGCACGCCCGAGTCATCCACATTTGGGATGATCGCAAGGGTCAACCCAACCGTAGTGCAATGGAGGGGCCTCGCCCTGGGGGAAACACCGCATAGATCACGGTGTCTCCTGTGCCAGGTAAGTATCAGCTGTGGTGCCAGGCTATGTACAGCTTTTTTCACCACTGATGTGGTGTCAAAGTCGTACAACGGGGAATGTGTGTCCTTTGTCGGCCTCTCCTCCCACACGCACTGAGAACCTACATTGCTGATCGAGGGTGAGCCGCTTTAAGCAGATAATTATTCTGGGGAGACTACTCTAGGCCTGCTTTAATGCGTCAAATTTGCTAGGCTGGCTTGGGAATTGTCTCCAGACTGGATTGTGCTGCCATCTGGCGAGAAAGAATCAAAGCCATCTACTGCCACCATGCCCTGCCCTCTGGTGTGGGATTCAGCAACTGACCAGCCCTCTAGACTTGTGCTCTGGTCAGACTAAAAAGGCTCTGTACATCCTGAAAAATCCCAGGACTATGGATAGCATGTGAATCCATAAAGGAAATTATAGTGGCAATGCCCAATGGAACAGTGGGGACATATTATTTTGCACATGATGTATATATATATCAAAATGATATGGTGCTATACGACCGGCCGTGCCAAGGAGCAGGCCTGCCGTCAAAAGGGCACTTCTCATGTTTTAGAAACGCCACGCCTGCCCGACGGCATGAGAAGTAGATAGAGAGGGGTACATAGAGAGGGGTGGAATATATGGGCCGCGTTAACATTTACAAGGTGCTATTACGGCGGGGCCGCGACTCAAGGAGCGCTACGGCCGTGGCAATGAGCGCAGCGTTGTCGACAGGAGCTGTGCTGTGATGTCCGAGTCTTTAGCTACATGCCATTTTTCGCGGATTTCAAATCGGACATATATCAAGGTCTACAGAGGCGGGTGAACACGGCCATTTGGAATCGGGGAGCGGACATTGGTGCGTGCTGCATCAACGTGCACGAGTACTAGGGTTCGAGAGGGATAGGTGGCTTCAATGACTTTGGTTTAGATGTCAGGGGATAGCGCAGACGCAGTCCCTCCCTAACAAAAATTGCACGCCCGAGTCATCCACATTTGGGATGATCGCAAGGGTCAACCCAACCGTAGTGCAATGGAGGGGCCTCGCCCTCGGGGAAACACCGCATAGATCACGGTGTCTCCTGTGCCAGGTAAGTATCAGCTGTGGTGCCAGGCTATGTACAGCTTTTTTCACCACTGATGTGGTGTCAAAGTCGTACAACGGGGAATGTGTGTCCTTTGTCGGCCTCTCCTCCCACACACACTGAGAACCTACATTGCTGATCGAGGGTGAGCCGCTTTAAGCAGATAATTATTCTGGGGAGACTACTCTAGGCCTGCTTTAATGCGTCAAATTTGCTAGGCTGGCTTGGGAATTGTCTCCAGACTGGATTGTGCTGCCATCTGGCGAGAAAGAATCAAAGCCATCTACTGCCACCATGCCCTGCCCTCTGGTGTGGGATTCAGCAACTGACCAGCCCTCTAGACTTGTGCTCTGGTCAGACTAAAAAGGCTCTGTACATCCTGAAAAATCCCAGGACTATGGATAGCATGTGAATCCATAAAGGAAATTATAGTGGCAATGCCCAATGGAACAGTGGGGACATATTATTTTGCACATGATGTATATATATATCAAAATGATATGGTGCTATACGACCGGCCGTGCCAAGGAGCAGGCCTGCCGTCAAAAGGGCACTTCTCATGTTTTAGAAACGCCACGCCTGCCCGACGGCATGAGAAGTAGATAGAGAGGGGTACATAGAGAGGGGTGGAATATATGGGCCGCGTTAACATTTACAAGGTGCTATTACGGCGGGGCCGCGACTCAAGGAGCGCTACGGCCGTGGCAATGAGCGCAGCGTTGTCGACAGGAGCTGTGCTGTGATGTCCGAGTCTTTAGCTACATGCCATTTTTCGCGGATTTCAAATCGGACATATATCAAGGTCTACAGAGGCGGGTGAACACGGCCATTTGGAATCGGGGAGCGGACATTGGTGCGTGCTGCATCAACGTGCACGAGTACTAGGGTTCGAGAGGGATAGGTGGCTTCAATGACTTTGGTTTAGATGTCAGGGGATAGCGCAGACGCAGTCCCTCCCTAACAAAAATTGCACGCCCGAGTCATCCACATTTGGGATGATCGCAAGGGTCAACCCAACCGTAGTGCAATGGAGGGGCCTCGCCCTGGGGGAAACACCGCATAGATCACGGTGTCTCCTGTGCCAGGTAAGTATCAGCTGCGGTGCCAGGCTATGTACAGCTTTTTTCACCACTGATATGGTGTCAAAGTCGTACAACGGGGAATGTGTGTCCTTTGTCGGCCTGTCCTCCCACACGCACTGAGAACCTACATTGCTGATCGAGGGTGAGCCGCTTTAAGCAGATAATTATTCTGGGGAGACTACTCTAGGCCTGCTTTAATGCGTCAAATTTGCTAGGCTGGCTTGGGAATTGTCTCCAGACTGCATTGTGCTGCCATCTGGCGAGAAAGAATCAAAGCCATCTACTGCCACCATGCCCTGCCCTCTGGTGTGGGATTCAGCAACTGACCAGCCCTCTAGACTTGTGCTCTGGTCAGATTAAAAAGGCTCTGTACATCCTGAAAGAGCCCAGGACTATGGATAGCATGTGAATCCATAAAGGAAATGATAGTGGCAATGCCCAATGGAGCAGTGGGGACATATTATTTTGCACATGATGTATATATATATAAAAATGATATGGTGCTATACGACCGGCCGTGCCAAGGAGCAGCCCATCCGTCAAAAGGGCACTCCTCATGCTTTAGAAACGCCACGCCTGCCCGACGGCATGAGAAGTAGATAGAGAGGGGTACATAGAGAGGGGTGGAATATATGGGCCGCGTTAACATTTACAAGGTGCTATTACGGCGGGGGCGCGACTCCAGGAGCGCTTCGGCCGTGGCAATGAGCGCAGCGTTGTCGACAGGAGCTGTGCTGAGATGTCCGAGTCTTTAGCTACATGCCAGTTTTCGCGGATTTCAAATCGGACATATATCAAGGTCTACAGAGGCGGGTGAACACGGCCATTTGGAATCGGGGAGCGGACATTGGTGCGTGCTGCATCAACGTGCCCGAGGACTAGGGTTCGAGAGGGATAGGTGGCTTCAATGACTTTGGTTTAGATGTCAGGGGATAGCGCAGACGCAGTCCCTCCCTAACAAAAATTGCACGCCCGAGTCATCCACATTTGGGATGATCGCAAGGGTCAACCCAACCGTAGTGCAATGGAGGGGCCTCGCCCTGGGGGAAACACCGCATAGATCACGGTGTCTCCTGTGCCAGGTAAGTATCAGCTGTGGTGCCAGGCTATGTACAGCTTTTTTCACCACTGATGTGGTGTCAAAGTCGTACAACGGGGAATGTGTGTCCTTTGTCGGCCTCTCCTCCCACACGCACTGAGAACCTACATTGCTGATCGAGGGTGAGCCGCTTTAAGCAGATAATTATTCTGGGGAGACTACTCTAGGCCTGCTTTAATGCGTCAAATTTGCTAGGCTGGCTTGGGAATTGTCTCCAGACTGGATTGTGCTGCCATCTGGCGAGAAAGAATCAAAGCCATCTACTGCCACCATGCCCTGCCCTCTGGTGTGGGATTCAGCAACTGACCAGCCCTCTAGACTTGTGCTCTGGTCAGACTAAAAAGGCTCTGTACATCCTGAAAGATCCCAGGACTATGGATAGCATGTGAATCCATAAAGGAAATTATAGTGGCAATGCCCAATGGAACAGTGGGGACATATTATTTTGCACATGATGTATATATATATAAAAATGATATGGTGCTATACGACCGGCCGTGCCAAGGAGCAGGCCTGCCGTCAAAAGGGCACTTCTCATGTTTTAGAAACGCCACGCCTGCCCGACGGCATGAGAAGTAGATAGAGAGGGGTACATAGAGAGGGGTGGAATATATGGGCCGCGTTAACATTTACAAGGTGCTATTACGGCGGGGCCGCGACTCAAGGAGCGCCAAGGCCGTGGCAATGAGCGCAGCGTTGTCGACAGGAGCTGTGCTGTGATGTCCGAGTCTTTAGCTACATGCCAGTTTTCGCGGATTTCAAATCGGACATATATCAAGGTCTACAGAGGCGGGTGAACACGGCCATTTGGAATCGGGGAGCGGACATTGGTGCGTGCTGCATCAACGTGCCCGAGTACTAGGGTTCGAGAGGGATAGGTGGCTTCAATGACTTTGGTTTAGATGTCAGGGGATAGCGCAGACGCAGTCCCTCCCTAACAAAAATTGCACGCCCGAGTCATCCACATTTGGGATGATCGCAAGGGTCAACCCAACCGTAGTGCAATGGAGGGGCCTCGCCCTGGGGGAAACACCGCATAGATCTCGGTGTCTCCTGTGCCAGGTAAGTATCAGCTGCGGTGCCAGGCTATGTACAGCTTTTTTCACCACTGATGTGGTGTCAAAGTTGTACAACGGGGAATGTGTGTCCTTTGTCGGCCTCTCCTCCCACACGCACTGAGAACCTACATTGCTGATCGAGGGTGAGCTGCTTTAAGCAGATAATTATTCTGGGGAGACTACTCTAGGCCTGCTTTAATGCGTCAAATTTGCTAGGCTGGCTTGGGAATTGTCTCCAGACTGGATTGTGCTGCCATCTGGCGAGAAAGAATCAAAGCCATCTACTGCCACCATGCCCTGCCCTCTGGTGTGGGATTCAGCAACTGACCAGACCTCTAGACTTGTGCTCTGGTCAGACTAAAAAGGCTCTGTACATCCTGAAAGAGCCCAGGACTATGGATAGCATGTGAATCCATAAAGGAAATGATAGTGGCAATGCCCAATGGAGCAGTGGGGACATATTATTTTGCACATGATGTATATATATATAAAAATGATATGGTGCTAAACCACCTGCCGTGCCAAGGAGCAGGCCTGCCGTCAAAAGGGCACTCCTCATGTTTTAGAAACGCCACGCCTGCCCGACGGCATGAGAAGTAGATAGAGAGGGGTACATAGAGAGGGGTGGAATATATGGGCCGCGTTAACATTTACAAGGTGCTATTACGGCGGGGCCGCAACTCAAGGAGCGCTACGGCCGTGGCAATGAGCGCAGCGTTGTCGACAGGAGCTGTGCTGTGATGTCTGAGTCTTTAGCTACATGCCAGTTTTCGCGGATTTCAAATCTGACATATATCAAGGTCTACAGAGGCGGGTGAACACGGCCATTTGGAATCGGGGAGCGGACATTGGCGCGTGCTGCATCAACGTGCCCGAGGACTAGGGTTCGAGAGGGATAGGTGGCTTCAATGACTTTGGTTTAGATGTCAGGGGATAGCACAGACGCAGTCCCTCCCTAACAAAAATTGCACGCCCGAGTCATCCACATTTGGGATGATCGCAAGGGTCAACCCAACCGTAGTGCAATGGAGGGGCCTCGCCCTGGGGGAAACACCGCATAGATCACCGTGTCTCCTGTGCCAGGTAAGTATCAGCTGCGGTGCCAGGCTATGTACAGCTTTTTTCACCACTGATAAGGTGTCAAAGTCGTACAACGGGGAATGTGTGTCCTTTGTCAGCCTCTCCTCCCACACGCACTGAGAACCTACATTGCTGATCGAGGGTGAGCCGCTTTAAGCAGATAATTATTCTGGGGAGACTACTCTAGGCCTGCTTTAATGCATCAAATTTGCTAGGCTGGCTTGGGAATTGTCTCCAGACTGGATTGTGCTGCCATCTGGCGAGAAAGAATCAAAGCCATCTACTGCCACCATACCCTGCCCTCTGGTGTGGGATTCAGCAACTGACCAGCCCTCTAGAGTTGTGCTCTGGTCAGACTAAAAAGGCTCTGTACATCCTGAAAGAGCCCAGGACTATGGATAGCATAAGAATCCATAAAGGAAATGATAGTGGCAATGCCCAATGGAGCAGTGGGGACATATTATTTTGCACATGATGTATATATATATAAAAATGATATGGTGCTATACGACCGGCCGTGCCAAGGAGCAGGCCTGCTGTCAAAAGGGCACTTCTCATGTTTTAGAAACGCCACGCCTGCCGGACGGCATGAGAAGTAGATAGAGAGGGGTACATAGAGAGGGGTGGAATATATGGGCCGCGTTAACATGTACAAGGTGCTATTACGGCGGGGCCGCAACTCAAGGAGCGCTACGGCCGTGGCAATGAGCGCAGCGTTGTCGACAGGAGCTGTGCTGTGATGTCAGAGTCTTTAGCTACATGCCAGTTTTCGCGGATTTCAAATCGGACATATATCAAGGTCTACAGAGGCGGGTGAACACGGCCATTTGGAATCTGGGAGCGGACATTGGTGCGTGCTGCATCAACGTGCCCGAGGACTAGGGTTCGAGAGGGATAGGTGGCTTCAATGACTTTGGTTTAGATGTCAGGGGATAGCGCAGACGCAGTCCCTCCCTAACAAAAATTGCACGCCCCAGTCATCCACATTTGGGTTGATCGCAAGGTTCAACCCAACCGTTGTGCAATGGAGGGGCCTCGCCCTGGGGGAAACACCGCATAGATCTCGGTGTCTCCTGTGCCAGGTAAGTATCAGCTGCGGTGCCAGGCTATGTACAGCTTTTTTCCCCACTGATGTGGTGTCAAAGTCGTACAACGGGGAATGTGTGTCCTTTGTCGGCCTGTCCTCCCATACGCACTGAGAACCTACATTGCTGATCTAGGGTGAGCCGCTTTAAGCAGATAATTATTCTGGGGAGACTACTCTAGGCCTGCTTTAATGCGTCAAATTTGCTAGGCTGGCTTGGGAATTGTCTCCAGACTGGATTGTGCTGCCATCTGGCGAGAAAGAATCAAAGCCATCTACTGCCACCATGCCCTGCCCTCTGGTGTGGGATTCAGCAACTGACCAGCCCTCTAGACTTGTGCTCTGGTCAGACTAAAAAGGCTCTGTACATCCTGAAAGAGCCCAGGACTATGGATAGCATGTGAATCCATAAAGGAAATTATAGTGGCAATGCCCAATGGAACAGTGGGGACATATTATTTTGCACATGATGTATATATATATAAAAATGATATGGTGCTATACGACCGGCCGTGCCAAGGAGCAGGCCTGCCGTCAAAAGGGCACTTCTCATGTTTTAGAAACGCCACGCCTGCCCGACGGCATGAGAAGTAGATAGAGAGGGGTACATAGAGAGGGGTGGAATATATGGGCCGCGTTAACATTTACAAGGTGCTATTACGGCGGGGCCGCGACTCAAGGAGCGCTACGGCCGTGGCAATGAGCGCAGCGTTGTCGACAGGAGCTGTGCTGTGATGTCCGAGTCTTTAGCTACATGCCAGTTTTCGCGGATTTCAAATCGGACATATATCAAGGTCTACAGAGGCGGGTGAACACGGCCATTTGGAATCGGGGAGCGGACATTGGTGCGTACTGCATCAACGTGCCCGAGTACTAGGGTTCGAGAGGGATAGGTGGCTTCAATGACTTTGGTTTAGATGTCAGGGGATAGCGCAGACGCAGTCCCTCCCTAACAAAAATTGCACGCCCGAGTCATCCACATTTGGGATGATCGCAAGGGTCAACCCAACCGTAGTGCAATGGAGGGGCCTCGCCCTGGGGGAAACACCGCATAGATCACGGTGTCTCCTGTGCCAGGTAAGTATCAGCTGCGGTGCCAGGCTATGTACAGCTTTTTTCACCACTGATATGGTGTCAAAGTCGTACAACGGGGAATGTGTGTCCTTTGTCGGCCTGTCCTCCCACACGCACTGAGAACCTACATTGCTGATCGAGGGTGAGCCGCTTTAAGCAGATAATTATTCTGGGGAGACTACTCTAGGCCTGCTTTAATGCGTCAAATTTGCTAGGCTGGCTTGGGAATTGTCTCCAGACTGGATTGTGCTGCCATCTGGCGAGAAAGAATCAAAGCCATCTACTGCCACCATGCCCTGCCCTCTGGTGTGGGATTCAGCAACTGACCAGCCCTCTAGACTTGTGCTCTGGTCAGACTAAAAAGGCTCTGTACATCCTGAAAGAGCCCAGGACTATGGATAGCATGTGAATCCATAAAGGAAATGATAGTGGCAATGCCCAATGGAGCAGTGGGGACATATTATTTTGCACATGATGTATATATATATAAAAATGATATGGTGCTATACGACCGGCCGTGCCAAGGAGCAGGCCTGCTGTCAAAAGGGCACTTCTCATGTTTTAGAAACGCCACGCCTGCCCGACGGCATGAGAAGTAGATAGAGAGGGGTACATAGAGAGGGGTGGAATATATGGGCCGCGTTAACATTTACAAGGTGCTATTACGGCGGGGCCGCAACTCAAGGAGCGCTACGGCCATGGCAATGAGCGCAGCGTTGTCGACAGGAGCTGTGCTGTGATGTCTGAGTCTTTAGCTACATGCCAGTTTTCGCGGATTTCAAATCGGACATATATCAAGGTCTACAGAGGCGGGTGAACACGGCCATTTGGAATCGGGGAGCGGACATTGGCGCGTGCTGCATCAACGTGCCCGAGGACTAGGGTTCGAGAGGGATAGGTGGCTTCAATGACTTTGGTTTAGATGTCAGGGGATAGCACAGACGCAGTCCCTCCCTAACAAAAATTGCACGCCCGAGTCATCCACATTTGGGATGATCGCAAGGGTCAACCCAACCGTAGTGCAATGGAGGGGCCTCGCCCTGGGGGAAACACCGCATAGATCTCGGTGTCTCCTGTGCCAGGTAAGTATCAGCTGCGGTGCCAGGCTATGTACAGCTTTTTTCCCCACTGATGTGGTGTCAAAGTCGTACAACGGGGAATGTGTGTCCTTTGTCGGCCTGTCCTCCCATACGCACTGAGAACCTACATTGCTGATC
Source organism: Harmothoe impar (assembly GCA_947462335.1). Classification (NCBI taxonomy): domain Eukaryota; kingdom Metazoa; phylum Annelida; class Polychaeta; order Phyllodocida; family Polynoidae; genus Harmothoe; species Harmothoe impar. Next base: position 51,759,362 of record OX381721.1, on the reverse strand, counting down.
GAGGGTGAGCCGCTTTAAGCAGATAATCATTCTGGGGAGACTACTCTAGGCCTGCTTTAATGCGTCAAATTTGCTAGGCTGGCTTGGGAATTGTCTCCAGACTGGATTGTGCTGCCATCTGGCGAGAAAGAATCAAAGCCATCTACTGCCACCATGCCCTGCCCTCTGGTGTGGGATTCAGCAACTAACCAGCCCTCTAGACTTGTGCTCTGGTCAGACTAAAAAGGCTCTGTACATCCTGAAAGAGCCCAGGACTATGGATACCATGTGAATCCATAAAGGAAATGATAGTGGCAATGCCCAATGGAGCAGTGGGGACATATTATTTTGCACATGATGTATATATATATAAAAATGATATGGTGCTATACGACCGGCCGTGCCAAGGAGCAGGCCTGCTGTCAAAAGGGCACTTCTCATGTTTTAGAAACGCCACGCCTGCCCGACGGCATGAGAAGTAGATAGAGAGGGGTACAAAGAGAGGGCTGGAATATATGGGCCGCGTTAACATTTACAAGGTGCTATTACGGCGGGGGCGCGACTCAAGGAGCGGTACGGCCGTGGCAATGAGCGCAGCGTTGTCGACAGGAGCTGTGCTGTGATGTCCGAGTCTTTAGCTACATGCCAGTTTTCGCGGTTTTCAAATCGGACATATATCAAGGTCTACAGAGGCGGGTGAACACGGCCATTTGGAATCTGGAAGCGGACATTGGTGCGTGCTGCATCAATGTGCCCGAGGACTAGGGTTCGAGAGGGATAGGTGGCTTCAATGACTTTGGTTTAGATGTCAGGGGATAGCGCAGACGCAGTCCCTCCCTAACAAAAATTGCACGCCCGAGTCATCCACATTTGGGATGATCGCAAGGGTCAACCCAACCGTTGTGCAATGGAGGGGCCTCGCCCTGGGGGAAACACCGCATAGATCACGGTGTCACCTGTGCCAGGTAAGTATCAGCTGCGGTGCCAGGCTATGTACAGCTTTTTTCACCACTGATGTGGTGTCAAAGTCGTACAACGGGGAATGTGTGTCCTTTGTCGGCCTGTCCTCCCATACGCACTGAGAACCTACATTGCTGATCGAGGGTGAGCCGCTTTAAGCAGATAATTATTCTGGGGAGACTACTCTAGGCCTGCTTTAATGCGTCAAATTTGCTAGGCTGGCTTGGGAATTGTCTCCAGACTGGATTGTGCTGCCATCTGGCGAGAAAGAATCAAAGCCATCTACTGCCACCATGCCCTGCCCTCTGGTGTGGGATTCAGCAACTAACCAGCCCTCTAGACTTGTGCTCTGGTCAGACTAAAAAGGCTCTGTACATCCTGAAAGAGCCCAGGACTATGGATAGCATGTGAATCCATAAAGGAAATGATAGTGGCAATGCCCAATGGAGCAGTGGGGACATATTATTTTGCACATGATGTATATATATATAAAAATGATATGGTGCTATACGACCGGCCGTGCCAAGGAGCAGGCCTGCCGTCAAAAGGGCACTTCTCATGTTTTAGAAACGCCACGCCTGCCGGACGGCATGAGAAGTAGATAGAGAGGGGTACATAGAGAGGGGTGGAATATATGGGCCGCGTTAACATGTACAAGGTGCTATTACGGCGGGGGCGCGACTCAAGGAGCGGTACGGCCGTGGCAATGAGCGCAGCGTTGTCGACAGGAGCTGTGCTGTGATGTCCGAGTCTTTAGCTACATGCCAGTTTTCGCGGTTTTCAAATCGGACATATATCAAGGTCTACAGAGGCGGGTGAACACGGCCATTTGGAATCGGGGAGCGGACATTGGTGCGTGCTGCATCAACGTGCCCGAGGACTAGGGTTCGAGAGGGATAGGTGGCTTCAATGACTTTGGTTTAGATGTCAGGGGATAGCGCAGACGCAGTCCCTCCCTAACAAAAATTGCACGCCCGAGTCATCCACATTTGGGATGATCGCAAGGGTCAACCCCACCGTAGTGCAATGGAGGGGCCTCGCCCTGGGGGAAACACCACATAGATCACGGTGTCTCCTGTGCCAGGTAAGTATCAGCTGCGGTGCCAGGCTATGTACAGCTTTTTTCACCACTGATGTGGTGTCAAAGTCGTACAACGGGGAATGTGTGTCCTTTGTCGGCCTCTCCTCCCACACGCACTGAGAACCTACATTGCTGATCGAGGGTGAGCCGCTTTAAGCAGATAATTATTCTGGGGAGACTACTCTAGGCCTGCTTTAATGCGTCAAATTTGCTAGGCTGGCTTGGGAATTGTCTCCAGACTGGATTGTGCTGCCATCTGGCGAGAAAGAATCAAAGCCATCTACTGCCACCATACCCTGCCCTCTGGTGTTGGATTCAGCAACTGACCAGCCCTCTAGACTTGTGCTCTGGTCAGACTTAAAAGGCTCTGTACATCCTGAAAGAGCCCAGGACTATGGATACCATGTGAGTCCATAAAGGAAATGATAGTTGCAATGCCCAATGGAGCAGTGGGGACATATTATTTTGCACATGATGTATCTATATATAAAAATGATATGGTGCTATACGACCGGCCGTGCCAAGGAGCAGGCCTGCCGTCAAAAACTTCAGTCCTCATGTTTTAGAAACGCCACGCCTGCCGGACGGCATGAGAAGTAGATAGAGAGGGGTACATAGAGAGGGGTGGAAATATGGGCCGCGTTAACATTTACAAGGTGCTATTACGGCGGGGGCGCGAACCCAGGAGCGCTACGGCCTTGGCAATGAGCGCAGCGTTGTGGACAGGAGCTGTGCTGTGATGTCCGAGTCTTTAGGTACATGCCAGTTTTTGCGGATTTCAAATCGGACATATATCAAGGTCTACAGAGGCGGGTGAACACGGCCATTTGGAATCTGGGAGCGGACATTGGTGCGTGCTGCATCAACGTGCCCGAGGACTAGGGTTCGAGAGGGATAGGTGGCTTCAATGACTTTGGTTTAGATGTCAGGGGATAGCGCAGACGCAGTCCCTCCCTAACAAAAATTGCACGCCCGAGTCATCCACATTTGGGATGATCGCAAGGGTCAACCCAACGGTAGTGCAATGGAGGGGCCTCGCCCTGGGGGAAACACCGCATAGATCACGGTGTCTCCTGTGCCAGGTAAGTATCAGCTGCGGTGCCAGGCTATGTACAGCTTTTTTCACCACTGATGTGGTGTCAAAGTCGTACAACGGGGAATGTGTGTCCTTTGTCGGCCTCTCCTCCCACACGCACTGAGAACCTACATTGCTGATCGAGGGTGAGCCGCTTTAAGCAGATAATTATTCTGGGGAGACTACTCTAGGCCTGCTTTAATGCGTCAAATTTGCTAGGCTGGCTTGGGAATTGTCTCCAGACTGGATTGTGCTGCCATCTGGCGAGAAAGAATCAAAGCCATCTACTGCCACCATGCCCTGCCCTCTGGTGTGGGATTCAGCAACTGACCAGCCCTCTAGACTTGTGCTCTGGTCAGACTAAAAAGGCTCTGTACATCCTGAAAGAGCCCAGGACTATGGATAGCATGTGAATCCATAAAGGAAATGATAGTGGCAATGCCCAATGGAGCAGTGGGGACATATTATTTTGCACATGATGTATATATATATAAAAATGATATGGTGCTATACGACCGGCCGTGCCAAGGAGCAGGCCTGCCGTCAAAAGGGCACTTCTCATGTTTTAGAAACGCCACGCCTGCCCGACGGCATGAGAAGTAGATAGAGAGGGGTACATAGAGAGGGGTGGAATATATGGGCCGCGTTAACATTTACAAGGTGCTATTACGGCGGGGGCGCGAACCCAGGAGCGCTACGGCCTTGGCAATGAGCGCAGCGTTGTGGACAGGAGCTGTGCTGTGATGTCCGAGTCTTTAGCTACATGCCAGTTTTTGCGGATTTCAAATCGGACATATATCAAGGTCTACAGAGGCGGGTGAACACGGCCATTTGGAATCTGGGAGCGGACATTGGTGCGTGCTGCATCAACGTGCCCGAGGACTAGGGTTCGAGAGGGATAGGTGGCTTCAATGACTTTGGTTTAGATGTCAGGGGATAGCGCAGACGCAGTCCCTCCCTAACAAAAATTGCACGCCCGAGTCATCCACATTTGGGATGATCGCAAGGGTCAACCCAACGGTAGTGCAATGGAGGGGCCTCGCCCTGGGGGAAACACCGCATAGATCACGGTGTCTCCTGTGCCAGGTAAGTATCAGCTGCGGTGCCAGGCTATGTACAGCTTTTTTCACCACTGATGTGGTGTCAAAGTCGTACAACGGGGAATGTGTGTCCTTTGTCGGCCTCTCCTCCCACACGCACTGAGAACCTACATTGCTGATCGAGGGTGAGCCGCTTTAAGCAGATTATTATTCTGGGGAGACTACTCTAGGCCTGCTTTAATGCGTCAAATTTGCTAGGCTGGCTTGGGAATTGTCTCCAGACTGGATTGTGCTGCCATCTGGCGAGAAAGAATCAAAGCCATCTACTGCCACCATGCCCTGCCCTCTGGTGTGGGATTCAGCAACTGACCAGCCCTCTAGACTTGTGCTCTGGTCAGACTAAAAAGGCTCTGTACATCCTGAAAGAGCCCAGGACTATGGATAGCATGTGAATCCATAAAGGAAATGATAGTGGCAATGCCCAATGGAGCAGTGGGGACATATTATTTTGCACATGATGTATATATATATAAAAATGATATGGTGCTATACGACCGGCCGTGCCAAGGAGCAGGCCTGCCGTCAAAAGGGCACTTCTCATGTTTTAGAAACGCCACGCCTGCCCGACGGCATGAGAAGTAGATAGAGAGGGGTACATAGAGAGGGGTGGAATATATGGGCCGCGTTAACATTTACAAGGTGCTATTACGGCGGGGGCGCGAACCCAGGAGCGCTACGGCCTTGGCAATGAGCGCAGCGTTGTGGACAGGAGCTGTGCTGTGATGTCCGAGTCTTTAGCTACATGCCAGTTTTTGCGGATTTCAAATCGGACATATATCAAGGTCTACAGAGGCGGGTGAACACGGCCATTTGGAATCTGGGAGCGGACATTGGTGCGTGCTGCATCAACGTCCCCGAGGACTAGGGTTCGAGAGGGATAGGTGGCTTCAATGACTTTGGTTTAGATGTCAGGGGATAGCGCAGACGCAGTCCCTCCCTAACAAAAATTGCACGCCCGAGTCATCCACATTTGGGATGATCGCAAGGGTCAACCCAACGGTAGTGCAATGGAGGGGCCTCGCCCTGGGGGAAACACCGCATAGATCAAGGTGTCTCCTGTGCCAGGTAAGTATCAGCTGCGGTGCCAGGCTATGTACAGCTTTTTTCACCACTGATGTGGTGTCAAAGTCGTACAACGGGGAATGTGTGTCCTTTGCTGGCCTGTCCTCCCACACGCACTGAGAACCTACATTGCTGATCGAGGGTGAGCCGCTTTAAGCAGATAATTATTCTGGGGAGACTACTCTAGGCCTGCTTTAATGCGTCAAATTTGCTAGGCTGGCTTGGGAATTGTCTCCAGACTGGATTGTGCTGCCATCTGGCGAGAAAGAATCAAAGCCATCTACTGCCACCATGCCCTGCCCTCTGGTGTGGGATTCAGCAACTGACCAGCCCTCTAGACTTGTGCTCTGGTCAGACTAAAAAGGCTCTGTACATCCTGAAAGAGCCCAGGACTATGGATAGCATGTGAATCCATAAAGGAAATGATAGTGGCAATGCCCAATGGAGCAGTGGGGACATATTATTTTGCACATGATGTATATATATATAAAAATGATATGGTGCTATACGACCGGCCGTGCCAAGGAGCAGGCCTGCCGTCAAAAGGGCACTTCTCATGTTTTAGAAACGCCACGCCTGCCCGACGGCATGAGAAGTAGATAGAGAGGGGTACATAGAGAGGGGTGGAATATATGGGCCGCGTTAACATTTACAAGGTGCTATTACGGCGGGGGCGCGACTCCAGGAGCGCTACGGCCGTGGCAATGAGCGCAGCGTTGTCGACAGGAGCTGTGCTGTGATGTCCGAGTCTTGAGCTACATGCCAGTTTTCGCGGATTTCAAATCGGACATATATCAAGGTCTACAGAGGCGGGTGAACACGGCCATTTGGAATCTGGGAGCGGAGATTAGTGCGTGCTGCATCAACGTGCCCGAGGACTAGGGTTCGAGAGGGATAGGTGGCTTAAATGACTTTGGTTTAGATGTCAGGGGATAGCGCAGACGCAGTCCCTCCCTAACAAAAATTGCACGCCCGAGTCATCCACATTTGGGATGATCGCAAGGGTCAACCCAACCGTAGTGCAATGGAGGGGCCTCGCCCTGGGGGAAACACAGCATAGATCACGGTGTCTCCTGTGCCAGGTAAGTATCAGCTGCGGTGCCAGGCTATGTACAGCTTTTTTCACCACTGATGTGGTGTCAAAGTCGTACAACGGGGAATGTGTGTCCTTTGTCGGCCTCTCCTCCCACACGCACTGAGAACCTACATTGCTGATCGAGGGTGAGCGGCTTCAAGCAGAGAATTATTAAGAAAGGGGTCCAAAGCGAAAAAGAGGCAAATTTTGGGAGAGAAAAGGGTAGGCAGCGTAACAGAGGCACATATCCGCGTACATGGCGGATTCAGTGAGAAAGAGCGTCAGAAGCGAAAAAGAGGCGATTATTCACGTACATGTCAGATTCTGGTGGAAAAAAGGGTCGGAAGCGAAACAGAGGCACATCCCTAGTAGCAAGCCCGCACGGGGCCAATTTGGTTTTAGCTCGGATTGGCTGTTTGAAGTCGGGCAAAACTGAGCTGGGTTTCATGTTGGGCAGATGGCTGGGCTGAAGTGTGGCGCCGATCGGGCTGCCCATTTTGGGCTCAGATCAGTTTCAAAGCGGGCTGCCCGATTTGGGCTCAGATCAGTTTCAAAGAGGGCTACCCGCTTTGGGTTCAGGTTGGCCAGATGACAGGAAACCCGTCCAAAACCCGTTCTGAGCCCAATTCGGGCAGCCCACTTGGGGCCACACCAAAACCCAGTGCCCTAAACCGACGGGCGCCCGTCGGTTAGCCCACTCCAGGCCGATGAGGGCTGAGGTTGGGTTTGGACAGGGCAACTGGTCTAATAGTTCTGATGATTGACACCAGATGTCACTACTATACAATATCTAGAGTTTTCCAACAAAGCCAGATGAAATTGACATTATATAATAATACAATAAAATGTTAAAGTGATGTAGAATAGGAAACAATAAATAGATGTTCTCACAGTTTGGAAATTAGATAGGATATATATTTGAATGATGAAAAGGAGGTTCTCTCAGCAGCTATCCAGTGTAAACACTATTTCTGTGGCATTACAATCTTAATATAAGACTCATGTGCCCCATGTAGGTATGAACTATGGCTTTGAGGGCCAATGTGCACCATAGACACTTGTCTATGCTGCATGTGGCTCAAACCTGATGATAATAGGCCTGTTTGATACTTCCATTATTGGGTCGGAAGAGTATGATTATGCCTTGGGTTGATTAGCAGGACCTAGGATATCTGGTTCAACAAATACAAGAAATCATTGGAGAATGATTGAATAGATTCTAAAAACCCATAATTATCCGATCTTAGCCCGCTTTCAACCCGTCCAAAAACCGATCTAAGCCCGCTTTCAACCCGTCCAAAAACCGATCTGAACCCACTTTCAGCCCGTCCAAAAACCAATCTGATCCCAAAGTGGGAAGCCCGTCCAAAAACTGATCTGAGCCCAAAGTGGGCTTCCCGTCCAAAACCCGATCTGCGCCCAACATGGGAAGCCCGCACGGGGCCAGACCAAAGCCCAGTGCCCTAAACCGACGGGAGCCCGTCGGTTAGCCCACTCCGGGCCAGACTTGCAAACACAGTCTGGCCCCGTCCGGGGCCACAGTGTGTTTGCTACTAGGGATATCCACGTGCAGGGCTAATTTAGGGAGTAAAAAGGGTAGGCCGCGAAAAAGAGGCACAGATCTCCTTGCATGGCTGATTTGGGGAGAAAAAAGGGTCGGAAACCAAAAAAGTGGCACATATTCGCGTACATGGCAGATTTTGGATAAATAAAGGGTCGGAAGCGAAACAGAGGCACATATCCGCGTAGGTGGCGGATTTGGCGAGAAAAAAAGATCGGAAGTGAAAAAGAGGCACATTTCCGCGTACATGGCTGATTCAGGGAGAAAAAAGGGTCGGAAGCGAAAAAGAGGCACATATCCGCGTACCTGGCAAATTTTTGGAGAAAAAAGGGTCGGAAGCGAAAAAGGGGCACATATCCGCCTACATGGCTGACTTTGGGAGAATACAGGGTCGGAAGCGGAAAAAAGGGTCCAAAGCGAAAAAGAGGCATATATCCACGTACGTGGCGGATTACGGGAGAAAATAGGGTCGGAAACGAAAAAGAGGCACTGATCCGAGTACATGGCAGATTTGGGGAGGAAAAAGGGTCAGAAGCCAAAAAGATTTTGGGAGAAAAAAGGGTCGGAAGTGAAAAAGAGGCATATATCCGCGTACATGGCGGATTACGGGAGAAAATAGAGTCTGAAGCGAAAGAGAGGCACAGATCCGCGTACATAGCAGATTTCAGGAGTAAAAAGGGTCGGAAGCGAAAAAGAGGCACATGTCCGCGTACATGGGGGATTTGGGGAGTAAAAAGTGTCGGAAGCGAAAAAGAGGCACATATCCGCGTACATGGCTGATTTGAGGAGAAAAAAGGGTCGGAAGCAAAACAGAGGCACATATCCGCGTACATCGCAGAATTGGGGAGAAAATAGGGTCGGAAGCGAAAAAGAGGCACATATCTGGGTACATGGCAGATTTGGGGAGAAAAAAGGGTCGGAAGCGAAAAGAGGCACATATCAGGGTACATGGCGAATTTTGGGGAGTAAAAAGGGTTGGACGCATAAAAGAGGCACAGGTCCGTGTACATGGCAGATTTTGGGAGAAAAAAGGGTCAGAAGCGAAAAAGAGGCCCATAATTATCCCCGTACATGGCGGATTCGTTGAGAAAAAAGGGTCAGAAACAAAGAAAGAGGCACATATCAGCGTACATGGCAGATTTTGGATGAAAAAAGGGTTGGAAGCGAAACAGAGACACCTATCTGCTTACATGGCGGATTTGGCGAGAAAAAATGATCGGAAGCTAAAAAGAGGCACACTTCCGCTTACATGGCTGATACAGGGAGAAAAAAGAGTCGGAAGCGAAAAAGAACCACATATCCGCGTACATGGCGGATTTGGGGGGGGGAAAAAGGGTCGGAAGTGAAAAAGAGGCACATATCCGTGTGCATGGCAGATTTGGGGAGAAGAAAGGGTCGGAAGCGAAAAAGAGGCACAAATCCGGGTACATGGCGGATTTGGGGAGAAAAAATTGTCGGAAGCGAAGGAGGCACATATCTGCGTACATGGCAGATTTGGTGCGAAAAAAAGATCGGAAGCGAAAAAAGAGGCACATATCCGCGTACATGGCGGATTTGGGGAGTAAAAAGGGTCGAAAGCGAAAAAGAGGCACATATCCGCGTACATGGCTGATTTGGGGAGAAAAAAGGGTTGGAAGCGAAAAAGAGGCACATATCCGGGTATATGGCAGATTTGGGGACAAAAAAGGGTCGGAAGCGAAAAAGAGGCACATATCCGCGTACATAGCGGATTACGGAAGAAAAAAGGGTCGGAAGCGAAAAAGAAGCACATATCGGCGTACATGGCGGATTCAGGGAGAAAAAGGGGTCGGAAGCGAAAAAGAGGCACATGGTCGTGTACATGGCGGGTTACGGGAGAAAAAAGGGTCGGAAGCGAAAAAGAGGCACATATCCGCATACATGGCGGATTACGGGAGAAAAAAGGGTCTGGAGCGAAAAAGAGCCACATATCCGCGTACATGGCTGATTTGAGGAGAAAAAAAGGGTCGGAAGCGAAATAGAGGCACACTTCCGCGTACATGACAGAATTGGTGAGAAGAAAAGATCGGAAGTGAAATAGAGGCACACATCGGCGTACATGGCAGATTTGGGAAGAAAAAAGGGTGGGAAGCGAAAAAGATGCACATATCCGCGAACATGGCGGATTACGGGAGAAAAAAGGGTCGGAAGCGAAAAAAGGGCACATATCCGCGTACATGGTGGATTTCAGGAGAAAAAGGGGTCGGAAGCGCGAAAGAGGCACATGTCCGCGTACATTGCGGATTTGGGGAGTAAAAAGGGTCTGAAGTGAAAATGTTGCACATATCCGCGTACATGGAGGATTTCAGGAGAATAAAGGGTCGGAAGCAAAACAGAGGAACCTATTTGCAAACTTTGCGGATTAAGGGATTAAAAAAGGTGGGATGCAAAAAAGAGGCACAGATCAGCGTACATGGCAGAATTGGGGAGAAAAAAGGGTCGGAAGCGAAAAAGAGGCACAAAAATCACGTACATGGCGGATTTCAGGCGAAAACGGGGTCCGAAGCGCAAAAGTGGCATATATCTGCGTGCATGGCGGATTTGGGGAGAAGAAAGTGTTGGAAGGGAAAAAAAGCCACATATCCTTGTTCATGACAGTTTTGGGGAGTCAAAAGGGTCGGAAGCGAAAAAGAGGCCCATAATTATCCCCGTACATGGCGGATTCGTTGAGAAAAAAGGGTCAGAAACAAAGAAAGAGGCACATATTGGCGTACATGGTAGATTTTGGATGAATAAAGGGTTGGAAGTGAAACCGAGACACCTATCCGCGTACACGGCGGATTTGGCGAGAAAAAATGATCGGAAGCTAAAAAGAGGCACACTTCCGCTTACATGGCTGATTTGGGGAGAAAGAAGGGTGGGAAGCGAAAAAGAGGCACATATCCGCATACATGGAGGATTTGAGGAGAAAAAAGGGTCGGAAGCGAAATAGAGGCACACTTCCAGCGTACATGGCAGATTTGGTGAGAAGAAAAGATCGGAAGTGAAAAAGAGGCACACTGCCGCGTACATGGCAGATTTTGGGAGAAAAAAGGGTCGGAAGCGAAAAAGTGGCACAGATCCGCGTACATGGCGGATTACGGAAGAAAAAGGGGTCGGAAGTGAAAAAGAGGCACATATCTGCGTGCATGGCAGATTTGGGGAGAAGAAAGGGTCGGAAGCGAAAAAAGAGGCACATTTCCAGGTACATGGCGGATTTGGGGAGAAAAAAGGGTCAGAAGCGAAAAAGAGGCCCATAATTATCCCCGTACATGGCAGATTCGTTGAGAAAAAAGGGTCAGAAACAAAGAAATAGGCACATATCAGCGTACATGGCAGATTTTAGATGAATTAAGGGTTTGAAGCGAAACAGAGACACCTATCCTCGTACATGGCGGTTTTGGCGAGAAAACATGATCGGTAGCTAAAAAGAGTTGAGCTGATTCGGGGAGAAAGAAGGGTCGGAAGCGGAAAAGAAGCACATATCCGCGTACATGGCAGATTTGGGGGGGAAAAAGGGTCGGAAGCGAAAAAGAGGCACATATCCGCGTGCATGGCAGATTTGGGGAGAAGAAAGGGTCGGAAGCGAAAAAAGAGGCACATATCCAGGTACATGGCGGATTTGGGGAGAAAAAATGGTCGGAAGCGAAGGAGGCACATATCTGCGTACATGGCAGATTTGGTGAGAAAAAAAGATCTGAAGCAAAAAAGAGGCACATATCCGCGTCCATGGCGGATTTGGGGAGTAAAAAGGGTCGGAAGCGAAAAAGAGGCACATATCCGCGTACATGGCTGATTTGGGGAGAAAAAAGGGTCGGAAGAGAAAAATAGGCCCATATCCACGTACATGGCGGATTACGGAAGAAAAAAGGGTCGGAATCGAAAAAGAATCACATATCAGCGTACATGGCGGATTTCAGGAGAAAAAGGGGTCGGAAGCGAAAAAGAGGCACATGGTCGTGTACATGGCGGATTTGGTGAGTAAAAAGGGTCGGAAGCGAAAAAGAGGCACATATCCGCGTACATGACGGATCACGGGAGAAAATAGGGTTGGAAGCAAAAAAGAGGCACATATCCGCGTACATGGTGGATTTCAGGAGAAAAAGGGGTCGGAAGCGCGAAAGAGGCACATGTCTGCGTACATGGGGGATTTGGGGAGTAAAAAGGGTCTGAAGTGAAAACGAGGCACAGATACGCGTACATGGAGGATTTCAGGAGAATACAGGGTTGGAAGCAAAACAGAGGAACCTATTTGCAAACTTGGCGGATTAAGGGATTAAAAAAGGTGGGATGCAAAAAAGAGGCACAGATCAGCGTACATTGCAGAATTGGGGGGAAAAAAGGGTCAGAAGCAAAAAAAGAGGCACATATCCGCATACATGGCAGATTTTGGATGAATAAAGGGTCGGAAGTGAAAAAGAGGCACATATCCGGGTATATGGCAGATTTGGGGAGAAAAAAGGGTCGGAAGCGAAAAAGAGGCATATATCCGCGTACATGGCGGATTACGGAAGAAAATAGGGTCGGAAGCGAAACAGAGGCACATATCCACGTACATGGCGGATTTGGGGAGTAAAAAGGGTTGAAAGCCAAAAAGAGGCACATATCCGCGAACAAGCTGATTTGGGGACAAAAAAGGGTCAGAAGCGAAAAAGAGGCACACATGGGTGTACATGGCTGATTAAGGGGAGAAAAAAGGGTCGGAAGCGAAAAAGAGGCACACATACGCGTACATCGCAAAATTGGGGAGAAAAGAGCGTTGGAAGCAAAAAAGAGGCACATATCCGCGTACATGGTTGACTTGGGGACAAAAAAGGGTCAGAAGGGAAAAAGAGGCACATATTAGCGTCCATGGCGGATTTGGGGAGTAAAAAGGGTCGGTAGCGAAAAAGAGGCACATATCTGCGTACATGGCTGATTTGGGGAGAAAAAAGGGTCGGAAGCGAAAATGAGGCACATATCCGCGTACATGGCGGATTACAGAAGAAAAAAGGGTCGGAATAGAAGAAGAGGCACACATCGGCGTACATGGCGGATTTCAGGAGAAAAAGGGGTCCGAAGCGAAAAAGAGGCACATGGTCGTGTACATGGCGGATTTGGTGAGTAAAAAGGGTCGGAAGCGAAAAAGAGGAACATATCCGCGTACATGGCGGATCAGGGGAGAAAATAGGGTTGGAAGCGAAAAAGAGGCACATATCCGCGTACATGGTGGATTTCAGGAGAAAAAAGGGTCGGAAGCGCGAAAGAGGCACATATCCGCATACATTGCAGATTTTGGATGAATAAAGGGTCGGAAGTGAAAAAGAGGCACATATCCGGGTATATGGCAGATTTGGGGAGAAAAAAGGGTCGGAAGCGAAAAAGAGGCATATATCCGTGTACATGGTGGATTACAGAAGAAAATAGGGTCGGAAGCGAAACAGAGGCACATATCCGCGTACATGGCGGCTTTGGGGAGTAAAAAGGGTTGAAAGCCAAAAAGAGGCACATATCCGCTTACAAGCTGATTTGGGGACAAAAAAGGGTCTGAAGCAAAAAAGAGGCACACATCGGTGTACATGGCGGATTAAGGGGAGAAAAAAGGGTCGGAAGCGAAAAAGAGGCACATATGTGTGTACATCGCAGAATTTGGGAGAAAAAAGCGTTGGAAGCGAAAAAGAGGCACATATCCGCGTACATGGGTTGACTTGGGGACGAAAAAGGGTCCCGCGTACATGGCAGATTTGGTGAAAAAAATAGATCGGAAGCAAAAAAGAGGCACACTGCCGCGTACATGGCAGATTTGGGGAGAAAAAAGGGTCTGAAGCGAAAAAGAGGCACATAACTGCGTACATGGCTGATTTGATGAGAAAAAGGGTCGGAAGCGAAAAAGAGGCACATATCTGGGTATATGGCAGATTTGGGGAGAGAAAAGGGTAGGAAGCGAAAAAGAGGCACATATCCGGGTACATGGCGGATTACGGAAGTAAAAAGGGTCGGAAGCGAAAAAGAGGCACATAACTGCGTACATGGCTGATTTGAGGAGAAAAAAGGGTCGGAAGCGAAAAAGAGGCATATATCCGCGTACATGGCTGATTTGGGGAGAAAAGAGGGTCGGAAGCGAAAAAAAGGCACATATCCGCGTACATGGCGGATTACGGAAGAAAAAAGGGTTGGAGGCGAAAAAGAGGCACATATCGGCGTACATGGCGGATTTCAGGAGAAAAAGGGGTGGGAAGCGAAAAAGATGCACATGGTCGTGTACATGGCGGATTTGGTGCGTAAAACGGGTCGGAAGTGAAAAAGAGGCACAAAAATCGTGGACATGGCGGATTTCAGGAGAAAAAGCAGTCGGAAGCGAAAAAGAGGCATTTATCTGTGTGCATGGCGGATTTGGGGAGAAGAAAGGGTTGGAATGGAAAAAAAGCCACATATCCTTGTTCATGACAGTTTTGGGGAGAAAAAAGGGTCTGAAGCGAAAAAGAGGCACACTTCCGCGTACATGGCAGAGAAAAGGGTCGGAAGCAAAAAATAGGCTTATATCTGGGTACATGGCAGATTTGAGGAGAAAAAAGGGTCCGAAGCGAAATAGAGGCACACTTCCGCGTACATGACAGATTTAGTGAGAATAAAAGATCGGAAGCGAAAAAGAGGCACACTGCCGCGCACATGGCAGATTTGGGGAGAAAAAAGGGTCGGAAGCGAAAAAGAGGCACATATCCGCGTACATGGCAGATTACGGGAGAAAAAAGGGTCGGAAGCGAAAAAGAGGCAAATATCCGCGTACATGGTGGATTTCAGGAGAAAAAGGGGCAGAAGCGCGAGAGAGGCACATGTCTGCGTACATGGCGGATTTGGGGAGCAAAAAGGGTCTGAAGTGAAAAAGAGGCACATATCCGCGTACATGGCTGATTTGGGGAGAAAAAAGGGCTGGGGGCGAAAAATAGGCCCATATCCGCATACATGGCGGATTTTGGGAGGAAAAAGGGTCTGAAGCGAAAGGAGGCACACAACTGCGTACATGGCTGATTTGAGGAGAAAAAAGGGTCGGAAGCGAAAAAGAGGCACGTATCCGTGTGCATGGCAGATTTGGGGAGAAGAAAGGGTTGGAAGGGAAAAAAAGCCACATATCCTCATTCGTGGCAGATTTTGGGAGAAAAAAAGGTCGGAAGCAAAAAAGAGGCACATATCCGCGTACATGGCAGATTACGGGAGAAAAAAGGGTCGGAAGCGAAAAAGAGGCACATATCCGCGTACATGGAGGATTTTGGGAAAAAAAGGGTTGGAAGTGAAAAAGAGGCACATATGCACGTACATGGCTGATTTGAGGAGAAAATAGGGTCAGAAGCGAAATATAGGCTCACTTCCACGTACATGGCAGATTTGGTGAGAAAAAAAGATCGGAAGCGAAAAAGAGGCACACTGCCGCGTACATGGCAGATTTGGGAAGAAAAAAGGGTCGGAATCGAAAAAGAGGCACAAATCGCTAGAGAAAAAAAGATCAGAAGCGAAAAAGAGGCACATATCCGCGTACATGGCAGATTTGGGGAGTAAAAAGGGTCGAAATTGGAAAAAAAATCACATATCCGCGTACATGGCTGATTTGGGGAGAAAAAAGGGTCTGAAGTGAAAACGAGGCACATATCCGCGTACATGGAGGATTTTGGGAAAAAAAGGGTTGGAAGTGAAAAAGAGGCACATATGCATGTACATGGCTGATTTGAGGAGAAAATAGGGTCGGAAGCGAAATATAGGCTCACTTCCACGTACATGGCTGATTTGAGGAGAAAAAAGGGTCGGAAGCGAAAAAGAGGCACGTATCCGTGTGCATGGCAGATTTGGGGAGAAGAAAGGGTTGGAAGGGAAAAAAAGCCACATATCCTCATTCGTGGCAGATTTTGGGAGAAAAAAAGGTCGGAAGCAAAAAAGAGGCACATATCCGCGTACATGGCAGATTACGGGAGAAAAAAGGGTCGGAAGCGAAAAAGAGTCACATATCCGCGTACATGGAGGATTTTGGAAAAAAAGGGTCGGAAGTGAAAAAGAGGCACATATGCACGTACATGGCTGATTTGAGGAGAAAATAGGGTCGGAAGCGAAATATAGGCTCACTTCCACGTACATGGCAGATTTGGGAAGAAAAAAGGGTCGGAATCGAAAAAGAGGCGCAAATCGCTAGAGAAAAAAAGATCAGAAGCGAAAAAGAGGCACATGTCCGCGTACATGGCAGATTTGGGGAGTAAAAAGGGTCGAAATTGGAAAAAAAGGCACATATCCGCGTACATGGCTGATTTGGGGAGAAAAAAGGGTCGGAAGCAAAAAAGAGGCACATATCCGGGTATATGGCAGATTTGGGGAGAAAAAAGGGTCGGAAGCGAAAAAGAGGCACATATCCGCGTACATGGTGGATTTCAGGAGAAAAAGGGGTCGGAAGCGCGAAAGATGCACATATCAGCGTACATGGCGGATTTGGGGAGTAAAAAGGGTCTGAAGTGAAAACGAGGCACATATCCGCGTACATGGAGGACTTCAGGAGAACAAAGGGTCGGAAGCGAAAAAGAGGCACATGGTCGTGTACATGGCTGATTTGGTGAGTAAAAAGGGTCAGAAGCGAAAAAGAGGCACATATCCGCGTACATGGCGGATTACAGGAGAAAAAAGGGTCGGAAGCGAAAAAGAGGCACATTTCCGCGTACAAGGCGGATTACGGAAGAAAAAAGGGTTGGAAGCGAAACAGAGGCACATATCTGTGCACATGGCTGATTTGAGGAGAAAATAGGGTCGGAAGCGAAATAGAGGCACACTTCCGCGTACATGTCAGATTTGGTGAGAAAAAAAGATCGGAAGCGAAAAAGAGGCACAATGCCGCGTACATGGCAGATTTGGGAAGAAAAAAGGGTCGGAAGCGAAAAAGAGGCACATATCCGCGTACATGGTGGATTACGGGAGAAAAAAGGGTCGGAAGCGAAAAAGAGGCACATATCCGCGTACATGGTGGATTACGGGAGAAAAAAGGGTCGGAAGCGAAAAAGAGGCACATATCCGCGTACATGGTGGATTTCAGGAGAAAAAGGGGTCGCAAGCGCGAAAGAGGCACCTGTCTGCGTACATGGCTGATTTGGGAAGTAAAAAGGGTCTGAAGTGAAAACGAGGCACATATCCGCGTACATGGAGGATTTTGGCAAAAAAAGGGTTGGAAGTGAAAAAGAGGCACATATGCACGTACATGGCTGATTTGAGGAGAAAATAGGGTCGGAAGCGAAATATAGGCTCACTTCCACGTACATGGCTAATTTGAGGAGAAAAAAGGGTCGGAAGCGAAAAAGAGGCACGTATCCGTGTGCATGGCAGATTTGGGGAGAAGAAAGGGTTGGAAGGGAAAAAAAGCCACATATCCTCATTCGTGGCAGATTTTGGGAGAAAAAAAGGTCGGAAGCAAAAAAGAGGCACATATCCGCGTACATGGCAGATTACGGGAGAAAAAAGGGTCGGAAGCGAAAAAGAGGCACATATCCGCGTACATGGAGGATTTTGGGAAAAAAAGGGTTGGAAGTGAAAAAGAGGCACATATGCACGTACATGGCTGATTTGAGGAGAAAATAGGGTCGGAAGCGAAATATAGGCTCACTTCCATGTACATGGCAGATTTGGTGAGAAAAAAAGATCGGAAGCGAAAAAGAGGCACACTGCCGCGTACATGGCAGATTTGGGAAGAAAAAAGTGTCGGAATCGAAAAAGAGGCACAAATCGCTAGAGAAAAAAAGATCAGAAGCGAAAAAGAGGCACATATCCGCGTACATGGCAGATTTGGGGAGTAAAAAGGGTCGAAATTGGAAAAAAAGGCACATATCCGCGTACATGGCTGATTTGGGGAGAAAAAAGGGTCGGAAGCAAAAAAGAGGCACATATCCGGGTATATGGCAGATTTGGGGAGAAAAAAGGGTCGGAAGCGAAAAAGAGGCACATATCCGCGTACATGGTGGATTTCAGGAGAAAAAGGGGTCGGAAGCTCGAAAGATGCACATATCAGCGTACATGGCGGATTTGGGGAGTAAAAAGGGTCTGAAGTGAAAACCAGGCACATATCTGCGTACATGGAGGACTTCAGGAGAATAAAGGGTCGGAAGCGAAAAAGAGGCACATGGTCCTGTACATGGCTGATTTGGTGAGTAAAAAGGGTCAGAAGCGAAAAAGAGGCACATATCCGCGTACATGGCGGATTACGGGAGAAAAAAGGGTCGGAAGCGAAAAAGAGGCACATTTCCGCGTACATGGCGGATTACAGAAGAAAAAAGGGTTGGAAGCGAAACAGAGGCACATATCTGTGCACATGGCTGATTTGAGGAGAAAATAGGGTCGGAAGCGAAATAGAGGCACACTTCCGCGTACATGGCAGATTTGGTGAGAAAAAAAGATCGGAAGCGAAAAAGAGGCACAATGCCGCGTACATGGCAGATTTGGGAAGAAAAAAGGGTCGGAAGCGAAAAAGAGGCACATATCCGCGTACATGGTGGATTACGGGAGAAAAAAGTGTCGGAAGCGAAAAAGAGGCACATATCCGCGTACATGGTGGATTACGGGAGAAAAAAGGGTCGGAAGCGAAAAAGAGGCACATATCCGCGTACATGGTGGATTTCAGGAGAAAAAGGGTCCGAAGCGCAAAAGAGGCACAAGTCCGCGTACATGGCTGATTTGGGGAGTAAAAAGGGTCTGAAGTGAAAACGAGGCACATATCCGCGTACATGGAGGATTTTGGGAGAATAAAGGGTCGGAAGCAAAGCAGAGGAACCTATTTGCAAACTTGGCGGATTAAGGGATTAAAAAAGGTGGGATGCAAAAAAGAGGCACAGATCAGCTTACATGGCAGAATTAGGGAGAAAAAAGGGTCGGAAGCGAAAAAGAGGCATATATCCGCGCACATGGCGGATTACGGAAGAAAATATGGTCGGAAGTGAAACAGAGGCACATAACCGCGTACATGGCGGATTTGGGGAGTAAAAAGGGTTGAAAGCCAAAAAGAAGCACATATCCGCGTACAAGGTGATTTGGGGAGTAAAAAGGGTCTGAAGTGAAAAAGAGGCACATATCCGCGTACATGGCTGATTTGGGGAGAAAAAAGGGCTGGGGGCGAAAAATAGGCCGATATCCGCATACATGGCGGATTTTGGGAGGAAAAAGGGTCTGAAGCGAAAAAGAGGCACACAACTGCGTACATGGCTGATTTGAGGAGAAAAAAGGGTCGGAAGCGAAAAAGAGGCACGTATCCGTGTGCATGGCAGATTTGGGGGGAAGAAAGGGTTGGAAGGGAAAAAAAGCCACATATCCTCATTCGTGGCAGATTTTGGGAGAAAAAAAGGTCCGAAGCGAAAAAGAGGCACATATCTGCGTACATGGCAGATTACGGAAGAAAAAAGGGTCGGAAGCGAAAAAGAGGCACATATCCGCGTACATGGTGGATTTCAGGAGAAAAAGGGGTCGGAAGCGTGAAAGATGCACATATCAGCGTACATGGCGGATTTGGGGAGTAAAAAGGGTCTGAAGTGAAAACGAGGCACATATCCGCGTACATGGAGGATTTCAGGAGAATAAAGGGTCGGAAGCGAAAAAGAGGCACATGGTCGTGTACATGGCTGATTTGGTGAGTAAAAAGGGTCGGAAGCGAAAAAGAGGCACATATCCGCGTACATGGCGGATTACGGAAGAAAAAAGGGTTGGAAGCGAAACAGAGGCACATATCTGCGTACATGGCTGATTTGAGGAGAAAATAGGGTCGGAAGCGAAATAGAGGCACACTTCCGCGTACATGGCAGATTTGGTGAGAAAAAAAGATCGGAAGCGAAAAAGAGGCACAATGCCGCGTACATGGCAGATTTGGGAAGAAAAAAGGGTCGGAAGCGAAAAAGAGGCACATATCCGCGTACATGGTGGATTACGGGAGAAAAAAGGGTCGGAAGCGAAAAAACTGCACATATCCGCGTACATGGTGGATTACGGGAGAAAAAAGGGTCGGAAGCGAAAAAGAGGCACATATCCGCGTACATGGTGGATTTCAGGAGAAAAAGGGTCGCAAGCGCGAAAGAGGCACCTGTCTGCGTACATGGCTGATTTTGGAAGTAAAAAGGGTCTGAAGTGAAAATGAGGCACATATCCGCGTACATGGAGGATTTTGGGAAAAAAAGGGTTGGAAGTGAAAAAGAGGCACATATGCACGTACATGGCTGCTTTGAGGAGAAAATAGGGTCGGAAGCGAAATATAGGCTCACTTCCACGTACATGGCAGAATTGGGGAGAAAAAAAGATCGGAAGCGAAAAAGAGGCACACTGCCGCGTACATGGCAGATTTGGAAAGAAAAAAGGGTCAGAATCGAAAAAGAGGCACAAATCGCTAGAGAAAAAAAGATCAGAAGCGAAAACGAGGCACATATCCGCGTACATGGCAGATTTGGGGAGTAAAAAGGGTCGAAATTGGAAAAAAAGGCACATATCCGCGTACATGGCTGATTTGGGGAGAAAAAAGGGTCGGAAGCAAAAAAGAGGCACATATCCGGGTATATGGCAGATTTGGGGAGAAAAAAGGGTCGGAAGCGAAAAAGAGGCACATATCCGTGTACATGGCTGATTTGAGGAGAAAATAGGGTCGGAAGCGAAATAGAGGCACACTTCCGTGTACATGGCAGATTTGGTGAGAAAAAAAGATCGGAAGCGAAAAAGAGGCACAATGCCGCGTACATGGCAGATTTGGGAAGAAAAAAGGGTCGGAAGCGAAAAAGAGGCACATATCCGCGTACATGGTGGATTACGGGAGAAAAAAGTGTCGGAAGCGAAAAAGAGGCACATATCCGCGTACATGGTGGATTACGGGAGAAAAAAGGGTCGGAAGCGAAAAAGAGGCACATATCCGCGTACATGGTGGATTTCAGGAGAAAAAGGGTCCGAAGCGCAAAAGAGGCACAAGTCCGCGTACATGGCTGATTTGGGGAGTAAAAAGGGTCTGAAGTGAAAACGAGGCACATATCCGCGTACATGGAGGATTTTGGGAGAATAAAGGGTCGGAAGCAAAGCAGAGGAACCTATTTGCAAACTTGGCGGATTAAGGGATTAAAAAAGGTGGGATGCAAAAAAGAGGCACAGATCAGCTTACATGGCAGAATTAGGGAGAAAAAAGGGTCGGAAGCGAAAAAGAGGCATATATCCGCGCACATGGCGGATTACGGAAGAAAATATGGTCGGAAGTGAAACAGAGGCACATAACCGCGTACATGGCGGATTTGGGGAGTAAAAAGGGTTGAAAGCCAAAAAGAGGCACATATCCGCGTACAAGGTGATTTGGGGAGTAAAAAGGGTCTGAAGTGAAAAAGAGGCACATATCCGCGTACATGGCTGATTTGGGGAGAAAAAAGGGCTGGGGGCGAAAAATAGGCCGATATCCGCATACATGGCGGATTTTGGGAGGAAAAAGGGTCTGAAGCGAAAAAGAGGCACACAACTGCGTACATGGCTGATTTGAGGAGAAAAAAGGGTCGGAAGCGAAAAAGAGGCACGTATCCGTGTGCATGGCAGATTTGGGGGGAAGAAAGGGTTGGAAGGGAAAAAAAGCCACATATCCTCATTCGTGGCAGATTTTGGGAGAAAAAAAGGTCCGAAGCGAAAAAGAGGCACATATCTGCGTACATGGCAGATTACGGAAGAAAAAAGGGTCGGAAGCGAAAAAGAGGCACATATCCGCGTACATGGTGGATTTCAGGAGAAAAAGGGGTCGGAAGCGTGAAAGATGCACATATCAGCGTACATGGCGGATTTGGGGAGTAAAAAGGGTCTGAAGTGAAAACGAGGCACATATCCGCGTACATGGAGGATTTCAGGAGAATAAAGGGTCGGAAGCGAAAAAGAGGGACATGGTCGTGTACATGGCTGATTTGGTGAGTAAAAAGGGTCGGAAGCGAAAAAGAGGCACATATCCGCGTACATGGCGGATTACGGAAGAAAAAAGGGTTGGAAGCGAAACAGAGGCACATATCTGCGTACATGGCTGATTTGAGGAGAAAATAGGGTCGGAAGCGAAATAGAGGCACACTTCCGCGTACATGGCAGATTTGGTGAGAAAAAAAGATCGGAAGCGAAAAAGAGGCACAATGCCGCGTACATGGAGGATTTGGGGAGTAAAAAGGGTCTGAAGTGAAAACGAAGCACATATCTGCGTACATGGAGGATTTTAAGAGAATAAAGGGTCAGAAGCAAAGCAGGGGAACCTATTTGCAAACTTGGCGGATTGAGGGATTGAAAAATGTCGGATGCAAAAAAGAGGCACAGATCAGCTTACATGGCAGAATTGGGGAGAAAAAAGGGTCAGAAACAAAGAAAGAGGCACATATCCACGTACATGGCAGATTTTGGATGACTAAAAGGTTGGAAGCGAAACAGAGACATCTATCAGCGTACATGGCGGATTGGGGGAGAAAAAATGGTCGGAAGCGAAGGAGGCACATATCTGCGTACATGGCAGATTTGGTGAGAAAAAAAGATCAGAAGCGAAAAAGAGGCACATATCCGCGTACATGGCTGATTTGGGAGAAAAAAGGGTCAGAAGCGAAAAAGAGGCACATATCCGGTTGTTTGGCAGAATTGGGGAGAAAAAGGCGTTGGAAGAGAAAAAGTGGCACATATCTGCGTACATGGTGGATTTGGGTAGGAAAAAGGGTCGGAAGCGAAAAAGAGGCACATATCCGCGTACATGGCTGATTTCGGGAGAAAAAAGGGTCAGAAGCGAAAAGGGGCACATATCCGCGTACATGGCGGATTACGGAAGAAAAAAAGGGTCGGAAGCGGAAAAGAGGCACATATCCGGGTACATGGTGGATTTCAGGAGAAAAAGGGGTCGGAAGCGCGAAAGAGGCACATGTCCGCGTACATGGCAGATTTAGGGAGTAAAAAGGGTCTGAAGTAAAAACCAGGCACATATCTGCGTACATTGAGGATTTCGGGAGAATAAAGGGTCGGAAGCAAAACAGAGGAACCTATTTGCAAACTTGGCGGATTAAGGGATTCAAAATGGTGGGATGCAAAAAACAGGCACAGATCAGCGTACATGGCAGAATTTGGGAGAAAAAAGGGTCGGAGTGAAAAAAGAGGCACATATCCGCGTACATTGCAGATTTTGGATGAATAAAGGGTTGGAAGTGAAAAAGAGGCACATATCCGGGAACATGGCAGATTTGGGGAGTAAAATGGGTTGAAAGCCAAAAAGAGGCACATATCCGCGTACAAGCTGATTTGGGGACAAAAAAGGGTCGGAAGTGAAAAAGAGGCACACATCGGTGTACATGGCCGATTCAGGGAGAAAAAAGGGTCGGAAGCAAAAAAGAGGCACATATCCGCGTACATCGCAGAATTGGGGAGAAAAAAGCGTTGGAAGCGAAAAAGAGGCACATATCTGCGTACATGGTGGACTTGGGGAGGAAAAAGGGTCGGAAGCGAAAAAGAGGCACATATCCGGGTGCATTGCAGATTTGGGGAGAAGAAAGGGTTGGAAGCGAAAAAAAGCCACATATCTGGGTACATGGCAGATTTTGGGAGAAAAAAGGGTCAGAAGCGAAAAAGAGGCCCATAATTATCCCTGTACACGGCGGATTCGTTGAGAAAAAAGGGTCAGAAACAAAGAAAGAGGCACATATCCGCGTACTTGGCAGATTTTGGATGAATAAAGGGTTGGAAGCGAAACAGAGACACCTATCAGGGTACGCGGCGGATTTGGGGAGAAAAAATGGTCGGAAGCGAAAGAGGCACATACATGCGTACATGACAGATTTGGTGAGAAAAAAAGATCGGAAGCAAAAAAGAGGCACATATCCGAGTACATGGCGGATTTGGGGAGTAAAAAGGGTTGGAAATGAAAAAGAGGCACATATCGGCATACATGGCTGATTTGGGGAGAAAAAAGGGTCGGAAGCAAAAAAGAGGCATATATCCGCGTACATGGCAGATTTGGGGAGTAAAAAGGGTCTGAAGTGAAAACGAGGCACATATCCGCGTACATGGCAGATTTTGGATGAATAAAGGGTTAGAAGTGAAAAAGAGGCACATATCCGGGTACATGGCAGATTTGGGGAGTAAAAAGGGTTGAAAGCCAAAAACAGGCACATATACGCGTACAAGCTGATTTGGGGACAAAAAAGGGTCGGAAGTGAAAAAGAGGCACACATCGGTGTACATGGCGGATTCAGGGAGAAAAAAGGGTCGGAAGCGAAAAAGAGGCACATATCCGCGTACATCGCAGAATTGGGGAGAAAAAAGCGTTGGAAGAGAAAAAGAGGCACATATCCGCGTACATGGTGGACTTGGGGAGGAAAAAGGGTCGGAAGCAAAAAAGAGGCACATATCCGGGTGCATGGCAGATTTGGGGAGAAAAAAAGATCGGAAGCAAAAAAGAGGTACATATCAGCGTACATGGCTGATTTAGGGAGAAAAAAGGGTCTGAAGCGAAAAAGAGGCACATATCCGGGTATATGGCAGATTTGGGGAATAAAAGGGTCAGAAGCGTAAAAGAGGCACATATCCGGGTACATGGCGGATTACGGAAGAAAAAAGGGTCGAAAGCGAAAAAGAGGCACATATCCGCGTACATGGTGGGTTTCAGGAGAAAAAGGGGTCGGAAGCGCGAAAGAGGCACATGTCCGCCTACATGACGGATTTGGGGAGTAAAAAGGGTCTGAAGTGAAAACGAGGCACATATCCGCGTACATGGCAGATTTTGGATGAATACAGGGTCGGAAGTGTAAAAGAGGCACATATCCGGGTACATGGCAGATTTCGGGAGAAAAAAGGGTCGGAAGCAAAAAAGAGGCATATATCCGCGTACATGGCGGATTACGGAAGAAAATAGGGTCGGAAGCGAAACAGAGGCACATATCCGCGTACATGGCGGATTTGGGGAGTAAAACGGGTTGAAAGCCAAAAAGAGGCATATATCCTGTACAAGCTGATTTGGGGACAAAAAAGGGTCGGAAGTGAAAAAGAGGCACACATCGGTGTACATGGCGGATTCAGGGAGAAAAAAAGGTCGGAAGCAAAAAATTGGCACATGTCTGCGTACATCGCAGAATTGGGGAGAAAAAAGCGTTGGAAGAGAAAAAGAGGCACATATCTGCGTACATGGTGGACTTGGGTAGGAAAAAGGGTCAGAAGAGAAAAAGAGGCACATATCTGGGTGCATGGCAAATTTGGGGAGAAGAAAGGGTTGGAAGGGAAAAAAGCCACATGTCCGGGTACATGGCAGATTTTGGGAGAAAAAAGGGTCAGAAGCGAAAAAGAGGCCCAAAATTATCCCGTACATGGCGGATTTTGGATGAATAAAGGGTTGGAAGCGAAACAGAGACACCTATCAGCGTACATGGCGGATTTAAGGAGAAAAAATGGTCGGAAGCGAAAGAGGCACATATATGCGTACATGACAGATTTGGTGAGAAAAAAAGATCGGAAGCGAAAAAGAGGCACATATCCGGGTACATGGCTGATTTGGGGAGAAAAAAGGGTCAGAAGCGAAAAAGAGGCACATATCAGGGTATATGGCAGATTTGGGGAGAAAAAAGGGTCGGAAGCGAAAAGGGGCACATATCCGCGTACATGGCGGATTACGGAAGAAAAAAAGGGTCGGAAGCGAAAAAGAGGCACATATCCGGGTACATGGTGGATTTCAGGAGAAAAAGGGGTCGGAAGCGCGAAAGAGGCAATTGTCCGCGTACATGGCGGATTTGGGGAGTAAAAAGGGTCTGAAGTGAAAACAAGGCACATATCCGCGTACATGGAGGATTTCGGAAGAATAAAAGGTCGGAAGCAAAACAGGGGAACCTATTTGCAAACTTGGCGGATTAAGGGATTAAGAATGGTGGGATGCAAAAAACAGGCACAGATCAGCGTACATGGCAGAATTGGGGAGAAAAAAGGGTCGGAAGCGAAAAAAGAGGCACATATCCGCGTACATTGCAGATTTTGGATGAAGAAAGGGTTGGAAGTGAAAAAGAGGCACATATCCGGGAACATGGCAGATTTGGGGAGTAAAATGGGTTGAAAGCCAAAAAGAGGCACATATCCGCGTACAAGCTGATTTGGGGACAAAAAAGGGTTGGAAGTGAAAAAGAGGCACACATCGGTGTACATGGCGGATTCAGGGAGAAAAAAGGGTCGGAAGCGAAAAAGAGGCACATATCCGCGTACATCGCAGAATTGGGGAGAAAAAAGCGTTGGAAGCGAAAAAAAGGCACATATCCGCATACATGGTGGACTTGGGGAGGAAAAAGGGTCGGAAGCGAAAAAGAGGCACATATCCGGGTGCATGGCAGATTAAGGGAGAAGAAAGGGTTGGAAGGGAAAAAAAGCCACATATCTGGGTACATGGCAGATTTTGGGAGAAAAAAGGGTCAGAAGCGAAAAAGAGGCCCATAATTATCCCCGTACATGGCGGATTCGTTGAGAAAAAAGGGTCAGAAACAAAGAAAGAGGCACATATCCGCGTACTTGGCAGATTCTGGATGAATAAAGGGTTGGAAGCGAAACAGAGACACCTATCAGGGTACGCGGCGGATTTGGGGAGAAAAAATGACAGATTTGGTGAGAAAAAAAGATCGGAAGCGAAAAAGAGGCACATATCCGCGTACATGGGGGATTTGGGGAGTAAAAAGGGTCGGAAATGAAAAAGAGGCACATATCGGCATACATGGCTGATTTGGGGAGAAAAAAGGGTCGGAAGCAAAAAAGAGGCACATATCCGCGTACATGGCAGATTTTGGATGAATAAAGGGTTGGAAGCGAAACAGAGACACCTATCAGCGTACATGGCGGATTCGGGGAGAAAAAATGGTCGGAAGCGAAAGAGGCACATATATGCGTACATGACAGATTTGGTGAGAAAAAAAGATCGGAAGCGAAAAAGAGGCACATATCCGCGTACATGGCAGATTTGGGGAGTAAAAAGGGTCGGAAGCGAAAAAGAGGCACATATCCGCGTACATGGCTGATTTGGGGAGAAAAAAGGGTCAGAAGCGAAAAAGAGGCACATATCCGGGTATATGGCAGATTTTGGATGAATAAAGGGTCGGAAGTGAAAAAGAGGCACATATCCGGGTAGATGGCAGATTTGGGGAGTAAAAAGGGTTGAAAGCCAAAAACAGGCACATATACGCGTACAAGCTGATTTGGGGACAAAAAGGGTCGGAAGTGAAAAAGAGGCACACATCGGTGTACATGGCCGATTCAGGGAGAAAAAAGGGTCGGAAGCGAAAAAGAGGCACATATCCGCGTACATCGCAGAATTGGGGAGAAAAAAGCGTTGGAAGAGAAAAAGAGGCACATATCCGCGTACATGGTGGACTTGGGGAGGAAAAAGGGTCGGAAGCGAAAAAGAGGCACATATCCGGGTGCATGGCAGATTTGGGGAGAACAAAAGATCGGAAGCGAAAAAGAGGTATATATCAGCGTACATGGCTGATTTAGGGAGAAAAAAGGGTGTGAAGCGAAAAAGAGGCACATATCCGGGTATATCGCAGATTTGCGGAGAAAAAAGGGTCGGAAGCGTAAAAGAGGCACATATCCGCGTACATGGTGGATTTCAGGAGAAAAAGGGGTCGGAAGCGCAAAAGAGGCACATGTCCGCGTACATGGCGGATTTGGGGAGTTTAAAGGGTCTGAATTGAAAACAAGGCACATATCCGAGTACATGGCAGATTTTGGATGAATAAAGGGTCGGAAGTGAAAAAGAGGCACATATCCGGGTACATGGCAGATTTGGGGAGTAAAAAGGGTTGAAAGCCAAAAACAGGCACATATACGCATACAAGCTGATTTGGGGACAAAAAAGGGTCGGAAGTGAAAAAGAGGCACACATCGGTGTACATGGCGGATTCAGGGAGAAAAAAGGGTCGGAAGCGAAAAAGAGGCACATGTCCGCGTACATCGCAGAATTGGGGAGAAAAAAGCGTTGGAAGCGAAAAAGAGGCACATATCTGCGTACATGGTGGAGTTGGGTAGGAAAAAGGGTCAGAAGAGAAAAAGAGGCACATATCCGGATCACAGTCCCTTTCCCCAGTCAAAAAAGGGTCGGAAGCGAAAAAGAGGCACATGTCCGCGTACATCGCAGAATTGGGGAGAAAAAAGCGTTGGAAGCGAAAAAGAGGCACATATCTGCGTACATGGTGGAATTGGGTAGGAAAAAGGGTCAGAAGAGAAAAAGAGGCACATATCCGGGTGCATGGCAAATTCGGGGAGAAGAAAGGGTTGGAAGGGAAAAAAAGCCACATGTCCGGGTACATGGCAGATTTTGAGAGAAAAAAGGGTCAGAAGCGAAAAAGAGGCCCAAAATTATCCCCGTACATGGCGGATTCGTTGAGAAAAAAGGTCAGAAACAGAGAAAGAATCACATATCCGCGTACATGGCAGATTTTGGATGAATAAAGGGTTGGAAGCGAAACAGAGACACTTATCAGGGTACATGGCTGATTTGGGGAGAAAAAACGGTCGGAAGCGAAAGAGGCACATATATGCGTACATGGCAGATTTGGTGAGAAAAAAAGATCGGAAGCGAAAAAGAGGCACATATCCGCGTACATGGCGGATTTGGGGAGTAAAAAGGGTCGGAAATGAAAAAGAGGCACATATCCGCATACATGGCTGATTTGGGGAGAAAAAAGGGTCGGAAGTAAAAAAGAGGCATATATCCGCGTACATGGCGGATAACGGAAGAAAATATGGTCGGAAGCGAAACAGAGGCACATATCCGCGTACATGGCGGATTTTGGGAGTAAAACGGGTTGAAAGCCAAAAAGAGGCACATATCCGCGTACAAGCTGATTTGGGGACAGAAAAGGGTCGGAAGTGAAAAAGAGGCACACATCGGTGTACATGGCGGACTTGGGGAGGAAAAAGGGTCGGAAGCGAAAAAGAGGCACATATCCGGGTGCTTGGCAGATTTGGGGAAAAGAAAAGGTTGGAAGGGAAAAAAAGCCACATTTCCGGGTACATGGCAGATTTTGGGAGAAAAAAGGGTCAGAAGCGAAAAAGAGGCCCATAATTATCCCCGTACATGGCGGATTCGTTGAGAAAAAAGGGTCAGAAACAAAGAAAGGGTTGGAAGTGAAAATGAGGCACACATCGGTGTACATGGCGGATTCAGGGAGAAAAAAGGGTCGGAAGCGAAAAAGAGGCACATATCCGCGTACATGGCGGATTACGGAAGAAAATAGGGTCGGAAGCGAAACAGAGGCACATATCCGCGTACATGGCGGATTTGGGGAGTAAAACGGGTTAAAAGCCAAAAAGAGGCACATATCCGCGTACAAGCTGATTTGGGGACAGAAAAGGGTCGGAAGTGAAAATGAGGCACACATCGGTGTACATGGCGGATTCAGGGAGAAAAAAGGGTCGGAAGCGAAAAAGAGGCACATATCCGCGTACTTGGCAGATTTTGGATGAATAAAGGGTTGGAAGCGAAACAGAGACACCTATCAGAGTACGCGGCGGATTTGGGGAGAAAAAATGGTCGGAAGCGAAAGAGGCACATATATGCGTACATGACAGATTTGGTGAGAAAAAAAGATCTGAAGCGAAAAAGAGGTACATATCCGCGTACATGGCGGATTTGGGGAGTAAAAAGGGTCGGAAATGAAAAAGAGGCACATATCGGCATACATGGCAAAAAAGAGGCATATATCCGCGTACATGGCGGATTACGGAAGAAAATAGGGTCGGAAGCGAAACAGAGGCACATATCCGCGTACATGGCGGATTTGGGGAGTAAAACGGGTTAAAAGCCAAAAAGAGGCACATATCCGCGTACAAGCTGATTTGGGGACAGAAAAGGGTCGAAAGTGAAAATGAGGCACACATCGGTGTACATGGCGGATTCAGGGAGAAAAAAGGGTCGGAAGCGAAAAAGAGGCACATATCCGCGTACTTGGCAGATTTTGGATGAATAAAGGGTTGGAAGCGAAACAGAGACACCTATCAGGGTACGCGGCGGATTTGGGGAGAAAAAATGGTCGGAAGCGAAAGAGGCACATATATGCGTACATGACAGATTTGGTGAGAAAAAAAGATCGGAAGCGAAAAGTGGCACATATCCGCGTACATGGCGGATTTGAGGAGTAAAAAGGGTCGGAAATGAAAAAGAGGCACATATCGGCATACATGGCAAAAAAGAGGCATATATCCGCGTACATGGAGGATTACGGAAGAAAATAGGGTCGGAAGCGAAACAGAGGCACATATCCGCGTACATGGCGGATTTGGGGAGTAAAACGGGTTAAAAGCCAAAAAGAGGCACATATCCGCGTACAAGCTGATTTGGGGACAGAAAAGGGTCGGAAGTGAAAATGAGGCACACATAGGTGTACATGGCGGATTCAGGGAGAAAAAAGGGTCGGAAGCGAAAAAGAGGCACATATCCGCGTACTTGGCAGATTTTGGATGAATAAAGGGTTGGAAGCGAAACAGAGACACCTATCAGGGTACGCGGCGGATTTGGGGAGAAAAAATGGTCAGAAGCGAAAGAGGCACATATATGCGTACATGACAGATTTGGTGAGAAAAAAAGATCGGGAGGGAAAAAGAGGCACATATCCGCGTACATGGCGGATTTGGGGAGTAAAAAGGGTCGGAAATGAAAAAGAGGCACATATCGGCATACATGGCAAAAAAGAGGCATATATCCGCGTACATGGCGGATTACGGAAGAAAATAGGGTCGGAAGCGAAACAGAGGCACATATCCGCGTACATGGCGGATTTGGGGAGTAAAACGGGTTAAAAGCCAAAAAGAGGCACAAATCCGCGTACAAGCTGATTTGGGGACAGAAAAGGGTCGGAAGTGAAAATGAGGCACACATCGGTGTACATGGCAGATTCAGGGAGAAAAAAGGGTCGGAAGCGAAAAAGAGGCACATATCCGCGTACTTGGCAGATTTTGGATGAATAAAGGGTTGGAAGCGAAACAGAGACACCTATCAGGGTATGCGGCGGATTTGGGGAGAAAAAATGGTCGGAAGCGAAAGAGGCACATATATGCGTACATGACAGATTTGGTGAGAAAAAAAGATCGGAAGCGAAAAAGAGGCACATATCCGCGTACATGGCGGATTTGGGGAGTAAAAAGGGTCGGAAATGAAAAAGAGGCCCATATCGGCATACATGGCAAAAAAGAGGCATATATCCGCGTACATGGCGGATTACGGAAGAAAATAGGGTCGGAAGCGAAACAGAGGCACATATCCGCGTACATGGCGGATTTGGGGAGTAAAACGGGTTAAAAGCCAAAAAGAGGCACATATCCGCGTACAAGCTGATTTGGGGACAGAAAAGGGTCGGAAGTGAAAATGAGGCACACATCGGTGTACATGGCGGATTCAGGGAGAAAAAAGGGTCGGAAGCGAAAAAGAGGCACATATCCGCGTACTTGGCAGATTTTGGATGAATAAAGGGTTGGAAGCGAAACAGAGACACCTATCAGGGTACGTGGCGGATTTGGGGAGAAAAAATGGTCGGAAGCGAAAGAGGCACATATATGCGTACATGACAGATTTGGTGAGAAAAAAAGATCGGAAGCGAAAAAGAGGCACATATCTGCGTACATGGCGGATTTGGGGAGTAAAAAGGGTCGGAAATGAAAAAGAGGCACATATCGGCATACATGGCAAAAAAGAGGCATATATCCGCGTACATGGCGGATTACGGAAGAAAATAGGGTCGGAAGCGAAACAGAGGCACATATCCGCGTACATGGCGGATTTGGGGAGTAAAACGGGTTAAAAGCCAAAAAGAGGCACATATCCGCGTACAAGCTGATTTGGGGACAGAAAAGGGTCGGAAGTGAAAATGAGGCACACATCGGTGTACATGGCGGATTCAGGGAGAAAAAAGGGTCGGAAGCGAAAAAGAGGCACATATCCGCGTACTTGGCAGATTTTGGATGAATAAAGGGTTGGAAGCGAAACAGAGACACCTATCAGGGTACGCGGCGGATTTGGGGAGAAAAAATGGTCGGAAGCGAAAGAGACACATATATGCGTACATGACAGATTTGGTGAGAAAAAAAGATCGGAAGCGAAAAAGAGGCACATATCCGCGTACATGGTGGATTTGGGGAGTAAAAAGGGTCGGAAATGAAAAAGAGGCACATATCGGCATACATGGCAAAAAAGAGGCATATGTCCGCGTACATGGCGGATTACGGAAGAAAATAGGGTCGGAAGCGAAACAGAGGCACATATCCGCGTACATAACGGATTTGGGGAGTAAAACGGGTTAAAAGCCAAAAAGAGGCACATATCCGCGTACAAGCTGATTTGGGGACAGAAAAGGGTCGGAAGTGAAAATGAGGCACACATCGGTGTACATGGCGGATTCAGGGAGAAAAAAGGGTCGGAAGCGAAAAAATGGCACATATCCGCGTACTTGGCAGATTTTGGATGAATAAAGGGTTGGAAGCGAAACAGAGACACCTATCAGGGTACGCGGCGGATTTGGGGAGAAAAAATGGTCGGAAGCGAAAGAGGCACATATATGCGTACATGACAGATTTGGTGAGAAAAAAAGATCGGAAGCGAAAAAGAGGCACATATCCGCGTACATGGCGGATTTGGGGAGTAAAAAGGGTCGGAAATGAAAGAGAGGCACATATCGGCATACATGGCAAAAAAGAGGCATATATCCGCTTACATGGCGGATTACGGAAGAAAATAGGGTCGGAAGCGAAACAGAGGCACATATCCGCGTACATGGCGGATTTGGGGAGTAAAACGGGTTAAAAGCCAAAAAGAGGCACATATCCGCGTACAAGCTGATTTGGGGACAGAAAAGGGTCGGAAGTGAAAATGAGGCACACATCGGTGTACATGGCGGATTCAGGGAGAAAAAAGGGTCGGAAGCGAAAAAGAGGCACATATCCGCGTACTTGGCAGATTTTGGATGAATAAAGGGTTGGAAGCGAAACAGAGACACCTATCAGGGTACGCGGCGGATTTGGGGAGAAAAAATGGTCGGAAGCGAAAGAGGCACATATATGCGTACATGACAGATTTGGTGAGAAAAAAAGATCGGAAGCGAAAAGTGGCACATATCCGCGTACATGGCGGATTTGGGGAGTAAAAAGGGTCGGAAATGAAAAAGAGGCACATATCGGCATACATGGCAAAAAAGAGGCATATATCCGCGTACATGGCGGATTACGGAAGAAAATAGGGTCGGAAGCGAAACAGAGGCACATATCCGCGTACATGGCGGATTTGGGGAGTAAAACGGGTTAAAAGCCAAAAAGAGGCACATATCCGCGTACAAGCTGATTTGGGGACAGAAAAGGGTCGGAAGTGAAAATGAGGCACACATCGGTGTACATGGCGGATTCAGGGAGAAAAAAGGGTCGGAAGCGAAAAAGAGGCACATATCCGCGTACTTGGCAGATTTTGGATGAATAAAGGGTTGGAAGCGAAACAGAGACACCTATCAGGGTACGCGGCGGATTTGGGGAGAAAAAATGGTCGGAAGCGAAAGAGGCACATATATGCGTACATGACAGATTTGGTGAGAAAAAAAGATCGGGAGCGAAAAAGAGGCACATATCCGCGTACATGGCGGATTTGGGGAGTAAAAAGGGTCGGAAATGAAAAAGAGGCACATATCGGCATACATGGCAAAAAAGAGGCATATATCCGCGTACGTGGCGGATTACGGAAGAAAATAGGGTCGGAAGCGAAACAGAGGCACATATCCGCGTACATGGCGGATTTGGGGAGTAAAACGGGTTAAAAGCCAAAAAGAGGCACATATCCGCGTACAAGCTGATTTGGGGACAGAAAAGGGTCGGAAGTGAAAATGAGGCACACATCGGTGTACATGGCGGATTCAGGGAGAAAAAAGGGTCGGAAGCGAAAAAGAGGCACATATCCGCGTACTTGGCAGATTTTGGATGAATAAAGGGTTGGAAGCAAAACAGAGACACCTATCAGGGTACGCGGCGGATTTGGGGAGAAAAAATGGTCGGAAGCGAAAGAGGCACATATATGCGTACATGACAGATTTGGTGAGAAAAAAAGATCGGAAGCGAAAAAGAGGCACATATCCGCGTACATGGCGGATTTGGGGAGTAAAAAGGGTCGAAAATGAAAAAGAGGCCCATATCGGCATACATGGCAAAAAAGAGGCATATATCCGCGTACATGGCGGATTACGGAAGAAAATAGGGTCGGAAGCGAAACAGAGGCACATATCCGCGTACATGGCGGATTTGGGGAGTAAAACGGGTTAAAAGCCAAAAAGTGGCACATATCCGCGTACAAGCTGATTTGGGGACAGAAAAGGGTCGGAAGTGAAAATGAGGCACACATCGGTGTACATGGCGGATTCAGGGAGAAAAAAGGGTCGGAAGCGAAAAAGAGGCACATATCCGCGTACTTGGCAGATTTTGGATGAATAAAGGGTTGGAAGCGAAACAGAGACACCTACCAGGGTACGCGGCGGATTTGGGGAGAAAAAATGGTCGGAAGCGAAAGAGGCACATATATGCGTACATGACAGATTTGGTGAGAAAAAAAGATCGGAAGCGAAAAAGAGGCACATATCCGCGTACATGGCGGATTTGGGGAGTAAAAAGGGTCGGAAATGAAAAAGAGGCACATATAGGCATACATGGCAAAAAAGAGGCATATATCCGCGTACATGGCGGATTACGGAAGAAAATAGGGTCGGAAGCGAAACAGAGGCACATATCTGCGTACATGGCGGATTTGGGGAGTAAAACGGGTTAAAAGCCAAAAAGAGGCACATATCCGCGTACAAGCTGATTTGGGGACAGAAAAGGGTCGGAAGTGAAAATGAGGCACACATCGGTGTACATGGCGGATTCAGGGAGAAAAAAGGGTCGGAAGCGAAAAAGAGGCACATATCCGCGTACTTGGCAGATTTTGGATGAATAAAGGGTTGGAAGCGAAACAGAGACACCTATCAGTAGGGTGGACACTTGCATTTTACTAAATAAGAGCATGTATTCGTGTGTTGTTGCAAATCAAAGCTACGAGGATAAGGAATCCAGATCTATTTTCATTTTATCTCTATCATCAGCGGTTGCAATTCTATTAACAATTGAATATTTAGAAATTTAAGAAAGCACCTGTCAGAACTTCGCGAATTTGCACATTTATGCATTGCTTGTTGTAGACCAAGGCCTAATGATTGACAAAATGTGACTATAACTCCATTCTGTACTTTAGATGAAAGCTTACATTGCCAGGAATACATATCTGTACAGTTATTTATCATATTGTTATCGATTTAAGAAAAAAACGATTTTAAAGAATAAATATTTGTCAAGCATAAAATCTGATAATCTGTGAGAAATCACCGCGGATCACGGCCCTTAGGTATCACACATATTTGACACACATATATACACCAATATGTTCATGCTATATCCCATATTAAATCGATTAACATCAGGAACCCAGGTCTGCTTAAATTGAGTTTCCATCATTAGTGGTTAATATTTTGTTGAAAATTGAATATTTAAGAGAAATCTGAGTATTTATTAGCATTTACCGATCTACGTCAGCTTTGATAGGCCGAGACCGCAAACGATATAGCCATTTAGAGAATTGAACCATAAGTACTTGCTGTATATCAAATTAAAGCTAACATGTATGGCTATCATTTATAGCCAAATGGCAGGTTAATTGAGAGGTAACCAGGGTATTGAATGGTTTTCTGTGGATATTATAAATTTTTGTAGAATTAAAAAGTTTAAATATTAATGAAAATATTGTATGTAAGTATAACTTCATCTCAAAATCGGTAAAAATTGTGCATATATAATAGATAAAAGTAAACTTTTCTAGGCTAAATAGGGCCTTCTGATTTCATTAAGCAGGTGCCATTGAGGGCCAAACCATTCCTTCTGTGAGATATTTATTTCTGAACTAAATTCTGAGTATCTATTAGCATTTACCAGTCTACCGTTAGATTCGACAGGCCAAGACCGCAATCCATTTAGCCTTTTAGAAAATTGAACTATAATGTCATGCTGTACATCAAATTAAAGCAAAAATAAATGGCTATCATCTGGAGTCCAATAGCAGTCTAACTGACAGCGTACAAAAGTACTGAATAATTTTCTGTGGATCTTACAGAAATGAAAAGTTAAAATGATGATGAAAAAATTGTAGATAAGTAAACTTCACCTCAAAATCGTTCAAAATCGTGCATGTAGAATAGAAAAAAGTGAACTTTTCTAGACTATTTAGGACCTTCTAAATCCATCTAGAAGGTGCCATTTAGGGCCAAACCATTCCTTGGGTGTGTTATGTATTTTAAGGCAAATATAGAAAGTTTAGCTTGATTTTTGAAAAACTTAAAAATGTCACAGAAAAAATTTAAACATGCCAACATATAGCTCTAACTGTCTACAACAACCCCCTATAGAAGCACTTCCAAGATAGAGAGAGATTTAGATACTCTCTGACTTCAATCACTGAGTAGTATTTTCAGAACTGGCTGACTGTGTGGTATAAAAACGCTGCAGAACTCTGTGTTCCCCCAGTAATTTAACAGGGTTCCGCTTGTTATACAACATTATAGATTACATATATGGATAGATCACATAAAGAGCTATCCAGGAAGTATTTACTTTAGTCTGTGCGACCTTTTGGACCAGAGAAATTAATCTTTTCAAATGGGTCATTTAACATTGCGGCAGATACGGCCAGCGTGAGCGCCCGCAGGGATTGACCACCCTACTATCAGGGTACGCGGCGGATTTGGGGAGAAAAAATGGTCGGAAGCGAAAAAGAGGCACATATCCGCGTACATGGCGGATTTGGGGAGTAAAAAGGGTCGGAAATGAAAAAGAGGCACATATCGGCATACATGGCTGATTTGGGGAGAAAAAAGGGTCGGAAGCAAAAAAGAGGCACATATCCGGATACATGGCAGATTTTGGATGAATAAAGGGTTGGAAGCGAAACAGAGACACCTATCAGCGTACATGGCGGATTTGGGGAGAAAAAATGGTCGGAAGCGAAAGAGGCACATATATGCGTACATGACAGATTTGGTGAGAAAAAAAGATCGGAAGCGAAAAAGAGGCACATATCCGCGTACATGGCAGATTTGGGGAGTAAAAAGGGTCGGAAGCGAAAAAGAGGCACATATCTGCGTACATGGCTGATTTGGGGAGAAAAAAGGGTCAGAAGCGAAAATAGGCACATATCCGGGTATATGGCAGATTTTGGATGAATAAAGGGTTGGAAGTGAAAAAAAGGCACATATCCGGGTAGATGGCAGATTTGGGGAGTAAAAAGGGTTGAAAGCCAAAAACAGGCACATATACGCGTACAAGCTGATTTGGGGACAAAAAAGGGTCGGAAGTGAAAAAGAGGCACACATCGGTGTACATGGCCGATTCAGGGAGAAAAAAGGGTCGGAAGCGAAAAAGAGGCACATATCCGCGTACATCGCAGAATTGGGGAGAAAAAAGCGTTGGAAGAGAAAAAGAGGCACATATCCGCGTACATGGTGGACTTGGGGAGGAAAAAGGGTCGGAAGCGAAAAAGAGGCACATATCCGGGTGCATGGCAGATTTGGGGAGAACAAAAGATCGGAAGCGAAAAAGAGGTATATATCAGCGTACATGGCTGATTTAGGGAGAAAAAAGGGTGTGAAGCGAAAAAGAGGCACATATCAGGGTATATCGCAGATTTGCGGAGAAAAAAGGGTCGGAAGCGTAAAAGAGGCACATATCCGCGTACATGGCGGATTACGGAAGAAAAAAGGGTCGGAAGCGAAAAAGAGGCACATATCCGCGTACATGGTGGATTTCAGGAGAAAAAGGGGTCGGAAGCGCGAAAGAGGCACATGTCCGTGTACATGGCGGATTTGGGGAGTTTAAAGGTAGGGTGGTCAATCCCTGCGGGCGCTCACGCTGGCCGTATCTGCCGCAATGTTAAATGACCCATTTGAAAAGATTAATTTCTCTGGTCCAAAAGGTCGCACAGACTAAAGTAAATACTTCCTGGATAGCTCTTTATGTGATCTATCCATATATGTAATCTATAATGTTGTATAACAAGCGGAACCCTGTTAAATTACTGGGGGAACACAGAGTTCTGCAGCGTTTTTATACCACACAGTCAGCCAGTTCTGAAAATACTACTCAGTGATTGAAGTCAGAGAGTATCTAAATCTCTCTCTATCTTGGAAGTGCTTCTATAGGGGGTTGTTGTAGACAGTTAGAGCTATATGTTGGCATGTTTAAATTTTTTCTGTGACATTTTTAAGTTTTTCAAAAATCAAGCTAAACTTTCTATATTTGCCTTAAAATACATAACACACCCAAGGAATGGTTTGGCCCTAAATGGCACCTTCTAGATGGATTTAGAAGGTCCTAAATAGTCTAGAAAAGTTCACTTTTTTCTATTCTACATGCACGATTTGAACGATTTTGAGGTGAAGTTTACTTATCTACAATTTTTTCATCATCATTTTAACTTTTCATTTCTGTAAGATCCACAGAAAATTATTCAGTACTTTTGTACGCTGTCAGTTAGACTGCTATTGGACTCCAGATGATAGCCATTTATTTTTGCTTTAATTTGATGTACAGCATGACATTATAGTTCAATTTTCTAAAAGGCTAAATGGATTGCGGTCTTGGCCTGTCGAATCTAACGGTAGACTGGTAAATGCTAATAGATACTCAGAATTTAGTTCAGAAATAAATATCTCACAGAAGGAATGGTTTGGCCCTCAATGGCACCTGCTTAATGAAATCAGAAGGCCCTATTTAGCCTAGAAAAGTTTACTTTTATCTATTATATATGCACAATTTTTACCGATTTTGAGATGAAGTTATACTTACATACAATATTTTCATTAATATTTAAACTTTTTAATTCTACAAAAATTTATAATATCCACAGAAAACCATTCAATACCCTGGTTACCTCTCAATTAACCTGCCATTTGGCTATAAATGATAGCCATACATGTTAGCTTTAATTTGATATACAGCAAGTACTTATGGTTCAATTCTCTAAATGGCTATATCGTTTGCGGTCTCGGCCTATCAAAGCTGACGTAGATCGGTAAATGCTAATAAATACTCAGATTTCTCTTAAATATTCAATTTTCAACAAAATATTAACCACTAATGATGGAAACTCAATTTAAGCAGACCTGGGTTCCTGATGTTAATCGATTTAATATGGGATATAGCATGAACATATTGGTGTATATATGTGTGTCAAATATGTGTGATACCTAAGGGCCGTGATCCGCGGTGATTTCTCACAGATTATCAGATTTTATGCTTGACAAATATTTATTCTTTAAAATCGTTTTTTTCTTAAATCGATAACAATATGATAAATAACTGTACAGATATGTATTCCTGGCAATGTAAGCTTTCATCTAAAGTACAGAATGGAGTTATAGTCACATTTTGTCAATCATTAGGCCTTGGTCTACAACAAGCAATGCATAAATGTGCAAATTCGCGAAGTTCTGACAGGTGCTTTCTTAAATTTCTAAATATTCAATTGTTAATAGAATTGCAACCGCTGATGATAGAGATAAAATGAAAATAGATCTGGATTCCTTATCCTCGTAGCTTTGATTTGCAACAACACACGAATACATGCTCTTATTTAGTAAAATGCAAGTGTCCACCCTATTAAAGGGTCTGAAGTGAAAACAAGGCACATATCCGAGTACATGGCAGATTTTGGATGAATAAAGGGTCGGAAGTGAAAAAGAGGCACATATCCGGGTACATGGCAGATTTGGGAAGTAAAAAGGGTTGAAAGCCAAAAACAGGCACATAAACGCGTACAAGCTGATTTGGGGACAAAAAAGGGTCGGAAGTGAAAAAGAGGCACACATCGGTGTACATGGCGGATTCAGGGAGAAAAAAGGGTCGGAAGCCAAAAAGAGGCACATGTCCGCGTACATCGCAGAATTGGGGAGAAAAAAGCGTTGGAAGCGAAAAAGAGGCACATATCTGCGTACATGGTGGAGTTGGGTAAGAAAAAGGGTCAGAAGAGAAAAAGAGGCACATATCCGGATCACAGTCCCTTTCCCCAGTCAAAAAAGGGTCGGAAGCGAAAAAGAGGCACATGGGAGAAAAAAGCGTTGGAAGCAAAAAAAAAGGGACATATCAGCGTACATGGCTGATTTAGGGAGAAAAAAGGGTCTGAAGCGAAAAAGAGGCACATATCCGGGTATATGGCAGATTTGGGGAGAAAAAAGGGTCGGAAGCGTAAAAGAGGCACATATCCGCATACATAGAGGATTACGGGAGAAAAAAGGGTCGGAAGCGAAAAAGAGGCACAAATCCGGGTACATGGTGGATTTCAGGAGAAAAAGGGGTCGGAAGCGTGAAAGAGGCACATGTCCGCGTACAAGCAGAATTGGGGAGAGAAAAGGGTCGGAAGCAAAAAAGAGGCACATATCCGCGTACATGGCTGATTTTGGATGAATAAAGGGTCGGAAGTGAAAAAGAGGCACATATCCGGGTACATGCCAGATTTGGGGAGAAAAAAGGGTCAAAAGCAAAAAAGAGGCATATATCCGCGCACATGGCGGATTACGGAAGTAAATAGGGTCGGAAGCGAAACAGAGGCACATATCTGCGTACATGGCGGATTTGGGGAGTAAAACGGGTTGAAAGCCAAAAACAGGCACATATACGCGTACAAGCTGATTTGGGGACAAAAAAGGGACGGAAGTGAAAAAGAGGCACATGTCCGCATACATCGCAGAATTGGGGAGAAAAAAGCGTTGGAAGCGAAAAAGAGGCACATATCTGCGTACATGGTGGACTTGGGGAGGAAAAAGGGTCGGAAGCGAAAAAGAGGCACATATCCGGGTGCAAGGCAGATTTGGGGAGAAGAAAGGGTTGGAAGGGAAAAAAAGCCACATATCCGGGTACATGGCAGATTTTGGGAGAAAGAAGGGTCAGAAGCAAAAAAGAGGCCCATAATTATCCCCGTACATGGCGGATTCGTTGAGAAAAAAGGGTCAGAAACAAAGAAAGAGGCACATATCCGCGTACTTGGCAGATTTTGGATGAATAAAGGGTTGGAAGCGAAACAGAGACACCTATCAGGGTACGCGGCGGATTTGGGGAGAAAAAATGGTCGGAAGCGAAAGAGGCACATATATGCGTACATGACAGATTTGGTGAGAAAAAAAGATCGGAAGCAAAAAAGAGGCACATATCCGCGTACATGGCGGATTTGGGGAGTAAAAAGGGTCGGAAATGAAAAAGAGGCACATATCGGCATACATGGCTGATTTGGGGAGAAAAAAGGGTCGGAAGCAAAAAAGAGGCACATATCCGCGTACATGGCGGATGACGGAAGAAAAAAGGGTCGGAAGCGAAACAGAGGCACATATCCGCGTACATGGGGGATTTGGGGAGTAAAACGGGTTAAAAGCCAAAAAGAGGCACATATCCGCGTACAAGCTGATTTTGGGACAAAAAAGGGTCGGAAGTGAAAAAGAGGCACACATCGGTGTACATGGCGGATTCAGGGAGAAAAGAGGGTTGGAAGCGAAAAAGAGGCACATGTCCGCGTACATCGCAGAATTGGGGAGAAAAAAGCGTTGGAAGCGAAAAAGAGGCACATATCTGCGTACATGGTGGACTTGGGTAGGAAAAAGGGTCAGAAGAGAAAAAGAGGCACATATCCGGGTGCATGGCAAATTTGGGGAGAAGAAAGGGTTGGAAGGGAAAAAAAGCCACATGTCCGGATACATGGCAGATTTTGAGAGAAAAAAGGGTCAGAAGCGAAAAAGAGGCCAAAAATTATCCCCGTACATGGCGGATTCGTTGAGAAAAAAGGTCAGAAACAGAGAAAGAGGCACATATCCGCGTACATGGCAGATTTTGGATGAATAAAGGGTTGGAAGGGAAACAGAGACACCTATCAGGGTACATGGCGGATTTGGGGAGAAAAAATGGTCGGAAGCGAAAGAGGCACATATATGCGTACATGACAGATTTGGTGAGAAAAAAAGATCAGAAGCGGAAAAGAGGCACATATCTGCGTACATGGCGGATTTGGGGAGTAAAAAGGGTTGGAAATGAAAAAGAGGCACATATCCGCATACATGGCTGATTAGGGGAGAAAAAAGGGTCGGAAGTAAAAAAGAGGCATATATCCGCGTAAATGGCGGATTACAGAAGAAAATAGGGTCGGAAGCGAAACAGAGGCACATATCCGCATACATGGCGGATTTGGGGAGTAAACGTGAAAGCAAAAAAAAGGCACATATCCGCGTACAAGCTGATTTGGGGACAGAAAAGGGTCGGAAGTGAAAAAGAGGCACACATCGGTGTACATGGCGGACTCAGGGAGAAAAAAGGGTCGGAAGCGAAAAAGAGGCACATGTCCGCGTACATCGCAGAATTGGGGAGAAAAAAGCGTTGGAAGAGAAAAAGAGGCACATATCTGCGTACATGGTGGACTTGGGGAGGGAAAAGGGTCAGAAGAGAAAAAGAGGCACATATCCGGGTGCATGGCAAATTTGGGGAGAAGAAAGGGTTGGAAGGGAAAAAAAGCCACATGTCCGGGTACATGGCAGATTTTGAGAGAAAAAAGGGTCAGAAGCGAAAAAGAGGCCCAAATTATCCCCGTACATGGCGGATTCGTTGAGAAAAAAGGTCAGAAACAGAGAAAGAGGCACATATCCGCGTACATGGCAGATTTTGGATGAATAAAGGGTTGGAAGCGAAACAGAGACACCTATCAGGGTACATGGTGGATTTGGGGAGAAAAAATGGTCGGAAGCGAAAGAGGCACATATATGCGTACACGACAGATTTGGTGAGAAAAAAAGATCAGAAGCGAAAAAGAGGCACATATCCGCGTACATGGCGGATTTGGGGAGTAAAAAGGGTCGGAAATGAAAAAGAGGCACATATCGGCATACATGGCTGATTTGGGGAGAAAAAAGGGTCGGAAGCAAAAAAGAGGCACATATCCGCGTTCATGGCGGATGACGGAAGAAAAAAGGGTCGGAAGCGAAACAGAGGCACATATCCGCGTACATGGGGGATTTGGGGAGTAAAACGGGTTAAAAGCCAAAAAGAGGCACATATCCGCGTACAAGCTGATTTGGGGACAAAAAAGGGTCGGAAGTGAAAAAGAGGCACACATCGGTGTACATGGCGGGTTCAGGGAGAAAAGAGGGTTGGAAGCGAAAAAGAGGCACATGT
The DNA here is from genome assembly GCA_947462335.1 of Harmothoe impar. Lineage (NCBI taxonomy): Eukaryota > Metazoa > Annelida > Polychaeta > Phyllodocida > Polynoidae > Harmothoe > Harmothoe impar. Next base: position 51,716,249 of record OX381721.1, on the reverse strand, counting down.
CCGCGTACATCGCAGAATTGGGGAGAAAAAAGCGTTGGAAGCGAAAAAGAGGCACATATCTGCGTACATGGTGGACTTGGGTAGGAAAAAGGGTCAGAAGAGAAAAAGAGGCACATATCCGGCTGCATGGCAAATTTGGGGAGAAGAAAGGGTTGGAAGGGAAAAAAAGCCACATGTCCGGATACATGGCAGATTTTGAGAGAAAAAAGGGTCAGAAGCGAAAAAGAGGCCAAAAATTATCCCCGTACATGGCGAATTCGTTGAGAAAAAAGGTCAGAAACAGAAAAAGAGGCACATATCCGCGTACATGGCAGATTTTGGATGAATAAAGGGTTGGAAGGGAAACAGAGACACCTATCAGGGTACATGGCGGATTTGGGGAGAAAAAATGGTCGGAAGCGAAAGAGGCACATATATGCGTACATGACAGATTTGGTGAGAAAAAAAGATCAGAAGCGGAAAAGAGGCACATATCTGCGTACATGGTGGACTTGGGGAGGAAAAAGGCTCGGAAGCGAAAAAGAGGCACATATCCGGGTGCATGGCAGATTTGGGGAGAAGAAAGGGTTGGAAGGGAAAAAAAGCCACATATCCGGGTACATGGCAGATTTTGGGAGAAAAAAGGGTCAGAATCGAAAAAGAGGCCCATAATTATCCCCGTACATGGCGGATTCGTTGAGAAAAATGGGTCAGAAACAAAGAAAGAGGCACATATCCGCGTACTTGGCAGATTTTGGATGAATAAAGGGTTGGAAGCGAAACAGAGACACCTATCAGGGTAGGCGGCGGATTTGGGGAGAAAAAATGGTCGGAAGCGAAAGAGGCACATATATGCGTACATGACAGATTTGGTGAGTAAAAAAAGATCGGAAGCGAAAAAGAGGCACATATCCGCGTACATGGCGGATTTTGGATGAATAAAGGGTCGGAAGTGAAAAAGAGGCACATATCCGGGTACATGGCAGATTTGGGGAGAAAAAAGGGTCGGAAGCGTAAAAGAGGCACATATCCGCATACATAGAGGATTACGGGAGAAAAAAGGCTCGGAAGCGAAAAAGAGGCACATATCTGGGTACATGGTGGATTTCAGGAGAAAAAGGGGTCGGAAGCGTGAAAGAGGCACATGTCCACGTACAAGCAGAATTGGGGAGAGAAAAGGGTCGGAAGCAAAAAAGAGGCACATATCCGCGTACATGGCTGATTTTGGATGAATAAAGGGTCGGAAGTGAAAAAGAGGCACATATCCGCGTACATGGCTGATTTGGGGAGAAAAAAGGGTCGGAAGCAAAAAAGAGGCATATATCCGCGTACATGGCGGATTACGGAAGAAAATAGGGTCGGAAGCGAAACAGAGGCACATATCCGCGTACATGGCGGATTTGGGGAGTAAAACGGGTTAAAAGCCAAAAGAGGCACATATCCGCGTACAAGCTGATTTGGGGACAGAAAAGGGTCGGACGTGAAAAAGAGCCACACATCGGTGTACATGGCGGATTCAGGGAGAAAAAAGGGTCGGAAGCGAAAAAGAGGCACATGTCCGCGTACATCGCAGAATTGGGGAGAAAAAAGCGTTGGAAACGAAAAAGAGGCACGTATCTGCGTACATGGTGGAATTGGGTAGGAAAAAGGGTCAGAAGAGAAAAAGAGGCACATATCTGGGTGCATGGCAAATTTGGGGAGAAGAAAGGGTTGGAAGGGAAAAAAAGCCACATGTCCGGGTACATGGCAGATTTTGAGAGAAAAAAGGGTCAGAAGCGAAAAAGAGGCCCAAAATTATCCCCGTACATGGCGGATTCGTTGAGAAAAAAGGTCAGAAACAGAGAAAGAGGCACATATCCGCGTACATGGCAGATTTTGGATGAATAAAGGGTTGGAAGCGAAACAGAGACACTTATCAGGGTACATGGCTGATTTGGGGAGAAAAAACGGTCGGAAGCGAAAGAGGCACATATATGCGTACATGGCAGATTTGGTGAGAAAAAAAGATCAGAAGCGAAAAAGAGGCACATATCCGCGTACATGGCGGATTTGGGGAGTAAAAAGGGTCGGAAATGAAAAAGAGGCACACATCCGCATACATGGCTGATTTGGGGAGAAAAAAGGGTCGGAAGTAAAAAAGAGGCATATATCCGCGTACATGGCTGACTACGGATGAAAATATGGTGGGAAGCGAAACAGAGGCACATATCCGCGTACATGGCGGATTTTGGGAGTAAAACGGGTTGAAAGCCAAAAAGAGGCACATATCCGCGTACAAGCTGATTTGGGGACAGAAAAGGGTCGGAAGTGAAAAAGAGGCACACATCGGTGTACATGGCGGATTCAGGGAGAAAAAAGGGTCGGAAGCGAAAAAGAGGCACATGTCCGCGTACATCGGAGAATTGGGGAGAAAAAAGCGTTGGAAGCGAAAAAGAGGCACATATCTGCGTACATGGTGGACTTGGGTAGGAAAAAGGGTTTGAAGAGAAAAAGAGGCACATATCCGGATCACAGGCCCTTTCCCCAGTCAAAAAAGGGTCGGAAGCAAAAAAGAGGCACATATCCGCGTACATGGTTGAGTTGGGTAGGAAAAAGGGTCAGAAGAGAAAAAGAGGCACATATCCGGGTGCATGGCAAATTTGGGGAGAAGAAAGGGTTGGAAGGGAAAAAAAGCCACATGTCCGGGTACATGGCAGATTTTGGGAGAAAAAAGGGTCAGAAGCGAAAAAGAGGCCCAAAATTATCCCCGTACATGGGGGATTCGTTGAGAAAAAAGGGTCAGAAACAAAGAAAGAGGCACATATCCGCGTACATGGCAGATTTTGGATGAATAAAGGGTTGGAAGCGAAAAAGAGACACCTATCAGCGTACATGGCGGATTTGGGGAGAAAAAATGGTCGGAAGCAAAAGAGGCACATATATGCGTACATGACAGATTTGGTGAGAAAAAAAGATCGGAAGCGAAAAAGAGGCACATATCCGGGTATATGGCAGATTTGGGGAGAAAAAAGGGTCGGAAGCCTAAAAGAGGCACATATCCGCATACATAGAGGATTACGGGAGAAAAAAGGGTCGGAAGCGAAAAAGAGGCATATATCCGGGTACATGGTGGATTTCAGGAGAAAAAGGGGTCGGAAGCGTGAAAGAGGCACATGTCCGCGTACAAGCAGAATTGGGGAGAGAAAAGGGTCGGAAGCAAAAAAGAGGCACATATCCGCGTACATGGCTGATTTTGGATGAATAAAGGGTCGGAAGTGAAAAAGAGGCACATATCCGGGTACATGCCAGATTTGGGGAGAAAAAAGGGTCGAAAGCAAAAAAGAGGCATATATCCGCGTACATGGCGGATTACGGAAGAAAATAGGGTCGGAAGCAAAACAGAGGCACATATCTGCGTACATGGCGGATTTGGGGAGTAAAACGGGTTGAAAGCCAAAAAGAGGCACATATCCGCGTACAAGCTGATTTGGGGACAAAAAAGGGTCGGAAGTGAAAAAGAGGCACACATCCGTGTACAGGGCGGATTCAGGGAGAAAAAAGGGTCGGAAGGGAAAAAGAGGCACATGTCCGCGTACATCGCAGAATTTGGGAGAAAAAAGCGTTGGAAGCGAAAAAGAGGCACATATCTGCGTACATGGTGGACTTGGGGAGGAAAAAGGCTCGGAAGCGAAAAAGAGGCACATATCCGGGTGCATGGCAGATTTGGGGAGAAGAAAGGGTTGGAAGGGAAAAAAAGCCACATATCCGGGTACATGGCAGATTTTGGGAGAAAAAAGGGTCAGAATCGGAAAAGAGGCCCATAATTATCCCCGTACATGGCGGATTCATTGAGAAAAAAGGGTCAGAAACAAAGAAAGAGGCACATATCCGCGTACTTGGCAGATTTTGGATGAATAAAGGGTTGGAAGCGAAACAGAGACACCTATCAGGGTAGGCGGCGGATTTGGGGAGAAAAAATGGTCGGAAGCGAAAGAGGCACATATATGCGTACATGACAGATTTGGTGAGTAAAAAAAGATCGGAAGCGAAAAAGAGGCACATATCCGAGTACATGGCGGATTTTGGATGAATAAAGGGTCGGAAGTGAAAAAGAGGCACATATCCGGGTACATGGCAGATTTGGGGAGAAAAAAGGGTCGGAAGCGTAAAAGAGGCACATATCCGCATACATAGAGGATTACGGGAGAAAAAAGGCTCGGAAGCGAAAAAGAGGCACATATCCGGGTACATGGTGGATTTCAGGAGAAAAAGGGGTCGGAAGCGTGAAAGAGGCACATGTCCACGTACAAGCAGAATTGGGGAGAGAAAAGGGTCGGAAGCAAAAAAGAGGCACATATCCGCGTACATGGCTGATTTTGGATGAATAAAGGGTCGGAAGTGAAAAAGAGGCACATATCCGCGTACATGGCTGATTTGGGGAGAAAAAAGGGTCGGAAGCAAAAAAGAGGCATATATCCGCGTACATGGCGGATTACGGAAGAAAATAGGGTCGGAAGCGAAACAGAGGCACATATCCGCGTACATGGCGGATTTGGGGAGTAAAACGGGTTAAAAGCCAGAAGAGGCACATATCCGCGTACAAGCTGATTTGGGGACAGAAAAGGGTCGGACGTGAAAAAGAGCCACACATCGGTGTACATGGCGGATTCAGGGAGAAAAAAGGGTCGGAAGCGAAAAAGAGGCACATGTCCGCGTACATCGCAGAATTGGGGAGAAAAAAGCGTTGGAAACGAAAAAGAGGCACGTATCTGCGTACATGGTGGAATTGGGTAGGAAAAAGGGTCAGAAGAGAAAAAGAGGCACATATCCGGGTGCATGGCAAATTTGGGGAGAAGAAAGGGTTGGAAGGGAAAAAAAGCCACATGTCCGGGTACATGGCAGATTTTGAGAGAAAAAAGGGTCAGAAGCGAAAAAGAGGCCCAAAATTATCCCCGTACATGGCGGATTCGTTGAGAAAAAAGGTCAGAAACAGAGAAAGAGGCACATATCCGCGTACATGGCAGATTTTGGATGAATAAAGGGTTGGAAGCGAAACAGAGACACTTATCAGGGTACATGGCTGATTTGGGGAGAAAAAACGGTCGGAAGCGAAAGAGGCACATATATGCGTACATGGCAGATTTGGTGAGAAAAAAAGATCAGAAGCGAAAAAGAGGCACATATCCGCGTACATGGCGGATTTGGGGAGTAAAAAGGGTCGGAAATGAAAAAGAGGCACACATCCGCATACATGGCTGATTTGGGGAGAAAAAAGGGTCGGAAGTAAAAAAGAGGCATATATCCGCGTACATGGCTGACTACGGAAGAAAATATGGTGGGAAGCGAAACAGAGGCACATATCCGCGTACATGGCGGATTTTGGGAGTAAAACGGGTTGAAAGCCAAAAAGAGGCACATATCCGCGTACAAGCTGATTTGGGGACAGAAAAGGGTCGGAAGTGAAAAAGAGGCACACATCGGTGTACATGGCGGACTTGGGGAGGAAAAAGGGTCGGAAGCGAAAAAGAGGCACATATCTGGGTGCTTGGCAGATTTGGGGAAAAGAAAAGGTTGGGAGGAAAAAAAAAGCCACATTTCCGGGTACATGGCAGATTTTGGGAGAAAAAAGGGTCAGAAGCGAAAAAGAGGCCCATAATTATCCCCGTACATGGCGGATTCGTTGAGAAAAAAGGGTCAGAAACAAAGAAAGGGTCGGAAGTGAAAATGAGGCACACATCGGTGTACATGGCGGATTCAGGGAGAAAAAAAGGTCAGAAGCGAAAAAGAGGCACATATCCGCGTACATGGCGGATTACGGAAGAAAATAGGGTCGGAAGCGAAACAGAGGCACATATCCGCGTACATGGCGGATTTGGGGAGTAAAACGGGTTAAAAGCCAAAAAGAGGCACATATCCGCGTACAAGCTGATTTGGGGACAGAAAAGGGTCGGAAGTGAAAAAGAGGCACATATCCGCGTACATGGCGGATTTGGGGAGTAAAAAGGGTCGGAAATGAAAAAGAGGCCCATATCAGCATACATGGCAAAAAAGAGGCATATATCCGCGTAGATGGCGGATTACGGAAGAAAATAGGGTCGGAAGCGAAACAGAGGCACATATCCGCGTACATGGCGGATTTGGGGAGTAAAACGGGTTAAAAGCCAAAAAGAGGCACATATCCGCGTACAAGCTGATTTGGGGACAGAAAAGGGTGGGAAGTGAAAATGAGGCACACATCGGTGTACATGGCGGATTCAGGGAGAAAAAAGGGTCGGAAGCGAAAAAGAGGCACATATCCGCGTACTTGGCAGATTTTGGATGAATAAAGGGTTGGAAGCGAAACAGAGACACCTATCAGGGTACGCGGCGGATTTGGGGAGAAAAAATGGTCGGAAGCGAAAGAGGCACATATATGCGTACATGACAGATTTGGTGAGAAAAAAAGATCGGAAGCGAAAAAGAGGCACATATCCGCGTACATGGCGGATTTGGGGAGTAAAAAGGGTCGGAAATGAAAAAGAGGCACATATCGGCATACATGGCAAAAAAGAGGCATATATCCGCGTACATGGCGGATTACGGAAGAAAATAGGGTCGGAAGCGAAACAGAGGCACATATCCGCGTACATGGCGGATTTGGGGAGTAAAACGGGTTAAAAGCCAAAAAGAGGCACATATCCGTGTACAAACTGATTTGGGGACAGAAAAGGGTCGGAAGTGAAAATGAGGCACACATCGGTGTACATGGCGGATTCAGGGAGAAAAAAGGGTCGGAAGCGAAAAAGAGGCACATATCCGCGTACTTGGCAGATTTTGGATGAATAAAGGGTTGGAAGCGAAACAGAGACACCTATCAGGGTACGCGGCGGATTTGGGGAGAAAAAATGGTCGGAAGCGAAAGAGGCACATATATGCGTACATGACAGATTTGGTGAGAAAAAAAGATCGGAAGCGAAAAAGAGGCACATATCCGCGTACATGGCGGATTTGGGGAGTAAAAAGGGTCGGAAATGAAAAAGAGGCACATATCGGCATACATGGCAAAAAAGAGGCATATATCCGCGTACATGGCGGATTACGGAAGAAAATAGGGTCGGAAGCGAAACAGAGGCACACGTACATGGCGGATTTGGGGAGTAAAACGGGTTAAAAGCCAAAAAGAGGCACATATCGGCGTACAAGCTGATTTGGGGACAGAAAAGGGTCGGAAGTGAAAATGAGGCACACATCGGTGTACATGGTGGATTCAGGGAGAAAAAAGGGTCGGAAGCGAAAAAGAGGCACATATCCGCGTACTTGGCAGATTTTGGATGAATAAAGGGTTGGAAGCGAAACAGAGACACCTATCAGGGTACGCGGCGGATTTGGGGAGAAAAAATGGTCGGAAGCGAAAGAGGCACATATATGCGTACATGACAGATATGGTGAGAAAAAAAGATCGGAAGCGAAAAAGAGGCACATATCCGCGTACATGGCGGATTTGGGGAGTAAAAAGGGTCGGAAATGAAAAAGAGGCACATATCTGCATACATGGCAAAAAAGAGGCATATGTCCGCATACGTGGCGGATTACGGAAGAAAATAGGGTCGGAAGCGAAACAGAGGCACATATCCGCTTACATGGCGGATTTGGGGAGTAAAACGGGTTAAAAGCCAAAAAGAGGCACATATCCGCGTACAAGCTGATTTGGGGACAGAAAAGGGTCGGAAGTGAAAATGAGGCACACATCGGTGTACATGGCGGATTCAGGGAGAAAAAAGGGTCGGAAGCGAAAAAGAGGCACATATCCGCGTACTTGGCAGATTTTGGATGAATAAAGGGTTGGAAGCGAAACAGAGACACCTATCAGGGTACGCGGCGGATTTGGGGAGAAAAAATGGTCGGAAGCGAAAGAGGCACATATATGCGTACATGACAGATTTGGTGAGAAAAAAAGTTCGGGAGCGAAAAAGAGGCACATATCCGCGTACATGGCGGATTTGGGGAGTAAAAAGGGTCGGAAATGAAAAAGAGGCACATATCGGCATACATGGCAAAAAAGAGGCATATATCCGCGTACATGGCGGATTACGGAACAAAATAGGGTCGGAAGCGAAACAGAGGCACATATCCACGTACATGGCGGATTTGGGGAGTAAAACGGGTTAAAAGCCAAACAGAGGCACATATCCGCGTACAAGCTGATTTGGGGACAGAAAAGGGTCGGAAGCGAAAAAGAGGCACATGTCTGCGTACATGGTGGACTTGGGTAGGAAAAACGGTCAGAAGAGAAAAAGGGGCACATATCCGGGTGCATGGCAAATTTGGGGAGAAGAAAGGGTTGGAAGGGAAAAAAAGCCACATGTCCGGGTACATGGCAGATTTTGAGAGAAAAAAGGGTCAGAAGCGAAAAAGAGGCCCAAAATTATCCCCGTACATGGCGGATTCGTTGAGAAAAAAGGTCAGAAACAGAGAAAGAGGCACATATCCACGTACATGGCAGATTTTGGATGAATAAAGGGTTGGAAGCGAAACAGAGAGACCTATCAGGGTACATGGCGGATTTGGGGAGAAAAAATGGTCGGAAGCGAAAGAGGCACATATATGCGTACATGACAGATTTGGTGAGAAAAAAAGATCAGAAGGGAAAAAGAGGCACATATCCACGTACATGGCGGATTTGGGGAGTAAAAAGGGTCGGAAATGAAAAAGAGGCACATATCCGCATACATGGCTGATTTGTGGAGAAAAAAGGGTCGAAAGCAAAAAAGAGGCATATATCCGCATACATAGAGGATTACGGGAGAAAAAAGGGTCGGAAGCGAAAAAGAGGCACATATCCGGGTACATGGTGGATATCAGGAGAAAAAGGGGTCGGAAGCGTGACAGAGGCACATGTCCGCGTACCAGCAGAATTGCGGAGAGAAAAGGGTCGGAAGCAAAAAAGAGGCACATATCCGCGTACATGGCTGATTTTGGATGAATAAAGGGTCGGAAGTGAAAAAGAGGCACATATCCGGGTACATGGCAGATTTGGGGAGAAAAAAGGGTCGGAAGCAAAAAAGAGGCATATATCCGCGTACATGGCGGATTACGGAAGAAAATAGGGTCGGAAGCGAAACAGAGGCACATATCTGCGTACATGGCGGATTTGGGGAGTAAAACGGGTTGAAAGCCAAAAAGAGGCACATATCCGCGTACAAGCTGATTTGGGGACAAAAAAGGGTCGGAAGTGAAAAAGAGGCACACATCGGTGTACAGGGCGGATTCAGGGAGAAAAAAGGGTCGGAAGCGAAAAAGAGGCACATGTCCGCATACATCGCAGAATTGGGGAGAAAAAAGCGTTGGAAGCGAAAAAGAGGCACATATCTGCGTACATGGTGGACTTGGGGAGGAAAAAGGGTCGGAAGCGAAAAAGAGGCACATATCCGGGTGCATGGCAGATTTGGGGAGAAGAAAGGGTTGGAAGGGAAAAAAAGCCACATATCCGGGTACATGGCAGATTTTGGGAGAAAAAAGGGTCAGAAGCGAAAAAGAGGCCCATAATTATCCCCGTACATGGCGGATTCGTTGAGAAAAAAGGGTCAGAAACAAAGAAAGAGGCACATATCCGCGTACTTGGCAGATTTTGGATGAATAAAGGGTTGGAAGCGAAACAGAGACACCTATCAGGGTACGCGGCAGATTTGGGGAGAAAAAAGGGTCGGAAGCGAAAGAGGCACATATATGCATACATGACAGATTTGGTGAGAAAAAAAGATCGGAAGCGAAAAAGAGGCACATATCCGCGTACATGGCTGATTTGGGGAGAAAAAAAGGGTCGGAATCAAAAAAGAGGCATATATCCGCGTACATGGCGGATTACGGAAGAAAATAGGGTCGGAAGCGAAACAAAGGCACATATCCGCGTACATGGCGGATTTGGGGAGTAAAACGGGTTAAAAGCCAAAAAGAGGCACATATCCGCATACAAGCTGATTTGGGGACAGAAAAGGGTCGGAAGTGAAAAAGAGGCACACATCGGTGTACATGGTGGATTCAGGGAGAAAAAAGGGTCGGAAGCGAAAAAGAGGCGAATGTCCGCGTACATCGCAAAATTGGGGAGAAAAAAGCGTTGGAAGCGAAAAAGAGGCACATATCTGCATACATGGTGGACTTGGGTAGGAAAAAGGGTCAGAAGAGAAAAAGAGGCACATATCCGGGTGCATGGCAAATTTGGGGAGAAGAAAGTGTTGGAAGGGAAAAAAGCCACATGTCCGGGTACATGGCAGATTTTGAGAGAAAAAAGGGTCAGAAGCGAAAAAGAGGCCCAAAATTATCCCCGTACATGGCGGATTCGTTGAGAAAAAAGGTCAGAAACAGAGAAAGAGGCACATATCCGCGTACATGGCAGATTTTGGATGAATAAAGGGTTGGAAGCGAAACAGAGACACCTATCAGGGAACATGGCGGATTTGGGGAGAAAAAATGGTCGGAATCGAAAGAGGCACATATATGCGTACATGACAGATTTGGTGAGAAAAAAAGATCAGAAGCGAAAAAGAGGCACATATCCGCGTACATGGCTGATTTGGGGAGAAAAAAGGGTCTGAAGCAAAAAAGAGGCATATATCCGCGTACATGGCGGATTACGGAAGAAAATAGGGTCGGAAGCGAAACAGAGGCACATATCCGCGTACATGGCGGATTTGGGGAGTAAAACGGGTTAAAAGCCAAAAAGAGGAACATATCCGCGTACAAGCTGATTTGGGGACAGAAAAGGGTCGGAAGTGAAAAAGAGGCACACATCGGTGTACATGGCAGATTTTGGATGAATAAAGGGTTGGAAGCGAAACAGAGACACCTATCAGGGTACGCGGCGGATTTGGGGAGAAAAAATGGTCGGAAGCGAAAGAGGCACATATATGCTTACATGACAGATTTGGTGAGAAAAAAAGATCGGAAGCTAAAAAGAGGCACATATCAGCGTACATGGCTGATTTGGGGAGAAAAAAGGGTCGGAAGCAAAAAAGAGGCATATATCCGCGTACACTGCGGATTACGGAAGAAAATAGGGTTGGAAGCGAAACAGAGGCACATATCCGCGTACATGGCGGATTTGGGGAGTAAAACGGGTTAAAAGCCAAAAAGAGGCACATATCCGCATACAAGCTGATTTGGGGACAGAAAAGGGTCGGAAGTGAAAAAGAGGCACACATCGGTGTACATGGCGGATTCAAGGAGAAAAAAGGGTCGGAAGCGAAAAGCGTACATCGCAAAATTGGGGAGAAAAAAGCGTTGGAAGCGAAAAAGAGGCACATATCTGCATACATGGTGGACTTGGGTAGGAAAAAGGGTCAGAAGAGAAAAAGAGGCGAATGTCCGCGTACATCGCAAAATTGGGGAGAAAAAAGCGTTGGAAGCGAAAAAGAGGCACATATCTGCATACATGGTGGACTTGGGTAGGAAAAAGGGTCAGAAGAGAAAAAGAGGCACATATCCGGGTGCATGGCAAATTTGGGGAGAAGAAAGGGTTGGAAGGGAAAAAAGCCACATGTCCGGGTACATGGCAGATTTTGAGGAAGGGTCAGAAGCGAAAACGAGGCCCAAAATTATCCCCGTACATGGCGGATTCGTTGAGAAAAAAGGTCAGAAACAGAGAAAGAGGCACATATCCGCGTACATGGCAGATTTTGGATGAATAAAGGGTTGGAAGCGAAACAGAGACACCTATCAGGGTACATGGCGGATTTGGGGAGAAAAAATGGTCGGAAGTGAAAGAGGCACATATATGCGTACATGACAGATTTGGTGAGAAAAAAAGATCAGAAGCGAAAAAGAGGCACATATCCGCGTACATGGCGGATTTGGGGAGTAAAAAGGGTCGGAAATGAAAAAGAAGCACATATCCGCATACATGGCTGATTTGGGGAGAAAAAAGGGTCGGAAGTAAAAAAGAGGCATATATCCGCGTACATGGCGGATTTCAGAAGAAAATAGGGTAGGAAGCGAAACAGAGGCACATATCCGCGTACATGGCGGATTTGGGGAGTAAAACGGGTTGAAAGCCAAAAAGAGGCACATATCCGCGTACAAGCTGATTTGGGGACAGAAAAGGGTCGGAAGTGAAAAAGAGGCACACATCGGTGTACATGGCGGATTCAGGGAGAAAAAAGGGTCGGAAGCGAAAAAGAGGCACATGTCCGCGTACATCGCAGAATTGGGGAGAAAAATGTGTTGGAAGCGAAAAAGAGGCACATATTTGCGTACATGGTGGAGTTGGGTAGGAAAAAGGGTCAGAAGAGAAAAAGAGGCACATATCCGGATCACAGTCCATTTCGCCAGTCAAAAAAGGGTCGGAAGCGAAAAAGAGGCACATGTCCGCGTACATGGCAGATTTGGGGAGTAAAAAGGGTCAGAAGCGAAAAAGAGGCACATATCCGCGTACATGGCTGATTTGGGGAGAAAAAAGGGTTGGAAGGGAAAAAAAGCCACATATCCGGGTACATGGCAGATTTTGGGAGAAAAAAGGGTCAGAAGCGAAAAAGAGGCCCATAATTATCCCCGTACATGGCGGATTCGTTGAGAAAAAAGGGTCAGAAACAAAGAAAGAGGCACATATCCGCGTACTTGGCAGATTTTGGATGAATAAAGGGTTGGAAGCGAAACAGAGACACCTATCAGGGTACGCGGCGGATTTGGGGAGAAAAAATGGTCGGAAGCGAAAGAGGCACATATATGCGTACATGACAGATTTGGTGAGAAAAAAAGATCGGAAGCGAAATAGAGGCACATATCCGCGTACATTGCGGATTTGGGGAGTAAAAAGGGTCGGAAATGAAAAAGAGGCAAATATCGGCATACATGGCTGATTTCGGGAGAAAAAAGGGTCGGAAGCAAAAAAGAGGCATATATCCGCGTACATGGCGGATTACGGAAGATAATAGGGTCGGAAGCGAAACAGAGGCACATATCCGCGTACATGGCGGATTTGGGGAGTAAAACGGGTTAAAAGCCAAAAAGAGGCACATATCCGCGTACAAGCTGATTTGGGGACAGAAAAGGGTCGGAAGTGAAAAAGAGGCACACATCGGTGTACATGGCGGATTCAGGGAGAAAAAAGGGTCGGAAGCGAAAAAGAGGCGAATGTCCGCGTACATCGCAAAATTGGGGAGAAAAAAGCGTTGGAAGCGAAAAAGAGGCACATATCTGCGTACATGGTGGACTTGGGTAGGAAAAAGGGTCAGAAGAGAAAAAGAGGCACATATCCGGGTGCATGGCAAATTTGGGGAGAAGAAAGGGTTGGAAGGGAAAAAAGCCATATGTCCGGGTACATGGCAGATTTTTAGAGAAAAAAGGGTCAGAAGCGAAAAAGAGGCCCAAAATTATCCCCGTACATGGCGGATTTGTTGAGAAAAAAGGTCAGAAACAGAGAAAGAGGCACATATCCGCGTACATGGCAGATTTTGGATGAATAAAGGGTTGGAAGCGAAACAGAGAGACCTATCAGGGTACATGGCGGATTTGGGGAGAAAAAATGGTCGGAAGCGAAAGAGGCACATATATGCGTACATGACAGATTTGGTGAGAAAAAAAGATCAGAAGCGAAAAAGAGGCACATATCCGCGTACATGGCGGATTTGGGGAGTAAAAAGGGTCGAAAATGAAAAAGAGGCACATATCCGCATATATGGCTGATTTGGGGAGAAAAAAGGGTCGGAAGCAAAAAAGAGGCATATATCCGCGTACATGGCGGATTACAGAAGAAAAAAGGGTAGGAAGCGAAACAGAGGCACATATCCGCGTACATCGGATTTGGGGAGTAAAACGGGTTGAAAGCCAAAAAGAGGCACATATCCGCGTACAAGCTGATTTGGGGACAGAAAAGGGTCGGAAGTGAAAAAGAGGCACACATCGGTGTACATGGCGGATTCAGGGAGAAAAAAGGGTCGGAAGGGAAAAAGAGGCACATGTCCGCGTACATCGCAGAATTGGGGAGAAAAATGTGTTGGAAGCGAAAAAGAGGCACATATCTGCGTACATGGTGGAGTTGGGTAGGAAAAAGGGTCAGAAAAGAAAAAGAGGCACATATCCGGATCACAGTCCCTTTCCCCAGTCAAAAAAGGGTCGGAAGCGAAAAAGAGGCACATGTCCGCGTACATGGCAGATTTGGGGAATAAAAAGGGTCAGAAGCGAAAAAGAGGCACATATCAGCGTACATGGCTGATTTGGGGAGAAAAAAGGGTCAGGAGCGAAAAAGAGGCACATATCCGGGTATATGGCAGATTTTGGATGAATAAAGGGTCGGAAGTGAAAAAGAGGCACATATCCGGGTAGATGGCAGATTTGGGGAGTAAAAAGGGTTGAAAGCCAAAGACAGGCACATATACGCGTACAAGCTGATTTGGGGACAAAAAAGGGTCGGAAGTGAAAAGGAGGCACACATCGGTGTACATGGCCGATTCAGGGAGAAAAAAGGGTCGGAAGCGAAAAAGAGGCACATATCCGCGTACATCGCAGAATTGGAGAGAAAAAAGCGTTGGAAGAGAAAAAGAGGCACATATCCGCGTACATGGTGGACTTGGGGAGGAAAAAGGGTCGGAAGCGAAAAAGAGGCACATATCCGGGTGCATGGCAGATTTGGGGAGTAAAAAAGATCGGAAGCGAAAAAGAGGTATATATCAGCGTACATGGCTGATTTAGGGAGAAAAAAGGGTCTGAAGCGAAAAAGAGGCATATATCCGGGTATATCGCAGATTTGGGGAGAAAAAAGGGTCGGAAGCGTAAAAGAGGCACATATCCGGGTACATGGCGGATTACGGAAGAAAAAAGGGTCGGAAGCGAAAAAGAGGCACATATCCGCGTACATGGTGGATTTCAGGAGAAAAAGAGATCGGAAGCGCGAAAGAGGTACATGTCCGCGTACATGGCAGATTTGGGGAGTAAAAAGGGTCTGAAGTGAAAACAAGGCACATATCCGCGTACATGGCTGATTTAGGGAGAAAAAAGGGTCTGAAGCGTAAAAGAGGCACATATCCGCATACATAGAGGATTACGGGAGAAAAAAGGGTCGGAAGCGAAAAAGAGGCACATATCCGGGTACATGGTTCATTTCAGGAGAAAAAGGGGTCGGAAGCGTGAAAGAGGCACATGTCCGCGTACCAGCAGAATTGGGGAGAGAAAAGGGTGGGAAGCAAAAAGAGGCACATATCCGCGTACATGGCTGATTTTGGATGAATAAAGGGTCGGAAGTGAAAAAGAGGCACATATCCGGGTACATGGCAGATTTGGGGAGAAAAAAGGGTCAGAAGCAAAAAAGAGGCATATATCCGCGTACAAGCTGATTTGGGGACAAAAAAGGGTCGGAAGTGAAAAAGAGGCACACATCGGTGTACATGGCGGATTCAGGGAGAAAAAATGGTCGGAAGCGAAAAAGAGGCACATGTCCGCGTACATCGCAGAATTGGGGAGGAAAAAGGGTCAGAAGAGAAAAAGAGGCACATACCCGGGTGCATGGCAAATTTGGGGAGAAGAAAGGGTTGGAAGGGAAAAAAAGCCACATGTCCGGGTACATGGTAGATTTTGGGAGCAAAAAAGGGTCAGAAGCGAAAAAGAGGCCCAAAATTATCCCCGTACATGGCGGATTCGTTGAGAAAAAAGGGTCAGAAACAAAGAAAGAGGCACATATCCGCGTACATGGCAGATTTTGGATGAATAAAGGGTTGGATGCGAAACAGAGACACCTATCAGCGTACATGGCGGATTTGGGGAGAAAAAATGGTCGGAAGTGAAAGAGGCACATATATGCGTACATGACAGATTTGGTGAGAAAAAAAGATCAGAAGCGAAAAAGAGGCACATATCCGCGTACATGGCTTATTTGGGGAGAAAAAAGGGTCAGGAGCGAAAAAAAAAGGCACATATCCGTGTATATGGCAGATTTTGGATGAATAAAGGGTTGAAAGCCAAAGACAGGCACATATACGCGTACAAGCTGATTTGGGGACATAAAAGGGTCGGAAGTGAAAAGGAGGCACACATCGGTGTACATGGCCGATTCAGGGAGAAAAAAGGGTCGGAAGCGAAAAAGAGGCACATATCCGCGTACATCGCAGAATTGGGGAGAAAAAAGCGTTGAAAGAGAAAAAGAGGCACATATGCGCGTACATGGTGGACTTGGGGAGGAAAAAGGGTCGGAAGCGAAAAAGAGGCACATATCCGGGTGCATGGCAGATTTGGGGAGTAAAAAAGATCGGAAGCGAAAAAGAGGTATATATCAGTGTACATGGCTGATTTAGGGAGAAAAAAGGGTCTGAAGCGAAAAAGAGCCACATATCCGGGTATATCGCAGATTTGGGGAAAAAAAGGGTCGGAAGCGTAAAAGAGGCACATATCAGCGTACATGGCGGATTACGGAAAAAAAAAGGGTCGGAAGCGAAAAAGAGGCACATATCCGCGTGCATGGTGGATTTGGGGAGTGAAAAGGGTCGGAGGCGAAAAAGAGGCACATATCCGCATACATAGAGGATTACGGGAGAAAAAAGGGTCGGAAGCGAAAAAGAGGCACATATCCCGGTACATGGTGGATTTCAGGAGAAAAAGGGGTCGGAAGCGTGAAAGAGGCACATGTCCGCGTACAAGCAGAATTGGGGAGAGAAAAGGGTCGGAAGCAAAAAAGAGGCACATATCCGCGTACATGGCTGATTTTGGATGAATAAAGGGTCGGAAGTGAAAAAGAGGCACATATCCGGGTACATGGCAGATTTGGGGAGAAAAAAGGGTCGGAAGCAAAAAAGAGGCATATATCCGCGTACATGGCGGATTAGGGAAGAAAATAGGGTCAGAAGCGAAACAGAGGCACATATCCGCGTACATGGCGGATTTGGGGAGTAAAACGGGTTGAAAGCCAAAAAGAGGCACATATCCGCGTACAAGCTGATTTGGGGACAAAAAAGGGTCGGAAGTGAAAAAGAGGCTCACATCGGTGTACATGGCGGATTCAGGGAGAAAAAAGGGTCGGAAGCGAAAAAGAGGTACATGTCCGCGTACATCGCAGAATTGGGGAGAAAAAAGCGTTGGAAGAGAAAAAGAGGCACATATCTGCATACATGGTGGACTTGGGGAGGAAAAAGGGTCAGAAGAGAAAAAGAGGCACATACCCGGGTGCATGGCAAATTTGGGGAGAAGAAAGGGTTGGAAGGGAAAAAAAGCCACATGTCCGGGTACATGGCAGATTTTGGGAGCAAAAAAGGGTCAGAAGCGAAAAAGAGGCCCAAAATTATCCCCGTACATGGCGGATTCGTTGAGAAAAAAGGGTCAGAAACAAAGAAAGAGGCACATATCCGCGTACATGGCAGATTTTGAATGAATAAAGGGTTGTAAGCGAAACAGAGACACCTATCAGCGTACATGGCGGATTTGGGGAGAAAAAATGGTCGGAAGCGAAAGAGGCACATATATGCGTACATGACAGATTTGGTGAGAAAAAAAGATCGGAAGCGAAAAAGAGGCACATATCCGCGTACATGGCAGATTTGGGGAGTAAAAAGGGTCAGAAGCGAAAAAGAGGCACATATCCGCTTACATGGCTGATTTGGGGAGAAAAAAGGGTCAGAAGCGAAAAAGAGGCACATATCCGGGTATATGGCAGATTTTGGATGAATAAAGGGTCGGAAGTGAAAAAGAGGCACATATCCGGGTAGATGGCAGATTTGGGGAGTAAAAAGGGTTGAAAGCCAAAAACAGGCACATATCCGCGTACAAGCTGATTTGGGGACAAAAAAGGGTTGGAAGTGAAAAGGAGGCACACATCGGTGTACATGGCCGATTTAGGGAGAAAAAAGGGTCCGAAGCGAAAAAGAGGCACATATCCGCGTACATCGCAGAATTGGGGAGAAAAAAGGGTCGGAAGCGAAAAAGAGGCACATATCCGGGTGCATGGCAGATTTGGGGAGTAAAAAAGATCGGAAGCGAAAAAGAGGTATATATCAGCGTACATGGCTGATTTAGGGAGAAAAAAGGGTCTGAAGCGAAAAAGAGGCACATATCCGGGTATATCGCAGATTTGGGGGAAAAAAGGGTCGGAAGCGTAAAAGAGGCACATATCAGCGTACATGGCGGATTACGGAAGGAAAAAGGGTCGGAAGCGAAAAAGAGGCACATATTCGCGTGCATGGTGGATTTCAGGAGAAAAAGGGGTCGGAAGCGCGAAAGAGGCACATGTCCGCGTACATGGCGGATTTGGGGAGTAAAAAGGGTCTGAAGTGAAAACAAGGCACATATCCGCGTACATGGCAGATTTTGGATGAATAAAGGGTCGGAAGTGAAAAAGAGGCACATATCCGGGTACATGGCAGATTTGGGGAGTAAAAAGGGTTGAAAGCCAAAAACAGGCACATATACGCGTACAAGCTGATTTGGGGACAGAAAAGGGTCGGAAGTGAAAAAGAGGCATACATCGGTGTACATGGCGGATTCAGGGAGAAAAAAGGGTCGGAAGCGAAAAAGAGGCACATATCCGCGTACATCGCAGAATTGGGGAGAAAAAAGCGTTGGAAGGGAAAAAGAGGCACATATCCACGTACATGGTGGACTTGGGGAGGAAAAAGGGTCGGAAGCGAAAAAGAGGTACATACCCAGGTGCATGGCAAATTTGGGGAGAAGAAAGGGTTGGAAGGGAAAAAAAGCCACATGTCCGGGTACATGGCAGATTTTGGGAGCAAAAAAGGGTCAGAAGCGAAAAAGAGGCCCAAAATTATCCCCGTATATGGCGGATTCGTTGAGAAAAAAGGTCAGAAACAGAGAAAGAGGCACATATCCGCGTACATGGCAGATTTTGGATGAATAAAGGGTTGGAAGCGAAACAGAGACACCTATCAGCGTACATGGCGGATTTGGGGAGAAAAAATGGTCGGAAGCAAAAGAGGCACATATATGCGTACATGACAGATTTGGTGAGAAAAAAAGATCGGAAGCGAAAAAGAGGCACATATCCGCGTACATGGCAGATTTTGGGAGTAAAAAGGGTCGGAGGCGAAAAAGAGGCACATATCCGCGTACGTGGCTGATTTGGGGAGAAAAAAGGGTCAGAAGCGAAAAAGAGGCACATATCCGGGTATATGGCAGATTTTGGATGAATAAAGGGTCGGAAGTGAAAAAGAGGCACATATCCGGGTAGATGGCAGATTTGGGGAGTAAAAAGGGTTGAAAGCCAAAAAGAGGCACATATCTGCGTACATGGTGGAGTTGGGTAGGAAAAAGGGTCAGAAGAGAAAAAGAGGCACATATCCGGGTGCATGGCAAATTTGGGGAGAAGAAAGGGTTGGAAGGGAAAAAAAGCCACATGTCCGGGTACATGGCTGATTTAGGGAGAAAAAAGGGTCTGAAGCGAAAAAGAGGCACATATCCGGGTATATGGCAGATTTGGGGAGTAAAAAGGGTCAGAAGCGAAAAAG
The DNA here is from genome assembly GCA_947462335.1 of Harmothoe impar. Lineage (NCBI taxonomy): Eukaryota > Metazoa > Annelida > Polychaeta > Phyllodocida > Polynoidae > Harmothoe > Harmothoe impar. The sequence goes on along the minus strand of OX381721.1, from coordinate 51,696,879 downwards.
AGGCACATATCCGCGTACATGGCTGATTTGGGGAGAAAAAAGGGTCAGGAGCGAAAAACAGGCACATATCCGGGTATATGGCAGATTTTGGATGAATAAAGGGTCGGAAGTGAAAAAGAGGCACATATCTGGGTAGATGGCAGATTTGGGGAGTAAAAAGGGTCTGAAGTGAAAACAAGGCACATATCCGCGTACATGGCAGATTTTGGATGAATAAAGGGTCGGATGTGAAAAAGAGGCACATATCCGGGTACATGGCAGATTTGGGGAGTAAAAAGGGTTGAAAGCCAAAAACAGGCACATATACGCGTACAAGCTGATATGGGGACAAAAAAGGGTCGGAAGTGAAAAAGAGGCATACATCGGGGTACATGGCAGATTCAGGGAGAAAAAAGGGTCGGAAGCGAAAAAGAGGCACATATCCGCGTACATCGCAGAATTGGGGAGAAAAAAGCGTTGGAAGAGAAAAAGAGGCACATATCCACGTACATGGTGGACTTGGGGAGGAAAAGGGGTCGGAAGCGAAAAAGAGGTGAATATCAGCGTACATGGCTGATTTAGGGAGAAAAAAGGGTCTGAAGCGAAAAAGAGGCACATATCCGGGTATATGGCAGATTTGGGGAGAAAAAAGTGTCGGAAGCGTAAAAGAGGCACATATCCGCATACATAGAGGATTACAGGAGAAAAAAGGGTCGGAAGCGAAAAAGAGGCACATATCCGGGTACATGGTGGATTTCAGGAGAAAAAGGGGTCGGAAGCGTGAAAGAGGCACATGTCCGCGTACAAGCAGAATTGGGGAGAGAAAAGGGTCGGAAGCAAAAAAGAGGCACATATCCGCGTACATGGCTGATTTTGGATGAATAAAGGGTCGGAAGTGAAAAAGAGGCACATATCCGGGTACATGGCAGATTTGGGGAGAAAAAAGGGTCGGAAGCAAAAAAGAGGCATATATCCGCGTACATGGCGGATTACGGAAGAAAATAGGGTCGGAAGCGAAACAGAGGCACATATCCGCGTACATGGCGGATTTGGGGAGTAAAACGGGTTGAAAGCCAAAAAGAGGCACATATCCGCGTACAAGCTGATTTGGGGACAAAAAAGGGTCGGAAGTGAAAAAGAGGCACACATCGGTGTACATGGCGGATTCAGGGAGAAAAAAGGGTCGGAAGCGAAAAAGAGGCACATGTCCGCGTACATCGCAGAATTGGGGAGAAAAAAGCGTTGGAAGAGAAAAAGAGGCACATATCTGCATACATGGTGGACTTGGGGAGGAAAAAGGGTCAGAAGAGAAAAAGAGGCTCATACCCGGGTGCATGGCAAATTTGGGGAGAAGAAAGGGTTGGAAGGGAAAAAAAGCCACATGTCCGGGTACATGGCAGATTTTGGGAGCAAGAAAGGGTCAGAAGCGAAAAAGAGGCCCAAAATTATCCCCGTACATGGCGGATTCGTTGAGAAAAAAGGGTCAGAAACAAAGAAAGAGGCACATATCCGCGTACATGGCAGATTTTGAATGAATAAAGGGTTGTAAGCGAAACAGAGACACCTATCAGCATACATGGCGGATTTGGGGAGAAAAAATGGGTTGGAAGCAAAAAAGAGGCACATATCAGCGTACATGGTGGATTTCAGGAGAAAAAGGGGTCGGAAGCGCGAAAGAGGCACATGTCCGCGTACATGGCGGATTTGGGGAGTAAAAAGGGTCTGAAGTGAAAACGAGGCACATATCCGGGTACATGGCAGATTTGGGGAGAAGATCAGAAGCGAAAAAGAGGTATATATCAGCGTACATGGCCGATTCAGTGAGAAAAAAGGGTCGGAAGCGAAAAAGAGGCACATATCCGCGTACATCGCAGAATTGGGGAGAAAAAAGAGTTGGAAGGGAAAAAGAGGCACATATCCACGTACATGGTGGACTTGGGGAGGAAAAAGGGTCGGAAGCGAAAAAGAGGTACATACCCAGGTGCATGGCAAATTTGGGGAGAAGAAAGGGTTGGAAGGGAAAAAAAGCCACATGTCCGGGTACATGGCAGATTTTGGGAGCAAAAAAGGGTCAGAAGCGAAAAAGAGGCCCAAAATTATCCCCGTATATGGCGGATTCGTTGAGAAAAAAGGTCAGAAACAGAGAAAGAGGCACATATCCGCGTACATGGCAGATTTTGGATGAATAAAGGGTTGGAAGCGAAACAGAGACACCTATCAGCGTACATGGCGGATTTGGGGAGAAAAAATGGTCGGAAGCAAAAGAGGCACATATATGCGTACATGACAGATTTGGTGAGAAAAAAAGATCGGAAGCGAAAAAGAGGCACATATCCGCGTACATGGCAGATTTGGGGAGAAAAAAGGGTCAGAAGCGAAAAAGAGGCACATATCCGGGTATATGGCAGATTTTGGATGAATAAAGGGTCGGAAGTGAAAAAGAGGCACATATCCGGGTAGATGGCAGATTTGGGGAGTAAAAAGGGTTGAAAGCCAAAAAGAGGCACATATCTGCGTACATGGTGGAGTTGGGTAGGAAAAAGGGTCAGAAGAGAAAAAGAGGCACATATCCGGGTGCATGGCAAATTTGGGGAGAAGAAAGGGTTGGAAGGGAAAAAAAGCCACATGTCCGGGTACATGGCTGATTTAGGGAGAAAAAAGGGTCTGAAGCGAAAAAGAGGCACATATCCGGGTATATGGCAGATTTGGGGAGTAAAAAGGGTCAGAAGCGAAAAAGAGGCACATATCCGCGTACATGGCTGATTTGGGGAGAAAAAAGGGTCAGGAGCGAAAAACAGGCACATATCCGGGTATATGGCAGATTTTGGATGAATAAAGGGTCGGAAGTGAAAAAGAGGCACATATCTGGGTAGATGGCAGATTTGGGGAGTAAAAAGGGTCTGAAGTGAAAACAAGGCACATATCCGCGTACATGGCAGATTTTGGATGAATAAAGGGTCGGATGTGAAAAAGAGGCACATATCCGGGTACATGGCAGATTTGGGGAGTAAAAAGGGTTGAAAGCCAAAAACAGGCACATATACGCGTACAAGCTGATTTGGGGACAAAAAAGGGTCGGAAGTGAAAAAGAGGCATACATCGGGGTACATGGCAGATTCAGGGAGAAAAAAGGGTCGGAAGCGAAAAAGAGGCACATATCCGCGTACATCGCAGAATTGGGGAGAAAAAAGCGTTGGAAGAGAAAAAGAGGCACATATCCACGTACATGGTGGACTTGGGGAGGAAAAAGGGTCGGAAGCGAAAAAGAGGTGAATATCAGCGTACATGGCTGATTTAGGGAGAAAAAAGGGTCTGAAGCGAAAAAGAGGCACATATCCGGGTATATGGCAGATTTGGGGAGAAAAAAGTGTCGGAAGTGTAAAAGAGGCACATATCCGCATACATAGAGGATTACGGGAGAAAAAAGGGTCGGAAGCGAAAAAGAGGCACATATCCGCGTACATGGCTGATTTTGGATGAATAAAGGGTCGGAAGTGAAAAAGAGGCACATATCCGGGTACATGGCAGATTTGGAAAGAAAAAAGGGTCGGAAGCAAAAAAGAGGCATATATCCGCGTACATGGCGGATTACGGAAGAAAATAGGGTCGGAAGCGAAACAGAGGCACATATCCGCGTACATGGCGGATTTTGGGAGTAAAACGGGTTGAAAGCCAAAAAGAGGCACATATCCGTGTACCAGCTGATTTGGGGACAAAAAAGGGTCGAAAGTGAAAAAGAGGCACACATCGGTGTACATGGCGGATTCAGGGAGAAAAAAGGGTCGGAAGCGAAAAAGAGGCACATGTCCGCGTACATCGCAGAATTGGGGAGAAAAAAGCGTTGGAAGAGAAAAAGAGGCACATATCTGCATACATGGTGGACTTGGGGAGGAAAAAGGGTCAGAAGAGAACAAGAGGCTCATACCCGGGTGCATGGCAAATTTGGGGAGAAGAAAGGGTTGGAAGGGAAAAAAAGCCACATGTCCGGGTACATGGCAGATTTTGGGAGCAAGAAAGGGTCAGAAGCGAAAAAGAGGCCCAAAATTATCCCCGTACATGGCGGATTCGTTGAGAAAAAAGGGTCAGAAACAAAGAAAGAGGCACATATCCGCGTACATGGCAGATTTTGAATGAATAAAGGGTTGTAAGCGAAACAGAGACACCTATCAGCATACATGGCGGATTTGGGGAGAAAAAATGGGTTGGAAGCAAAAAAGAGGCACATATCAGCGTACATGGTGGATTTCAGGAGAAAAAGGGGTCGGAAGCGCGAAAGAGGCACATGTCCGCGTACATGGCGGATTTGGGGAGTAAAAAGGGTCTGAAGTGAAAACGAGGCACATATCCGCGTACATGGCAGATTTGGGGAGAAGATCAGAAGCGAAAAAGAGGTATATATCAACGTACATGGCTGATTTAGGGAGAAAAAAGGGTCGGAAGTGAAAAGGAGGCACACATCGGTGTACATGGCCGATTCAGGGAGAAAAAAGGGTCGGAAGCGAAAAAGAGGCACATATCCGCGTACATCGCAGAATTGGGGAGAAAAAAGGGTTGGAAGAGAAAAAGAGGCACATATCCGCGTACATGGTGGACTTGGGGAGGAAAAAGGGTCGGAAGCGAAAAAGAGGCACATATCCGTGTGCATGGCAGATTTGGGGAGTAAAAAAGATCAGAAGCGAAAAAGAGGTATATATCAGCGTACATGGCTGATTTAGGGAGAAAAAAGGGTCTGAAGCGAAAAAGAGGCACATATCCGGGTATATGGCAGATTTGGGGAGAAAAAAGGGTCGGAAGCGTAAAAGAGGCACATATCCGCATACAAGCAGAATTGGGGAGAGAAAAGGGTCGGAAGCAAAAAAGAGGCACATATCCGCGTACATGGCTGATTTAGGGAGAAAAAAGGGTCTGAAGCGAAAAAGAGGCACATATCCGGGTATATGGCAGATTTGGGGAGTAAAAAGGGTCAGAAGCGAAAAAGAGGCACATATCCGCGTACATGGCTGATTTGGGGAGAAAAAAGGGTCAGGAGCGAAAAACAGGCACATATCCGGGTATATGGCAGATTTTGGATGAATAAAGGGTCGGAAGTGAAAAAGAGGCACATATCTGGGTAGATGGCAGATTTGGGGAGTAAAAAGGGTCTGAAGTGAAAACAAGGCACATATCCGCGTACATGGCAGATTTTGGATGAATAAAGGGTCGGATGTGAAAAAGAGGCACATATCCGGGTACATGGCAGATTTGGGGAGTAAAAAGGGTTGAAAGCCAAAAACAGGCACATATACGCGTACAAGCTGATATGGGGACAAAAAAGGGTCGGAAGTGAAAAAGAGGCATACATCGGGGTACATGGCAGATTCAGGGAGAAAAAAGGGTCGGAAGCGAAAAAGAGGCACATATCCGCGTACATCGCAGAATTGGGGAGAAAAAAGCGTTGGAAGAGAAAAAGAGGCACATATCCACGTACATGGTGGACTTGGGGAGGAAAAGGGGTCGGAAGCGAAAAAGAGGTGAATATCAGCGTACATGGCTGATTTAGGGAGAAAAAAGGGTCTGAAGCGAAAAAGAGGCACATATCCGGGTATATGGCAGATTTGGGGAGAAAAAAGTGTCGGAAGCGTAAAAGAGGCACATATCCGCATACATAGAGGATTACAGGAGAAAAAAGGGTCGGAAGCGAAAAAGAGGCACATATCCGGGTACATGGTGGATTTCAGGAGAAAAAGGGGTCGGAAGCGTGAAAGAGGCACATGTCCGCGTACAAGCAGAATTGGGGAGAGAAAAGGGTCGGAAGCAAAAAAGAGGCACATATCCGCGTACATGGCTGATTTTGGATGAATAAAGGGTCGGAAGTGAAAAAGAGGCACATATCCGGGTACATGGCAGATTTGGGGAGAAAAAAGGGTCGGAAGCAAAAAAGAGGCATATATCCGCGTACATGGCGGATTACGGAAGAAAATAGGGTCGGAAGCGAAACAGAGGCACATATCCGCGTACATGGCGGATTTGGGGAGTAAAACGGGTTGAAAGCCAAAAAGAGGCACATATCCGCGTACAAGCTGATTTGGGGACAAAAAAGGGTCGGAAGTGAAAAAGAGGCACACATCGGTGTACATGGCGGATTCAGGGAGAAAAAAGGGTCGGAAGCGAAAAAGAGGCACATGTCCGCGTACATCGCAGAATTGGGGAGAAAAAAGCGTTGGAAGAGAAAAAGAGGCACATATCTGCATACATGGTGGACTTGGGGAGGAAAAAGGGTCAGAAGAGAAAAAGAGGCTCATACCCGGGTGCATGGCAAATTTGGGGAGAAGAAAGGGTTGGAAGGGAAAAAAAGCCACATGTCCGGGTACATGGCAGATTTTGGGAGCAAGAAAGGGTCAGAAGCGAAAAAGAGGCCCAAAATTATCCCCGTACATGGCGGATTCGTTGAGAAAAAAGGGTCAGAAACAAAGAAAGAGGCACATATCCGCGTACATGGCAGATTTTGAATGAATAAAGGGTTGTAAGCGAAACAGAGACACCTATCAGCATACATGGCGGATTTGGGGAGAAAAAATGGGTTGGAAGCAAAAAAGAGGCACATATCAGCGTACATGGTGGATTTCAGGAGAAAAAGGGGTCGGAAGCGCGAAAGAGGCACATGTCCGCGTACATGGCGGATTTGGGGAGTAAAAAGGGTCTGAAGTGAAAACGAGGCACATATCCGGGTACATGGCAGATTTGGGGAGAAGATCAGAAGCGAAAAAGAGGTATATATCAGCGTACATGGCCGATTCAGGGAGAAAAAAGGGTCGGAAGCGAAAAAGAGGCACATATCCGCGTACATCGCAGAATTGGGGAGAAAAAAGAGTTGGAAGGGAAAAAGAGGCACATATCCACGTACATGGTGGACTTGGGGAGGAAAAAGGGTCGGAAGCGAAAAAGAGGTACATACCCAGGTGCATGGCAAATTTGGGGAGAAGAAAGGGTTGGAAGGGAAAAAAAGCCACATGTCCGGGTACATGGCAGATTTTGGGAGCAAAAAAGGGTCAGAAGCGAAAAAGAGGCCCAAAATTATCCCCGTATATGGCGGATTCGTTGAGAAAAAAGGTCAGAAACAGAGAAAGAGGCACATATCCGCGTACATGGCAGATTTTGGATGAATAAAGGGTTGGAAGCGAAACAGAGACACCTATCAGCGTACATGGCGGATTTGGGGAGAAAAAATGGTCGGAAGCAAAAGAGGCACATATATGCGTACATGACAGATTTGGTGAGAAAAAAAGATCGGAAGCGAAAAAGAGGCACATATCCGCGTACATGGCAGATTTGGGGAGAAAAAAGGGTCAGAAGCGAAAAAGAGGCACATATCCGGGTATATGGCAGATTTTGGATGAATAAAGGGTCGGAAGTGAAAAAGAGGCACATATCCGGGTAGATGGCAGATTTGGGGAGTAAAAAGGGTTGAAAGCCAAAAAGAGGCACATATCTGCGTACATGGTGGAGTTGGGTAGGAAAAAGGGTCAGAAGAGAAAAAGAGGCACATATCCGGGTGCATGGCAAATTTGGGGAGAAGAAAGGGTTGGAAGGGAAAAAAAGCCACATGTCCGGGTACATGGCTGATTTAGGGAGAAAAAAGGGTCTGAAGCGAAAAAGAGGCACATATCCGGGTATATGGCAGATTTGGGGAGTAAAAAGGGTCAGAAGCGAAAAAGAGGCACATATCCGCGTACATGGCTGATTTGGGGAGAAAAAAGGGTCAGGAGCGAAAAACAGGCACATATCCGGGTATATGGCAGATTTTGGATGAATAAAGGGTCGGAAGTGAAAAAGAGGCACATATCTGGGTAGATGGCAGATTTGGGGAGTAAAAAGGGTCTGAAGTGAAAACAAGGCACATATCCGCGTACATGGCAGATTTTGGATGAATAAAGGGTCGGATGTGAAAAAGAGGCACATATCCGGGTACATGGCAGATTTGGGGAGTAAAAAGGGTTGAAAGCCAAAAACAGGCACATATACGCGTACAAGCTGATTTGGGGACAAAAAAGGGTCGGAAGTGAAAAAGAGGCATACATCGGGGTACATGGCAGATTCAGGGAGAAAAAAGGGTCGGAAGCGAAAAAGAGGCACATATCCGCGTACATCGCAGAATTGGGGAGAAAAAAGCGTTGGAAGAGAAAAAGAGGCACATATCCACGTACATGGTGGACTTGGGGAGGAAAAAGGGTCGGAAGCGAAAAAGAGGTGAATATCAGCGTACATGGCTGATTTAGGGAGAAAAAAGGGTCTGAAGCGAAAAAGAGGCACATATCCGGGTATATGGCAGATTTGGGGAGAAAAAAGTGTCGGAAGTGTAAAAGAGGCACATATCCGCATACATAGAGGATTACGGGAGAAAAAAGGGTCGGAAGCGAAAAAGAGGCACATATCCGCGTACATGGCTGATTTTGGATGAATAAAGGGTCGGAAGTGAAAAAGAGGCACATATCCGGGTACATGGCAGATTTGGGGAGAAAAAAGGGTCGGAAGCAAAAAAGAGGCATATATCCGCGTACATGGCGGATTACGGAAGAAAATAGGGTCGGAAGCGAAACAGAGGCACATATCCGCGTACATGGCGGATTTTGGGAGTAAAACGGGTTGAAAGCCAAAAAGAGGCACATATCCGTGTACCAGCTGATTTGGGGACAAAAAAGGGTCGAAAGTGAAAAAGAGGCACACATCGGTGTACATGGCGGATTCAGGGAGAAAAAAGGGTCGGAAGCGAAAAAGAGGCACATGTCCGCGTACATCGCAGAATTGGGGAGAAAAAAGCGTTGGAAGAGAAAAAGAGGCACATATCTGCATACATGGTGGACTTGGGGAGGAAAAAGGGTCAGAAGAGAACAAGAGGCTCATACCCGGGTGCATGGCAAATTTGGGGAGAAGAAAGGGTTGGAAGGGAAAAAAAGCCACATGTCCGGGTACATGGCAGATTTTGGGAGCAAGAAAGGGTCAGAAGCGAAAAAGAGGCCCAAAATTATCCCCGTACATGGCGGATTCGTTGAGAAAAAAGGGTCAGAAACAAAGAAAGAGGCACATATCCGCGTACATGGCAGATTTTGAATGAATAAAGGGTTGTAAGCGAAACAGAGACACCTATCAGCATACATGGCGGATTTGGGGAGAAAAAATGGGTTGGAAGCAAAAAAGAGGCACATATCAGCGTACATGGTGGATTTCAGGAGAAAAAGGGGTCGGAAGCGCGAAAGAGGCACATGTCCGCGTACATGGCGGATTTGGGGAGTAAAAAGGGTCTGAAGTGAAAACGAGGCACATATCCGCGTACATGGCAGATTTGGGGAGAAGATCAGAAGCGAAAAAGAGGTATATATCAACGTACATGGCTGATTTAGGGAGAAAAAAGGGTCGGAAGTGAAAAGGAGGCACACATCGGTGTACATGGCCGATTCAGGGAGAAAAAAGGGTCGGAAGCGAAAAAGAGGCACATATCCGCGTACATCGCAGAATTGGGGAGAAAAAAGGGTTGGAAGAGAAAAAGAGGCACATATCCGCGTACATGGTGGACTTGGGGAGGAAAAAGGGTTGGAAGCGAAAAAGAGGCACATATCCGGGTGCATGGCAGATTTGGGGAGTAAAAAAGATCAGAAGCGAAAAAGAGGTATATATCAGCGTACATGGCTGATTTAGGGAGAAAAAAGGGTCTGAAGCGAAAAAGAGGCACATATCCGGGTATATGGCAGATTTGGGGAGAAAAAAGGGTCGGAAGCGTAAAAGAGGCACATATCCGCATACAAGCAGAATTGGGGAGAGAAAAGGGTCGGAAGCAAAAAAGAGGCACATATCCGCGTACATGGTGGACTTGGGGAGGAAAAAGGGTCGGAAGCGAAAAAGAGGTACATATCAGCGTACATGGCTGATTTAGGGAGAAAAAAGGGTCTGAAGCGAAAAAGAGGCACATATCCGGGTATATGGCAGATTTGGGGAGAAAAAAGGGTCGGAAGCGTAAAAGAGGCACATATCCGCATACAAGCAGAATTGGGGAGAGAAAAGGGTCGGAAGCAAAAAAGAGGCACATATCCGCGTACATGGCTGATTTTGGATGAATAAAGGGTCGGAAGTGAAAAAGAGGCACATATCCGCGTACATGGCGGATTACGGACGAAAATAGGGTAGGATGCGAAACAGAGGCACATATCCGCGTGGATTTCAGGAGAAAAAGGAGTCTGAAGCGTGAAAGAGGCACATGTCCGCGTACAAGCAGAATTGGGGAGAGAAAAGGGTCGGAAGCAAAAAAGAGGCACATATCCGCGTACATGGCTGATTTTGGATGAATAAAGGGTCGGAAGTGAAAAAGAGGCACATATCCGCGTACATGGCGGATTACGGAAGAAAAAAGGGTAGGAAGCGAAACAGAGGCACATATCCGCGTACATGGCGGATTTGGGGAGTAAAAGTGGTTGAAAGCCAAAAAGAGGCACATTTCCGTGTACCAGCTGATTTGGGGACAAAAAAGGGTCGGAAGTGAAAAAGAGGCACACATCGGTGTACATGGCGGATTCAGGGAGAAAAAAGGGTCGGAAGCGAAAAAGGGGCACATGTCCGCGTACATCGCAGAATTGGGGAGAAAAAAGCGTTGGAAGAGAAAAAGAGGCACATATCTGCGTACATGGTGGACTTGGGGAGGAAAAAGGGTCAGAAGAGAAAAAGAGGCACATACCCGGGTGCATGGCAAATTTGGGGAGAAGAAAGGGTTGGAAGGGAAAAAAAGCCACATGTCCGGGTACATGGCAGATTTTGGGAGCAAAAAAGGGTCAGAAGCGAAAAAGAGGCCCAAAATTATCCCCGTACATGGCGGATTCGTTGAGATAAAAGGGTCAGAAACAAAGAAAGAGGCACATATCCGCGTACATGGCAGATTTTGGATGAATAAAGGGTTGGAAGCGAAAAAGAGACACCTATCAGAGTACATGGCGGATTTGGGGAGAAAAAATGGTCGCAAGCGAAAGAGGCACATATATGTGTACATGACAGATTTGGTGAGAAAAAAAGATCGGAAGCAAAAAAGAGGCACATATCCGCGTACATGGCAGATTTGGGGAGTAAAAAGGGTCAGAAGCGAAAAAGAGGCACATATCCGCGTACATGGCTGATTTGGGGAGAAAAAAAGGGTCAGAAGCGAAAAACAGGCACATATCCGGGTATATGGCAGATTCGGGGAGAAGAAAGGGTTGGAAGGGAAAAAAAGCCATATATCCTTGTTCATGGCAGTTTTGGGAAGAAAAAAGGGTCGGAAGCGAAAAAGAGGCACATATCCGCGTACATGGCTGATTTGGGGAGAATATAGGGTCGGAAGCGAAAAATAGGCTTGTATCTGGGTACATGGTAGATTTAGGGAGAAAAACGGGTCGGAAGAGAAAAAGAGGCATATATACGTGTACATGGCGGATTACAGGAGAAAATAGGCTTGGAAGTGAAAAAGAGGCACAGATCCGCGTACATGGCAGATTTCAGGAGTAAAAAGGGTCGGAAGCGAAAAAGAGGCACATATCCGCGTACATGGTGGACTTGGGGAGGAAAAAGGGTCGGAAGCGAAAAAGAGGCACATATCCGGGTGCATGGCAGATTTGGGGAGAAAAAAGGGTCGGAAGCGAAAAAGAGGCGCATATCCGGGTGCATGGCAGATTTGGGGAGAAAATAGGGTCGGAAGCGCAAAAGAGGCACAGATCCGCGTACATGGCAGATTTCAGGATAAAAAAGGGTCGGAAGCGAAAAAGAGGCACATGTCCGCATACATGGCTGATTTTGGGAGTTAAAAGATTCGGAAGCGAAAAGCAGGCACATATCCACGTACATGGCAGCTTTGGGGAGAAAAAGGGTCGGAAGCGTAAAAGAGGCACATATCCGGGTACATGGCGGATTACGGGAGAAAAAGCGGTTGGAAGCGCAGAAGAGGCACATATCCGCGTACATGGGGGATTTGGCGAGAAAAAAAGATCAGAAGCGAAAAAGAGGGACACTTCCACGTCGTGGCTGATTCGGGGAGAAGAAAGGGTCATAAGCGAAAAAGAGGCACATATCCTGGTGCATGGCAGATTCGGGGAGAAGAAAGGGTTGGAAGGGAAAAAAAGCCATATATCCTTGTTCATGGCAGTTTTGGGAAGAAAAAAGGGTCGGAAGCGAAAAAGAGGCACATATCCGCGTACATGGCTGATTTGGGGAGAATATAGGGTCGGAAGCGAAAAATAGGCTTGTATCTGGGTACATGGTAGATTTAGGGAGAAAAACGGGTCGGAAGAGAAAAAGAGGCATATATACGTGTACATGGCGGATTACAGGAGAAAATAGGCTTGGAAGTGAAAAAGAGGCACAGATCCGCGTACATGGCAGATTTCAGGAGTAAAAAGGGTCGGAAGCGAAAAAGAGGCACATATCCGCGTACATGGTGGACTTGGGGAGGAAAAAGGGTCGGAAGCGAAAAAGAGGCACATATCCGGGTGCATGGCAGATTTGGGGAGAAAAAAGGGTCGGAAGCGAAAAAGAGGCGCATATCCGGGTGCATGGCAGATTTGGGGAGAAAATAGGGTCGGAAGCGCAAAAGAGGCACAGATCCGCGTACATGGCAGATTTCAGGATAAAAAAGGGTCGGAAGCGAAAAAGAGGCACATGTCCGCATACATGGCTGATTTTGGGAGTTAAAAGATTCGGAAGCGAAAAGCAGGCACATATCCACGTACATGGCAGCTTTGGGGAGAAAAAGGGTCGGAAGCGTAAAAGAGGCACATATCCGGGTACATGGCGGATTACGGGAGAAAAAGCGGTTGGAAGCGCAGAAGAGGCACATATCCGCGTACATGGGGGATTTGGCGAGAAAAAAAGATCAGAAGCGAAAAAGAGGGACACTTCCACGTCGTGGCTGATTCGGGGAGAAGAAAGGGTCATAAGCGAAAAAGAGGCACATATCCTGGTGCATGGCAGATTCGGGGAGAAGAAAGGGTTGGAAGGGAAAAAAAGCCATATATCCTTGTTCATGGCAGTTTTGGGAAGAAAAAAGGGTCGGAAGCAAAAAAGAGGCACATATCCGCGTATATGGCTGATTTGGGGAGAATATAGGGTCGGAAGTGAAAAATAGGCTTGTATCTGGGTGCATGGTAGATTTAGGGAGAAAAACGGGTCGGAAGAGAAAAAGAGGCATATATACGTGTACATGGCGGATTACAGGAGAAAATAGGCTTGAAAGCGAAAAAGAGGCACAGATCCGCGTACATGGCAGATTTCAGGAGTAAAAAGGGTCGGAAGCGAAAAAGAGGCACATGTCCGCGTACATGGCTGATTTTGGGAGTTAAAAGGGTCGGAAGCGAAAAGGAGGCACATATTCGCGTACATGGCTAATTTGAGGAGAAAACGGGGTCGGAAGGGAAACAAAGGCACATATCCGCGTACATTGCAGATTTGGTGAGCAAAAAAGACCGGAAGCGAGAAAGAGGCACACTTCCGCGTACATGGCTGATTGGGGGAGATAAAAGGGTCGGCAGCAAAAAAGAGGCAAATATCCGCGTAAATGGCGGATTTGGTAAGTAAAAAGGGTCGGAAGCGAAAAAGAGGCACATGTCCGGGTACATGGCAGATTTGCGAAGAAAAAAGGGTCGGAAGCGAAAAAGAGGCACATATCCGCGTACATGGCAGATTTTGGGAGAAAAAAGGGTAGGAAGGCAAATATCCGCGTACATGGCTGATTTCGGGAGAAAAAAGGGTCGGAAGCGAAAAAGAGGCACATATCCTGGTACATGGCAGATTTGGGGAGAAAAAATGGGTTGGAAGCAAAAAAGAGGCACATATCAGCGTACATGGTGGATTTCAGGAGAAAAAGGGGTCGGAAGCGCGAAAGAGGCACATGTCCGCGTACATGGCGGATTTGGGGAGTAAAAAGGGTCTGAAGTGAAAACGAGGCACATATCCGCGTACATGGCAGATTTTGGATGAATAAAGGGTCGGAAGTGAAAAAGAGGCACATATCCGGGTACATGGCAGATTTGGGGAGTAAAAAGGGTTGAAAGCCAAAAACAGGCACATATACGCGTACAAGCTGATTAGGGGACAAAAAAGGGTCGGAAGTGAAAAAGAGCCACACATCGGCGTACATGGCCGATTCAGGGAGAAAAAAAGGGTCGGAAGCGAAAAAGAGGCACATATCCGCGCACATCGCAGAATCGGGGAGAAAAAATCGTTGGAAGAGAAAAAAGAGGCACATATCCGCGTACATGGTGGACTTGGGGAGGAAAAAGGGTCGGAAGCTAAAAAGAGGCACATATCCGGGTGCATGGCAGATTTGCGAAGAAAAAAAGATCGGAAGTGAAAAAGAGGTACATATCAGCGTACATGGCTGATTTAGGGAGAAAAAAGGGTCTGAAGCGAAAAAGAGGCACATATCCGGGTATATGGCAGATTTGGGGAGAAAAAAGGGTCTGAATCGTAAAAGAGGCACATATCCGCATATATAGCGGATTACGGGAGAAAAAAGGGTCGGAAGCGAAAAAGAGGCACATATCCGCGTACATGGTGGATTTCAGGAGAAAAAGGGATCGGAAGCGTGAGAGAGGCACATGTCAGTGTACTAGCAGAATTGGGGAGAAAAAAGGGTCGGAAGCAAAAAAGAGGCACATATCCGCGTACATGGCAGATTTTGGATGAATAAAGGGTCGGAAGTGAAAAAGAGGCACATACCCGGGTGCATGGCAAATTTGGGGAGAAGAAAGGGTTGGAAGGGAAAAAAAGCCACATGTCCGGGTACATGGCAGATTTTGGGAGCAAAAAAGGGTCAGAAGCGAAAAAGAGGCCCAAAATTATCCCCGTACATGGCGGATTCGTTGAGATAAAAGGGTCAGAAACAAAGAAAGAGGCACATATCCGCGTACATGGCAGATTTTGGATGAATAAAGGGTTGGAAGCGAAACAGAGACACCTATCAGCGTACATGGCGGATTTGGGGAGAAAAAATGGTCGGAAGCGAAAGAGGCACATATATGCGTACATGACAGATTTGGTGAGAAAAAAGGATCGGAAGCGAAAAAGAGGCACATATCCGCGTACATGGCAGATTAGGGGAGTAAAAAGGGTCAGAAGCGAAAAAGAGGCACATATCCGCGTACATGGCTGATTTGGGGAGAAAAAAGGGTCAGAAGCGAAAAAGAGGCACATATCCGGGTATATGGCAGATTTTGGATGAATAAAGGGTCGGAAGTGAAAAAGAGGCACATATCCGGGTAGATGGCAGATTTGGGGAGTAAAAAGGGTTTGAAAGCCAAAAACAGGCACATATACGCGTACAAGCTGATTTGGGGACAAAAAAGGGTCGGAAGTGAAAAGGAGGCACACATCGGTGTACATGGCCGATTCAGGGAGAAAAAAGGGTCGGAAGCGAAAAAGAGGCACATATCCGCGTACATCGCAGAATTGGGGAGAAAAAAGGGTTGGAAGAGAAAAAGAGGCACATATCCGCGTACATGGTGGACTTGGGGAGGAAAAAGGGTCGGAAGCGAAAAAGAGGCACATATCCGGGTGCATGGCAGATTTGGGGAGAAAAAAGGGTCGGAAGCAAAAAAGAGGCACATATCCGGGTGCATGGCAGATTTGGGGAGAAAATAGGGTCGGAAGCGCAAAAGAGGCACAGATCCGCGTACATGGCAGATTTCAGGATAAAAAAGGGTCGGAAGCGAAAAAGAGGCACATGTGCGCATACATGGCTGATTTTGGGAGTTAAAAGATTCGGAAGCGAAAAGCAGGCACATATCCACGTACATGGCAGCTTTGGGGAGAAAAAGGGTCGGAAGCGTAAAAGAGGCACATATCTGGGTACATGGCGGATAACGGGAGAAAAAGCGGTTGGAAGCGCAAAAGAGGCACATATCCGCGTACATGGGGGATTTGGCGAGAAAAAAAGATCAGAAGCGAAAAAGAGGCACACTTCCACGTCGTGGCTGATTTGGGGAGAAGAAAGGGTCATAAGCGAAAAAGAGGCACATATCCTGGTGCATGGCAGATTCTGGGAGAAGAAAGGGTTGGAAGGGAAAAAAAGCCATATATCCTTGTTCATGGCAGTTTTGGGAAGAAAAAAGGGTCGGAAGCGAAAAAGAGGCACATATCCGCGTACATGGCTGATTTGGGGAGAATATAGGGTCGGAAGCGAAAAATAGGCTTGTATATGGGTACATGGTAGATTTAGGGAGAAAAACGGGTCGGAAGAGAAAAAGAGGCATATATCCGTGTACATGGCGGATTACAGGAGAAAATAGGGTTGGAAGCGAAAAAGAGGCACAGATCCGCGTACATGGCAGATTTCAGGAGTAAAAAGGGTCGGAAGTGAAAAAGAGGCACATGTCCGCGTACATGGCTGATTTTGGGAGTTAAAAGGGTCGGAAGCGAAAAGGAGGCACATATTCGCGTACATGGCTGATTTGAGGAGAAAACGGGGTCGAAGGGAAACAAAGGCACATATCCGCGTACATTGCAGATTTGGTGAGCAAAAAAGACCGGAAGCGAGAAAGAGGCACACTTCCGCGTACATGGCTGATTGGGGGAGATAAAAGGGTCGGAAGCAAAAAAGAGGCACATATCCGCGTAAATGGCGGATTTGGTGAGTAAAAAGGGTCGGAAGCGAAAAAGAGGCACATATCCGGGTACATGGCAGTTTTGGGAAGAAAAAAGGGTAGGAAGCAAAAAAGAGGCACATATCCGTGTACATGGCTGATTTGGGGAGAAAAAAGGGTCGGAAGCGAAAAAGAGGCACATGTCCGGGTACATGGCAGATTTGCGAAGAAAAAAGGGTTGGAAGCGAAAAAGAGGCACATATCCGCGTACATGGCAGATTTTGGGAGAAAAAAGGGTAGGAAGGCAAATATCCGGGTACATGGCTGATTTTGGGAGAAAAAAGGGTCGGAAGAGAAAAAGAGGCACATATCCTGGTACATGGCAGATTTTGGGAGAAAAAAGGGTTGGAAGCAAAAAAGAGGCACATATCAGCGTACATGGTGGATTTCAGGAGAAAAAGGGGTCGGAAGCGCGAAAGAGGCACATGTCCGCGTATATGGCGGATTTGGGGAGTAAAAAGGGTCTGAAGTGAAAACGAGGCACATATATGCGTACATGGCAGATTTTGGATGAATAAAGGGTCGGAAGTGAAAAAGAGGCACATATCCGGGTACATGGCAGATTTGGGGAGTAAAAAGGGTTGAAAGCCAAAAACAGGCACATATACGCGTACAAGCTGATTAGGGGACAAAAAAGGGTCGGAAGTGAAAAAGAGCCACACATCGGTGTACATGGCCGATTCAGGGAGAAAAAAGGGTCGGAAGCGAAAAAGAGGCACATATCCGTGTACATCGCAGAATCGGGGAGAAAAAATCGTTGGAAGAGAAAAAAGAGGCACATATCCGCGTACATGGTGGACTTGGGGAGGAAAAAGGGTCGGAAGCTAAAAAGAGGCACATATCCAGGTGCATGGCAGATTTGGGGAGAAAAAAAGATCGGAAGTGAAAAAGAGGTACATATCAGCGTACATGGCTGATTTAGGGAGAAAAAAGGGTCTGAAGCGAAAAAGAGGCACATATCCGGGTATATGGCAGATTTGGGGAGAAAAAAGGGTCTGAATCGTAAAAGAGGCACATATCCGCATACATAGCGGATTACGGGAGAAAAAAGGGTCGGAAGCGAAAAAGAGGCACATATCCGGGTACATGGTGGATTTCAGGAGAAAAAGGGGTCGGAAGCGTGAAAGAGGCACATGTCAGTGTACTAGCAGAATTAGGGAGAAAAAAGGGTCGGAAGCAAAAAAGAGGCACATATCCGCGTACATGGCAGATTTTGGATGAATAAAGGGTCGGAAGTGAAAAAGAGGCACATATCCGGGTACATAGCAGATTTGGGGAGAAAAAAGGGTCGGAAGCAAAAAAGAGGCATATATCCGCGTACATGGCGGATTACGGAAGAAAATAGGGTCGGAAGCGAAACTGAGGCACATATCCGCGTACATGGCAGATTTGGGGAGTAAAACGGGTTGAAAGCCAAAAAGAGTCACATATCCGCGTACAAGCTGATTTGGGGACAAAAAAGGGTCGGAAGTGAAAAAGAGGCACACATCGGTGTACATGGCGGATTCAGGGAGAAAAAAGGGTCGGAAGCGAAAAAGAGGCACATGTCCGCGTACATCGCAGAATTGGGGAGAAAAAAGCGTTGGAAGAGAAAAAGAGCCACATATCTGCGTACATGGTGGACTTGGGTAGGAAAAAGGGTCAGAAGAGAAAAAGAGGCACATATCCGGGTGCATGGCAAATTTGGGGAGAAGAAAGGGTTGGAAGGGAAAAAAAGCCACATGTCCGGGTGCATGGCAGATTTGGGGAGAAAATAGGGTCGGAAGCGAAAAAGAGGCACAGATCCGCGTACATGGCAGATTTCAGGATGAAAAAGGGTCGGAAGCGAAAAAGAGGCACATGTCCGCATAGGGTAAAGTGCCCATGAGTCGACCACTTGGACCTGTGTACCAGCTGTGAGGTATTTTGGGACCTATACTGTAGTATGCTAACCAGTATGGGTCCCCCAAAGATGGTCAAGTTTTTTTCCCCAAGTCCTAGGCATTATAAAAAACGAGGTCCCCACTTTTTAATTTAAGACAATAGGGCCCTATTGGCTTAACATGAAAAATGTGTTAAATCAGTCACCACCAGTACCACGAGTCAACCACTTCGGTACCTTGAGTCAACCACCTTGACATATTAGTACATCCCTTTCACAGGGTCACTAGACTGGGTAATCACATATGAATTTTCTTTAAATCAATTTGTTTTTTCATCCAGACGTAACAATCTAGAATATAAATGCTTTTTAAAAAAACATTTCACACCAATTAACAACATACCAGCCATCTATACCATCATCAAGCAAAAGGCCCTGGGGTCTTGGGGGTTGGCTCGGAGTTCACCCATTATTGATTAAAAAGTACAGCAAAAGGTGGTTATACAAGGTATATTAGGCATCCGTCAGATGGAAGAAGAATTATGTCCCCAAAGTTGTAAAGTAGCAGAAAGCTGAATCTCCCTCTATTCTACTAGGGAACAAGGGGTAAATACCAATTCAACAGATTTTTATGGCTGTAATTTGGCACTTAAAGTAAGGCAAAGTGGTTGACTCAAGGTACATGGTCGACTCAAAGACAGTTTACCCTACATGGCTGATTTTGGGAGTTAAAAGGGTCGGAAGCGAAAAGCAGGCACATATCCGCGTACATGGCAGATTTGGGGAGATAAAAGGGTCAGAAGCAAAAAGAGGCACATATCCGCGTACATGGCAGATTTGGGGAGAAAAAAGGGTCGGAAGAGTAAAAGAGGCACATATCCGCGTACATGGCGGATTACGGGAGAAAAAGGGGTTGGAAGTGCAGAAGAGGCACATATCCGCGTACATGGGGGATTTGGCGAGAAAAAAAGATCAGAAGCGAAAAAGAGGCACACTTCCACATCGTGGCTGATTCGGGGAGAAGAAAGGGTCAGAAGCGAAAAAGAGGCACATATCCTGGTGCATGGCAGATTTGGGGAGAAGAAAGGGTTGGAAAGGAAAAAAAGCCATATATCCTTGTTCATGGCAGTTTTGGGGAGAAAAAAGGGTCGGAAGCGAAAAAGAGGCACATATCCGCGTACATGGCTGATTTGGGGAGAATATAGGGTCGGAAGCGAAAAATAGGCTTATATCTGGGTACATGGTAGATTTAGGGAGAAAAACGGGTCGGAAGAGAAAAAGAGGCATATATCCGTGTACATGGCGGATTACAGGAGAAAATAGGGTCGGAAGCGAAAAAGAGGCACAGATCCGCGTACATGGCAGATTTCAGGAGTAAAAAGGGTCGGAAGCGAAAAAGAGGCACATGTCCGCGTTCATGGCTGATTTTGGGAGTTAAAAGGGTCGGAAGCGAAAAGGAGGCACATATCAGCGTACATGGCTGATTTGAGGAGAAAAAGGGGTCGGAAGCGAAACAAAGGCACATATCCGCGTACATTGCAGATTTGGTGAGCAAAAAAGACCGGAAGCGAGAAAGAGGCACACTTCCGCGTACATGGCTGATTCGAGGAGATAAAAGGGTCGGAAGCAGAAAAGAGGCACATATCCGCGTAAATGGCGGATTTGGTGAGTAAAAAGGGTCGGAAGCGAAAAAGAGGCACATATCCGGGTACATGGCAGTTTTTGGAAGAAAAAAGGGTCGGAAGCAAAAAAGAGGCACATATCCGTGTACATGGCTGATTTGGGGAGAAAAAAGGGTCCGAAGCGAAAAAGAGGCACATATCCGGGTACATGGCAGATTTGCGAAGAAAAAAGGGTCAGAAGCGAAAAAGAGGCACATATCCGCGTACATGGCAGTTTTTGGGAGAAAAAAGGGTAGGAAGCCAAATATCCGCGTACATGGCTGATTTCGGGAGAAAAAAGGGTCGGAAGCGAAAAAGAGGCACATATCCTGGTACATGGCAGATTTGGGGAGAATGGTCATGGTTGTCGGCTAGGTAGGACGTGTCTATGCCGCTCTTGACCACAAGGCTAATTAACCGAGTTAATATTTGACTATCAACAATATTAATAGAATAGGAAGGAAGCTAAAGGATTATCTCACGCCAGGAGGATATCTTATAAGCTTGACCATGGAGGAGAACACAGATATACCGGAGAAAAGGAAATCCACCCGGAGTCTCTCGAAAAAGGTGAGCGATAATAAGGGGATTTCACAGGCTGCCGGTCAGACTAGTACTGTAAGGTCAGTTGTGACACCTGTCAAAAAGGCCACCGCGATGTTGGGAAATTTCTTCGCCAAGAAACTCAGCCCCACAACCCGGGCTAAGCCAAACACCTCAACAAGTAAACAAGAAGTTTCCATGATAGAAGAGGAGAGTGGGGAGGAGGAAGAGGGAGATAGTGAGAGTGAGGGAATTTTGTCTGAAGGGAGGGACATTGACATTGACCCTAATGCTCTGAGTCTAGGTGACAGCGAGGAGTCTGAACAGGACAGTGATACAGAAAACGAATTGGTGACTGAAAGCCTCAAAGTAGAACCCGCCCAATCAATTGAAGAGCTAGAAATATCATTCTTACAAAAAATGAACCGCCTTACTAACACTGTAAACTATAGCGCGCGTCAAATTAAAAAGAATGGCATTCAAATTAAAAAGCTCACGAATATTGCCCGGGCCCAAAACCGACGCATAAATGTGCTGGAAGAGGAAGTCACTGGTTTAAAGGGGAAATTAGTCAGTGCCCAGGTATTGATTGAGGAACTGCAGGAAAAAAATGAGTCCAAAGACAGTCAGCTTAGAAAGAGGAACCTCATAATTAGGGGTCTTGATGAAAATAACCACCCCAACCCGACAGACAGCTTCAACCGTATCATGACAGCTATCGGTAGTGGTTTAACAGCAAATGACTGCAGCGCCATCTATAGGCTTGGGAAACCTCGTCGACCTGCCCAGAATCTCAACCCGTACACTACCAATAAGCAAAATCAGTCTCGCCCTGTGATGGTTAAACTGAAAGAAGATGATGCTAAAGGTAAAATCTACGGTAATATCAGGAATCTAGGTGGGAAAAATGAGTGGAAAGGGGTGAGCCTAGGTGACGACCTCACACCGAGGGAGCAAGACCAAGCGCGGGAACTCAGAATTATAGCGTCTCATGCCAAGGCGAATAATCACGCGGTGCAACTGAAGGGTCGAAAGTTAACCATAAACGGGAGCGTTTATACACACGCCAATATTGAACTACTGCCAGTAGGCCTACGACTGGAGGACGCGAAAACATTAGTGTATGAAGGCAAAGGGATTGTGTTTCAATCGAAGTACAGTTGGCTCAGTAATATGTATCCTGTCAAATTCACATACAACGGTCAAGACTACACTAGCGTAGAGCAAGCCTTTGTTCATATTGCCGCCCTGGAATGTAACGCTCCCCAAGCCGCAGAGCGCGCTCTACGCACCTCATGTCCATACGCAGTCAAACGAATCACGCGAGACTTTGTTTATACTGACCAGTGGAAAGCCGGGCGTGCCGCTAAATTGCATGAACTACAGCTAGAAAAGTTCACGCAAGATACCCGTCTCAAGGACAAGCTGATTAACACCACCCTACCGCTGTACGAGGCTAGCAAAGACGGAGAATTTGGAACGGGCTACTTACTCAAAGACGGTGAGTTAAACTGTACGCCTAAAGCCAAAAACACGTGCGGGCTGTCACTAGAAAAAGTCCGTGACACTCTAGTTAACGCAGGCTGACTGGCAACACTGACAGCACTCACCAACGCTTGATCACCTTTCATACGTCCCCCGACTATTGATACTGATTACTGAACACTGACAATATGTTTGAGGTTTTGTTAAAAACTGACAGCAGAGGGCGCTTTATGAACTCGTATGTGCAGCACTATCTAAAGAAAAGGGGTTATAGTGGGAAAATAAGTATTACTGTGGAATTCACGCCGGGTGCAAAAATCACAACAATACAAAAACCACTCGTTGACCTACTTTTGGAAAGGCAGTCAGCTGATCGAATGTATGACCTGGTCATTATTTTTGTGGGCGTAAATGACCTGACAAAATTAAGTTCACAAGGAAAATCAGTGCCGATTTTTAAGGAGGTTGGTAACCTTGTTGAGATATTGACCGATCGGTATGTTAAACTGAAAACATGTGTTGCCAGCTTTAATCAGAGAGTGGTTTTCTCACACCTGATTGGTCTGTCTCTGGACATGAAGAACCACACCAACGGGGAGTACCCAATCGAACAAAAGGTGATAAATGAAGGTGTAGTGGAAGTGAACAAAGTGATTTGTAATCTTAATGATGAGAGTGCCCTTGTTGGCCCCTGGCTACAGAATACCGTGCATCATTTAAAGAAAGGAAAACGAATCCATAAATACAAGAGGCTAACACCTGATGGGCTGCATCCTGATAGTGACACTTTAAAATTGTGGGTACCTCTCATGGTCAAAAGTGCAATCACCAACCGGCGCAAGCTCTACCGAGCCTGGGACGTTCCTGACGACTCGCCAAGTGATGACGAATCTGACCCTGAAGACATCTGGGCAGACATGATGCCTGAGGGCTGCAGGACCACAAACCACCAGAGCCAAGCAGCAGCCTGGTAGAGGTAGTATAGGAGCACTCAACCCCCCCCCTCCCCCCGCATACTGCGCTAAATTGTTATTATTATTAATTATTAGCAATTATAAGCCTAATTAGAAAAGTAATTTAATTTATCCCCCATATATTATGGGATAGTAACCTATTACAGCACCTAGGGAAGTTGTTGCTTACTAGGAAATTTTGAAAAAATCCCCTCTCACAAATTGGTACGGCCCATTGGAAGTGGTGGCTTAAATAGGCCAACTATCAAAACTACACTTTGGTTAACTATCTCCACCGTATAACGCATTTCTGGACCCGCTGCAATAGGCTAAAATGTAATAACAATTAATGGTTTTAACTAAAATGAGCGAATATAAATGTAATTTTGTCCTCTTTCAGTTAACCAATCGGTTGTTGACTGGATATGGGCGTGTTAGCGCAATAACCATGAAATACCCGTCCTCATTACCTCCACAGCACCTCACAGGTAGTATGCATTAAACTGTAGGCACTGAACACTACTGTAAAACTGCCCCTGCTAAGAATATATACAAAACTCAAGACAATCCAGAACCCCCAGGCAGGGGATTTGATACTAGTCTACAAATCTGACATTAATAATAGACCTCTGTAAATGGTAAATTATATTAGAGAATATATGAATAGATGAATTGGTACTGATCTGAAGAACACAGGACTTCCCGCGTGGCATCATGTCACAGAGAGACTTTGTAACCTCATTGGTTACCGTGGAGTAGCTATGACCTAATGGTCTAGACAGACTGTACATTGTACATTATTTGCATATTAGTATACCTGGTACACATTTAAATATTTAATATTGGAATCTTTACTTGTAATATCACTCTGTGCTAACAATACTTACACATGATTAACTTTAGTTTACAGCCGGAGAAGGGAAGCGAGGACCCCGGATCTAAAAGCCAACCTGTATCCCCTTGGACCGAAGTAGCCCAAAGTGACACAAGGAAGGCGTACTAACGATGTGACCCTGCACGGCCCTGCCCCCCCCCCCCCCCTTCAGACACGCTGCACAAACTGTAAACCCAAAAGCTGCACACCCTAACAACTCACACTCCTAGAAACGGTAAGACGAGCTCACAACATCTGCTAGCATTAAGATCACCGTCAAGGAGCTAGGCTCCATATATATATTACTTATATTACTTATATTAGTTATATTACACATATTACATATATTACATATATCACAGTATATTATATATATCACTTATCTTTTTGAAAACCTCTTAAATAATTTTAGCTCCCCCACACTAGAAAACCCTCCTAACTATGACTATTACTAATACTAACAGCTTAGAATATAACAATAAATATATTATACAACCTAGGGATAAATATGTTACTATACCAAATCTTGTGGTCACCATGGTATATCCACACTACCAGTCTTGATACAACACCTAAGAGTTTGGATAGCATCAAATGCTAAGGTCCATTCATATAGCTAATGGGAACATAAAAGCTACAACACCATCTAGCAAGAGTCAGGAGAGTGTGTATAGAGCAAGTGGGTCTGAACTCAGCAAAAAAGAATCAATCCAGCTTCATGTCTACAAAACTTAGCTTCGATGGGCAGAGGGGCCTTCATCTTGTACACATGAATATGAGAAGTTTGTCTTCAAACATAGAGCATCTCAGGCCATACATGGCAAATACAAACATAGATTGTTTCCTGGTAAGTGAATCATGTCTACAGGACCTACCTACAAACCAAATAGGGCTTGAAGGCTTTAGCCAGGTACGCTGGGATAGAGATCTAGTAGCAACAGGGATGAAGGGAGGCGGTGGCCTACTCATCTACTTTGCTGAAGGGATAACCCACACTGACTTACGAGTAAAACAATTCAACCTGAGTCACACTGATATTGAACTGCAATGTATGGAGATTAAAAAAGGAAAAGACAAGAAAGTGATACTCATGAATATCTACAGGCAGCCAAAAGGGAATGTCACAGTCTTTATAGACAAATTATCATATGTTGTAAAGAAAATGACAGAACAACATGACAGGGAGATTTTCATACTGGGGGACTTCAACATAAATATGTTAGTCAATGACGCAGAAAGCAGAGCGCTCAAACTATTCGCACAAAACAATGGACTCAGACAACTGATAAAGGATTTCACACATCCCAATCCCAATCCAAGAGGCAAACCTACACTAATAGATTTAGTATTAACAAATTCCAAAAAGGTATATAATAGTGGAGTCATCCCAATGTCGGTCACAGACCATTATGCTATACATGTCACAAGACTTCACACAACCGCGCCCAAAGTAAAGCTAGAATTCACAGCCCGCACATACAAAAATTACATTGAAGATAATTACACTACTGGACTGAAAAATATAAACTGGACCCCTTTTTGGGATAGTCAGTCCCCTGACCAAGCATGGGACATACTGGTGGAAAACATCAACTTTCTCCTTGACTTTACCTGTCCGGTCAAAAACTTTAAGTTTAAGCAAACAAAACTCCCGTGGGTCACAGCAGACCACATCACACTGATGAAAGACAAAGATCAGGCCATGGCTAGATATAGTAAGACACAGAACATTGATGATCTACGAATATCAAATTTTCTACAAAACTTGTCCAAAAGTGAACTCCGATCATCAAAGTCTAGATACCACAAAGATGAGTTCAAAGCAAACATCAAAAAACCCAGGGAGTATTGGAAGGCTATTAACAAACTAGTAAACCCCAATATTGGAACGGCAAATATAAATTTGGTTGACACAGACACAGATACCCAGATACCACCAGAAGAGACTGCCAGTTATATAAACAAGTATTTTGCAGAGATAGGAAACAAACTAGCTAGGAATCTCAATCTGCCCTGGACGACTGACAAAGAAACTCCTGACACCAACTTTACACTGAGGGACTGCACACTGCAAGATGTGAAACTTCTAGTAAAGAAAATCAATGTGCATAAATCCTCAGGTGTTGATAAGATTTCTTCCAGGATCTTAAAGGATACCTTCACAACTCTCCCAGAGCATCTCAGATATATCATCAACTTAATAATCAGAACAAATGTCTTTCCGGATACATGGAAATCTGCAGTAGTAACACCAATTCCCAAAGGTGGCAATCCTAGTGATGTAAATAATCTCAGACCCATATCCATCTTACCACTACCTGCCAAAATAGCTGAAAAAATTATACATAAACAAATTCTAAATTATCTATCAGACCACAACATTCTGACGGACTCACAGGACGGATTTAGACCGGGTCGTTCAACCTCTGACAGCCTTAAGAAATTGACTGAGCAAATATACACTAACTATAACAATCAAAATTGCACATCAGCCATCTTTTTAGACTTCCGCAAAGCTTTTGATACCTTAAACCATAGTATACTAATAAAGAAAATGAAGACGATGGGCTTTGGTCCCAACACCCTAGCACTAATTAAAAATTATCTTACAAACAGAACACAGCAAACTAAAACCAATGGCACCATCTCTACACCATATCCCATCACCTGTGGAGTGCCCCAAGGATCCGTCCTTGGGCCTCTTCTGTTTGTCTTGTATATAAATGACATGAGTGACAGTCTAGAAACCTTAAGATGCCAACACTATGCGGACGATACGGTTATTTTTCTTGCCCACAAACCACAAGATGACGTCAGTAATGTCATTAACAATGATCTCCTCCGTATAGAGAACTGGTGCAACAGAAACAAACTGTCCTTGAATGGGAAAAAGACCAAGCTTCTGACATTCACCACTCGTGCATTCAACAGAGTACTAGTACGGCCTAGACTGTGGCTTCAAGGGGAGAGGATTGAACATGCGCCTACCTACAAGTACTTGGGTATAACCCTAGATACCATGATGAAATTTGGTAAACAGGTAAATAACCTTGAGAAAAACGCAAAGCACAAACTGTATCTACTAAAAAACATACGGTATAACATGGATACACCAGCATCTGAGAAGGTCTTTAAAACCATGCTCATTCCGACCATTGAATACGGTGACATCTTTTATGGTGTAGCCACCAAAACCAATCGGAACAAAATCCAAGTCGTAGTTAACAAAGCTTTAAAAACAGTGTACAAAGAGAAGCATCGAACAAGCTCGGCGTCACTACATAGGAAAGCCAAATTTAATAGGTTGAAGGACAGGAGAGACATGAAGCTGCACATGGCAGCTTTTAATGCCTCTAAAGTTGACGCCAACTTGGACATTAGACCAATCTTCACCAGACACCGAGATGCCAGACTTATGAAGCAAAGAAGACCCCTGAACCCTGCCTATGAGAAAAGCTTGGAGCATAGAACTGCCTGCTGCTGGAATGCACTTGGCATACAAACCAGAAAAATTACAGTAGAAAAAGAGTTCAACCAATGGATGAAAGAAACCTTTGATAAGAGACTGCTGGCCTACACCTAGGTGCGGTGGTCCTTTGCAAAAATCTCTGCACACACTCACCCCATCCTGACCCGACTCACCATTTGACCTCACTAGGACCACAACACCCGTCCTAATATGTCCAGCAACATCAGGACAAACATTGTCCCAACAACACCAGGGACGTCCCCAATAACATCGGGGACATAGATTAGCTTAGTAACATATAGAAAAGGAAGAGCACGCATTTACACTGCGTGCCCTTGTACACAGATAGACTAACCTAAAACTGTGTAGCTACATCCAAGTAGAACACAGTATATAGTACTTGAAGCCCATAATAACAGCGCAACTAACAAGTCCCACATATTCATATATGGCCATAAGCCCTTGCACTTATTATAACTTGCACCAATGAATATATGGTACACATAGCAAAACTTCTAAGTAGTGCCTCATGCACTCTGTAGGAGATATAAATACAGGCTTGTAGCCCACTCTTCTTCAGACGAAATAAACGAATATACAATACAATACAATTGGGGAGAAAAAAGGGTCGGAAGCAAAAAAGAGGCAAATATCAGCGTACATGGCCGATTACGGGAGAAAAAAGGGTCAGAAGCGAAAAACAGGCACAAATCCGCGTCGATGGCGGATTTCAGGAGAAAAAGGTGTCGGAAGTGCAAAAGAGGCACATATCCGCGTACATGGCAGATTTTGGATGAATAAAGGGTCAGAAGCGAAACAGAGGCACATATCAGCGTGCATGGCAGATGTGGGGAGAAGAAAGGGATGGAATGAAAAAAAGAGCCACATATCCTTGTTCATGGCAGTTTTGGGGAAATAAACGGTCCGAAACGAAAAAGAGACACATATCCGCGTACATGGCTGATTTGGGGAGAAAAAAGGGTCGGAAGCGTAAAATAGGCATATATCTGGGTACATGGCAGATTTTGGGAGAAAAAAGGGTCTGAAGCGAAAAGGAGGCACATATCCGCGTACATGGCGGATTATGGGAGAAAAAGGGGTTGAAAGCGCAGAAGAGGCACATATCCGCGTACATGGCTGATTTGGGGAGAAAAAAGGGTCCGAAGCGAAAAAGAGGCACATATCCGTGTACATGGCTGATTTGGGGAGAAAAAAGGGTCCGAAGCGAAAAAGAGGCACATATCCGGGTACATGGCAGATTTGCGAAGAAAAAAGGGTCAGAAGCGAAAAAGAGGCACATATCCGCGTACATGGCAGTTTTTGGGAGAAAAAAGGGTAGGAAGCCAAATATCCGCGTACATGGCTGATTTCGGGAGAAAAAAGGGTCGGAAGCGAAAAAGAGGCACATATCCTGGTACATGGCAGATTTGGGGAGAAAAAAGGGTCGGAAGCAAAAAAGAGGCAAATATCAGCTTACATGGCCGATTACGGGAGAAAAAAGGGTCAGAAGCGAAAAACAGGCACATATCCGCGCCGATGGCGGATTTCAGGAGAAAAAGGTGTCGGAAGTGCAAAAGAGGCACATATCCGCTTACATGGCAGATTTTGGATGAATAAAGGGTCAGAAGCGAAACAGAGGCACATATCAGCGTGCATGGCAGATGTGGGGAGAAGAAAGGGATGGAATGAAAAAAAGAGCCACATATCCTTGTTCATGGCAGTTTTGGGGAAATAAACGGTCGGAAACGAAAAAGAGACACATATCCGCGTACATGGCTGATTTGGGGAGAAAAAAGGGTCGGAAGCGTAAAATAGGCATATATCT
Source organism: Harmothoe impar (assembly GCA_947462335.1). Classification (NCBI taxonomy): domain Eukaryota; kingdom Metazoa; phylum Annelida; class Polychaeta; order Phyllodocida; family Polynoidae; genus Harmothoe; species Harmothoe impar. Next base: position 51,667,601 of record OX381721.1, on the reverse strand, counting down.
GGGTACATGGCAGATTTGGGGAGAAAAAAGGGTCGGAAGCGAAAAGGAGGCACATATCCGCGTACATGGCGGATTATGGGAGAAAAAGGGGTTGAAAGCGCAGAAGAGGCACATATCCGCGTACATGGGGGATTTGGCTAGAAAAAAAGATCGGAAGCGAAAAGGAGGCACACTTCGACGTCATGGCTGATTCGGGGAGAAAAAAGGGTCAGAAGCGAAAAAGAGGCACATATCGGGGTGCATTGCAGATTTGGGGAGAAGAAAGGGTTGGAAGGAAAAAAAAGCCATATATCCTTGTTCATGGCAGTTTTGGGGAGAAAAAAGGGTCGGAAGCGAAAAAGAGGCTTATATCTGCGTACATGGCTGATTTGGGGAGAAAAAAGGGCTGGAAGCGAAAAAAAGGCACATATCCACGTACATGGCTGATTACGGGACAAAATAGGGTTGGAAGTGCAAAGAGGCACATATCCGCGTACATGGCTGATTTGGGGAGAAAAAAGGGTCGGAAGCGTAAAATAGGCATATATCTGGGTACATGGCAGATTTGGGGAGAAAAAAGGGTCGGAAGCGAAAAGGAGGCACATATCCGCGTACATGGCGGATTATGGGAGAAAAAGGGGTTGAAAGCGCAGAAGAGGCACATATCCGCGTACATGGGGGATTTGGCTAGAAAAAAAGATCGGAAGCGAAAAGGAGGCACACTTCGACGTCATGGCTGATTCGGGGAGAAAAAAGGGTCAGAAGCGAAAAAGAGGCACATATCGGGGTGCATTGCAGATTTGGGGAGAAGAAAGGGTTGGAAGGAAAAAAAAGCCATATATCCTTGTTCATGGCAGTTTTGGGGAGAAAAAAGGGTCGGAAGCGAAAAAGAGGCTTATATCTGCGTACATGGCTGATTTGGGGAGAAAAAAGGGCTGGAAGCGAAAAAAAGGCACATATCCACGTACATGGCTGATTACGGGACAAAATAGGGTTGGAAGTGCAAAGAGGCACATATCCGCGTACATGGCAGATTTTGGATGAATAAAGGGTCGGAAACGAAAAAGAGGCATGTATCCGCGTACATGGCGGATTACGGGAGAAAAAAGTGTCGGAAGCGAAAAAGAGGCATATATCTGGGTACGTGGCAGATTTGGGGAGAAAAAAGGGTCGGAAACAAAAAAGAGGCACATGTCCGCGTACATGGCTGATTTTGGGAGTTGAAAGGGTCGGAAGTGAAAAAGAGGCACATAATCCCGTACATTGCTGGTTCGGGGAGAAAAAAGGGTCGGAATGGAAAAAAAGGCACATCTCCGCGTAGATGGCGGATTTGGGGAGTAAAAAGGGTCGGAAGCGAAAAAGAGGCATATATCCTGGTGCATGGCAGATTTGGGGAGAAAAAAGGGTTGGAAGGGAAAAAAAGCCACATATCCTTGTTCATGACAGTTTCGGGGAGAAAAAAGGGTTGGAAGCGAAATAGAGGCACATATCCGCGTACATAGCTGATTTGGGGAGAAAAAAGGGTCGGAAGCGAAAAATAGGCACAGATCCGCGTAGATGGCAGATTTCAGGAGTAAAAAGGGTTCGAAGCGAAAAAGAGGCACATGTCCGCGTACATGTCTCATTTTGGGAGTTAAAAGGGTCTGAAGCTAAAAGGAGGCACATATTCGGGTACATGGCTAATTTGAGGAGAAAAAGGGGTCGGAAGCGAAACAAAGGCACATATCAGCATACATTGCAGATTTGGTGAGCAAAAAAGACCGGAAGCGAGAAAGAGGCACAGTTCCGCGTACATGGCAGATTTGGGGAGTAAAAAGGGTCAGAAGTGAAAAAGAGGCAAATATGCGGGTATATGGCAGATTTGGGGAGAAAAAAGGGTCGGAAGCGAAAAAGAGGCGCATATCCGGGTGCATGGCAGATTTGGGGAGAAAATAGGGTCGGAAGCGAAAAAGAGGCACAGATCCGCGTACATGGCAGATTTCAGGATAAATAAGGGTCGGAAGCGAAAAAGAGGCACATGTCCGCATACATGGCTGATTTTGGGAGTTAAAAGGGTCGGAAGCGATAAGCAGGCACATATCCGCGTACATGGCAGATTTGGGGAGAAAAAAGGGTCGGAAGCGTAAAAGAGGCACATATCCGCGTACATGGCGGATTAAGGGAGAAAAAGGGGTTGGAAGCGCAGAAGAGGCACATATCCGCGTACATGGGGGATTTGGCGAGAAAAAAAGATCAGAAGCGAAAAAGAGGCACACTTCCACGTCATGGCTGATTCGGGGAGAAGAAAGGGTCAGAAGCGAAAAAGAGGCACATATCCTGGTGCATGGCAGATTTGGAGAGAAGAAAGGGTTGGAAGTGAAAAAAAGCCATATATCCTTGTTCATGGCAGTTTTGGGGAGAAAAAAGGGTCGGAAGCGAAAAAGAGGCACTTATCCGCGTACATGGCTGATTTGGGGAGAATATAGGGTCGGAAGCGAAAAATAGGCTTATATCTGGGTACATGGTAGATTTAGGGAGAAAAACGGGTCGGAAGAGAAAAAGAGGCATATATCCGTGTACATGGCGGATTACAGGAGAAAATAGGGTCCAAAGCGAAAAAGAGGCACAGATCCGCGTACATGGCAGATTTCAGGAGTAAAAAGGGTCGGAAGCGAAAAAGAGGCACATGTCCGCGTACATGGCTGATTTTGGGAGTTAAAAGGGTCGGAAGCGAAAAGGAGGCACATATCCGCGTACATGGCTGATTTGAGGAGAAAAAGGGGTCGGAAGCGAAACAAAGGCACACATCTGCGTACATTGCAGATTTGGTGAGCAAAAAAGACCGGAAGCGAGAAAGAGGCACACTTCCGCGTACATGGCTCATTGGGGGAGATAAAAGGGTCGGAAGCAAAAAAGAGGCACATATCCGCGTAAATGGCGGATTTGGTGAGTAAAAAGGGTGGGAAGCGAAAAAGAGGCACATATCCGGGTACATGGCAGTAGTAGTATAGTATGTATCGGAACGGGACTATAGTTAAGTACTGTTTATTACTCAATCGACCTGCAGCCAATCAGAGGCCTCCCTTTTGGCGGGAAATTCAAAAGCAGCCAATGAGAGGCCTCCCTTTTGGCGGGAAATTCAAATAGGTCACGTGACCGGAAGTGACCTACTTCCGGTCACGTGACCTTTGGGCGGGAAATTCAAATAGGTCACGTGACCGGAAGTGACCTACTTAAGAGGGTCACGTGACCACCATGTTGGCGGGAAATTCAAATAGGTCACGTGACGGGAAGTGACCTACTTAAGGGGGTCACGTGACTACTAGGTTGGCTTTCAAAATAAGTCACTTGAGATTTTGATGGATAAATAAATTTAAAAAAAGAAAAAAAAAGCAAGCTGAAAAAAGCTTGCTAAAAAATAATTTAAAAATGTGGCTCTTTTTTTCTAGGGGGAGAGGGGCACTCTGGGGGGCACTCTTTAAGATGCATGGGGGGGGAGGGGGGGAGGGGGGGGAGGGGCAGGGTTTTTTAAGAGTGAGACTCGCTTCTCTGCCCTCTCTAAAAGAGAGGGCAGAGAGGCGAGTCTACTTACCATGAAAGGTATCATGATCGCGTTTATGATGATGTGCATCATGATGTGACTATCTTACAACCCTATGAGAAATAAGCAAGACATGGGCGTACTTACACGGGCTATTTGTAAACTAATTTCTCTTGAATCTATTAACAGCTCACATTTTTTTTCTTAGATGACATCTGACAGCTGCTTGCTAGGCTAAGATATTGTTAAATAAACAACTTGGAAAGCTAATTACAGTTTTCTGGCTTGAAATATAGTCTTTCAACAGACTTTTTTTCTCATCTTACACAGAGGCAAATATCAGAGACACCCAATGGTGCTTAAACTGCTCTCAGCCAAGGGTCGGGCACTGCTGGACTATAATAGACGGGTCAAGGACCGTTCTACTGTGGGTCAGGCTAGGTCGGACATTCAATAACGCGACTTTAGCAAAACTTGCTTGAAAGTCTGACCATGCGAGATCCTTATGCCCCAGTCTGTCAATGCTGTCCAGACTTTCAAGCAAGGTTGTCAAAGACCTACCTGTCATTGAATGTCCGACTTAGCCTGCCTGACCCTCAGTAGAACGGTCCTTGACTCATCTATTATAGTCCAGCAGCGCCCGACCCTTGTATGAGAGGGGTATTGACACCATTGGCTGACTCTGATAATTCGCCTGTGTGCACGAGGGGAGGAGAGGGTTTACAGCTTGCGCTTATAGAGCACTACTAGTGGAGGTTTGGATGAGGAGGCTATGACATATGATGTTTGTCTTAAAAAATAGCCATGGCGCATGTCGATGTCGCTTAATTATGCTCATATCTCATGTCGATTTTAAGAATTGCTCATGTCACCTGGCACTGTGTTTTTCAAGCTTCATGTCAAATGTCACTAGGCTTCATCTCGACTTTAGTGGTCCACACTGCTGCTGCTGCTGCTGCTGCTGTCGGTGCTGCTGCTTGTGCTGCTTGTGCTGCTCATGCAGCAGCTGCTGGCTGCTTGTGCTGCTGCTGCTGCTGCTGACAGATGCTACTGCTTGTGCTACTGCTCGTGCAGCAGCTGCCAGCAGCTGCTGAAGCAGCTGTCAGCAGCTGCTGGCTGCTTGTGCTGCTGACAAGGTCATGGGGGCTGCTGCTGACGATGTCACGGATGCTGCTGACAAATGCTACGGCTTGTGCTGCTCGTGCTGCTTGTGCTGCTGAAGTCGCTGCCAGCTGCTTGTGCTGCACGTGCAGCTGCTGCTGAAGCCGCTGCTAGATGCTGCTGCTTGTGCTGCACGAGACTGAGTAGCCGCTATTCGGCGTTTCACTCCTTATGTACCCTGTCCTAGTTAATCCTCTTAAACGGCTGAAAAGGCTCTCTCAGCACAGAGACTCTACTCAATGTAAGAGATCAGTTAAGTAAGTTTTCACATGCCACCTGACTACTGCGGGAGGGTTTAGACTTAAGCAGCTTAGTGCACACACGTGTCTGTTAGAAAAGCTACCTGCACACCTGCCTTCCTTTTTTCACTAGTATTTACCCCCTGCCGACTTATAAGGCACCTATACACGCCTTCTTGCTTCTAGAGCTAAGCTGACTGGCAGCTATTTTAAAAGAGAATACTCGTTACCTGTATAACGGATAAGGGGGTTATGAGATTAGCGTGTGTATACAAAAAAAAACAAAAAAAAAGCTACAGGGGGCGCGTGTCTGTCTGTGAGGTAGAGACCATGTGGTAAGCGACTCAAGTGTAAAACAACAGCACCTCCTCTTGTCGCAGTGAGTGGTGTGGACGGCGGCTGGCTAGTTGAATTTAAGCGTCAGCTTGAAAGATAAGGCCAAATAAAAAAAAAGGTTTGTTTCAGGTCACCCGACCAACCCTAGCAAAACAGGGTCGACCCTACGTTTTTTTTTTTAAGCAAGTTTGAAGAAAATTTCATATTTTTATACTTTTTGGGTCATTTTTAGAATTTCCACGGAGGATGGCTAGTACTTTCATGTTAAAAAAATAAAATAAAATAAAATAAAAATCCGACCTACCGACTCCAGTCTTTCTGCCCATGTTACCTGAAACATACCTTTTTATTTTTTTTTTTGGCTTAATCCGTTCACGGGCTGGCGCGTCACACCTGTCGTTAATCACCCCCTGTAGTCTTTGTATACACAGGTGACTCGGCTTTATCTCTTCACCAGCTATAATCCCATATACATGTAGCGCACGTTACACTCGTTAATTCTCTTTTCATGCTGATGGATTAGGGGTGGAAGGGTTCAGGTGAAAAGCGATTTGATTCTCTCTGGAAGAGGGTTGGAGCTCTAGGTGAAAACAAGCTTAGAACATCCAGATTAGCTGCTCTCTCGGCTATATAAAGAGCTTCATTTTTTCTAATCTCTGCCCACTTCGTCTTGTTGTACACTATCAGTCACGAGGCAGACGCTGGAAGTAGCAGATGTTTGCAGTATGGTTTACACAGAGGTTACCTGCTAATAGGATTTTGTCAGAATAGGGTGAGTTGCTATTAAAATGAACATTTAAATGGGTTGTTAATATGGTATCTGATGTTAATGAGCTAACACCTAACATTGAGGATTATGACCTCCCAGAGGGGCGTCTCGCCAAATTCTCCAGTCTTGACTATAGTCTTAACTGTCTAAAGACTGTGGAGCACGTTAATGGGTGGTCTCCTTACTAATTTCACTTGACCAGGCCGGCAGGGTCAACTAGGCTAGGTAATTACAACCACAAGGGCGGCTACTCAACATGCAAGTAGACCTACTACTACGAGATTGTCTTTTGACCACTCTGCCGCCGCCTGCTAGTCTGGCGATTACATGCTCTAGTATAGTTCTCCGCTCTTTTCGTCAGATGACGCCACAATAGGGTTTTTGTACATTTCCACGATACTCGCGAACATTTTAAACGCATAATGACCTATAATAAGCAACAAAGCACACTTCTAATATATTGAATATAAGAAACATGTCAACGTTGTGTATTTCTGATAGAATGAGGCAGATTCTTTGAAATATCAACTAAACTATAGTGAGATTGAAAATACTACACCATATCTAAAGCGATATAAAAGCTATATAAAGTCAGAACCTCTGACGGATCGGTAGGATCACTCAACCATTCGTCCTCGAAAGCAACACAGGGTTCCCGTCCAACAGGACTTTGAGCCTTGACGCTTTTGAGGAGGATTGATCTCATGCTGCTTAACATGTGGTGTAATTAATCAACACCGCGGCCCCTCTTTAGGGGCCACACAATAAACAAAGAATAAAAAAGGGTAGGACTTAGGTTTAAAGTGAATCTCCCAGGATTTTGGCGAGGTCGACAAAGGAGGAGATAACAGATTAAACTGCAGGAGACTATACGCAAACCTTGATACTCTCAGAGGGGGAGCTCCATATTGCGGACCTGTGGTCAAGGTAATTACAACCACAAGGGTGGCTACTCAACATGCAAGTAGACTTACTACTACGAGATTGTCTTTTGACCACTCTGCTGCCGCCTGCTGGTCTGGCCATTACATGCTCTAGTGTAGTTCTCCGCTCTTTTCGTCAGATGACGCCACAATAGGGTTTTTGTACATTTCCACGATACTCGCGAACATTTTAAACGCATAATGACCTATAATAAGCAACAAAGCACACTTCTAATATATTGAATATAAGAAACATGTCAACGCTGTGTATTTCTGATAGAATGAGGCAGATTCTTTGAAATATCAACTAAACTATAGTGAGATTGAAAATACTACACCATATCTAAAGCGATATAAAAGCTATATAAAGTCAGAACTTCTCACGGAACGGCATCTGCAACAGATCACTCAACCAGGTGTCTTGAAATGCCACACAGGGTTCCCGTCCAACAGGACTCTGAGCCTTGTCGCTTTTGAGGAAGGTTTGATCTCATGTTGCTTAACATGTGGTGTAATTAATCAACACCGCGGCCCCTCTTTAGGGGCCACACAATAAACAAAGAATAAAAAGGGTAGACCTTAGGTTTAAAGTGAATCTCCCAGGATTTTGGCGAAGTCGACAAAGGGGTAGATAACAGATTAACCTGCAAGAGACTATACGCAAACCTTGATACTCTCAGAGGGGGAGTCTCATTTTGCGGACTTGTGGTCAGATCTATCCCTTCTAGGGGGCAGGTTGCATGTCGTAAATGTCTACTACAGACATTGGGATATATTGTTAATCTTACTCTAGGGTCTCCATAATTAGACCCTGAATCCGTTGTTAAACGGGTGTGAGGGGGTGGTAACTAATACTTATGAGATGTTAGCTTAGTTCATAGTCTCCTTACCAATTTTCACTTGACCAGGCTGGCAGAGCCAACTAGTCTAGGTAATTATAGCCACAAGGGCGGCTACTCAAGATCTAAGTAGACCTACTACTACGAGATTGTCTTTTTGGTCCTTCTGCTGCTTAGTTATTACATCCTCCAGTCTAGCTCGCCACACCCTTTGAGCAGCACCACCATTGCCTCGGTAAAAGTGTAGGGTGTGTGCTTTCCACCTTCAGGTATCCATAGATTCGATCACTATCACCCCCCTTGAAATGACTTCAGCTGTTAATTAGGGCGTAAAGCCACCAACCAAGTCCCTGTCAAAAGATGTGAATAACGAAACGCGCTAGTATAGTTCTCCGCTCTTTCGTCAGATGGTGCCACAATAGGGGTTTTGTACATTCCTACGATGCTCGCGAACATTTCAACGCATAATGAGCTACATAGGCAACAAAGCGCGCTTCTAATATATTAAAATATAAAAAACAATTCAATATTGTGTATTTCTGATAGAAATGAGGCGGTTTCCTTAAATACCAACTAAACTATAGCGAGATGAAAAATACCACACCATATCTAAGGCTTTATAAAAAACTATAGAAAGTCAGAACCTCACACGGATCAGCATTCTGTTTGCAACGGATCACCCCTGACCCACTGGTCCTCGCATGCCACACACGGCTCTGCCGTGTTTGAGCTTTGAGGTATCACCCATCAAGTGATCCATGCTGCCCAACATGAAGCGTAATTAATAGCTGCTGTTGCATAGCACAGTGGCAGCATCTAACTAACTCTAAAGAGTTAGTCGGCCCCTCTTTAGGGGCCACACAATAAACAAAGAATACCCTGAATCTGGGACCTGCGGGCGAGGGCCCCAACTGTGAAGTCATTATTGGCCACATTGGTAATATCAATTAAAACTTTAGACAACACCCACCTTAAGTATCATTAACGGACAATATCAATGAACTCAGCATCCGCCTGGTTACCACATTTAGCACCAATTTTACAACTCACAGGAGCCACACTAGCCTCACCGCGCTTTTTATTGCTCTGCTGATTTCTCCAATCCAAAACATGAGGTATCTAGTCTAGCTGTGAGCTCATTGGGCTAAACAAAAAAATAATCCGTGTTCAGGTAACATGGTCCAAAAAAAAATAGGGTAGGTCTACGTCGCCTAAGGCGACGAAAGCGCGTCAAAGCGTTTACAGGGTTCGAGCCCGTGAGCTGCTCCTTGGGGCTGCAAAAAACGCTTAGACACTGAAATCCCATAGGGAAAAAATTTTGGGTTTTTGGACTTTAGGCCTTAATTTGAGGGTGATCCCGGGCTGATAGAAAAATAATTCTTGGACGAGCGGATAGCTCTGGATCTCTTTTATCTAAAACAGCGAAAAATTGATTATGGTTTCGCCGCAATTCATCCGACGGGGGGTAATCAGCCCCCCCCTCTGCCAATCAAGGCAGTGAATCTTGGCGACCGTGCGATCACTCACGGCCACCGCGACGAACCGACAGAAGAGATCGGCATCTTAGTATGATTCGTGTGACCTACTTAGAGGCTCACACGGTGGAGGTGTGTCCGGCGTTCGGCGCGCTGATTGGCTACTGGTGGGAGGCGCTGTGCCGCGTCAAGAACTTCACCTATTTGGGGCGGCTGTTAAAGGCGCACTGAGTTGAGGTGCACCTTTAAGCAAGAGCGCGATCCGGCCTAGTCTTGCGGACCTCTGTTTAGAGAGTGTAGCAAGCGGCTATGTCGCGCTCTCCAACCACAGGCTTAACAGTGGTCCGCAAGACGCGTGCACACACAGACCGAACAGACACACACAGACCCACACACCCACACACTCCTATCAGTGAGACGTCTAGCAGATTCGGGAGAGGCGACCAGGGAGGTACTCTCGGCTAGCGGCCACTAATTGCCTGTTTAGATAAGGCACAGAAACAAGGGTGATGACAGACTACGTGTTCAAGCAGCCAACATGCCCTGACACTTGATAATGGATGTGGACCGCTAAATTCGATATGGTGACATGACCATTTCTTATAATCGACAAACGACATGAGGTCTAATGACAAGTGACATGAGGCCCAAAAAATCATAGTGACAGGTGACATGAACATTTCTTAAAATCGACATGGGATATGAACATTATTAAGTGACATTGTCATGTGACATGGTCATTTTCTAAGATCGACATTCGACATGGGGACCCCCTATCCAGAGCCCCTTGATAGATGACAGCTGTTGTGTGTAAGAAAAGTGTATGCCTCACAATCAAAAGATGATAAAAGGCTTTATCCCACTCGATGTGGGTTTTGAATCAAATATCAAGGGATCAAATATCAGATCGATATTTGACGTCGTCAAGTGATATCTGACGTTGTCAATCACTTTTACTATGTAGTCAAGGTCGTAAAAACAGAGCCCCCTGATTGGTCAACAGCATGAATGAAAGTTGCATCTCAAACTTTTAATACTCGGTATGGGGCCCCGTGGGGCTGGGACCAATATTTGCAATTTTCGGAAATACTGTCGAGAATTTCTAGATGGAAACACCTTGTCTGGGGTAATTTGACCTCTACTCTTCGATATTCAAGTAATACTCAAGCTATTCTGACTCTAAACATGAGTAAAACGGTCATTTACCAGCGTTATCGGCAGCGCCGACATCAACAACTGCTGATCTCCCTTGGTTACATGACCCAGCTCCGTTTCTAAGACCTCATGGATCGGGGCCCTGAAGGGGGATCTGCAGAGGCCCTATATCGGGCCCTAGATATGTACATTATATTAATATCTCATAACTTAATTTACTCTAAAATCTTTTGATAGTTCATAACCTTGACCCTTATCTCCTTTTCTCGCGGGATAAAGATAGAATTTGGTTGTTGGCGTGGCCTCTCGTAGATATCTGCTCTTCTCCACGGCACCTCTCGAGCCCCCTGCGGGGCCTCTAGGGGCTGCTAGACGTCTCTCTGCTATGTAGTGTGGGATGTAAAAGAACCCTTGTCTCGGTAAAAGGGCCAATAGATTCGATCACCATCACCGCTCTTGAAATGACCATAGCTGTTAACTAAGGCGTAAAGCAACCCACACACCCACACACCCACACACCCACACATTTTTCTGTATGAGCCTTCAGACCTCAAGCTGCTCAGTGTACGGGACTAGGTTTTGTCATAGGCCCTACGGACGCTACTCAAGGTAAAAAATAAGAGAGCTGTCTCACCATGACATTGGGCTGGCTGTAGTTTTTTATGTTTCGGTACCTACAACCAAAACAGCCAGTACCCGCCCCAGGGCTTCATGTCGCACGCGGGAAAAGTATAACGGTGGCGCCAACTGTCGGAATAGCGGGTACACTACGTCAGTAGTTCTTTTGTTCTCCGCTGAGTGACTGGGCGAAATGTAGTCGGTAGCTCTATTTTCTGTGCACTGTTCTGTTCATTTTCTACACTTAACACTTAAATAGACCGCGTGTTTGTACAAGCTAACCGTTTTTATCAGTGCAAAAATTAAATAAGCATCGGATAGAACACTAAAAAATGAGAAAGTAATCCGGCGCTTAGTATAAGGCACCAGTTTTATCATGAGACACCGAAAGTCTGGTTTTTTTAAGGTGGATAAGACAGTCGACTGAGAGCTCCAAACTAACCAAAAACGTACCAGAGGGAGAACGTACCCGACAGGGCAGGGGCCTTCTACACCCCGGCTCTGATTGATGAGCAAGCGACAAGTGCTACAGAGGGCCTATTCCTCTTTTGAGGTGGGCCCGAAATTGAACAAAAGAATAAACTCAAGAAAAAGCCTTAGGCTTAAAAGAGTTGTAGATACTGATTTTAACGAAGAAGTCACATTCATTAGTTTACAAATAGCCCGTGTAAGTACGCCCATGTCTTGCTTATTTCTCATAGGGTTGTAAGATAGTCACATCATGATGCACATCATCATAAACGCGATCATGATACCTTTCATGGTAAGTAGACTCGCCTCTCTGCCCTCTCTTTTAGAGAGGGCAGAGAAGCGAGTCTCACTCTTAAAAAACCCTGCCCCTCCCCCCCCTCCCCCCCCTCCCCCCCCCATGCATCTTAAAGAGTGCCCCCCAGAGTGCCCCTCTCCCCCTAGAAAAAAAGAGCCACATTTTTAAATTATTTTTTAGCAAGCTTTTTTCAGCTTGCTTTTTTTTTCTTTTTTTAAATTTATTTATCCATCAAAATCTCAAGTGACTTATTTTGAAAGCCAACCTAGTAGTCACGTGACCCCCTTAAGTAGGTCACTTCCCGTCACGTGACCTATTTGAATTTCCCGCCAACATGGTGGTCACGTGACCCTCTTAAGTAGGTCACTTCCGGTCACGTGACCTATTTGAATTTCCCGCCCAAAGGTCACGTGACCGGAAGTAGGTCACTTCCGGTCACGTGACCTATTTGAATTTCCCGCCAAAAGGGAGGCCTCTCATTGGCTGCTTTTGAATTTCCCGCCAAAAGGGAGGCCTCTGATTGGCTGCAGGTCGATTGAGTAATAAACAGTACTTAACTATAGTCCCGTTCCGATACATACTATACTACTGGCAGTTTTTGGATGAATAAAGGGTTGGAAGCGAAACAGAGACACCTATCAGCTTACATGGCAGATTTGAGGAGAAAAAATGGTCGGAAGCGAAAGAGGCACATATATGCGTACATGACAGATTTGGTGAGAAAAAAAGATCGGAAGCGAAAAAGAGGCACATATCCGCGTACATGGCAGATTTGGGGAGTAAAAAGGGTCGGAAGCGAAAAAGAGGCACATATCCGCATACATGGCTGATTTGGGGAGAAAAAAGGGTCAGAAGCGAAAAAATGGCACATATCCGGGTATATGGCAGATTTGGGGAGAAAAAAGGGTCGGAAGCGAAAAAGAGGCGCATATCCGGATGCATGGCAGATTTGGGGAGAAAATAGGGTCGGAAGCAAAAAAGAGGCACAGATCCGCGTACATGGCAGATTTCAGGATAAAAAAGGGTCGGAAGCGAAAAAGAGGCACATGTCCGCATACATGGCCGATTTTGGGAGTTAAAAGGGTCGGAAGAGAAAAGCAGGCACATATCCGCGTACATGGCAGGTTTTGGGAGAAAAAAGGGTCGGAAGCGTAAAAGAGGCACATATCCGCTTACATGGTGGATCACGGGAGAAAAAGGGGTTGGAAGCGCAGATGAGGCACATATCCGCGTACATGGGGGATTTGGCGAGAAAAAAAGATCAGAAGCGAAAAAGAGGCACACTTTCACGTCGTGGCTGATTCGGGGAGAAGAAAGGGTCAGAAGCGAAAAAGAGGCACATATCCTGGTGCATGGCAGATTTGGGGAGAAGAAAGGGTTGGAAGGGAAAAAAAGCCATATATCCTTGTTCATGGCAGTTTTGGGGAGAAAAAAGGGTCGGAAGCGAAAAAGAGGCACATATCTGCGTACATGGCTGATTTGGGGAGAATATAGGGTCGTAAGCGAAAAATAGGCTTATATCTGGGTACATGGTAGATTTAGGGAGAAAAACGGGTCGGAAGAGAAAAAGAGGCATATATCCGTGTACATGGCGGATTACAGGAGAAAATAGGGTCGGAAGCTAAAAAGAGGCACAGATCCGCGTACATGGCGGATTTCAGGAGTAAAAAGGGTCGGAAGCGAAAAAGAGGCACATGTCCGCGTACATGGCTGATTTTCGAAGTTAAAAGGGTCGGAAGCGAAAAGGAGGCACATACATGGCTGATTTGAGGAGAAAAAGGGGTCGGAAGCGAAACAAAGGCACATATCCGCGTACATTGCAGATTTGGTGAGCAAAAAAGACCGGAAGCGAGAAAGAGGCACACTTCCGCATACATGGCTCATTGGGGGAGATAAAAGGGTCGGAAGCAGAAAAGAGGCACATATCCTCGTAAATGGCGGATTTGGTGAGTAAAAAGGGTCGGAAGCGATAAAGAGGCACATATCCGGGTACATGGCAGTTTTTGGAAGAAAAAAGGGTAGGAAGCAAAAAAGAGGCACATATCCGTGTACATGGCTGATTTGGGGAAAAAAGGGTCGGAAGCGAAAACGAGGCACATATCCGGGCACATGGCAGATTTGCGAAGAAAAAAGGGTCAGAAGCGAAAAAGAGGCACATATCCGCGTACATGGCAGTTTTTGGGAGAAAAAAGGGTAGGAAGCCAAATATCCGCGTACATGGCTGATTTCGGGAGAAAAAAGTGTCGGAAGCGAAAAGCAGGCACATATCCTGGTACATGGCAGATTTGGGGAGAAAAAAGGGTTGGAAGCAAAAAAGAGGCACATATCAGCGTACATAGCAGATTACGGGAGAAAAAAGGGTAGGAAGCGAAAAACAGGCACATATCCGCGTCGATGGCGGATTTCAGGAGAAAAAGGTGTCGGAAGTGCAAAAGAGGCACATATCCGCGTACATGGCAGATTTTGGATGAATAAAGGGTCAGAAGCGAAACAGAGGCACATATCCGCGTACATGGCGGATTACGGGAGAAAAAAAGGTCGGAAGCGAAAAAGAGGCACATATCCGCGTGCATGGCAGATGTGGGGAGAAGAAAGGGATGGAATGAAAAAAAGAGCCACATATCCTTGTTCATGGCAGTTTTGGGGAAATAAACGGTCGGAAACGAAAAAGAGACACATATCCGCGTACATGGCTGATTTGGGGAGAAAAAAGGGTCGGAAGCGTAAATTTGCATATATCTGGGTACATGGCAGATTTGGGGAGAAAAAAGGGTCGGAAGCGAAAAGGAGGCACATATCCGCGTACATGGCGGATTATGGGAGAAAAAGGGGTTGGAAGCGCAGGACAGGCACATATCCGCGTACATGGAGGATTTGGCTAGAAAAAAAGATCGGAAGCGAAAAAGAGGCACACTTCCACGTCGTGGCTGATTCGGGGATAAAAAAGGGTCAGAAGCGAAAAAGAGGCACATATCGGGGTGCATTGCAAATTTTGGGGAGAAGAAAGGGTTGGAAGGGTAAAAAAGCCATATATCCTTGTTCATGGCAGTGTTGGGGAGAAAAAAGGGTCGAAAGCAAAAAAGAGGCTCATATCTGCGTACATGGCTGATTTGGGGAGAAAAAAGGGTTGGAAGCGAAAAAAAAGGCATATATCCACGTACATGGCGGATTACGGGAGAAAAAAGGGTCGGAAGCGAAAAAGAGGCACATATCCGCGTGCATGGCAGATGTGGGGAGAAGAAAGGGATGGAATGAAAAAAAAAGCCACATATCCGGGTACATGGCAGATTTGGGGAGAAAAAAGGGTCGGAAGCGAAAAAGAGGCATATATCCGCGTACATGGCGGATTACGGGAGATAAAAGGGTCGGAAGCAAAAAATAGGCATATATCTGGGTACATGGCAGATTTGGGGAGAAAAAAGGGTCGGAAACAAAAAAGAGGCACATGTCCGCGTACATGGCAGATTTTGGGAGTTGAAAGGGTCGGAAGTGAAAAACAGGCACATAATCGCGTACATGGCTGGTTCGGGGAGAAAAAAGGGTCGGAATGGAAAAAAAGGCACATCTCCGCGTAGATGGCGGATTTGGGGAGTAAAAAGGGTCAGAAGCGAAAAAGAGGCACATATCCTGGTGCATGGCAGATTTGGGGAGAAGAAAGGGTTGGAAGGGAAAAAAAGCCACATATCCTTGTTCATGACAGTTTTGGGGAGAAAAAAGGGTTGGAAGCGAAAAAGAGGCACATATCCGCGTACATGGCTGATTTGGGGAGAAAAAAGGGTCGGAAGCGAAAAATAGGCTTATATCTGGGTACATGGTAGATTTAGGGAGAAAAAAGGGTCAGAAGAGAAAAAGAGGCATATATCCGTGTACATGGCGGATTACAGGAGAAAATAGGGTCGGAAGCGAAAAAGAGGCACAGATCCGCGTAGATGGCAGATTTCAGGAGTAAAAAGGGTCGGAAGCGAAAAAGAGGCACTTGTCCGCGTACATGGCTGATTTTGGGAGAAAAAGGGGTCGGAAGCGAAACAAAGGCACATATCCGCATACATTGCAGATTTGGTGAGCAAAAAAGACCGGAAGCGAGAAAGAGGCACAGTTCCGCGTACATGGCTGATTCGGGGAGAAAAAAGGGTCGGAAGCGAAAAATAGGCATATATCTGGGTACATGGCAGATTTGGGGAGAAAAAAGGGTCGGAAGCGAAAAAGAGGCACATATCTGCTTACATGGCGGATTACGGGAGTAAAAGGGGTTGGAAGCGCAGAAGAGGCACATATCCGCGTACATGGGGGATTTGGCGAGAAAAAAAGATCGGAAGCGAAAAAGAGGCACACTTCCACGTCGTGGCTGATTTGGGGAGAAGAAAGGGTCAGAAGCGAAAAAGAGGCACATATCCTGGTGCATGGCAGATTTGGGGAGAAGAAAGGGTTGGAAGGGAAAAAAAGCCATATTAGTAACTTACAGGAGATAAGGGACAAGGCAAGGCAATAGCTGGACTTGGGCCTGTAGAAATACACACGGCCTTTTTATTACAAAAGAAACAAAGAAAAAATAAATTGACCCCTGCAGCCTGCCTGGCCAGGTTCTGATCAATGGCTGACCATGCAGGCTACCGGCACACTGGAGGCTGAGAACAATGGCGCCCCCTGGTGTGTAACTAATACACTACTCAATATGATTGAGTCTCAACATTAGTAACTTACAGGAGATAAGGGACAAGGCAAGGCAAGAGCTGGACTTGGGCCTGTAGAAATACACACGGCAGACTCCAAGTAAGTAATAATGAAATAAATCTACACTGAGAAAGATGAAGATAAGCAACGTGATACAATCTGGTCGGTGTCTATCCTCATAGCGTAAGGTTTGGTGAGATAAAGCAGGGCTGCCATACTGGCCCTTTGATACTAAGTCCTAGTCTATACATGTACAGCGCTCCCGCTCGGCGTAATGAGTGCATGCCGGCCCGTTCCGATTGGAAACCGGCTGATTTCATGAGTCGTTTCAAAAACTTCAACAGCTTTGCGTAAGTCACCGGGACTCGGGTGGCGCCCCTCTGAAGCACGAATACCGGTGCCAACAAGTCCGTGCTGGGGAACTCTTCCAAGTGTCTCTGAACTAAAGAAGCCGCACACAAAGGGGAACCTGGTGCGAAAGTGATAGGAACTTTATGGACCCTCTGGCCGTATTGAATTGTCTTTGAACTGGAGATTGCCAGCTCTATGCCCCAAGCTGTGGAGCTAACAGCTCCTCGTCGTAAATAATGTCCCGTCGGGTTGGTGGCTGTGTCAGGAACTAAATTGCTCTTCCTGAGCAGACCACGGTAACTCAGTGCCAGACAAGACCATAGCACCCTGTCCTCCGGGTCACTCATGTCAACAAAAGAAAACATCTTCAGAATGTCAGCGAGTGAGAATGAGGGCCTTACTGGTTCTGGGTCACCCAGAACTCTGCGGACTCCAGCTAAAGTCATGATAAAGTCGAAGTTTGACCGAATCGGCTTCGCGTCATAACCAAAATAAGAGTTCAAAGAAATCACTCCACTGATATAATTCTGTATGGTTGTGTAAGATAAGCTTTTTGACATGAACACAACATACCTGCACATATGTGCGGTGTCCGTAGGCAGAGCCGGAATCAAAACTGATTGACTGAACTTAATATAACGTTTCCATTGAGAGCTTTTAGTTTTCCAAGTGTTCGGTGCCCAAGCCTTCGACCTGAGCTCCGCTGCCTCCCGGTCTAGCTGAAGCCTCCTTTGGACCACCTCTACAACAGAGGAACAAAGGCAAACTATTAGCGTCAGTGGCTCGTGACAGGGTATCCGCGAGCACATTATCCTTCCCTGGCAGATAAACACCCACTAACTGACAATTACTAATTACACACAACCAAAACAATTTCCTCAATAAACACATAGCCACAGAATTCACACTTTTACCCTTATTCAGGGCACTGACTACCTGAGTGTTGTCTGTAATACAATAAACTTTATGGTCCCGCCACAAATGGCTCCAGCGCTCTACCGCCTCATATATTGGGTAGAGCTCTCTCACAGTGATATTCTCAGGGATATCCATGGTAGGATGAGGCCTACAGTGGCCATGAATGTCGTCTACCATGACGATGTCATCCAACCGGTGTCCACATATCCAGTCCAGATCGGTGTACGCACCATACCCGATCCCTGATGCATCAGTGCAGATCATAGATGTATGGAGTGGGGGTTGAATAATCTTCGCTGAACTGTTGAACCACCTCGCGAACTGTCTCCACCATTCTAGATCCTCCTGAAATGACGCGGATAGAGTCACATAACGCTTCTTCGCGCTGAACACACGTAGCATAGACACCACCCTGTGGGAAAATGTCCTACCCCCCCGGACTAAAGTAGAGCAGTGGCTTAGCACACCACATAAGCGCTGGAGTTGGCGTTTTGTCGCCCTGCGGCGACCAGCAAAAAATGCCAACTCAACATCTAACTTGTCCAACTTGTCCTGGGGGAGTCGTAGCGACATCTCTAGCGAGTCCAGTTCCACCCCTAGATAACGCTGAATCTGCCCGGGGGACTGCACCTTCTTGTAAGAGATATAGAAGCCCAACGAGCGAAGTGTCTGGTGCAGAAAAAGCTGTGCTTCCTTGCACTGCTTGTACGTGTCGGCCATTAAAAGAAAATCATCTAGGTAGTTGACACAGAAATAACCGTAGGCATTAACATAACGAGCGACTGCATCTGATATGCTATTGAAGACGCCACTCTAGTACCAAAACTCATAAAATTGTCCTGAATAAACTGGTCCTGTCCATTGACATTCCAAACCAGACCTTGGAGCTCTCTATCACATGGCCGTACCAATACCGTACGGTACGCGCTTCCCAGATCTGAGACGGCCATGAAGCAGCCCGGAGTCATGTGATCTGAAACAGTGTCGATGGAGTTGTAACTAAATGACTTGAATGTGGTGTCCATGTAATTGTTAATGCTTAGAAAAGATGGACGGCTTGCATCTGTGATAGGCCTATAACCTCCAGATGCTTTATGAACCGCTCCCATCGCGTGCACACAATGTGGCGGCTTGTCCACTATTGTTAACTTCCCACTCTCCAATTCGGTGCACATGATCTCATTGATGGCCTCAAAAGCGTCTATTGTCGCCGAGCTATAATTTAAGCAGAAATAACTGTCTATCGCGACACCCGGGTCTGTTAATTTAAAACCATGGCAAACCCCATCTAACAAAAAATGGGAATTGGGGTCCCAATTACCGCGGCCATAGATTTCTGAGGGGCCACCCGACAACATTTCCCGCCAACCATTTAACTTAAACTGCGAGCGGACACCGCTCAGGAAATGAGGGGCCGAGGAGTCCCATAAAGGAGTGTAATTACTATAATTATCCAACAACTCCTCTATACTAGCCGTGCACATAAGGTCCCCATAACTACTAGGGTACAAAGAGTCCAGGTCATAAAAATAATCACAGTCCTGACTGAAAACAGCTGGGAGCACTGGTGAAGCTACGGTGCGCGTACACGAGAAGTTTATCGTCCTATCCGCAGACGCGGGCCTCTCGTGTGCGTAACTTGCCGAGTCTCTCGCCGGTCAAGGCCGACCCTGCTGTTGCTGCTGTTGATGATGCTGGTGCGGCTGTTGATGCTGCTGCTGTTGCTGGGGCTGATACTGACCACCTTGACTGTCATAGCCCCCGCGGCAATCTCTACTCTTGTGCTGACCGCTACACTCTACACAAGCGTGCTTCTTGTAGAAAGGGTTGAAGTTACACTCCGTGTTGTTCCACTTCCAGCAGAAATCCGGGGGCCAATCTGACATCTGGCGGTCAAAACGAGGACCACGATTGCGGCGACGTCTGCCGCGACCCCCGCCCGAACCTGACTGACTGGCACCCGCATGAGGGGATGACCCCGCGAGCATCCGTTTCACCACTAGCATATGTTCTGCACTAAGATGGGCTTCTACTGACCTAACATCACCTGCTACAAAGTCAATCAGTTCACCCTTTATCACTCTTGAAACTACCTCATGGTCATACCTAGCCAGCTGGTTGGGACCGAAAGCTCCACCCTGGCCCTTCAGTGTTATAAACCTCATGTGGGATCTATAGCCTGCAAGTGTGATTCTGGGCAAATTGGATTTGATAACAAAATCCAGAACACCATTCATACCATTCATCAATTCCTGAAAACTCATTTCATGGTACAACTTGTCAACATCAATATAACAGTCTGGTCTCAACTTGTTAGTTGACCTCTTCCTCTTACTAGTATCAGACATCAATTTCAGATTCTTGAGCCAATCTGTATCAGGCATACCTTGAGCATTGGTCTGATGCTGAATAGACCATTGACATCCCCCTCTAGTAGGCCTAGTGCAGCTGTAGTGAGTCCAGCACTAGCCAAACCAGACTGGAGAGTGTGCTGAGCCGGATGTTGAACTTGGCCAGTTCCCAACTGCTGTTGGGGTTTGAACATGGAGCCATCCTTGTAGTATAGCTGTGGCTGTTGAGGCTGTTGTGGCTGTTGAGGTTGTTGGGGCTGTTGATGTTGACACCATCTCAGGTAGGCCTCATAAGAGGTGTCAGTGACAGTGTGATAGGGGGGGATGAGTGTCACCCAAACCAGGTGCCAGTCCCTCTACCTGGCCCATCCTGAATGAGTGCTCCACTGCACCCCCACCCATAGCATTTACAATACTGCCAGCGGTAGCCCGATCAACTGATCGTACCCCGGTATACCCACTGAGATTGAAATTGTCAAAACTACTGCCCTCAACAAGTCCACTCCCCTGAGGTTGCGCGCCTCTACCCGGGGGTTGCGCGCCTCTTCCCGGCTGCTCCTCGCCTCTCACCGGGTGCCCGAGAGGTCTGGCAGACTGATAGAGCTCACCTGTCCGCTTTTTCAATGTAAGAAATTGTTGAAAGTCCGCTAATAAGGCCTCTCTGTCGCTGTCCGCGGCCTGTCCGACATCTTGGTTGTTGACATCCGCGGCCGCGTTCGAGTCCGCGCCCTGGTGAAGAGTATTCGCCGCTAGTCCCCCGCTGTCCGCATTAGGGGCGCCGAGTACCAGCCGCGCGTCCGCGTCATAGTTCTTCACTGGGGCGCTTTTTTCACTCTCGAACGCGGCCGTCGCCGAATAACCTGCCACAGCGCCCCGGAATGCGGCAAGCGCCTGGTGAGTCTCCTTTTCTATCAAAGTATTACCTGCCCGCAATGCGGCAAGCTCCATCTCCGCAGTCCGCAATCTCTGCTCCCGTTTGAGAGCTGCTTCCCTGATCTTCTCTTGCTCTGTAAGCCATTCTATATGCTTCAATTGCCGTTGTAGCAGCTCCTCAGGGTCGGCGCTATCCTTCCCGGGGCCTGGCTGATGTTGGCGGGGTCCCCCGCTCTCCTCCCCGGGGGCGGTTTCGTGGGCGGTCTCCTCGCCGTCTCCCGTTGAGGCGTCCATTGAGGCCTTGTTCTGCCCGGTCCTGTTGATGGTAAGGGGCATTGGCTGCTCTACCACCACATGTGGTTTCCTGCCTTCATTGGGTGCCCCGCACGTAGGGCACACCTTATTATTCCCATTGTAGGTCGCACCACACTCATGGTTGGTACAAACCACCATTTTGACAGAAAAAATAAATTGACCCCTGCAGCCTGCCTGGCCAGGTTCTGATCAATGGCTGACCATGCAGGCTACCGGCACACTGGAGGCTGAGAACAATGGCGCCCCCTGGTGTGTAACTAATACACTACTCAATATGATTGAGTCTCAACATATCCTTGTTCATGGCAGTTTTGGGGAGAAAAAGGGTCGGAAGCGAAAAAGAGGCACATATCTGCGTACATGGCTGATTTTTGGGAGAAAAAAGGGTTGCAAGCGAAAAAAAGGCATATATCTGCGTACATGGCGGATTACGGGAGAAAATAGGGTCGGAAGCGAAAAAGAGGCACAGATCCGCGTACATGGCAGGTTTCAGGAGTCAAAAGGGTCGGAAGCGAAAAAAAGGCACATGTCCGCATACATGGCAGATTTGGGGAGTAAAAAGGGTATGAAACGAAAAGGAGGCACATGTCCGCGTACATGGCTGATTTTGGGAGTTGAAAGGGTCGGAAGTGAAAAAGAGGCACATAATCGCGTACATGGCTGGTTTGGGGAGAAAAAAGGGTCGGAATGGAAAAAAAGGCACATATCCGCGTAGATGGCGGATTTGGTGAGTAAAAAGGGTCGGAAGCGAAAAAGAGGCATATATCCGCGTGTATGGCAGATTTGGGGAGAAGAAAGGGTTGGAAGGGAAAAAAAGCCACATATCCTTGTTTATGACAGTTTTGGGGAGAAAAAAGGGTCGGAAGCGAAAAAGA
Organism: Harmothoe impar; assembly: GCA_947462335.1. Lineage (NCBI taxonomy): Eukaryota > Metazoa > Annelida > Polychaeta > Phyllodocida > Polynoidae > Harmothoe > Harmothoe impar. The sequence goes on along the minus strand of OX381721.1, from coordinate 51,645,467 downwards.
GGCACATATCCGCGTACATGGCTGATTTGGGGAGAAAAAAGGGTCGGAAGCGAAAAATAGGCTTATATCTGGGTACATGGTAGATTTAGGGAGAAAAAAGGGTCGGAAGAGAAAAAGAGGCATATATCCGTGTACATGGCAGATTACAGGAGAAAATAGGGTCGGAAGCGAAAAGGAGGCACAGATCCGCGTACATGGCAGATTTCAGGAGTAAAAAGGGTCGGAAGCGAAAAAGAGGCACATGTCCACGTACATGGCTGATTTATGGAGTTAAAAGGGTCTGAAGCGAATAGGAGGCACATATCCGCGTACATGGCTAATTTGAGGAGAAAAAGGGGTCAGAAGCGAAACAAAGGCACATATCCGCGTACATTGCAGATTTGGTGAGCAAAAAAGACCGGAAGCGAGAAAGAGGCACACTTCCGCGTACATGGCTGATTCAGGGAGATAAAAGGGTCTGAAGCAAAAAAGAGGCACATATCCCCGTACATGGCAGTTTTTTGGAAGAAAAAAGGGTAGGAAGCAAAAAAGAGGCACATATCCGTGTACATGGCTGATTTGGGGAGAAAAAAGGGTCGGAAGCGAAAAGGAGGCACATATCCGGGTACATGGCAGTTTTTGGGAGAAAAAAGGGTAGGAAGCCAAATATCCGCGTACATGGCTGATTTCGGGAGAAAAAAGGGTCGGAAGCGAAAAAGAGGCACATGTCCGCATACATGGCAGATTTGGGGAGTAAAAAGGGTATGAAACGAAATAGAGGCACATGTCCGCGTACATGGCTGATTTTGGGAGTTTAAAGAGTCGGAAGTGAAAAAGAGGCACATAATCGCGTACATGGCTGGTTCGGGGAGAAAAAAGGGTCGGAATGGAAAAAAAGGCACATATCCGCGTAGATGGCGGATTTGGTGAGTAAAAAGGGTCGGAAGCGAAAAAGAGGCATATATCCGCGTGTATGGCAGATTTGGGGAGAAGAAAGGGTTGGAAGGGAAAAAAAGCCACATATCCTTGTTCATGACAGTTTTGGGGAGAAAAAAGGGTCGGAAGCGAAAAAGAGGCACATATCCGCGTACATGGCTGATTTGGGGAGAAAAAAGGGTCGGAAGCGAAAAATAGGCTTATATCTGGGTACATGGTGGATTTAGGGAGAAAAAAGGGTCGGAAGAGAAAAAGAGGCATATATCCGTGTACATGGCAGATTACAGGAGAAAATAGGGTCGGAAGCAAAAAGGAGGCACAGATCCGCGTACATGGCAGATTTCAGGAGTAAAAAGGTTCGGAAGCGAAAAACAGGCACATGTCCGCGTACATGGCTGATTTATGGAGTTAAAAGGGTCTGAAGCGAATAGGAGGCACATATCCGCGTACATGGCTAATTTGAGGAGAAAAAGGGGTCAGAAGCGAAACAAAGGCACAGATTTGGTGAGCAAAAAAGACCGGAAGCGAGAAAGAGGCACACTTCCGCGTACATGGCTGATTCAGGGAGATAAAAGGGTCTGAAGCAAAAAAGAGGCACATATCCCCGTACATGGCAGTTTTTTGGAAGAAAAAAGGGTAGGAAGCAAAAAAGAGGCACATATCCGTGTACATGGCTGATTTGGGGAGAAAAAAGGGTCGGAAGCGAAAAGGAGGCACATATCCGGGTACATGGCAGTTTTTGGGAGAAAAAAGGGTAGGAAGCCAAATATCCGCGTACATGGCTGATTTCGGGAGAAAAAAGGGTCGGAAGCGAAACAGAGGCACATGTCCGCATACATGGCAGATTTGGGGAGTAAAAAGGGTATGAAACGAAATAGAGGCACATGTCCGCGTACATGGCTGATTTTGGGAGTTTAAAGAGTCGGAAGTGAAAAAGAGGCACATAATCGCGTACATGGCTGGTTCGGGGAGAAAAAAGGGTCGGAATGGAAAAAAAGGCACATATCCGCGTAGATGGCGGATTTGGTGAGTAAAAAGGGTCGGAAGCGAAAAAGAGGCATATATCCGCGTGTTGCAGATTTGGGGAGAAGAAAGGGTTTGAAGGGAAAAAAAGCCACATATCCTTGTTCATGACAGTTTTGGGGAGAAAAAAGGGTCGGAAGCAAAAAAGAGGCACATATCCGCGTACATGGCTGATTTGGGGAGAAAAAAGGGTCGGAAGCGAAAAATAGGCTTATATCTGGGTACATGGTAGATTTAGGGAGAAAAAAGGGTCGGAAGAGAAAAAGAGGCATATATCCGTGTACATGGCGGATTACAGGAGAAAATAGGGTCGGAAGCGAAAAGGAGGCACAGATCCGCGTACATGGCAGATTTCAGGAGTGAAAAGGTTCGGAAGCGAAAAAGAGGCACATGTCCGCGTACATGGCTGATTTATGGAGTTAAAAGGGTCTGAAGCGAATAGGAGGCACATATCCGCGTACATGGCTAATTTGAGGAGAAAAAGGGGTCAGAAGCGAAACAAAGGCACATATCCGCGTACATTGCAGATTTGGTGAGCAAAAAAGACCGGAAGCGAGAAAGAGGCACACTTCCGCGTACATGGCTGATTCATGGAGATAAAAGGGTCGGAAGCAAAAAAGAGGCACATATCCCCGTACATGGCAGTTTTTTGGAAGAAAAAAGGGTAGGAAGCAAAAAAGAGGCACATATCCGTGTACATGGCTGATTTGGGGAGAAAAAAGGGTCGGAAGCGAAAAGGAGGCACATATCCAGGTACATGGCAGTTTTTGGGAGAAAAAAGGGTAGGAAGCCAAATATCCGCGTACATGGCTGATTTCGGGAGAAAAAAGGGTCGGAAGCGAAAAAGAGGCGTATATCCGGGTGCAGGGCAGATTTGGGGAGAAAATAGGGTCTGAATCGAAAAAGAGGCACAGATCCGCGTACATGGCAGGTTTCAGGAGTCAAAAGGGTCGGAAGCGAAAAAGAGGCACATGTCCGCATACATGGCAGATTTGGGGAGTAAAAAGGGTCGGAAACGAAAAAGAGGCACGTGTCCGCGTACATGGCTGATTTTGGGAGTTGAAAGGGTCGGAAGTGAAAAAGAGGCACATAATCGCGTACATGGCTGGTTCGGGGAGAAAAAAGGGTCGGAATGGAAAAAAAGGCACATATCCGCGTAGATGGCGGATTTGGTGAGTAAAAAGGGTCGGAAGCGAAAAAGAGGCATATATCCGTGTGTATGGCAGATTTGGGGAGAAGAAAGGGTTGGAAGAGAAAAAAAGCCACATATCCTTGTTCGTGACAGTTTTGGGGAGAAAAAAGGGTCGGAAGCGAAAAAGAGGCACATATCCGCGTACATGGCTGATTTGGGGAGAAAAAAGGGTCTGAAGCAAAAAATTGGCTTATATCTGGGTACATGGTAGGTTTAGGGAGAAAAAAGGGTCGGAAGAGAAAAAGAGGCATATATCCGTGTACATGGCGGATTACAGGAGAAAATAGGGTTGGAAGCGAAAAAGAGGCACAGATCCGCGTACATGGCAGATTTCAGGAGAAAAAAGGGTCGGAAGCGAAAAAGAGGCACATGTCCGCGTACATGGCTGATTTATGGAGTTAAAAGGGTCGGAAGCGAAAAGGAGGCACATATCCGCGTACATGGCAGATTTGAGGAGAAAAAGGGGTCGGAAGCGAAACAAAGGCACATATCCGCATACATTGCAGATTTGGTGAGCAAAAAAAACCGGAAGCGAGAAAGAGGCACACTTCCGCGTACATGGCTGATTCGGGGAGATAAAAGGGTCGGAAGCAAAAAAGAGGCACATATCCGCGTACATGGCAGTTTTTGGAAGAAAAAAGGGTAGGAAGCAAAAAAGAGGCACATATCCGTGTACATGGCTGATTAGGGGAGAAAAAAGGATCGGAAGCGAAAAGGAGGCACATATCCGGGTACATGGCAGATTTGGGAAGAAAAAAGGGGTCGGAAGAGAAAAAGAGGCACATATCCGCGTACATGGCAGTTTAAGGGAGAAAAAAGTGTAGGAAGCCAAATATCCGCGTACATGGCTGATTTGGGGAGAAAAAAGGGTTGCAAGCGAAAAAAAGGCATATATCCGCGTACATGGCTGATTTTGGGAGTTGAAAGGGTCGGAAGTGAAAAAGAGGCACATAATCGTGTACATGGCTGGTTCGGGGAGAAAAAAGGGTCGGAATGGAAAAAAAGGCACATATCCGCGTAGATGGCGGATTTGGTGAGTAAAAAGGGTCGGAAGCGAAAAAGAGGCATATATCCGCGTGTATGGCAGATTTGGGGAGAAGAAAGGGTTGGAAGGGAAAAAAAGCCACATATCCTTGTTCATGACAGTTTTGGGGAGAAAAAAGGGTCGGAAGAGAAAAAGAGGCATATATCCGTGTACATGGCGGATTACAGGAGAAAATAGGGTCGGAAGCGAAAAGGAGGCACAGATCCGCGTACATGGCAGATTTCAGGAGTGAAAAGGTTCGGAAGCGAAAAAGAGGCACATGTCCGCGTACATGGCTGATTTATGGAGTTAAAAGGGTCTGAAGCGAATAGGAGGCACATATCCGCGTACATGGCTAATTTGAGGAGAAAAAGGGGTCAGAAGCGAAACAAAGGCACATATCCGCGTACATTGCAGATTTGGTGAGCAAAAAAGACCGGAAGCGAGAAAGAGGCACACTTCCGCGTACATGGCTGATTCATGGAGATAAAAGGGTCGGAAGCAAAAAAGAGGCACATATCCCCGTACATGGCAGTTTTTTGGAAGAAAAAAGGGTAGGAAGCAAAAAAGAGGCACATATCCGTGTACATGGCTGATTTGGGGAGAAAAAAGGGTCGGAAGCGAAAAGGAGGCACATATCCAGGTACATGGCAGTTTTTGGGAGAAAAAAGGGTAGGAAGCCAAATATCCGCGTACATGGCTGATTTCGGGAGAAAAAAGGGTCGGAAGCGAAAAAGAGGCGTATATCCGGGTGCAGGGCAGATTTGGGGAGAAAATAGGGTCTGAATCGAAAAAGAGGCACAGATCCGCGTACATGGCAGGTTTCAGGAGTCAAAAGGGTCGGAAGCGAAAAAGAGGCACATGTCCGCATACATGGCAGATTTGGGGAGTAAAAAGGGTCGGAAACGAAAAAGAGGCACGTGTCCGCGTACATGGCTGATTTTGGGAGTTGAAAGGGTCGGAAGTGAAAAAGAGGCACATAATCCCGTACATGGCTGGTTCGGGGAGAAAAAAGGGTCGGAATGGAAAAAAAGGCACATATCCGCGTAGATGGCGGATTTGGTGAGTAAAAAGGGTCGGAAGCGAAAAAGAGGCATATATCCGTGTGTATGGCAGATTTGGGGAGAAGAAAGGGTTGGAAGAGAAAAAAAGCCACATATCCTTGTTCATGACAGTTTTGGGGAGAAAAAAGGGTCGGAAGCGAAAAAGAGGCACATATCCGCGTACATGGCTGATTTGGGGAGAAAAAAGGGTCTGAAGCAAAAAATTGGCTTATATCTGGGTACATGGTAGGTTTAGGGAGAAAAAAGGGTCGGAAGAGAAAAAGAGGCATATATCCGTGTACATGGCGGATTACAAGAGAAAATAGGGTTGGAAGCGAAAAAGAGGCACAGATCCGCGTACATGGCAGATTTCAGGAGTAAAAAGGGTCGGAAGCGAAAAAGAGGCACATGTCCGCGTACATGGCTGATTTATGGAGTTAAAAGGGTCGGAAGCGAAAAGGAGGCACATATCCGCGTACATGGCAGATTTGAGGAGAAAAAGGGGTCGGAAGCGAAACAAAGGCACATATCCGCATACATTGCAGATTTGGTGAGCAAAAAAAACCGGAAGCGAGAAAGAGGCACACTTCCGCGTACATGGCTGATTCGGGGAGATAAAAGGGTCGGAAGCAAAAAAGAGGCACATATCCGCGTACATGGCAGTTTTTGGAAGAAAAAAGGGTAGGAAGCAAAAAAGAGGCACATATCCGTGTACATGGCTGATTTGGGGAGAAAAAAGGATCGGAAGCGAAAAGGAGGCACATATCCGGGTACATGGCAGATTTGGGAAGAAAAAAGGGGTCGGAAGAGAAAAAGAGGCACATATCCGCGTACATGGCAGTTTAAGGGAGAAAAAAGTGTAGGAAGCCAAATATCCGCGTACATGGCTGATTTGGGGAGAAAAAAGGGTTGCAAGCGAAAAAAAGGCATATATCCGCGTACATGGCTGATTTTGGGAGTTGAAAGGGTCGGAAGTGAAAAAGAGGCACATAATCGTGTACATGGCTGGTTCGGGGAGAAAAAAGGGTCGGAATGGAAAAAAAGGCACATATCCGCGTAGATGGCGGATTTGGTGAGTAAAAAGGGTCGGAAGCGAAAAAGAGGCATATATCCGCGTGTATGGCAGATTTGGGGAGAAGAAAGGGTTGGAAGGGAAAAAAAGCCACATATCCTTGTTCATGACAGTTTTGGGGAGAAAAAAGGGTCGGAAGCGAAAAAGAGGCACATATCCGCGTACATGGCTGATTTGGGGAGAAAAAAGGGTCGGAAGCGAAAAATAGGCTTATATCTGGGTACATGGTGGATTTAGGGAGAAAAAAGGGTCGGAAGAGAAAAAGAGGCATATATCCGTGTACATGGCAGATTACAGGAGAAAATAGGGTCGGAAGCAAAAAGGAGGCACAGATCCGCGTACATGGCAGATTTCAGGAGTAAAAAGGTTCGGAAGCGAAAAACAGGCACATGTCCGCGTACATGGCTGATTTATGGAGTTAAAAGGGTCTGAAGCGAATAGGAGGCACATATCCGCGTACATGGCTAATTTGAGGAGAAAAAGGGGTCAGAAGCGAAACAAAGGCACATATCCGCGTACATTGCAGATTTGGTGAGCAAAAAAGACCAGAAGCGAGAAAGAGGCACACTGTCGCGTACATGGCTGATTCAGGGAGATAAAAGGGTCGGAAGCAAAAAAGAGGCACATATCCCCGTACATGGCAGTTTTTTGGAAGAAAAAAGGGTAGGAAGCAAAAAAGAGGCACATATCCGTGTACATGGCTGATTTGGGGAGAAAAAAGGGTCGGAAGCGAAAAGGAGGCACATATCCAGGTACATGGCAGTGTTTGGGAGAAAAAAGGGTAGGAAGCCAAATATCCGCGTACATGGCTGATTTCGGGAGAAAAAAGGGTCGGAAGCGAAAAAGATGCGCATATCCGGGTGCAGGGCAGATTTGGGGAGAAAATAGGGTCTGAAGCGAAAAAGAGGCACAGATCCGCGTACATGGCAGGTTTCAGGAGTCAAAAGGGTCGGAAGCGAAAAAGAGGCACATGTCCGCATACATGGCAGATTTTGGGAGTCAAAAGGGTCGGAAACGAAAAAGAGGCACATGTCCGCGTACATGGCTGATTTTGGGAGTTGAAAGGGTCGGAAGTGAAAAAGAGGCACATAATCGCGTACATGGCTGGTTCGGGGAGAAAAAAGGGTCGGAATGGAAAAAAAGGCACATATCCGCGTAGATGGCGGATTTGGTGAGTAAAAAGGGTCGGAAGCGAAAAAGAGGCATATATCTGGGTACATGGTAGGTTTAGGGAGAAAAAAGGGTCGGAAGCGAAAAAGAGGCACATGTCCGCGTACATGGCTGATTTATGGAGTTGAAAGGGTCGGAAGCGAAAAGGAGGCACATATCCGCGTACATGGCAGATTTGAGGAGAAAAAGGGGTCGGAAGCGAAACAAAGGCACATATCCGCATACATTGCAGATTTGGTGAGCAAAAAAAACCGGAAGCGAGAAAGAGGCACACTTCCGCGTACATGGCTGATTCGGGGAGATAAAAGGGTCGGAAGCAAAAAAGAGGCACATATCCGCGTACATGGCAGTTTTTGGAAGAAAAAAGGGTAGGAAGCAAAAAAGAGGCACATATCCGTGTACATGGCTGATTTGGGGAGAAAAAAGGATCGGAAGCGAAAAGGAGGCACATATCCGGGTACATGGCAGATTTGGGAAGAAAAAAGGGGTCGGAAGAGAAAAAGAGGCACATATCCGCGTACATGGCAGTTTAAGGGAGAAAAAAGTGTAGGAAGCCAAATATCCGCGTACATGGCTGATTTGGGGAGAAAAAAGGGTTGCAAGCGAAAAAAAGGCATATATCCGCGTACATGGCTGATTTTGGGAGTTGAAAGGGTCGGAAGTGAAAAAGAGGCACATAATCGCGTACATGGCTGGTTCGGGGAGAAAAAAGGGTCGGAATGGAAAAAAAGGCACATATCCGCGTAGATGGCGGATTTGGTGAGTAAAAAGGGTCGGAAGCGAAAAAGAGGCATATATCCGCGTGTATGGCAGATTTGGGGAGAAGAAAGGGTTGGAAGGGAAAAAAAGCCACATATCCTTGTTCATGACAGTTTTGGGGAGAAAAAAGGGTCGGAAGCGAAAAAGAGGCACATATCCACGTACATGGCTGATTTGGGGAGAAAAAAGGGTCGGAAGCGAAAAATAGGCTTATATCTGGGTACATGGTGGATTTAGGGAGAAAAAAGGGTCGGAAGAGAAAAAGAGGCATATATCCGTGTACATGGCAGATTACAGGAGAAAATAGGGTCGGAAGCAAAACGGAGGCACAGATCCGCGTACATGGCAGATTTCAGGAGTAAAAAGGTTCGGAAGCGAAAAACAGGCACATGTCCGCGTACATGGCTGATTTATGGAGTTAAAAGGGTCTGAAGCGAATAGGAGGCACATATCCGCGTACATGGCTAATTTGAGGAGAAAAAGGGGTCAGAAGCGAAACAAAGGCACATATCCGCGTACATTGCAGATTTGGTGAGCAAAAAAGACCAGAAGCGAGAAAGAGGCACACTGTCGCGTACATGGCTGATTCAGGGAGATAAAAGGGTCGGAAGCAAAAAAGAGGCACATATCCCCGTACATGGCAGTTTTTTGGAAGAAAAAAGGGTAGGAAGCAAAAAAGAGGCACATATCCGTGTACATGGCTGATTTGGGGAGAAAAAAGGGTCGGAAGCGAAAAGGAGGCACATATCCAGGTACATGGCAGTGTTTGGGAGAAAAAAGGGTAGGAAGCCAAATATCCGCGTACATGGCTGATTTCGGGAGAAAAAAGGGTCGGAAGCGAAAAAGATGCGCATATCCGGGTGCAGGGCAGATTTGGGGAGAAAATAGGGTCTGAAGCGAAAAAGAGGCACAGATCCGCGTACATGGCAGGTTTCAGGAGTCAAAAGGGTCGGAAGAGAAAAAGAGGCATATATCCGTGTACATGGCGGATTACAGGAGAAAATAGGGTCGGAAGCGAAAAGGAGGCACAGATCCGCGTACATGGCAGATTTCAGGAGTGAAAAGGTTCGGAAGCGAAAAAGAGGCACATGTCCGCGTACATGGCTGATTTATGGAGTTAAAAGGGTCTGAAGCGAATAGGAGGCACATATCCGCGTACATGGCTAATTTGAGGAGAAAAAGGGGTCAGAAGCGAAACAAAGGCACATATCCGCGTACATTGCAGATTTGGTGAGCAAAAAAGACCGGAAGCGAGAAAGAGGCACACTTCCGCGTACATGGCTGATTCATGGAGATAAAAGGGTCGGAAGCAAAAAAGAGGCACATATCCCCGTACATGGCAGTTTTTTGGAAGAAAAAAGGGTAGGAAGCAAAAAAGAGGCACATATCCGTGTACATGGCTGATTTGGGGAGAAAAAAGGGTCGGAAGCGAAAAGGAGGCACATATCCAGGTACATGGCAGTTTTTGGGAGAAAAAAGGGTAGGAAGCCAAATATCCGCGTACATGGCTGATTTCGGGAGAAAAAAGGGTCGGAAGCGAAAAAGAGGCGTATATCCGGGTGCAGGGCAGATTTGGGGAGAAAATAGGGTCTGAATCGAAAAAGAGGCACAGATCCGCGTACATGGCAGGTTTCAGGAGTCAAAAGGGTCGGAAGCGAAAAAGAGGCACATGTCCGCATACATGGCAGATTTGGGGAGTAAAAAGGGTCGGAAACGAAAAAGAGGCACGTGTCCGCGTACATGGCTGATTTTGGGAGTTGAAAGGGTCGGAAGTGAAAAAGAGGCACATAATCGCGTACATGGCTGGTTCGGGGAGAAAAAAGGGTCGGAATGGAAAAAAAGGCACATATCCGCGTAGATGGCGGATTTGGTGAGTAAAAAGGGTCGGAAGCGAAAAAGAGGCATATATCCGTGTGTATGGCAGATTTGGGGAGAAGAAAGGGTTGGAAGAGAAAAAAAGCCACATATCCTTGTTCATGACAGTTTTGGGGAGAAAAAAGGGTCGGAAGCGAAAAAGAGGCACATATCCGCGTACATGGCTGATTTGGGGAGAAAAAAGGGTCTGAAGCAAAAAATTGGCTTATATCTGGGTACATGGTAGGTTTAGGGAGAAAAAAGGGTCGGAAGAGAAAAAGAGGCATATATCCGTGTACATGGCGGATTACAGGAGAAAATAGGGTTGGAAGCGAAAAAGAGGCACAGATCCGCGTACATGGCAGATTTCAGGAGTAAAAAGGGTCGGAAGCGAAAAAGAGGCACATGTCCGCGTACATGGCTGATTTATGGAGTTAAAAGGGTCGGAAGCGAAAAGGAGGCACATATCCGCGTACATGGCAGATTTGAGGAGAAAAAGGGGTCGGAAGCGAAACAAAGGCACATATCCGCATACATTGCAGATTTGGTGAGCAAAAAAAACCGGAAGCGAGAAAGAGGCACACTTCCGCGTACATGGCTGATTCGGGGAGATAAAAGGGTCGGAAGCAAAAAAGAGGCACATATCCGCGTACATGGCAGTTTTTGGAAGAAAAAAGGGTAGGAAGCAAAAAAGAGGCACATATCCGTGTACATGGCTGATTTGGGGAGAAAAAAGGATCGGAAGCGAAAAGGAGGCACATATCCGGGTACATGGCAGATTTGGGAAGAAAAAAGGGGTCGGAAGAGAAAAAGAGGCACATATCCGCGTACATGGCAGTTTAAGGGAGAAAAGAGTGTAGGAAGCCAAATATCCGCGTACATGGCTGATTTGGGGAGAAAAAAGGGTTGCAAGCGAAAAAAAGGCATATATCCGCGTACATGGCTGATTTTGGGAGTTGAAAGGGTCGGAAGTGAAAAAGAGGCACATAATCGTGTACATGGCTGGTTCGGGGAGAAAAAAGGGTCGGAATGGAAAAAAAGGCACATATCCGCGTAGATGGCGGATTTGGTGAGTAAAAAGGGTCGGAAGCGAAAAAGAGGCATATATCCGCGTGTATGGCAGATTTGGGGAGAAGAAAGGGTTGGAAGGGAAAAAAAGCCACATATCCTTGTTCATGACAGTTTTGGGGAGAAAAAAGGGTCGGAAGCGAAAAAGAGGCACATATCCGCGTACATGGCTGATTTGGGGAGAAAAAAGGGTCGGAAGCGAAAAATAGGCTTATATCTGGGTACATGGTGGATTTAGGGAGAAAAAAGGGTCGGAAGAGAAAAAGAGGCATATATCCGTGTACATGGCAGATTACAGGAGAAAATAGGGTCGGAAGCAAAAAGGAGGCACAGATCCGCGTACATGGCAGATTTCAGGAGTAAAAAGGTTCGGAAGCGAAAAACAGGCACATGTCCGCGTACATGGCTGATTTATGGAGTTAAAAGGGTCTGAAGCGAATAGGAGGCACATATCCGCGTACATGGCTAATTTGAGGAGAAAAAGGGGTCAGAAGCGAAACAAAGGCACATATCCGCGTACATTGCAGATTTGGTGAGCAAAAAAGACCAGAAGCGAGAAAGAGGCACACTGTCGCGTACATGGCTGATTCAGGGAGATAAAAGGGTCGGAAGCAAAAAAGAGGCACATATCCCCGTACATGGCAGTTTTTTGGAAGAAAAAAGGGTAGGAAGCAAAAAAGAGGCACATATCCGTGTACATGGCTGATTTGGGGAGAAAAAAGGGTCGGAAGCGAAAAGGAGGCACATATCCAGGTACATGGCAGTGTTTGGGAGAAAAAAGGGTAGGAAGCCAAATATCCGCGTACATGGCTGATTTCGGGAGAAAAAAGGGTCGGAAGCGAAAAAGATGCGCATATCCGGGTGCAGGGCAGATTTGGGGAGAAAATAGGGTCTGAAGCGAAAAAGAGGCACAGATCCGCGTACATGGCAGGTTTCAGGAGTCAAAAGGGTCGGAAGCGAAAAAGAGGCACATGTCCGCATACATGGCAGATTTTGGGAGTCAAAAGGGTCGGAAACGAAAAAGAGGCACATGTCCGCGTACATGGCTGATTTTGGGAGTTGAAAGGGTCGGAAGTGAAAAAGAGGCACATAATCGCGTACATGGCTGGTTCGGGGAGAAAAAAGGGTCGGAATGGAAAAAAAGGCACATATCCGCGTAGATGGCGGATTTGGTGAGTAAAAAGGGTCGGAAGCGAAAAAGAGGCATATATCTGGGTACATGGTAGGTTTAGGGAGAAAAAAGGGTCGGAAGCGAAAAAGAGGCACATGTCCGCGTACATGGCTGATTTATGGAGTTAAAAGGGTCGGAAGCGAAAAGGAGGCACATATCCGCGTACATGGCAGATTTGAGGAGAAAAAGGGGTCGGAAGCGAAACAAAGGCACATATCCGCATACATTGCAGATTTGGTGAGCAAAAAAAAACCGGAAGCGAGAAAGAGGCACACTTCCGCGTACATGGCTGATTCGGGGAGATAAAAGGGTCGGAAGCAAAAAAGAGGCACATATCCGCGTACATGGCAGTTTTTGGAAGAAAAAAGGGTAGGAAGCAAAAAAGAGGCACATATCCGTGTACATGGCTGATTTGGGGAGAAAAAAGGATCGGAAGCGAAAAGGAGGCACATATCCGGGTACATGGCAGATTTGGGAAGAAAAAAGGGGTCGGAAGAGAAAAAGAGGCACATATCCGCGTACAAGGCAGTTTAAGGGAGAAAAAAGTGTAGGAAGCCAAATATCCGCGTACATGGCTGATTTGGGGAGAAAAAAGGGTTGCAAGCGAAAAAAAGGCATATATCCGCGTACATGGCTGATTTTGGGAGTTGAAAGGGTCGGAAGTGAAAAAGAGGCACATGTCCGCGTACATGGCTGATTTATGGAGTTAAAAGGGTCTGAAGCGAATAGGAGGCACATATCCGCGTACATGGCAGTTTAAGGGAGAAAAAAGTGTAGGAAGCCAAATATCCGCGTACATGGCTGATTTGGGGAGAAAAAAGGGTTGCAAGCGAAAAAAAGGCATATATCCGCGTACATGGCTGATTTTGGGAGTTGAAAGGGTCGGAAGTGAAAAAGAGGCACATAATCGCGTACATGGCTGGTTCGGGGAGAAAAAAGGGTCGGAATGGAAAAAAGGCACATATCCGCGTAGATGGCGGATTTGGTGAGTAAAAAGGGTCGGAAGCGAAAAAGAGGCATATATCCGCGTGTATGGCAGATTTGGGGAGAAGAAAGGGTTGGAAGGGAAAAAAAGCCACATATCCTTGTTCATGACAGTTTTGGGGAAGCGAAACAGAGGCACATATCCGCGTACATGGCGGATTACGGGAGAAAAAAGGGTCGGAAGCGAAAAAGAGGCACATATCCGCGTGTATGGCAGATTTGGGGAGAAGAAAGGGTTGGAAGGGAAAAAAAGCCACATATCCTTGTTCATGACAGTTTTGGGGAGAAAAAAGGGTCGGAAGTGAAAAAGAGGCACATGTCCGCATACATGGCTGATTAATGGAGTTAAAAGGGTCTGAAGCAAAAAGGAGGCACATATCCGCGTACATGGCTGATTTGAGGAGAAAAAGGGGTCGGAAGCGAAACAAAGGCACATATCCGCGTACATGGCAGATTTGGTGAGCAAAAAAGACTGGAAGCGAGAAAGAGGCACACTTCCACGTACATGGCTGATTTGGGGAGAAAAAAAGGTCGGATGCGAAAAATAGGCTTATATCTGGGTACATGGTAGATTTAGGGAGAAAAAAGGGTCGGAAGAGAAAAAGAGGCATATATCCGTGTACATGGCGGATTACAGGAGAAAATAGGGTCGGAAGCGAAAAAGAGGCACAGATCCGCGTACATGGCAGATTTCAGGAGTAAAAAGGGTCGGAAGCGAAAAAGAGGCACATGTCCGCGTACATGGCTGATTTATGGAGTTAAAAGGGTCTGAAGCGAAAAGGAGGCACATATCCGCGAACATGGCAGATTTTGGATGAATAAACAGTCAGAAGCGAAACAGAGGCACATAACCGCGTACATGGCGGATTACGGGAGAAAAAAGGGTCGGAAGCAAAAAAGAGGCACATATTTGCGTACATGGTGGACTTGGGGAGGAAAAAGGGTCAGAAGAGAAAAAGAGGCACATATCCGGGTGCATGGCAAATTTGGGGAGAAGAAAGGGTTGGAAGGGAAAAAAAGCCACATGTCCGGGTACATGGCAGATGTGGGGAGAAGAAAGGGATGGAATGACAAAAAGAGCCACATATCCTTGTTCATGGCAATTTTGGGGAAATAAACGGTCGGAAATGAAAAAGAGACACATATCCGCGTACATGGCTGATTTGGGGAGAAAAAAGGGTCGGAAGCGTAAAATAGGCATATATCTGGGTACATGGCAGATTGGGGGAGAAAAAAGGGTCGGAAGCGAAAAGGAGGCACATATCTGCGTACATGGCGGATTATGGGAGAAAAAGGGGTTGGTCAGCGAATCTAATGGCAAATCGTCAGTTAGTGTAATGGCAAATGGTAGGTCAGTCTATTGGCAAATGGTCTGTTAGTCTAATGGCAAATGGTCAGCGAATCTAATGGCAAATGGTCAGTTAGTCTAATGGCAAATGGTCACTCAGTCTTGTGGCAAATCCTCAGTGAATCTAATGGGAAATGGTCAGCGAATATAAAGGCAAATGGTCAGTGAATCTAATGGGAAATAGACAGTTAGTCTAGTGGCAAATGGTCGGTCAAAGTAGTGCCAATTGGCCAGTGAATCTAATGGCAAATGGTCAGTATGTCTAATGGCAAATGGTCAGATAGTCCAATGGCAAAGGGTCTGTCAGTCTAGTGGCAAATCGTCAGTGAACCTATTGGCATATGGTCGGTCAGTCTAGTGGCAAATGGTCAGTGAATCTAATGGCAAATGGTCAGCGAATCTAAAGGCAAATGGTCAGCGAATCTAATGGCAAATTGAAAGTTAGTCTAGTGGCAAATGGTCGGTTAGTCTAGTGGCAAATGATCAGTGAACCTAATGGCATATGATCGGTCAGTGTAGTGCAAATCATCAGTGAATCTAATGGCAAATGGTCAGCGAATCTAAAGGCAAATGGTTAGTGAATCTCATGGCAAATGGTTGGTTGGTCTAGTGGCAAATCGTCAGTGAATCTAATGGCAAATGGTCAGTTAGTCCAATGGCAAATGGTCGGTCAGTCTTGTGGCAAATGGTCAGTGAATCTAATGGCAAATGGTTGGTTGGTCTAGTGGCAAATGGTCAGTGAATCTAATGGCAAATGGTCAGTTATTCTAATGGCAAATGGTCGGTCAGTCCGGTGGCAAAAAGTCAGTGAACCCAATGGCATTTGGTCGGTCAGTCTTGTGGCAAATTGTCTGTTTATCTAATGGCAAATGGCCAGCGAATCTAATGGCAAATGGTCGGTTAGACTAATGGCAAATGGTCGTTCAGTCTAGTGGCATATCATCAGTGAACCTAGGAGCATATGGTTGGTCAATCTAGTTGCAAATGGTCAGCGAATCTTATGGCAAATGGTCAGTTAGTCTAAAGGCAAATGGCCGATAAGTCTAGTGGCAAATTGTCAATGAATTTCATGGCAAATGGTCAACGAATCTAATGGCAAATCGTCAGTTAGTCTAATGGCAAACGGTCGGTCAGTCTAGTGGCAAATCGTCAGTGAACCTAATGGCCTATGGTCTGTCAGTCTAGTGGCAAATGGTCAGCGAATCTCATGGCAAATGGTTGATCAGTCTAGTGACAAATGGTCAGTTTGTCTAATGGCAAATGGTCAGCGAATCTAATGGCAAATCGTAAGTTAGTCTAATGGCAAATGGTGGTCTAGTGGCACATGGTAGGCCAGTCTATTGGCATATAGTTGGTCAAAGTAATGCCAATTGGTCAGTGAATCTAATGGCAAATGATCAGCGAATCTTATGGAAAATGCTCAGTTAGTCTAATGGCAAATGGTCGGTCAGTCTAGTGGCAAATCGTCAGTGAGCCTAATGGTATATGGTCGGTCAGTCTATTGGCAAATGGTCAGCATATCTTATGGCAAATGGTTGATCAGTCTAGTGACAAATGGTCGGTTAGTCTAATGGCAAATGGTCAGCGAATCCAATGGCATATGGTCGGTCAGTCTAGTGGCAAATCGTCAGTGAACTTAATGGCATATGGTCAGTCGGTCTAGTGGCAAATCGTCAGTGAATCTAATGGCAAATGGTTAGTCAGTTTAATGGTATATAGTCAGTGAATCTAATGGCAAATGGTTGATCAGTGAACCTAATGCCAAATGGTCAGTTAGACTAATTGCAAATGGTGCGTCAATCTAGTGGCAAATTGTCAGTGAACCTAATGGCATATGGTTGGTCCGTCTATTGGCAAATCGTCAGTGAACCTAATAGTAAATAGTCAGTAAGACTAATGGCGAATGGTCAGAAAGTCTAGTAGCAAATCAACAGTGAACCTAATGGCATAAGGTCTTTCAGTCTAGTGGCAAATCGTCAGTGAACTTAATGGCATATGGTCAGTCGGTCTAATGGCAAATCGTCAGTGAATCTAATGGCAAATGGTTAGTCAGTCTAGTGGTATATAGTCAGTGAATCTAATGGCAAATGGTCTGTCAGTGAACCTATTTGCAAACGGTCAGTTAGACTAATAGTGAATGGTCTGTCAGTCTAATGGCAAATCATCAGTGAACCTAATGGCATATGGTTGGTCCGTCTATTGGCAAATCATCAGTGAAGCTAATGGCATATGGTCTTTCAGTCTAGTGGAAAATAGTCAGTGACCCTAATTGCATGGGGTCGGTCAGTCTAGTGGCAAATTGTCAGTGAACCTAATGGCATATGGTCAGTTAGTCTAATGGCAAATTTGTCAGCGAATTTAATGGCAAATGGTCAGAGAATCTAAAGGCAAATGGTCAGCGAATCTAGAGGCAAATGGTTAGGGAAGCTTATGGCAAATCGACAGTTATTCTAGTGGCATATAGTTGGTCAAAGTACTGCCAATTGGTCTGTGAATCTAATGGTAAATGGTTGGTTAACCTAATGGTAAATGGTCAGTTTGACTTATGGCAAATGGTTGGTCAGTCTAGTGCTAAATCGTCAGTAACCCTTATGGCATATGGTCGGTCAGTCTAGTGACAAATGGTTAGTTAGTCTAATGGCAAATGGTCAGCGAATCTAATGGCAAATCGTCAGTTAGTGTAATGGCAAATGGTAGGTCAGTCTATTGGCAAATGGTCTGTTAGTCTAATGGCAAATGGTCAGCGAATCTAATGGCAAATGGTCAGTTAGTCTAATGGCAAATGGTCACTCAGTCTTGTGGCAAATCCTCAGTGAATCTAATGGGAAATGGTCAGCGAATATAAAGGCAAATGGTCAGTGAATCTAATGGGAAATAGACAGTTAGTCTAGTGGCAAATGGTCGGTCAAAGTAGTGCCAATTGGCCAGTGAATCTAATGGCAAATGGTCAGTAAGTCTAATGGCAAATGGTCAGATAGTCGAATGGCAAAGGGTCTGTCAGTCTAGTGGCAAATGGTCAGTGAATCTAATGGCAAATGGTCAGCGAATCTAAAGGCAAATGGTCAGCGAATCTAATGGCAAATGGTCAGCGAATCTAATGGCAAATTGAAAGTTAGTCTAGTGGCAAATGGTCGGTTAGTCTAGTGGCAAATGGTCAGTGAATCTAATGGCAAATGGTCAGCGAATCTAAAGGCAAATGGTCAGCGAATCTAATGGCAAATTGAAAGTTAGTCTAGTGGCAAATGGTCGGTTAGTCTAGTGGCAAATGATCAGTGAACCTAATGGCATATGATCGGTCAGTGTAGTGGCAAATCATCAGTGAATCTAATGGCAAATGGTCAGCGAATCTAAAGGCAAATGGTTAGTGAATCTAATGGCAAATGGTTGGTTGGTCTAGTGGCAAATCGTCAGTGAATCTAATGGCAAATGGTCAATTAGTCCAATGGCAAATGGTCGGTCAGTCTTGTGGCAAATGGTCAGTGAATCTAATGGCAAATGGTTGGTTGGTCTAGTGGCAAATGGTCAGTGAATCTAATGGCAAATGGTCAGTTATTCTAATGGCAAATGGTCGGTCAGTCTGGTGGCAAATAGTCTGTGAACCCAATGGCATTTGGTCGGTCAGTCTTGTGGCAAATTGTCTGTTTATCTAATGGCAAATGGCCAGCAAATCTAATTGCAAATGGTCGGTTAGACTAATGGCAAATGGTCGTTCAGTCTAGTGGCAAATCATCAGTGAACCGAGGAGCATATGGTTGGTCAGTCTAGTTGCAAATGGTCAGCGAATCTTATGGCAAATGGTCAGTTAGTCTAAAGGCAAATGGCCGATAAGTCTAGTGGCAAATTGTCAATGAATTTCATGGCAAATGGTCAACGAATCTAATGGCAAATCGTCAGTTAGTCTAATGGCAAATGGTGGTCTAGTGGCACATGGTAGGCCAGTCTATTGGCATATAGTTGGTCAAAGTAATGCCAATTTGTCAGTGAATCTAATGGCAAATGATCAGCAAATCTTATGGAAAATGCTCAGTTAGTCTAATGGCAAATGGTCGGTCAGTCTAGTGGCAAATCGTCAGTGAGCCTAATGGTATATGGTCGGTCAGTCTATTGGCAAATGGTCAGCATATCTTATGGCAAATGGTTGATCAGTCTAGTGACAAATGGTCTGTTAGTCTAATGGCAAATGGTCAGCGAATCCAATGGCAAATGGTCAGTTAGTCTAATGGCAAATGGTCGGTCAGTCTTGTGGCAAATCCTCAGTGAATTTAATGGCAAATGGTCAGCGAATCTAAAGGCAAATGGTCAGTGAATCTAATGGGAAATAGACAGTTAGTCTAGTGGCAAATGGTCGGCCAGTCTAGTGGCATATAGTCGGTCAAAGTATTGCCAATTGGTCAGTGAATCTAATGGCAAATGGTCAGTTAGTCTAATTGCAAATGGTCAGTTGGTCGAATGGCAAAGGGTCTGTCAGTCTAGTGGCAAATCGTCAGTGAACCTACTGGCATATGGTCTGTCAGTCTAGTGGCAAATGGTCAGTGAATCTAATTGCAAATGGTCAGCGAATCTAAAGGCAAATGGTCAGCGAATCTAAAGGCAAATGGTCAGCGAATCTAATGGCAAATTGAAAGTTAGTCTAGTGGCAAATGGTCGGTTAGTCTAGTGGCAAATGATCAGTGAACCTAATGGCATATGATCAGTCAGTGTAATGGCAAATCATCAGTGAATCTAATGGCAAATGGTCAGCGAATCTAAAGGCAAATTGTCGGTGAATCTAATGGCAAATGGTCAGTGAATCTAATGGCAAATGGTCAGCCAACCCTATGGCAAATGGTCAGTTAGTCTAGTGGCAAATGGTCGGTCAGTCTAGTGGCAAATCATCAGTGAACCTAATAGCATATGATCAGTTAGTGTAGTGGTAAATTGTCAGTGAATCTAATGGAAAATGGTCGGTCTGTCTAGTGGCAAATCATCAGTGAACCTAGTTGCATATGGTTGGTCAGTCTAGTTGCAAACGGTCTACAAATCTAATGGCAAATGGTCAGTCAGTTTAATCGCAAATACCCAGTAAGTCTAGTGGCAAATGGTCAATGAATCTAATGGAAAATGGTCAACGAATCTAATGGCAAATCGTCAGTAAGTCTAATGGCTAATGGTTGGTCAGTCTAGTGGCAAATGGTCAGTTAGTCTAAGGGCAAATGGTCAGTTAGTTTAATGGCAAATGGTCGGTCAGTCTAGTTGCAAATAGTTGATGAACCTAATGGCATACGGTTGATCAGTCTTGTGGCAAATCTTCTCTTCATCTAAGGGCAAATGGTCAGTTAATCTAATGGCAAATGGTCAGTTAGTCTAATGCAAAATGGTCGGTCAGTCTAGTGGCAAATCGTCAGTTAACCAAATGGCAAAGGGTAGGTCAGTCTAGTGGCAAATCATCAGTGAAGCTAATGGCATATGGTCCGTCAGTGTAGTGGTAAATCGTCAGTGAATCTAATGGCAAATGGTCCGTCAGTTTAGTGGCAAATCCTCAGAGAACCTAATGGCAAATGGTCAGTTAGTCTAGTGGCAAATGGTCGGTCAGTCTAGTGGCAAATGGTCAGTTAGTCTAATGGCAAATGGTCAGTCAGTCTTGTTGCAAATTGTTAGGGAATGAAATGGCAGATGGTCGGTCAGTTTATAGGCAAATCATCAGTGAATCTAATGGCAAATGGTCAGCAAATCTAAAGGCCAATGCTCAGCCAATGTAATGGCGTATCGACAGTTAGTCTAGTGGCAAATGGTTGGGGAGTCTAGTGGCATATAATCGGTCAAAGTAGTGCCAATTGGTAAGTGAATCTAATGGCAAATGGTCAGTTATTCTAATGGCAAATGGTCAGTCAGTCTAGTTGCAAATGGTCAGTCTAGTGGTAAATCGTCAGTGAACCTGATGTCATATGGTGGGTCAGTCTAGTGGCAAATCGTCACTGAATGTAATGGCATATCGTTGGTCAAAGTAGTGGAAATTTGTCAGCGAATCTAATGGCAAATGGTCAGCAAACATAAAGGCAAATGGTCAGCAAATCTAATGGCAAATTGACAGTTAGTCTGGTGGCATATAGGCAGTCAAAGTAGTGCCAATTGGTCTGTGAATCTAATGGCAAATGGTCTGTTAGTCTAGTGGCAGATGGTCAGTGAATCTAATGGCAAATGGTTAGTGAATCTAATGGCATATGGTAGGTCAATGTAGTTCCAAATGGTCAGCGAATCTAATGGGAAATGGTCAGTAAGTCTTATGGTAAAATTGACAGCCAATCTAATGGCAAATGGTCAGTTAGTCTAATGGCAAATGGTCAGTTAGTCTAACGGCAAATGGTCTGTCAGTCTAGTGGCAAATCGGCAGTGAATCTAATGGCATATGGTCGCTCAGTCTATTAACAAATCGTCAGTGCATCTAATGGCAAATGGTCAGAGAATCTAAAGGCATATGGTCAGCAAATCTAATGGAAAATGGACAGTTAGTCTAGTGGCAAATGGTCAGCCAGTCTAGTGGCATTTAGTCGGTCAAAGTAGTGCCAATTGGTCAGTGAATCTAATATCAAATGGTTGGTTGGTCTAGTGGCAAATCGTCAGTGAATCTAATGGCAAACGGTCAGTTAGTCTAATGGCAAATGGTCGGTCAGTCTAGTGGCAAATCGTCAGTGAACCTAATGGCATTTGGTCGGTCAGTCTTGTGGCAAATTGTCTGTTTATCTTAAGGCAATTGGCCAGCGAATCTAATGGCAAATGGTCGGTCAGTCTAGTGGCATATCGTCAGTGAACATAGTAGCATATGGTTGGTCAGTCTAGTTGCAAATGGTCAGCGAATCTAATGGCACATGGTCAGTTAGTCTAGAGGCAAATGGCCGATAAGTCTAATGGCAAATCGTCAATGAATCTAATGTCAAACACTGCACGAAAAGTTGGATTTACATTAGATTTACTTTCACGTAAACATCTTATTTACGTATAGTTACGCATATTTACGTGATATTTACATAATATAAATCTCATGTTTACGTGATGTAATCCTCATGTTTACATAGTGTAAACATTTCCTTGATGTAAATCCCAGTACAATCAGGGGTATTTCTGTTTTAAATTTCATTAAATCCCAGACCTGGGGTATTTTTTACTTGAACTTCACTAAACCCGGGGTATTTTAAAATCTCATTAAATCTCAGGGGTAATTTTGCTGGGATGATGTGGTATATTTTATTCAGGGGATTAGAATTCCATCATTTGGAGATAAATTATCAAATCCGATGCTTTGTAGGCAGGCAGCTCTTCAGTAGGCAGCAATCAGGCAGGCAGGCAGGCAGGCAGGCAGGCAGGAGATGTGTTCCAATAGTCAGACAGCAGTAGACTGGGGAGCTCATACTAAATCCCCATTATATAGGAGGTCCAGTGCTCGTCATGTGACCAGAATGAGACGTGCTTCTGATTGGCTGAGGCATCAATATTGCATTGACCACCATGGAGTGCACATGGATAGCCCCAGAGCCGGCAAGAACCCCCCCCCCCCCTGCTTCCTACCTGGTCCTACAAGCCTCAGGGCCGGCTACAAGCAACACCAGTGCTTCCTACCCAGTCCTACAAGCCTCAGGGCCGGCTACAAGCAACACCAGTGCTTCCTACCCGGTCCTACAAGCCTCTGGGCCGGCTACAACTTCCCCAGTGCTTCCTACCCGCCCTACCAGCCCCAGGGCCGGCTACAATGAAGCTAGAAAAATGCTTGATTGAATACTAGAGTTTACCACAGTAAACTATCGCTCCTACTTATTTCACATCACAACCTCACCATATCTCATGACAACTTGTGTCTTGAAGTTGTCATGGAATATACTGGATCTTAATACCAAAACAACTTAGATCTGAAAGTTGCCATGGAATGTGCAGAGGTTTCCTCCACCTTCCCCAGCGTCTCAGAGAGTGGGGGAGGCGGGGGTAGAAGCCCTGCACCTCCCACGGCTTTCCTTCACCTTCCCCAGCGACCCAGAGAGTGGGGGAGGCGGGGGTAGAAGCCCTGCACCTCCCACGGCTTTCCTCCACCTTCACCAGCGGCCCAGAGAGTGGGGGAGGCGGGGGTAGAAGCCCTGCACCTCCCACGGCTTTCCTTCACCTTCCCCAGCGACCCAGAGAGTGGGGGAGGCGGGGGTAGAAGCCCTGCACCTCCCACGGCTTTCTTCCACCTTCACCAGCGGCCCAGAGATTGGGGGAAGCCGGGGGGGGAGCTTGCAAGCCACCCCAGTGCTTCCTACCCGGTCCTACAAGCCCCAGGGCCGGCTACAACCTCCCCCAGTGCTTCCTACCCGGTCCTACAAACCCTAGGCCCGGCAACAATGCGCCATAGGGATATACTGGGATTAACACATATCAGTAAATATGGCATAGGGATTTAATGGGATTTATGTAAGTCAGTAAATATGGCGTTGGCATTTACTGGGATTTACGCAAGTTAGTAAATATGGCTAAAGATTTACTGACATTTCCGTTTTCGTAAATCCATTAACTCATGCAGTGAAATGGTCAACGAATCTAATTGCAAATCGTCAGTTAGTCTAATGGCAAATACAGTCTAGTGGCAAATCGTCAGTGAACCTAATGGCATATGGTCAACGAATCTAATGGCAAATGGTCAGTAAGTCTAATGCAAAATGGTCGGTCAGTCTAGTGGCAAATTGTCAGTTAACCAAATGGCAAAGGGTAGGTCAGTCTAATGACAAATGGTCAGCGAATCTAATGTCAAATGGTTGGTCAGTATAGTGGCAAATGGTCAGTGAATCTAATGGCATATGGTCGGTCAAAGTAGTGCCAATTGGTCAGTGAATCTGATGGCAAGTGGTCAGTTAGTCTTATGGCAAATGGACAGCAAATCTAATGGCATATGGTCAGTAAGTCTAACGGCAAATGGTTGGTCGGTCTAGTGGCTTATCGTCAGTGAACCTGATGGCATATGGTGGGTCAGTCTAGTGGCAAATCTTTAGTGAATCTATTGGCATATGGTCGGTCAAAGTAGTGCCAATTGGTCAATGAATCTAATGGCAAATGGTCAGCGAATCTAATGGCAAATGGTTGGTCAGTCTAGTGGCAAATTGTCAGTGAACCTAATGGCATATGATCGGTCAGTCTAGTGGCAAATGGTCAGTGAATCTAATGCCAAATGGTAAGTTAGTCTAATGGCAAATGGACAGCAAATCTTATGGCAAATGGTCAGTTAGTCTAATGGCAAATGGTCAGTTAGTCTAATGGCAAATGGTCTGTCAGTCTAGCGGCAAATTGTCAATGAACCTAATGGCATATGGTAGGTCAAAGTAGTGCCAATTGGTCAGGGAATCTAATTGCAAATGGTCAATAAGTCTAATGGGAAATGGTCAGTTAGTCTAATGGCAAATGGTCTGTCAGTCTAGTTGCAAATTGTAGGTGAACCTGATAGCAAATGGTCAGCCAATCTAAAGGCAAATGGTCAGAGAATCTAATGGCAAATTGTCAGGTAGTCCAGTTGCAAATGGTTGGCCAGTCCAGTGGCATATAGTCGGTCAAAGTAGTGCCGATTGGTCAGTGAACCTAATGGCAAATGGTCAGTTAGACTAAAGGCAATTGGTCATTTAGTCTAGTGGCAAACCATCAGTGAACCTAATGGCATATGGTCGGTCAGTCTAGTGGCAAATCATCAGTGAACCTAATAGCATATGGTCGGTCAGTCTAGTGGCAAATTGTCATTTAGTCTAATGGCAAATGGTCGGTCAGTCTAGTGGCAAATGGTCAGTAAACCTAATGACATATGGTAGGTCAGTTTAGAGGCAGATGGTCAGTAAATCTAATAGCAAATGGTCAGCAAATCTAATTGCAAATCGTCAGTGAACCTAATGGCATATGGTTGGTCAGTCTAGTGGCAAATCGTCAGTGAATCTAATGGCATATAGTCGGTCAAAGTAGTACCAATTGGTCAGTGAATCTAATGGCAAATGTCCAGCGAAGTATATAGCAAATGGTCCACGAAACTAATGGCAAATGGTCAGCGAATCTAATGGCAAATGGTCGGTCAGTCTAGTGGCAATTCTTCAGTGAATCTAGTGGCAAATGATCAATTAGTCTAATGGCAAATGGTCGGTCAGTCTAGTTACAAATTGTCAGTGAATCTAATGATAAATGGTCAGTTGGTCTAATAGCAAATGTTCGGTTAGTCTAGTGGCAAATGGTCGGCGAATCTAAGGGCAAATGGTCTGTAAGTCTACAGTCAGTCTAGTGGCAAATGGTCAGTGAACCTAGTGGAGAATGGTCAGTTAGTCTAATTGCAAATGGTCGGTCAGTCTAGTGGCAAATAGTCAGTGAACCAAATGGCATATGGTCGGTCAGTCTAGTGGCAAATGATCAGTGGATCTAATGGCAAATGGTCAGCGAATCTAAAGGCAAATGGTCAGCAAACCAAATGGCATATGGTTGGTCAGTCTAGTGGCAAATCTTCAGTGAATCTAATGGCATATAGTCTGTCAAAATAGTGCCAATTGGTCAGTGAATCTAATGGCAAATGGTCAGCAAATCTAAAGGCAAATAGTCAGCGAACCTAATGGCAAATGGTCGGTCAGTCTAGCGGCACATGGTCGGCCAGTCTAGCGGCATGTAGTAGGCCAAAAAAGTGCCAATTGGTCAGTGAATCTAATGGTAAATGGTCAGTGAATCTAATGGCAAATGGTCAGTTTGTCTAGTGGCAAATGGTCGGTCAGTCTAGTGGAAAATCCTCAGTGAACCTAATGGCAAATGGTCAGTTAGACTCATAGCAAATGGTCGGTCAGTCCAGTGGTAAATGGTTGGCCAGTCTAGTGGCATATAGTTGGTCAAAGTAGTGCCAATTGGTCAGTGAATTTAATGGCAAATTGTCAGTGAATCTTATAGCAAATGGTCAGTTAGTCTAGTGGCAAATGGTTTGTCAGTCTAGTGGCAAATGGTCAGTGAACCTAATGGCATATGGTAGGTCAAAGTAGTGCCACTTGGTTAGTGAATCTAATGGCAAATGGTCGGCGAAACTAATGGCAAGTGGTAAGCGAATTTAATGGCAAATGGTCAGCAAATCTAATGGTAAATGGTCGGTCAGTCTAGTAGCAAATCTTCAGTGAACCTAAAGGCATATGGTTGGTCAGTCTAGTGCCAATTGGTCAGTGAATCTAATGGCAAATGTCCAGCGAAGTATATAGCAAATGGTCAGCGAAACTAATGGCAAATGGTCAGCGAATCTAATGGCAAATGGTCGGTCAGTCTAGTGGCAATTCTATAGTGAATCTAGTTGCAAATGATCAATTAGTCTAATGGCAAATGGCCGGTCAGTCTAGTTACAAATTGTCAGTGAATCTAATGATAAATGGTCAGTTGGTCTAATAGCAAATGTTCGGTTAGTCTAGTGGCAAATGGTCGGCGAATCTAAGGGCAAATGGTCTGTAAGTCTACAATCAGTCTAGTGGCAAATGGTCAGTGAACCTAGTGGCGAATGGTCAGTTAGTCTAATTGCAAATGGTCGGTCAGTCTAGTGGCAAATAGTCAGTGAACCTAATGGCATATGGTCGGTCAGTCTAGTGGCAAATGATCAGTGAATCTAATGGCAAATGGTCAGCGAATCTAAAGGCAAATGGTCAGCGAACCTGATGGCATATGGTTGGTCAGTCTAGTGGCAAATCGTCAGTGAATCTAATGGCATATAGTCTGTCAAAATAGTGCCAATTGGTCAGTGAATCTAATGGCAAATGGTCAGCAAATCTAAAGGCAAATAGTCAGCGAACCTGATGGCAAATGGTCGGTCAGTCTAGCGGCAAATGGTCGGCCAGTCTAGCGGCATGTAGTAGGCCAAAAAAGTGCCAATTGGTCAGTGAATCTAATGGTAAATGGTCAGTCAATCTAATGGCAAATGGTCAGTTTGTCTAGTGGCAAATGGTCGGTCAGTCTAGTGGAAAATTCTCAGTGAACCTAATGGCAAATGGTCAGTTAGACTCATAGCAAATGGTCGGTCAGTCCAGTGGTAAATGGTTGGCCAGTCTAGTGGCATATAGTTGGTCAAAGTAGTGCCAATTGGTCAGTGAATTCAATGGCAAATTGTCAGTGAATCTTATAGCAAATGGTCAGTTAGTCTAGTGGCAAATGGTTTGTCAGTCTAGTGGCAAATGGTCAGTGAACCTAATGGCATATGGTAGGTCAAAGTAGTGCCACTTGGTTAGTGAATCTAATGGCAAATGGTCAGCGAATCTAATGGCAAGTGGTAAGCGAATTAAATGGCAAATGGTCAGCAAATCTAATGGCAAATGGTCGGTCAGTCAAGTAGCAAATCTTCAGTGAACCTAATGGCATATGGTTGGTCAGTCTAGTGGTAAATAGTCAGTGAATCTAATGGCAAATGGTCGGTCGGTCTAGTTGCTTAATGTCAGTGAATCAAATGGCATATGGTTGGTCAAAGTAGTGCCAAATGGTCAGTGAATCTAAGGGCGAATGGTCAGTTAGTCTAAAGGCAAATGGTCGGTCAGTCTAGTGGCAAAACATCAGTGAACCCAATGGCATACGGTTGGTCAGTCTAGTGGCAAATCGTCAGTGAATCTAATGGCAAATGGTCAGCGAATCTAACGGCAAATCGTCAGTCGGTCTAATGGCAAATGGTGGGTCAGTCTAGTGGCAAATCGTTACTTTGGTTTAGATGTCAGGGGAAAGCGCGGACGCAGTTTCCCCCTAACAAAACTTGCGCACCCCAGTCATCCACATTTGGGGTGATCACAAGGGTTGACCTAACCGTAGTGCAATGGAGGGGCCTCGCCCTGGGAGAAGTGCCGCATAGATCACGGTGTCTGCTGTGCCAGGTAAGGACGAGTTGCCGAGCTCAGTGCCAGGCTATGTACAACGTTTTTCACCACGGATGTGGTGTCCAAGAAGTATGACGGGGAACGCGTGTCCTTTGTCGGCCTCTCTTCCCACACGCATGGAGAACCTACATGGCTGATTGACTGTGAACCGCTTAAAGCAGAGACTTATGCTGGGGCGACTACTTTATGCCTGCTTTAAGGCGTCCAATTTGCCCGGCTGGCTTGGGAATTATCTCCAGACTGGACTGTGCTGCCATCTGGCGAGAAAGAGCGGAACCAGCTTTGCTCCACTGCAGTGAGGGGTCTTGTCCAAGGATGATTGGCCTAAATTCAATCAGGACTATTTACTCAATGCATCAGAGTACCCCTTAGGGTCTATGCTAATTGATCCCAATGGGCATTTAATGTTAGATTGAGCTTCCTGTGGCGAAATTGAAGCAGGGAAGTTGTTTACAGCCATCCACTGCAACCATGCCCTGCCCTCTGGCGGGAGATTCAGCAACTGACCAGCCCTCTAGACATGTGCTCTGGTCAGACCAAAAAGGCTCTGTACATACTGAAGCAGCCCAGGACCATGGATGGAATCTGAATCCATAAAGGAAATGATAATGGCAATGCTCAATGGAGCAGTCGGGACATTTTATATTGCACATGATGTATATTATATGATATCGTGCTACACAACTGGCTGTGGCAAGGAGCAGGCCTGCCCTCAGAAGGGCACTCCTGGTATTTTAGCAACGTCATGCCTGCCTGATGGCATCAGAAGTACATACAGAGGGGTGGGAGGGGCATGCTAGGGTGGTCCTATCATTCATGTTGGTGCCGAAAATGGAATATCTATATATGGCTCACTCTCACCAGATCGATGCAACTATTATTTGGCCGTACATGATCGGCGGCCGTACATGATCAGCGGCCGTACATGATCGGTGACGTACATGATCGGTGACATACATGATCGGTGATTTATTGACTGCCCTACCCTTTCTGACCATGTTAAAACATAAATAAACCTTACCAAGGTGTATATATGATGTCCCAGTGAACAAAAAACGTATTTTTACGTTTTGAAACGTTCTCATGTACAACGTTATATTATGTTATATGTGAAACGTTATTTTACATTCTTATATGATTGTACATATAAACGTTTGTATCCACAACGTTATTTAACGTTATTCAACGTTTCTAGAGGTTATCATGGAGAGATTAGGGTGTGGTTTTACCAAACATTAGTCTTCTACCAGATCCTCAGGAGAGTAGGGGTAAAGCATTAGCCTGAAATGCAGGAGACCCTGGGTCATTCATAAATGATGAGCCCTCTTTTTGCGTATCACCTGACTCTTATACGCAAAAAGAGGGCTCATCCTTTATGAATGACGTACAATTTATTATGGTCTATTGGCAAAAAACTGATGAAAATCTAGCTACTCTTACACCAAGAGATCGAGCCACCTTAAAACCCTGCTCTTTGTGGACTCAAACCTAGATTGGTAAATACTCCCACCTAGAGCCCTACACCCTAACAGGTCGGCCAACGGGGCAGACCTGTGTGATGCATGGTAATACACCTGGTTTAAGGCCGAGTGTCGACTAAAGTTGATGCCATGGCTGGCCGAGCATCGACTATAGTCGATGCCTTTGCTGGCCGAGCATCGACTATAGTCAACATAACTCTATGAGAATCAGCAAAGCCCGGCCCTGAGAGAGTTCCTGTGAAAATGTCTTGCCCCTATCACCAGCAAATAATTTTTTGGTCGGCCTTAAAGGGTTTTACATACGGTATTCATGCCATTTGATTTGGTGAATGTTTACTAAAGGTGCATACCATTTTTCCCCGTGTATTAGCCGGGCCTTGTGTATAAGCCTGGTCCGTGTATAAACCTAGGGAAAAGTTGACATAGTGTTGTATAAGCCGGGCCCGTGTATTCCACACTAGCGGGATACCAGTGCTGCCACAGTTTGGAAACACTTAGAACTAACAGTGTGGATCTAAGGGGGGGGGCTCAACATCTGGGGGGAGAGTGGAGCAATAATTGCACTAGCCCTATACATATGGGTATTGTCCATTGGTTGTACCTGGACACTCCTTTTATTACCGGTCCAGGATAGGGTTGTGGTTAGGACCATAGACTCATGAACAGCAGTACCTAAGTTCAAATCCCCTCCAGGCTAAGTGTGGTGACTATACCATGCACAAGTAAATCCCTTTTTATTTAGTTCTACCCCTGTGGTAAATCTGTGAACATTTTTTTAACCTTGGGTTTGACCCCATTAGTTGCTAAAGGTCTCTACTACAGTGTGCTGTTATTTAGCATTGATCATTAATGAGGATAATCAATAATAAAGTTTACCTATTGTACATGGATCAACTCAAAGGCATTTTCGACCACAGGGGCAGACCTAGATAAAAGAGATTTACTTGCGCATGGTATGCTCACCACACTTAGCTTGGAGGGGATTTGAACTTAGGTACTGTTGATCATGAGTCCATTGTCCTAACCACCACCCTATCCTGAACAGGTAATAAAAAAGGTTGCAGGTGTCCTAGCATGCAGGGAATGC
Organism: Harmothoe impar; assembly: GCA_947462335.1. NCBI lineage: Eukaryota > Metazoa > Annelida > Polychaeta > Phyllodocida > Polynoidae > Harmothoe > Harmothoe impar. Next base: position 51,615,431 of record OX381721.1, on the reverse strand, counting down.
ACTAGTTCCACTCTCCAAGCAGAGCTTTAGCTCCCCAATCTGGTCCACAGAATTTGCTGAAGCTAGTGACTGAATAGTAGAGGGTGCATACTGGGACCAGTCAAATATGGCGCTGTCCAGTGGACATCCAGCTAGTGCGGAATAAGCCTGAGGGCTGTAATGTCCATTCATAAAAAATACATTTTAGGCCATAACTCTGTTTCTACTAGGGGTATTCACATAATTCTTTCAGCTATGCACCCCCTATGTATCTCTTCTATACATACAACCATTTTAAAGAAAATAACGATCAAATTGGCAAGAAAATTATCTTGTATAGTGAAATCCCGTTTGAGATGTTACTTTATATCCACATTCAGAAGTTAAATTAGTGCCTGGGAATTTGAGTTTTAGATCTTTTCAAAACCCCAAAAAACGTAAAATAACGTTGTCATAACGTTACACATTCAAACGTTTTTGTATAACGTTATTATAACGTTATTTTGAGTCAACGTTTCAACGTCAGATAACATCATATTTCCGTCATTCTATAACGTTTACCAAACCTTTAGAAAACGTTATTGTAACGTCAGATAACGTTTTTTTGTTAGCTGGGGTGTGCCTTGACATGTAATATATTAGAAATATCTAGATGCGACTATTAAGATAATTTTAATTGACATTTCAATACCGACCATGTACGTCATGTGACGTACATGATCGGTGACGTACATGATCGGTGATTTATTGACTACCTTACCCTTTCTGACCATGATAAAATATATATAACCTTACCAAGGTGTACATATTATATGTGTCTTGACATGTGATATGTTAGAAATGTCTAGATGCAACTATTAAGATAATTTAATTGACATTTCAATTTCATGTGACGTACATGATCGGTTGTACTTTAATCCACTCTCCTTTTGGCCCCTTTCTGACCATGTTTAAAGCATAAATAACAAAATTTTACATGTCATTCCAAGCCGAACATGTACGTCATGTGAAGTACATGATGGGTTACACATTGAGCCCCCCCCCTTTGGCCCCTATAAATATTTTGGGAGTTTTTTTTTCTAATAAACTCCCCAAAGATACATTACAGCCTGTAGGTATGGTTAGGAGAGTTAAACATCGTACTGCAGGGGGTAATAGGTGGATTTTGTAGTCTGCCGATCATGTACAGCCACCGATCATGTACGGCCATCGATCATGTACAGCCACTTTTTCAGTTGCACTGATTTGGTGAGAGTGAGCCATATATACAAAGTCATATGGGCCCGCGTTAACATTTACACGGTGCTAGTACGGTGGACGCGGGGCTTGGGGGGCAATGAGCGCAGCGCCGTCTACGGGAGCTGTGCTGCGACATCTGATTCCTTAGCTACGTGCCCGTTTTCGCGGATTTCAAGATATTGGCGAACATGGCTGATTTGGGGAGAGAAAAGTGTCTGAAGCGAAAAAGAGGCACATATTCGAGTACATGGCAGATTTAGGGAGAATAAAGGGTAGAAAGCGAAACAGATTTGGATGAAAAAAGGGTCTGAAACGGAAAAGAGGGACATATCCGCGTACATGGCGGATTAGGGGAGAAAAAAGGGTTGGAAGCGAAAAAGAGGCACATATCCGCGTACATGGCGGATTTAAGGAGTAAAAACGGTCCGAAGCTAAAACGAGGCACATATCCGCGTACATGGCTGATTTCAGGAGGATAAAGGGTCAGAAGCGAAACAGAGGCACATATCTGCGTACATGGTGGATTTGAGCAGAGAAAAGGGTTGGAAGCGAAAAAGTGGCACATATCCGCGTACATGGCAGATTTTGGATGAAAAAAGGGTCGGAAGCGAAAAAGAGGCACATATCCACGTACATGGCATATTTGGAGAGAAGAAAGGGCTGGAATGTAAAAGAGGCACATATCCGCCATACATAGCGGATTATGGATGAAAAAAGGGTCGGAAACGGAAAAGAGGGACATATTCGCGTACATGGCGGATTCGGGGAGAAAAAAGGGTTGGAAGCGAAAAAGAGGCACATATCCACGTACATGGCGGATGTGGGGGGTAAAAAGGGTCGGAAGCGAAAACGAGGCACATCTCCGGGTACATGGCAGATTTGGCGAGAAAAAGAGTCAGCAGCGAAACAGAGGCACATATCGACATACATGGTAGATTTGAAAGAAAAAAGGGTCAGAAGCGAAAAAGAGGCACATATCTGCATACATGGCGGATTTGGCGAGAAAAAGGGTCAGAAGCGAAAAAGAGACACATACCAGCGTACATGGCATCAAATTTGCTAGGCTGGCTTGGTAATTGTCTGCAGACTGGATTGTGCCACCATCTGGCGAGAAAGAATTAAAGCCATCTACTGCCACCATGCCCTGCTTATTGGTGTGGGATTCAGCAACTGACCAGCCCTCTAGACTTGTGCTCTGGTCAGACTGAAAGGCTCTGTAGGTCCTGAAACAGCCCAGGACTCTGGATAGAATGTGAATCCATAAAAGAAATGATAGTGGCAAAGCCCAATGGAGCAGTGGGGACATTTTATTTTGCACACATGATGTATATATATATATGATATGGTGTTATACGACCGGCCATGGCAAGTAGCAGGCCTGCCCTCAAAAAGGCACTCCTCGTGTTTTAGAAATACCACACCTGCCCGACGGCATCAGAAGTACATAGAGAGGGGTACATAGAGAGGGGTGGAATGTATGTTTTGTTAGACCCTTTATCCTATACTCAATTTTGCCAGGTCGCTTTTTATTATTGTACCAGGACGCCAGGTGGCCTGGAAAACGGCCCAGGTCACCAGGTCACCTTTTACCCCTCTGGAGCCACAATATTGATAAAATAACAGAGGGTTCATTTTATGATATATGAATATGAATAACATGCAGTAAGCACCCAATATAGACCCGATAATCAACCTCGTGCCTATTACAGATTGTTCTGAGAGCTGTGTGGCTGAGGTCAGTAGGACGATGTGTTAGTAGTGCTGGCATGGCAGGGGGAGGGGGTATGGTTTAGGACATTGTATTACTGTATGATTGAAGAGTGTTTTAATTGTTGTAAGAGACAGTTACTTAAAGGCCCAGCGCCCCTATATATAGAGTACCTGCCACAACTGCACTCTGACTGTTACTTGACGTGCAGTAAGAACTGCGGGTTTAAGGGTAGTTCAACCATTTAGGCACTGCCCAATCATACAACCCTACACCCCAAAACCGATGCAGTCCTCACCCCCCGGGGGGAGGGAACTCCCCTTAATTCGGATACCATTTCAAGGGAAAACATTCATTTGCGGGCCCTAGTAACGTGGGCCCTGATAAGTGGTGCTTTACAGGCAATTTAAGAGGAGTAGGGGTACATTTACAAGGGATAATTTGTCAGATTTTGCTATCACATTTAGCGATTGACCATGATTTATGTTTTCCATGCTCACTCGTGCTTTCAATGGTCATCCATTGCTAGGATATGCTCCTTTTGCCCAATGTCCTGTGGGAAGGGTGCTATTTTTGTTTAATTGCCTCCTATACTACACTCACTATACTATAGAAAGTATAGGGAGTGCCCCCCCCTCCCCCCACGGGAGTCCTCAGTGGACTGCTAATACTGGTGGTCTGGGGTCATTATGGTAAGGATATTTGTTGGTGGCAGGTGCATAACACAGCATGTGGGCGGGTCCTGGTGTGTACCAACCATAGCGTCGGGCACAAGATGGATGCACTCTGACGGGGACAGACCCCCTTTAACATTTACAAGGTGCTATTACGGCGGGGGCCCGACTCCAGGAGCGCTACGGCTGTAACAATGAGTGCAGCGTTGTCGACGGGAGCTGTGCTGTGATGTCCAAGTCTTTAGCTATGAGCCAGTTTTCCTGGATTTCAAATCGGACAAATATCAAGGTCTACAGAGGGGGAATTTGGAATCGGAGAGCGGACATTCGTGTGTGCTGCATCAATGTGCCCAAGGACCGGGGTTCGAGAGCGAGAGGTGGCTTCAATGACTTAGCTGGCTTAGATGTCAGGGGATAGCGCGGACGGAGTCCCTCCCTAACAAAAAATTGCACACGCTAGTCACCCACATTTGGAATGATTGCAAGGGTCAACCCAACCGTAGTGCAATGGAGGCGCCTCACCCTGGGGGGAACCACCGCATAGATCAAGGTGTCTCCTGTGCCAGGTAAGTATGAGCTGCGGTGCGAGAAATCGGACATCGCAGCACAGCTCCCATGGACGACGCTGCGCTCATTGCCCTGCCCATAGCACTCCGGGAGCCACGCGTCCGCCGTACTAGCACCCTGTAAATATAGAGGGCTGGTCAGTTGCTGAATCCCCTGAAAGAGGGCCGGGCATGGTGGCAGTGGATGGCTTTGAACAACTTCCCTGCTTCAGTTTCGCCACAGGAAGCTCAATCTAACATTAAATACCCATCGGAATCAATTAGCATCGACCTAAGGGGTACTCTGATGGATTGGGTAAATAGTCCTGATTGAATTTAGGCCAATCATCCTTGGACAAGACCCCTCACTGCAGTGGAGCAAAGCTGGTTCCGCTCTTTCTCGCCAGATGGCAGCACAATCCAGTCTGGAGATAATTCCCAAGCCAGCCGGGCAAATTCGACGCCTTAAAGCAGGCATAGAGTAGTCGCCCCAGTAAAAGTCTCTGCATAACGCGGCTCACGGTCAATCAGCCATGGAGGTTCTCCATGCGTGTGGGAAGAGAGGCCGACAAAGGACATGCTTTACCCATTGTACGGCTTGGACACCACATCAGTGGTGAAAAACGTTGTACATAGCCTGGCACTAAGCTAGCATCTCATACTTACATAGCAGACACCGTGATCTATGCGGCAGTTCTCCCAGGGTGAGGCACCTCCATTGCACTACGGTTGGGTTGACCCTTGCGATCATCCAAAATGTGGATGACTCGGGTGCGCAAGTTTTGTAAGGGGGGAACTGCGTCTGCTCTATCCCCTGCCATCTAAACCAAAGTAAAAAAAAGCCACCTCTCGCTCTCGAACCTCATTCCCTGGGCATGTTGATGCAGCATGCACAAATGTCCACTCCCTGATTCCAAACTGCCATGTTCACCCGCCTATGTAGACCTTGATATTTGTCCGATTTAACATCTGCAAAATGGGGCATGTACCTAAGGAATCTGACATTGCAGCCCAGCTCCTGTAGACGACGCTGCGCTCATTGCCCTGGCCATAGCTCGTCCACCGTACTACCACCCTGTAAATGTTAACGCGGGCCCTTATAACTTTGTATATATATATTCCATTTTCAGCACCAGCATGAACGATAGGACCACCCTAGCATACCCCTCCCACCCCTCTGTATGTACTTCTGATGCCATCAGGCAGGCATGACGTTGCTAAAATACCAGGAGTGCCCTTCTGAGGGCAAGCCTGCTCCTTGCCACGGCTGGTTGTGTAGCACAATATCATATGATATACGTCATGTGCAAAATAAAATGTCCCCACTGCTCCATTGAGCATTGCCACTATCATTTCCTTTATGGATTGACATTCCATCCATGATCCTGGGCTGGTTCAGAATGTACAGAGCCTTTTCGGTCTGACCAGAGCACAAGCCAAAATATAAAATCAAGGGCTGAAACATCGGTGAAACATTACTCATATCTGCCAGCTTTGACGTCAGGGTATTCTGGTGATGTAGGACAAGCGTTACTGTCATCAGAATAGGTTTTGGTGACGTAGTTGTGACCTGACAAGATTCAGGTATAATATCAAGGGCTGAAACATTGGTGAAAAATAACTCGTATCTACCAGCGGTGACACAGGACAAGCAATACTCATGCCAGAATAGGTTTTGTTGACGTAGTTGTGTTCTCAAAAGACTCAGGTATATTATCAAGGGCTTAAGCATTGGTGAAAAATTACTAATATCTGCCAGCGGTGACGTCAGGGTATTCTGGTGATACAGGACAAGAATCACTGTCGTCAGAATAGGTTTTGGTGACATAGTTTTGAAGTCACAACACTTAGGTATAATATCAAAGGGCTAAAACATCGGTGAGAAATTACTCATATATGCCAGCGGTTACACAGGACAAGCAATACATATGCCAGAATAAGTTTTGGTGACGTAGTTGTGACTTCACAAGACTCTGATATAATATCAAAGGCTGAAACATCGGTGAAAAATTACTCATATCTACCATCGGTGACGTCAAGGTATTCTGGTGATACAGGACATGCATCACTGATGGAAGAATAGGTTTTGGTGACGCAGTTGTGACCTCGTAAGACTCAGGTATAATATCAAGGGCTGAAACATTGGTGATAAATTACTCATATCTACCATCAGTGACGTCAGGGTATTCTGGTGATACAGGACAAGCATCATTGATGTAATAATAGGTTTTGGTGACGTAGTTGTGACCTGACAAGACTCAGGTGTAATATCAAGGGCTGAAACAACGGTGGAAAAGTTACTCATATCTGCCAGCGGTGACGTAAGGGTATTCTGGTGATGTAGGACAAGCATTACTGACGTCAAAATAGGTTTTGGTGACGTAGTTGTGACTTCACAAGACTCAGGTATAATATTGTAGGGGCTAGGTTAATAAGGGTTTATATGGCAGGTTCTGTTGGGTGCTGCGAACTCAGTCCGAACCCTTTAGCCCGATGGCAGTCTTCCGAAATGGTTCGAATTGAGATTTGATAGTCTCAGTTGTAGTAGTGGGTTCTTCGAATGGAGTTGGGGTTGACTCTGGAGGACTCAAAGAGCATTCGAACTGAGCTGGAGTAGGCTCGGACCTTTCGGATGTTGGTGGAGTAACTGGAGGGGTACCCGAACAGGAGGATCTGCGGCCACCTTTAGTTTTGGTGAGCCGTTTTTTCTTCCCCTTGGTACTTTTAGTACTCCCATCACTCGAAGGGACCGGTTCCTTGGCTGGTGGGGCCTATTGGAGGGTCTGAAAGTCATTTCCACACCTTAACAAGATACGGCCCCGAATAGCCTCCTCATAGCTTTCCAGCCACCTCCCGTCGTGGTGGTAGAACTCATGTTCTTACAATTTATCCAGCACCATCGCCACGAGAGTTGGGTGGAGATGCAACGAAGTGTCAAATGGTTGTTCACATTCCAGCACTTGTATCAGCTGCTGCTGAGCCAAGGATTTGCGAATGTACTCCTCCATTTCCGTCTCAGATACTGCGTGAATAGGCACTTTTTGACCTACCTCCTCCAGTTCTGGCATGTCGCTCTCCTCCAGGTCGCCCGCCGCGTTCAGCTCCATGGAGTTGTGGATGTCCTTTGAAGCCACACGTTTTGGGGTGTTGCACCACGGCAACGGCCCCAAGTTGACCGTCGCCGGCGGTGGCATGGCCACAGCGTCCTGCTTGGCCGACAAATAGGAGCCTATCCCAGCAACTCGGACAGTGGCTGTACTCCCCGTCGTCCACATCCTGGAATAGATCCAGGTCTTCAGACTGGAGGCCCTCACCGGGGGTGTACTGCTCCTCCATCGAAGTCGAATGTTTCTAAAAAAAAACAAAGTTTAAACGAAGATGTTGCAGAAATCGAAGCTCCGCGTGTCTTAATGACACTCTGAGCGGGAACTAACCAGTCTTCGACGTATTATGATGTGGTTTGGAGGATCTTTGTCGGTACCAGGACCCTTTAATCTCCCTCCTTTGCCCTGCAGCGAACACGGGTCTTCTTGGCTCTCTTCCAATATGGCGGCCGCCCTTCTTGTCTCGCGCCACCACGCCCGCCGCGGGAGCAAAGGTCAACCAATCAGCGTTCACGCCCCACCGGATAGCCCTTTTTTAACGTATAACGCAGCGGGAGACGCTTGTGTTTCCCGCAACTAATCGAACGGGTAGCTCACCGGAGTGTAATCCTTATTGAGTCAATTCCACAGAACCACGGCTGTTGCTAACTATGAATTCTTCAGGAGTGTAGGCAAATGTCATTACGGGTAACATAAGAATACCCGCCGGATTAATCTGTCTGCCACCCTAGGGGACATTCATTCAACCAGCACTTGCCCTAGTTCTGATCACTCGACAGCAATTAGGTCTGTACTACCATCATGGGATTGAATCTTCTTGTTGTGTTTACAAATTAGGTCACAGCAGCCCCTTGGCCAAACCGTGGGCTGCGCCTCAACCCTACCTTGGGTTCTTTAGACCTGGTCATCTGGGAAGATTTGGCAGGATGTCCCGTAGTCAATTGGACAGCCCTCCTCCCCTTCAGACCTTCATTTGCCGGGACTTTTTTCACATGTTTTTTATCCTTCTTGCCAGAAGCTTGAACTTGTTGTGCTGGTAAATTTTTTTTAGGCCTTCCCCGGCTTCTCTTCAATTAACCAACACCGGGGGGCATTGATTTTCCCACACCTGAGGGTACAACTAGTTTCCTAGGTCTATCAGGACCACTTCGTTCCGGGGTGGTCGCTCTCCACTCAGTGTCACTTGACATTGAATGCTCCCCTGACTTCGAATGCACCGAAATATCACCATGCCACCGACATAGACGAGCTACATTGGATTTATACAGGCGTCCCAACATTGATTTGATCACTACTGCAGATTCAGAAACAATCCAAACCACAGTAAATGGACCATCCAAGTTGGGTGACAGTTTCAGCTGCTGTAGTGGATCATGTAGCCTGACTAATTCATCCCCTACTCGAAAGGACCTGAGTTTCAACCCAACGTCATAGCCCACTTTTTGCCATGATGCAGATTTACTCAGCTCACATTGAACCATCTCATATGCGGACTTGAATTGATCCCTCAATGCCTCCACGAACATCACCTGACATGGTATTTCAGCGTCTATCCCAGCTACGCCGAACACCAAGTCAGCAGGCATAATCAAATCCTCTCTGAACACTAACAGATTGGGGGAACAACCGGTGGAAGCATGCACCGTACTGTTGTAAGCATGTACCACAAACTTGCATTGTTCGTCCCAATCATCAATCTGACTGTTGACCAGAGGCTTCAGGACTTGTAATAGGGTTCTATTGAACCTTTCTACTTGTCCATCTCTTGTTTTGCATATAGCAAGGCTATGACACATTGCTGCCCATAACTCGGATTCGATTTCTCTTCCTTGATCACTGTGCAACATCAAGGGAACGCCCAGATGGAGCACTCAGCCTTTTACAAATGCACGGGCACATGTATGGGCTTTACGATCTTTTAGAGGGAACACTCTAGTGTATTTCGAATAGTAGATCACCATCATGCACGTGTTTCTATCAGGAGTGGTTTTGAGACCACTGATGATGTCAACCGCTATGCGTGCAAATCTAACTCCCCACAGTTCTTGAGTTAGTGGTAACTTCCCCAGGCCTTCACCTGGTTTATTCAGACAACAATCCGGACAAGTTGAGATCCACCTAAGCAGATCTTTACTCATGCCGGGTCAGTAATACCTTCTGGAGAGTCGCGCAAGGGAGCATTTCTTTCCAAAATGTCCACTGGTCTGGTGTCCATGTACGAAATACATGATATCCCTTCACATAGCAGTGGGTATCACGATTTGTCGAAGTTTGGTCTTGTAAGGTGTTATTTTCCACCTACATAAGATACCGTCAACAATGGTTAGCTCAGACCATTGAGCAAGTAGTTGTCTCATTTCCCGGTTCTCAATCGAAATTGTTGGTTTTTGTGGCGGAATACCACTGGAGACCTGTTCTATTAGTCTTGAAATGACAGTATCACCCTTCTGGAATTGTCTGATAGTCTCCGTGGACCATTCCATAGCTTTAGAATGTCCTACATCGTACAGCATTCGAACTCCAGCTACCACAGCGTTATGGGCTCCACAGTCATCACAATCCATTCTAGAACATTTCCTTATGGGTCTTCTCGAAAGGGCATCAGCATTGATATGCTTGCTCCCTGCTCTGTGTTGGATTTGGCTATTGTCCAACCCGAACTCGGACAAATGGGTCAACCATCGACCGATCATCCCCTCTGCTTCCTTAAAGTTTAGCAACCACCTTAAGGAGGAGTGATCTGTCCGTAAAGTAAAGTCACCTCCCCACAGAAAGTGCTTAAACTTCTTCGTATATACTACTACCGCCAACAATTCACGCTTAGTAGTACAGTAATTCCTCTGGGCCTTATTGAGGGTATTACTAGCAAACGCCAGTGGTACTTCTTTCCCATCCTGTATCTGGGACAGAGCAGCACGGATGCTGTCATTACTGGCGTCAGTGTCCAGTATGAAATGAGTAATTTTTCACCATTGTTTCAGCCGTTGAGTTTATAACTGAGTCTTGTTAGGTCACAACTATGTCACCAAAACCTATTCTTACATCAGTAATGCTTGTCCTGTATTCCCGGAATACCCTTACCTCACCGCTTGCAGATATAAGTAATTTTTCACCGATGTTTCAGCCGTTGATTTCATAACTGAGTCTTGTGAGGTCACAACCACGTCACCAAAACCTATTCTTACGTCAGTAAAGCTTGTCCTGTATCATCAGAATACCCTGTGGTCACCAATGGCAGATTTTATTAATTTTTCACCGATGATTCAGCCCTTGATATTATACCTGAGTCTTATGAGGTCACAACTAAGTACCGATGTTTCAGCCGTTGATTTTATACCTTAGTCTTGTGAGGTCACAACTACGTCACCAAAACCTATTCTTACATCATTGATGCATGTCCTGCATCACCAGAATACCCTGACGTCACAGCTGGTAGATATGAGTAATTTTTCAACGATGATTCAGCCTTTGATGTTATACCTGAGTCTTGTGAGATCACAACTACGGCACCAAAACCTATTCTTACGTCAGTAAAGCTTGTCCTGTATCATCAGAATACCCTGTGGTCACTACTGGCATATTTTATTAATTTTTCACCGATGTTTCAGATCTTGCTATTATACCTGAGTCTTGTGAGGTCACAACTACGTCACCGAAACCTATTTTGACGTCAGTAATGCTTGTCCTACATAACCATAATACCCTGAAGTCAAAGCTGGCAGATATGAGTAATTTTTCATCAATGTTTCAGCCCTTGATATTATACCTGAGTCTTGTGAGGTCACAACTACCTATTCTTACATCAGTGATGCATGTCCTGTATCACCAGAATACCCTTAAGTCACAGCTGCTAGATATGAGTAATTTTTCACTGATGTTTCAGCCTTTGATATTATACCTGAGTCTTGTGAGATCACAACTACATCACCAAAACCTATTCTTACATCAGTAATGCTTGTCCTGTATTCCCAGATACCCTTACTTCACTGCTTGCAGATATGAGTAATTTTTCACCGATGTTTCAGCAGTTGATTTTATAACTGAGTCTTGTGAGGTCACAACTACATCACCAAAACCTATTTCATGTCAGTAATGCTTGTCCTACATTACCAGAATACCCTGAAGTCAAAGCTGGCAGATATGAGTAATATTTCACCGATGTTTCAGCCCTTGATATTAAACCTGAGTCTTGTGAGATCACAACTATGTCACCAAAACCTATTCTTACATCAGCAATGCTTGTCCTAAATGACCAGAATACCCTGACCTCACCGATGCTAGATATGAGTAATTTTTCTCCGATGTTTCAGCCGTTGATTTTATAACTGAGTCTTGTGAGGTAATAACTACGTCACCAAAACCTATTCTTACGTTAGTAATGCTTGTCATGTATTATCAGAATACCCTGTGGTCACCATTGGCAGATTTTAATTATTTTTCACCGATGTTTCCGAGCTTGATATTATACCTGAGTCTTGTGAGGTCAAAACTACATCACCAAAACCTATTTTTAAATCAGTAATGCTTGTATTACATCACCAGAATACCCTGAAGTCAAAGCTGGCAGATATGAGTAATATTTCACCAATGTTTCAGCCCTTGATATTATTCCTGAGTCTTGTGAGGTCACAACTGCGTCACCAAAACCTATTCTTACATCAGTAATGCTTGTCCTGTATTCCCAGATACCCTTATGTCACTGCTTTCAGATATGAGTAATTTTTCACCGAAGTTTCAGCCATAGATTTTATACCTGAGTCTTGTGAGGTCACAACTATGTCACCAAAACCTATTATTACAGTAGTAATGCTTGTCCTGTTTTCCCAGACACGCTTACGTCACCGCTTGCAGATATGAATAATTTTTCTCCGATGTTTCAGCCGTTGATTATATAACTGAGTCTTGGGAGATCACAACTACGTCACCAAAACCTATTCTTACGTCAGTAAAGCTGGTCCTGTATCATCAGAATACCCTGAGGTCACCACTGGCGGATTTTATTAATTTTTCACCGATGTTCCAGATTTTGCTATTATACCTGAGTCTTGGGAGGTCACAACTACGTCACCGAAACCTATTTTGACGTCAGTAATGCTTGTCCTACATAACCAGAATACCCTGAAGTCAAAGCTGGCAGATATGAGTAATTCTTCATCAATGTTTCAGCCCTTGATATTATACCTGAGTCTTGTGAGGTCACAACTACTTCACCAAAACCTGTTCTTACATCAGTGATGCTTGTCCTGTATCACCAGAATACCTTGACGTCACCGATGGTAGATATGAGTAATTTTTCTTCGATGTTTCAGCCTTTGATAAAACCTTTTCTTACATCAATAATGCTTGTCCTGTATTCCCAGATACCCTTACTTCACCGCTTACAGATATGAGTAATTTTTTACCGATGTTTCAGCCGTTGATTTTATAACTGAGTCTTGTGAGGTCACAACTACGTCACCAAAACCTATTCTTACGTCAGTAAAGCTTGTCCTGTATCATCAGAATACCCTGTGGTCACCACTAGCGGATTTAAGTAATTTTTCACCGATGTTTCAGCCCTTGATATTATACCTGAGTCTTGTGAGGTCACAACTACGTCACCAAAACCTATTCTTACATCAGTAATGCTTGTCCTACATTACCAGAATACCTTGTAGTCAAAGCTGGCAGATATGAGTAATTTTTCACCAATGTTTCAGCCATTGATTTCATAACTGAGTCTTTTGAGGTCACAACTACGTCACCAAAACCTATTCTTACGTCAAAAAAGCTTGTCCTGTATCATCAGAATACCCTGTGGTCACCACTGGCAGATTTTAGTAATTTTTCACCGTTGTTTCAGCCCTTGATATTATACCTGAGTCTTGTGAGGTCACAACTACGCCACCAAAACCTATTATTACATCAGTGATGCTTGTCCTGTATCACCGAAATACCCTGAAGTCACTGATGGTAGATATGAGTAATTTTTCACCGATGTTTCAGCCCTTGATTTTATACCTTAGTCTTGTGAGGTCACAACTACGTCACCGAAACCTATTTTGATGTCAGTAATGCTTGTCCTACATCACCAGAATACCCTGAAGTCAAAGCTGGCAGATATGAGTAGTTTTTCACCGATGTTTCAGCCCTTGATACTATACCTGAGTCTTGTGAGGTCACAACTACGTCACCAAAACCTATTCTTACATCAGTGATGCTTGTCCTGTATCACCAGAATACCCTGACGTCACCAATGGTAGATATGAGAAATTTTTCACCGATGTTTCAGCTTTTGATATTATACCTGAGTCTTGTGAGATCACAACTACGGCACCAAAACCTATTCTTACGTCAGTAAAGCTTGTCCTGTATCATCAGAATACCCTGTGGTCACTACTGGCATATTTTATTAATTTTTCACCGATGTTTCAGATCTTGCTATTATACCTGAGTCTTGTGAGGTCACAACTACGTCACCGAAACCTATTTTGACGTCAGTAATGCTTGTCCTACATAACCATAATACCCTGAAGTCAAAGCTGGCAGATATGAGTAATTTTTCATCAATGTTTCAGCCCTTGATATTATACCTGAGTCTTGTGAGGTCACAACTACCTATTCTTACATCAGTGATGCATGTCCTGTATCACCAGAATACCCTTAAGTCACAGCTGCTAGATATGAGTAATTTTTCACTGATGTTTCAGCCTTTGATATTATACCTGAGTCTTGTGAGATCACAACTACATCACCAAAACCTATTCTTACATCAGTAATGCTTGTCCTGTATTCCCAGATACCCTTACTTCACTGCTTGCAGATATGAGTAATTTTTCACCGATGTTTCAGCAGTTGATTTTATAACTGAGTCTTGTGAGGTCACAACTACATCACCAAAACCTATTTCATGTCAGTAATGCTTGTCCTACATTACCAGAATACCCTGAAGTCAAAGCTGGCAGATATGAGTAATATTTCACCGATGTTTCAGCCCTTGATATTAAACCTGAGTCTTGTGAGATCACAACTATGTCACCAAAACCTATTCTTACATCAGCAATGCTTGTCCTAAATGACCAGAATACCCTGACCTCACCGATGCTAGATATGAGTAATTTTTCTCCGATGTTTCAGCCGTTGATTTTATAACTGAGTCTTGTGAGGTAACAACTACGTCACCAAAACCTATTCTTACGTTAGTAATGCTTGTCATGTATTATCAGAATACCCTGTGGTCACCATTGGCAGATTTTAATTATTTTTCACCGATGTTTCCGAGCTTGATATTATACCTGAGTCTTGTGAGGTCAAAACTACATCACCAAAACCTATTTTTAAATCAGTAATGCTTGTATTACATCACCAGAATACCCTGAAGTCAAAGCTGGCAGATATGAGTAATATTTCACCAATGTTTCAGCCCTTGATATTATTCCTGAGTCTTGTGAGGTCACAACTGCGTCACCAAAACCTATTCTTACATCAGTAATGCTTGTCCTGTATTCCCAGATACCCTTATGTCACTGCTTTCAGATATGAGTAATTTTTCACCGAAGTTTCAGCCATAGATTTTATACCTGAGTCTTGTGAGGTCACAAGTATGTCACCAAAACCTATTATTACAGTAGTAATGCTTGTCCTGTTTTCCCAGACACGCTTACGTCACCGCTTGCAGATATGAGTAATTTTTCTCCGATGTTTCAGCCGTTGATTATATAACTGAGTCTTGGGAGATCACAACTACGTCACCAAAACCTATTCTTACGTCAGTAAAGCTGGTCCTGTATCATCAGAATACCCTGAGGTCACCACTGGCGGATTTTATTAATTTTTCACCGATGTTTCAGATCTTGCTATTATACCTGAGTCTTGGGAGGTCACAACTACGTCACCGAAACCTATTTTGACGTCAGTAATGCTTGTCCTACATAACCAGAATACCCTGAAGTCAAAGCTGGCAGATATGAGTAATTCTTCATCAATGTTTCAGCCCTTGATATTATACCTGAGTCTTGTGAGGTCACAACTACTTCACCAAAACCTGTTCTTACATCAGTGATGCTTGTCCTGTATCACCAGAATACCTTGACGTCACCGATGGTAGATATGAGTAATTTTTCTTCGATGTTTCAGCCTTTGATAAAACCTTTTCTTACATCAATAATGCTTGTCCTGTATTCCCAGATACCCTTACTTCACTGCTTACAGATATGAGTAATTTTTTACCGATGTTTCAGCCGTTGATTTTATAACTGAGTCTTGTGAGGTCACAACTACGTCACCAAAACCTATTCTTACGTCAGTAAAGCTTGTCCTGTATCATCAGAATACCCTGTGGTCACCACTAGCGGATTTAAGTAATTTTACACCGATGTTTCAGCCCTTGATATTATACCTGAGTCTTGTGAGGTCACAACTACGTCACCAAAACCTATTCTTACATCAGTAATGCTTGTCCTACATTACCAGAATACCTTGTAGTCAAAGCTGGCAGATATGAGTAATTTTTCACCAATGTTTCAGCCATTGATTTCATAACTGAGTCTTTTGAGGTCACAACTACGTCACCAAAACCTATTATTACATCAGTGATGCTTGTCCTGTATCACCGAAATACCCTGAAGTCACTGATGGTAGATATGAGTAATTTTTCACCGTTGTTTCAGCCCTTGATATTATACCTGAGTCTTGTGAGGTCACAACTACGCCACCAAAACCTATTATTACATCAGTGATGCTTGTCCTGTATCACCGAAATACCCTGAAGTCACTGATGGTAGATATGAGTAATTTTTCACCGATGTTTCAGCCATTGATTTTATACCTTAGTCTTGTGAGGTCACAACTACGTCACCGAAACCTATTTTGATGTCAGTAATGCTTGTCCTACATCACCAGAATACCCTGAAGTCAAAGCTGGCAGATATGAGTAGTTTTTCACCGATGTTTCAGCCCTTGATACTATACCTGAGTCTTGTGAGGTCACAACTACGTCACCAAAACCTATTCTTACATCAGTGATGCTTGTCCTGTATCACCAGAATACCCTGACGTCACCAATGGTAGATATGAGAAATTTTTCACCGATGTTTCAGCTTTTGATATTATACCTGAGTCTTGTGAGATCACAACTACGTCACCAAAACCTAATCTTACATCAGTAATGCTTGTCCTGTATTCCCAGATACCCCTACGTCACCTCTTGCAGATATGAGTAATTTTTCACCGATGTTTCAGCCGTTGATTTTATAACTGAGTCTTGTGAGGTCACGACTACATCACCAAAACCTATTCTTACGTCAGTAAAGCTTGTCCTGTATCATCAGAATACCCTGTGGTCACCACTGGCGGATTTTAGTAATTTTTCACCGATATTTCAGCCCTTGATATTATACCTAAGTCTTACGAGGTCACAACTGCGTCACCAAAACCTATTCTTCCATCAGTGATGCATGTCCTGTATCACCAGAATACCCTGACATCACCGATGGTAGATATGAGTAATTTTTCACTGTAGTTTCAGCCTTTGATATTATACCTGAGTCTTGTGAGATCACAACTACGTCACCGAAACATATTCTTACATCAGTAATGCTTGTCCTGTATTCCCAGATACCCTTACGTCACCGCTTGCAGATATGAGTAATTTTTCACCGATGTTTCAGGTGTTGATTTTATGACTGAGTCTTGTGAGGTCACAACTACGTCACCAAAACCTATTCTTACGTCAGTAAAGGTTGTCCTGTATCATCAGAATACCCTGTGGTCACCACTGGCAGATATGAGTAATTTTTCACCGTTGTTTCAGCCCTTGATATTAAACCTAAGTGTTGTGAGGTCACCACTACGTCACCAAAACCTAATATTACATCAGTGATGCTTGTCCTGTATCACCAGAATACCCTGAAGTCACCGATAGTAGATATGAGTAATTTTTCACCGATGTTTCAGCCTTTTATATTAAACCTGAGTCTTGTTAGATCACAACTACGTTACCGAAACCTATTTTGACGTCAGTAATGCTTGTCCTGTATTCCCAGATACCCCTATGGCACCGCTTGCAGATATGAGTAATTTTTCACCGATGTTTCAGCCGTTGATTTTATACCTTAGTCTTGTGAGGTCACAACTACGTCACCAAAACCTATTCTTACATCAGTGATGCATGTCCTGTATTCCCAGATACCCTGACGTCACCGCTTGCAGATATGAGTAATTTTTCACCGATCTTTCAGCCGTTGATATTATACCTGAGTCTTGTGAGGTCACAACTACGTCACCGAAACCTATTTTGATGTCAGTAATGCTTGTCCTACATCACCAGAATACCCTGAAGTCAAAGCTGGCAGATATGATTAGTTTTTCACCGATGTTTCAGCCCTTGATATTATACCTGAGTCTTGTGAGGTCACAACTGTGTCACCAAAACCTATTCTTACATCAGTGATGCTTGTCCGGTATCACCAGAATACCCTGACGTCACCAATGGTAGATATGAGAAATTTTTCACCGATGTTTCAGCCTTTGATATTATACCTGAGTCTTGTGAGATCACAACCACGTCACCAAAACCTAATCTTACATCAGTAATGCTTGTCCTGTATTCCCAGATACCCATACGTCACCGCTTGCAGATATGAGTAATTTTTCACCGATGTTTCAGCCGTTGATTTTATAACTGAGTCTTGTGAGGTCACAACTTCGTCACCAAAACCTATTCTTACGTCAGTAAAGCTTGTCCTGTATCATCAGAATACCCTGTGGTCACCACTAGCGGCTTTAAGTAATTTTTCACTGATGTTTCAGCCCTTGATATTATACCTGAGTCTTGTGAGGTCACAACTACGTCACCAAAACCTATTCTTACATCAGTTATGCTTGTCCTACATTACCAGAATACCTTGTAGTCAAAGCTGGCAGATATGAGTAATTATTCACCGATGTTTCAGCCATTGATTTCATAACTGAGTCTTTTGAGGTCATAACTACGTCACCAAAACCTATTCTCATGTCAAAAAAGCTTGTCCTGTATCATTAGAATACCCTGTGGTCACCACTGGCAGATTTTAGTAATTTTTCACCGTTGTTTCAGCCCTTGATATTATACCTGAGTCTTGTGAGGTCACAACTACGTCACCGAAACCTATTATTACATCAGTGATGCTTGTCCTGTATCACCGAAATACCCTGAAGTCACTGATGGTAGATATGAGTAATTTTTCACCGATGTTTCAGCCGTTGATTTTATACCTTAGTCCTGTGAGGTCACAACTACGTCACCAAAACCTATTCTTACATCAGTGATGCATGTCCTGTATTCCCAGATACCCTTACGTCACAGCTTGCAGATATTAGTAATTTTTCACCGATGTTTCAGCCTTTGATATTATACCTTAGTCTTGTTAGATCACAACTACGTCACCAAAACCTAATCTTAAATCAGTGATGCTTGTTTTGTATCACCAGAATACCCTGACGTCACTGATGTTAGATATGAGTAATTTTTTACCGATGTTTCAGCCCTTGATATTATAGCTGAGTCTTATGAGATCACAACTACGTCACCAAAACCTAATCTTACATCAGTAATGCTTGTCCTGTATTCCCAGATACCCATACGTCACCGCTTGCAAATATGAGTAATTTTTCACCAATGTTTCAGGCGTTGATTTTATGACTGAGTCTTGTGAGGTCACAACTACGTCACCAAAACCTATTCTTACGTCAGTAAAGGTTGTCCTGTATCATCAGAATACCCTGTGGTCACCACTGGCAGATATGAGTAATTTTTCACCGTTGTTTCAGCCCTTGATATTAAACCTAAGTGTTGTGAGGTCACCACTACGTCACCAAAACCTAATATTACATCAGTGATGCTTGTCCTGTATCACCAGAATACCCTGAAGTCACCGATAGTAGATATGAGTAATTTTTCACCGATGTTTCAGCCTTTTATATTAAACCTGAGTCTTGTTAGATCACAACTACGTTACCGAAACCTATTTTGACGTCAGTAATGCTTGTCCTGTATTCCCAGATACCCATATGTCACCGCTTGCAGATATGAGTAATTTTTCACCGATGTTTCAGCCGTTGATTTTATACCTTAGTCTTGTGAGGTCACAACTACGTCACCAAAACCTATTCTTATATCAGTGATGCATGTCCTGTATTCCCAGATACCCTGACGTCACCGCTTGCAGATATGAGTAATTTTTCACCGATCTTTCAGCCGTTGATATTATACCTGAGTCTTGTGAGGTCACAACTACGTCACCGAAACCTATTTTGACGTCAGTAATGCTTGTCCTACATCACCAGAATACCCTGAAGTCAAAGCTGGCAGATATGAGTAGTTTTTCACCGATGTTTCAGCCCTTGATATTATACCTGAGTCTTGTGAGGTCACAACTGTGTCACCAAAACCTATTCTTACATCAGTGATGCTTGTCCGGTATCACCAGAATACCCTGACGTCACCAATGGTAGATATGAGAAATTTTTCACCGATGTTTCAGCCTTTGATATTATACCTGAGTCTTGTGAGATCACAACCACGTCACCAAAACCTAATCTTACATCAGTAATGCTTGTCCTGTATTCCCAGATACCCTTACGTCACCGCTTGCAGATATGAGTAATTTTTCACCGATGTTTCAGCCGTTGATTTTATAACTGAGTCTTGTGAGGTCACAACTACGTCACCAAAACCTATTCTTACGTCAGTAAAGCTTGTCCTGTATCATCAGAATACCCTGTGGTCACCACTAGCGGCTTTAAGTAATTTTTCACTGATGTTTCAGCCCTTGATATTATACCTGAGTCTTGTGAGGTCACAACTACGTCACCAAAACCTATTCTTACATCAGTTATGCTTGTCCTACATTACCAGAATACCTTGTAGTCAAAGCTGGCAGATATGAGTAATTATTCACCGATGTTTCAGCCATTGATTTCATAACTGAGTCTTTTGAGGTCATAACTACGTCACCAAAACCTATTCTTATGTCAAAAAAGCTTGTCCTGTATCATTAGAATACCCTGTGGTCACCACTGGCAGATTTTAGTAATTTTTCACCGTTGTTTCAGCCCTTGATATTATACCTGAGTCTTGTGAGGTCACAACTACGTCACCGAAACCTATTATTACATCAGTGATGCTTGTCCTGTATCACCGAAATACCCTGAAGTCACTGATGGTAGATATGAGTAATTTTTCACCGATGTTTCAGCCGTTGATTTTATACCTTAGTCTTGTGAGGTCATAACTACGTCACCAAAACCTATTCTTACATCAGTGATGCATGTCCTGTATTCCCAGATACCCTTACGTCACCGCTTGCAGATATTAGTAATTTTTCACCGATGTTTCAGCCTTTGATATTATACCTTAGTCTTGTGAGATCACAACTACGTCACCAAAACCTAATCTTAAATCAGTGATGCTTGTTTTGTATCACCAGAATACCCTGACGTCACTGATGTTAGATATGAGTAATTTTTTACCGATGTTTCAGCCCTTGATATTATAGCTGAGTCTTATGAGATCACAACTACGTCACCAAAACTTAATCTTACATCAGTAATGCTTGTCCTGTATTCCCAGATACCCATACGTCACCGCTTGCAAATATGAGTAATTTTTCACTAATGTTTCAGGCGTTGATTTTATGACTGAGTCTTGTGAGGTCACAACTACGTCACCAAAACCTATTCTTACGTCAGTAAAGGTTGTCCTGTATCATCAGAATACCCTATGGTCACCACTGGCAGATATGAGTAATTTTTCACCGTTGTTTCAGCCCTTGATATTAAACCTTAGTGTTGTGAGGTCACCACTACGTCACCAAAACCTAATATTACATCAGTGATGCTTGTCCTGTATCACCAGAATACCCTGAAGTCACCGATAGTAGATATGAGTAATTTTTCACCGATGTTTCAGCCTTTTATATTAAACCTGAGTCTTGTTAGATCACAACTACGTTACCGAAACCTATTTTGACGTCAGTAATGCTTGTCCTGTATTCCCAGATACCCCTATGTCACCGCTTGCAGATATGAGTAATTTTTCACCGATGTTTCAGCCGTTGATTTTATACCTTAGTCTTGTGAGGTCACAACTACGTCACCAAAACCTATTCTTACATCAGTGATGCATGTCCTGTATTCCCAGATACCCTGACGTCACGGCTTGCAGATATGAGTAATTTTTCACCGATATTTCAGCCGTTGATATTATACCTGAGTCTTGTGAGGTCACAACTACGTCACCGAAACCTATTTTGATGTCAGTAATGCTTGTCCTACATCACCAGAATACCCTGAAGTCAAAGCTGGCAGATATGAGTAGTTTTTCACCGATGTTTCAGCCCTTGATATTATACCTGAGTCTTGTGAGGTCACAACTGTGTCACCAAAACCTATTCTTACATCAGTGATGCTTGTCCGGTATCACCAGAATACCCTGACGTCACCAATGGTAGATATGAGAAATTTTTCACCGATGTTTCAGCCTTTGATATTATACCTGAGTCTTGTGAGATCACAACCACGTCACCAAAACCTAATCTCACATCAGTAATGCTTGTCCTGTATTCCCAGATACCCTTACGTCACCGCTTGCAGATATGAGTAATTTTTCACCGATGTTTAAGCCCTAGATATTATACCTGAGTCTTGTGAGGTCACAACTACGTCACCAAAACCTATTATTATATCAGCGATGCTTGTCCTGTATCACAAGAATACCCTGACGTCACTGATGGTAGATATGAGTAATTTTTCACCAATGTTTCAGCCCTTGATATTATACCTGAGTCTTGTGAGGTCACAACTACATCACCAAAACCTATTCTTACATCAGTAATGCTTGTCCTGTATTCCGAGATACCATTACGTCACCGCTTGCAGATATGAGTAATTTTTCACCGATGTTTCAGCCGTTGATATTATACCTGAGTCTTGTGAGGTCACAACTACATCACCAAAACCTATTCTTACATCAGTAATGCTTGTCCTGTATTCCCAGATACCCTTAAGTCACCGCTTGCAGATATGAGTAATTTTTCACCGATGTTTCAGCCGTTGATTTTATAACTGAGTCTTGTGAGGTCACAACTACGTCACCAAAACCTATTTTGACGTCAAAAAAGCTTGTCCTGTATCATCAGAATACCCTGTGGTCAGCACTGGCGGATTTTAGTAATTTTTCACCGTTGTTTCAGCCCTTGATATTATACCTGAGTATTGTGAGGTCACAACTACGTCACCAAAACCTATTTTGACGTCAGTAATGCTTGTCCTACATCACCAGAATACCCTGAAGTCAAAGCTGGCAGATATGAGTAATTTTTCACCGATGTTTAAGCCCTAGATATTATACCTGAGTCTTGTGAGGTCACAACTACGTCACCAAAACCTATTATTACATCAGCGATGCTTGTCCTGTATCACAAGAATACCCTGACGTCACTGATGGTAGATATGAGTAATTTTTCACCAATGTTTCAGCCCTTGATATTATACCTGAGTCTTGTGAGGTCACAACTACATCACCAAAACCTATTCTTACATCAGTAATGCTTGTCCTGTATTCCGAGATACCATTACGTCACCGCTTGCAGATATGAGTAATTTTTCACCGATGTTTCAGCCGTTGATATTATACCTGAGTCTTGTGAGGTCACAACTACATCACCCAAACCTATTCTTACATCAGTTATGCTTGTCCTGTATTCCCAGATACCCTTAAGTCACCGCTTGCAGATATGAGTAATTTTTCACCGATGTTTCAGCCGTTGATTTTATAACTGAGTCTTGTGAGGTCACAACTACGTCACCAAAACCTATTTTGACGTCAGTAAAGCTTGTCCTGTATCATCAGAATACCCAGTGGTCACCACTGGCGGATTTTAGTAATTTTTCACCGTTGTTTCAGCCCTTGATATTATACCTCAGTCTTGTGAGGTCACAACTACGTCACCAAAACCTATTTTGACGTCAGTAATGCTTGTCCTCCATCACCAGAATACCCTGAAGTCAAAGCTGGCAGATATGAGTAATTTTTCACCGATGTTTCAGCCCTTGATATTATACCTGAGTCTTGTGAGGTCACAACTACGTCACCGAAACCTATTATTAGATCAGCGATGCTTGTCCTGTATCACCAGAATACCCTGAAGTCAAAGCTGGCAGATATGAGTAATTATTCACCGATGTTTCAGCCCTTGATATTATACCTGAGTCTTGTGAGGTCACAACTACATCACCAAAACCTATTCTTACATCAGTAATGCTTGTCCTGTATTCCCAGATACCCTTATGTCACCGCTTGCAAATATGAGTAATTTTTCACCGATGTTTCAGCCGTTGATATTATACCTTACTCTTGTGAGGTCACAACTACGTCACCAAAACCTATTTTGACGTCAGTAAAGCTTGTCCTGTATCATCAGAAAACCCTGAAGTCAAAGCTGGCAGATATGAGTAATTTTTCACCGATGTTTCAGCCCTTGATATTATACCTGAGTCTTGTGAGGTCATAACTACGTCACCAAAACCTATTATTACATCAGCGAAGCTTGTCCTGTATCACCAGATACCCTGAAGTCAAAGCTGGCAGATATGAGTAATTTTTCACCAATGTTTCAGCCGTTGATTTTATAACTGAGTCTTGTGAGGTCACAACTACGTCACCAAAACCTATTTTGACGTCAGTAAAGCTTGTCCTGTATCATCAGAATACCCTGTGGTCACCACTGGCGGATTTTAGTAATTTTTCACCGTTGTTTCAGCCCTTGATATTATACCTGAGTCTTGTGAGGTCACAACTACATCACCAAAACCTATTCTTACATCAGTAATGCTTGTCCTGTATTCCGAGATACCCTTACGTCACCGCTTGCAGATATGAGTAATTTTTCACCGATGTTTCAGCCCTTGATATTATACCTGAGTCTTGTGAGGTCACAACTACGTCACCGAAACCTATTATTACATCAGCGATGCTTGACCTGTATCACCGGAATACCCTGAAGTCAAAGCTGGCAGATATGAGTAATTTTTCACCGATGTTTCAGCCCTTGATATTAAACCTGAGTCTTGTTAGGTCACAGTTACATCACCAAAACCTATTCTTACATCAGTAATGCTTGTCCTGTATTCCCGGATACCCTTAAGTCACTGCTTGCAATTATGAGTAATTTTTCACCGATGTTATAGCCGTTGATTTTATAACTGAGTCTTGTG
Organism: Harmothoe impar; assembly: GCA_947462335.1. Classification (NCBI taxonomy): domain Eukaryota; kingdom Metazoa; phylum Annelida; class Polychaeta; order Phyllodocida; family Polynoidae; genus Harmothoe; species Harmothoe impar. The sequence continues at coordinate 51,590,950 of OX381721.1, read as the reverse complement.
AGGTCACAACTATGTCACCAAAACCTTTTTTGACGTCAGTAAAGCTTGTCCTGTATCATCAGAATACCCTGTGGTCACCACTGGCGGATTTTAGTAATTTTTCACCGTTGTTTCAGCCCTTGATATTATACCTGAGTCTTGTGAGGTCACAACTACGTCACCAAAACCTATTTTGACGTCAGTAATGCTTGTCCTCCATCACCAGAATACCATGAAGTCAAAGCTGGCAGACATGAGTAATTTTTCACCGATGTTTCAGCCCTTGATATTATACTTGAGTCTTGTGAGGTCACAACTACGTCACCGAAACCTATTATTACATCAGCGATGCTTGTCCTGTATCACCAGAATACCCTGAAGTCAAAGCTGGCAGATATGAGTAATTTTTCACCGAGGTTTCAGCCCTTGATATTATACCTGAGTCTTGTGAGGTCACAACTACGTCACCAAAACCTATTCTTTCATCAGTAATGCTTGTCCTGTATTCCAAGATACCCTTACGTCACTGCTTGCAGATATGAGTAATTTTTCACCGATGTTTCAGCCGTTGATTTTATAACTGAGTCTTGTGAGGTCAAAACTACTTCACCAAAACCTATTTTGACGTCAGTAAAGCTTGTCCTGTATCAACAGAATACCCTGTGGTCATCACTGGTGGATTTTAGTAATTTTTCACCGTTGTTTCAGCCCTTGATATTATACCTGACTCTTGTGAGGTCACAACTATGTCACCAAAACCTATTTTGACGTCAGTAATGATTGTCCTACAACACCAGAATATCCTGAAGTCAAAGCTGGCAGATATGAGTAATTTTTCACCGATGTTTCAGCCCTTGATATTATACCTGAGTCTTGTGAGATCACAACTACGTCACCGAAACCTATTATTACATCAGCGATGCTTGACCTGTATCACCGGAATACCCTGAAGTCAAAGCTGGCAGATATGAGTAATTTTTCACCGATGTTTCAGCCCTTGATATTAAACCTGAGTCTTGTTAGGTCACAGTTACATCACCAAAACCTATTCTTACATCAGTAATGCTTGTCCTGTATTCCCGGATACCCTTAAGTCACTGCTTGCAATTATGAGTAATTTTTCACCGATGTTATAGCCGTTGATTTTATAACTGAGTCTTGTGAGGTCACAACTATGTCACCAAAACCTTTTTTGACGTCAGTAAAGCTTGTCCTGTATCATCAGAATACCCTGTGGTCACCACTGGCGGATTTTAGTAATTTTTCACCGTTGTTTCAGCCCTTGATATTATACCTGAGTCTTGTGAGGTCACAACTACGTCACCAAAACCTATTTTGACGTCAGTAATGCTTGTCCTCCATCACCAGAATACCATGAAGTCAAAGCTGGCAGACATGAGTAATTTTTCACCGATGTTTCAGCCCTTGATATTATACTTGAGTCTTGTGAGGTCACAACTACGTCACCGAAACCTATTATTACATCAGCGATGCTTGTCCTGTATCACCAGAATACCCTGAAGTCAAAGCTGGCAGATATGAGTAATTTTTCACCGAGGTTTCAGCCCTTGATATTATACCTGAGTCTTGTGAGGTCACAACTACGTCACCAAAACCTATTCTTTCATCAGTAATGCTTGTCCTGTATTCCAAGATACCCTTACGTCACTGCTTGCAGATATGAGTAATTTTTCACCGATGTTTCAGCCCTTGATATTATACCTGAGTCTTGTGAGATCACAACTACGTCACCGAAACCTATTATTACATCAGCGATGCTTGACCTGTATCACCGGAATACCCTGAAGTCAAAGCTGGCAGATATGAGTAATTTTTCACCGATGTTTCAGCCCTTGATATTAAACCTGAGTCTTGTTAGGTCACAGTTACATCACCAAAACCTATTCTTACATCAGTAATGCTTGTCCTGTATTCCCGGATACCCTTAAGTCACTGCTTGCAATTATGAGTAATTTTTCACCGATGTTATAGCCGTTGATTTTATAACTGAGTCTTGTGAGGTCACAACTATGTCACCAAAACCTTTTTTGACGTCAGTAAAGCTTGTCCTGTATCATCAGAATACCCTGTGGTCACCACTGGCGGATTTTAGTAATTTTTCACCGTTGTTTCAGCCCTTGATATTATACCTGAGTCTTGTGAGGTCACAACTACGTCACCAAAACCTATTTTGACGTCAGTAATGCTTGTCCTCCATCACCAGAATACCATGAAGTCAAAGCTGGCAGACATGAGTAATTTTTCACCGATGTTTCAGCCCTTGATATTATACTTGAGTCTTGTGAGGTCACAACTACGTCACCGAAACCTATTATTACATCAGCGATGCTTGTCCTGTATCACCAGAATACCCTGAAGTCAAAGCTGGCAGATATGAGTAATTTTTCACCGAGGTTTCAGCCCTTGATATTATACCTGAGTCTTGTGAGGTCACAACTACGTCACCAAAACCTATTCTTTCATCAGTAATGCTTGTCCTGTATTCCAAGATACCCTTACGTCACTGCTTGCAGATATGAGTAATTTTTCACCGATGTTTCAGCCGTTGATTTTATAACTGAGTCTTGTGAGGTCAAAACTACTTCACCAAAACCTATTTTGACGTCAGTAAAGCTTGTCCTGTATCAACAGAATACCCTGTGGTCATCACTGGTGGATTTTAGTAATTTTTCACCGTTGTTTCAGCCCTTGATATTATACCTGACTCTTGTGAGGTCACAACTATGTCACCAAAACCTATTTTGACGTCAGTAATGATTGTCCTACAACACCAGAATATCCTGAAGTCAAAGCTGGCAGATATGAGTAATTTTTCACCGATGTTTCAGCCCTTGATATTATACCTGAGTCTTGTGAGATCACAACTACGTCACCAAAACCTATTCTTACATCAGTTATGCTTGTCCTGTATTCCCAGATACGCTTACGTCACTGCTTGCAGAAATGAGTAATTTATTACCTATGTTTCAGCCGTTGATTTTATAACTGAGACTTGTGAGGTCACAACTACATCACCAAAACCTATTTTGATGTCAGTAAAGCTTGTCCTGTATCATCAGAATACCCTGTGGTCACCACTGGGGGATTTTAGTAATTTTTCACTGTTGTTTCAGCCCTTGATATTATACCTGAGTCTTGTGAGGTCACAACTACGTCACCGAAACCTATTATTACATCAGCGATGCTTGTCCTGTATCACCAGAATACCCTGAAGTCAAAGCTGGCAGATATGAGTAATTTTTCACCGATGTTTCAGCCCTTGATAGTATACCTGAGTCTTGTTAGGTCACAACTACATCACCAAAACCTATTCTTACATCAGTAATGCTTGTCCTGTATTCCCAGATACCCTTAAGTCACCGCTTGCAGATATGAGTAATTTTTCACCGATGTTATAGCCGTTGATTTTATTACTGAGTCTTGTGAGGTCACAACTACGTCACCAAAACCTATTTTGACGTCAGTAAAGCTTGTCCTGTATCATCAGAATACCCTGTGGTCACCACTGGCGGATTTTAGTAATTTTTCACCGTTGTTTCAGCCCTTGATATCATACCTGAGTCTTGTGAGGTCACAACTACGTCACCAAAACCTATTTTGACGTCAGTAATGCTTGTCCTCCATCACCAGAATACCATGAAGTCAAAGCTGGCAGACATGAGTAATTTTTCACCTATGTTTCAGCCCTTGATATTATACTTGAGTCTTGTGAGGTCACAACTACGTCACCGAAACCTATTATTACATCAGCGATGCTTGTCCTGTATCACCAGAATACCCTGAAGTCAAAGCTGGCAGATATGAGTTATTTTTCACCGATGTTTCAGCCCTTGATATTATACCTGAGTCTTGTGAGGTCACAACTACATCACCAAAACCTATTCTTTCATCAGTAATGCTTGTCCTCCATCACCAGAATACCCTGAAGTCATTCCTGGCAGATATGAGTAATTTTTCACCGATGTTTCAGCCCTTGATATCATACCTGAGTCTTGTGAGGTCACAACTACGTCACCAAAACCTATTTTGACGTCAGTAATGCTTGTCCTCCATCACCAGAATACCCTGAAGTCAAAGCTGGCAGATACGAGTAATTTTTCACCGATGTTTCAGCCCTTGATATTATACCTGAGTCTTGTGAGGTCACAACTACGTCATTAAAACCTATTCTTTCATCAGTAATGCTTGTCCTGTATTCCCAGATACCCTTACGTCACTGCTTGCAGATATGAGTAATTTTTCACCGATGTTTCAGCCCTTGATATTATACCTGAATCTTGTGAGGTCACAACTACATCACCAAAACCTATTCTTACATCAGTAATGCTTGTCCTGTATTCCCAGATACCCTTACCTCACTGCTTGCAGAAATGAGTTATTTATTACCTATGTTTCAGCCGTTGATTTTATAACTGAGACTTGTGAGGTCACAACTACATCACCAAAACCTATTTTGATGTCAGTAAAGCTTGTCCTGTATCATCAGAATACCCTGTGGTCACCACTGGGGGATTTTAGTAATTTTTCACTGTTGTTTCAGCCCTTGATATTATACCTGAGTCTTGTGAGGTCACAACTACGTCACCGAAACCTATTATTACATCAGCGATGCTTGTCCTGTATCACCAGAATACCCTGAAGTCAAAGCTGGCAGATATGAGTAATTTTTCACCGATGTTTCAGCCCTTGATAGTATACCTGAGTCTTGTTAGGTCACAACTACATCACCAAAACCTATTCTTACATCAGTAATGCTTGTCCTGTATTCCCAGATACCCTTAAGTCACCGCTTGCAGATATGAGTAATTTTTCACCGATGTTATAGCCGTTGATTTTATTACTGAGTCTTGTGAGGTCACAACTACGTCACCAAAACCTATTTTGACGTCAGTAAAGCTTGTCCTGTATCATCAGAATACCCTGTGGTCACCACTGGCGGATTTTAGTAATTTTTCACCGTTGTTTCAGCCCTTGATATCATACCTGAGTCTTGTGAGGTCACAACTACGTCACCAAAACCTATTTTGACGTCAGTAATGCTTGTCCTCCATCACCAGAATACCATGAAGTCAAAGCTGGCAGACATGAGTAATTTTTCACCGATGTTTCAGCCCTTGATATTATACTTGAGTCTTGTGAGGTCACAACTACGTCACCGAAACCTATTATTACATCAGCGATGCTTGTCCTGTATCACCAGAATACCCTGAAGTCAAAGCTGGCAGATATGAGTTATTTTTCACCGATGTTTCAGCCCTTGATATTATACCTGAGTCTTGTGAGGTCACAACTACATCACCAAAACCTATTCTTTCATCAGTAATGCTTGTCCTCCATCACCAGAATACCCTGAAGTCATTCCTGGCAGATATGAGTAATTTTTCACCGATGTTTCAGCCCTTGATATCATACCTGAGTCTTGTGAGGTCACAACTACGTCACCAAAACCTTTTTTGACGTCAGTAATGCTTGTCCTCCATCACCAGAATACCCTGAAGTCAAAGCTGGCAGATACGAGTAATTTTTCACCGATGTTTCAGCCCTTGATATTATACCTGAGTCTTGTGAGGTCACAACTACATCACCAAAACCTATTCTTACATCAGTAATGCTTGTCCTGTATTCCCAGATACCCTTACCTCACTGCTCGCAGATATGAGTAATTTTTCACCAATGTTTCAGCTGTTGATATTATAAATGAGTCTTGTGAGGTCACAACTACATCACCAAAACCTATTTTGATGTCAGTATAGCTTGTCCTGTATCATCAGAATACCCTGTGGTCACCACTGGGGGATTTTAGTAATTTTTCACTGTAGTTTCAGCCCTTGATATTATACCTGAGTCTTGTGAGGTCACAACTACGTCACCGAAACCTATTATTACATCAGCGATGCTTGTCCTGTATCACCAGAATACCCTGAAGTCAAAGCTGGCAGATATGAGTAATTTTTCACCGATGTTTCAGCCCTTGATAGTATACCTGAGTCTTGTTAGGTCACAACTACATCACCAAAACCTATTCTTACATCAGTAATGCTTGTCCTGTATTCCCAGATACCCTTAAGTCACCGCTTGCAGATATGAGTAATTTTTCACCGATGTTATAGCCGTTGATTTTATTACTGAGTCTTGTGAGGTCACAACTACGTCACCAAAACCTATTTTGACGTCAGTAAAGCTTGTCCTGTATCATCAGAATACCCTGTGGTCACCACTGGCGGATTTTAGTAATTTTTCACCGTTGTTTCAGCCCTTGATATCATACCTGAGTCTTGTGAGGTCACAACTACGTCACCAAAACCTATTTTGACGTCAGTAATGCTTGTCCTCCATCACCAGAATACCATGAAGTCAAAGCTGGCAGACATGAGTAATTTTTCACCGATGTTTCAGCCCTTGATATTATACTTGAGTCTTGTGAGGTCACAACTACGTCACCGAAACCTATTATTACATCAGCGATGCTTGTCCTGTATCACCAGAATACCCTGAAGTCAAAGCTGGCAGATATGAGTTATTTTTCACCGATGTTTCAGCCCTTGATATTATACCTGAGTCTTGTGAGGTCACAACTACATCACCAAAACCTATTCTTTCATCAGTAATGCTTGTCCTCCATCACCAGAATACCCTGAAGTCATTCCTGGCAGATATGAGTAATTTTTCACCGATGTTTCAGCCCTTGATATCATACCTGAGTCTTGTGAGGTCACAACTACGTCACCAAAACCTATTTTGACGTCAGTAATGCTTGTCCTCCATCACCAGAATACCCTGAAGTCAAAGCTGGCAGATACGAGTAATTTTTCACCGATGTTTCAGCCCTTGATATTATACCTGAGTCTTGTGAGGTCACAACTACGTCATTAAAACCTATTCTTTCATCAGTAATGCTTGTCCTGTATTCCCAGATACCCTTACGTCACTGCTTGCAGATATGAGTAATTTTTCACCGATGTTTCAGCCCTTGATATTATACCTGAATCTTGTGAGGTCACAACTACATCACCAAAACCTATTCTTACATCAGTAATGCTTGTCCTGTATTCCCAGATACCCTTACCTCACTGCTCGCAGATATGAGTAATTTTTCACCAATGTTTCAGCTGTTGATATTATAAATGAGTCTTGTGAGGTCACAACTACATCACCAAAACCTATTTTGATGTCAGTATAGCTTGTCCTGTATCATCAGAATACCCTGTGGTCACCACTGGGGGATTTTAGTAATTTTTCACTGTAGTTTCAGCCCTTGATATTATACCTGAGTCTTGTGAGGTCACAACTACGTCACCGAAACCTATTATTACATCAGCGATGCTTGTCCTGTATCACCAGAATACCCTGAAGTCAAAGCTGGCAGATATGAGTAATTTTTCACCGATGTTTCAGCCCTTGATAGTATACCTGAGTCTTGTTAGGTCACAACTACATCACCAAAACCTATTCTTACATCAGTAATGCTTGTCCTGTATTCCCAGATACCCTTTAGTCACCGCTTGCAGATATGAGTAATTTTTCACCGATGTTATAGCCGTTGATTTTATTACTGAGTCTTGTGAGGTCACAACTACGTCACCAAAACCTATTTTGACGTCAGTAAAGCTTGTCCTGTATCATCAGAATACCCTGTGGTCACCACTGGCGGTTTTTAGTAATTTTTCACCGTTGTTTCAGCCCTTGATATTATACCTGAGTCTTGTGAGGTCACAACTACGTCACCAAAACCTATTTTGACGTCAGTAATGCTTGTCCTCCATCACCAGAATACCATGAAGTCAAAGCTGGCAGACATGAGTAATTTTTCACCGATGTTTCAGCCCTTGATATTATACTTGAGTCTTGTGAGGTCACAACTACGTCACCGAAACCTATTATTACATCAGCGATGCTTGTCCTGTATCACCAGAATACCCTGAAGTCAAAGCTGGCAGATATGAGTAATTTTTCACCGATGTTTCAGCCCTTGATATTATACCTGAGTCTTGTGAGGTCACAACTACATCACCAAAACCTATTCTTTCATCAGTAATGCTTGTCCTCCATCACCAGAATACCCTGAAGTCATTCCTGGCAGATATGAGTAATTTTTCACCGATGTTTCAGCCCTTGATATCATACCTGAGTCTTGTGAGGTCACAACTACGTCACCAAAACCTATTTTGACGTCAGTAATGCTTGTCCTCCATCACCAGAATACCCTGAAGTCAAAGCTGGCAGATACGAGTAATTTTTCACCGATGTTTCAGCCCTTGATATTATACCTGAGTCTTGTGAGGTCACAACTACGTCACCAAAACCTATTCTTTCATCAGTAATGCTTGTCCTGTATTCCCAGATACCCTTACGTCACTGCTTGCAGATATGAGTAATTTTTCACCGATGTTTCAGCCCTTGATATTATACCTGAATCTTGTGAGGTCACAACTACATCACCAAAACCTATTCTTACATCAGTAATGCTTGTCCTGTATTCCCAGATACCCTTACCTCACTGCTCGCAGATATGAGTAATTTTTCACCAATGTTTCAGCTGTTGATATTAAAAATGAGTCTTGTGAGGTCACAAATACGTCACCGAAACCTATTCTTACGTCAGTAAAGCTTGTCCTCTATCATCAGAATACCCTGTGGTCACCACTGGCGGATTTTGGTAATTTTTCACCGATGTTTCAGACCTTGTTATCATACCTGAGTCTTGTGAGGTCACAACTACGTCACCAAAACCTATTCTTACATCTGTAATGATTGTCATACATCACCAGAATACCCTGAAGTCAAAGCTGGCAAATATGAGTAATTTTTCACCGATGTTTCAGCCCTTGATATACCTGAGTCTTGTGAGGTCACAACTACATCACCAAAACCTATTCTTACGTCAGTAATGCTTGTCCTGTATTCCCAGATACCCTTACGTCACCGCTTGCAGATATGAGTAATTTTTCACCGATGTTTCAGCCCTTGATATTATACCTGAGTCTTGTGAGGTCACAACTACGTCACCAAAACCTATTTTGATGTCAGTAATGCTTGTCCTCCATCACCAGAATACCCTGAAGTCAAAGCTGGCAGATATGAGTAATTTTTCACCGATGTTTCAGCCCTTGATATTATACCTGAGTCTTGTTAGGTCACAACTACATCACCAAAACCTATTCTTACATCAGTAATGCTTGTCCTGTATCCCGAGATACCCTTAAGTCACCGCTTGCAGATATGAGTAATTTTTCACCGATGTTTCAGCCGTTGATTTTATAACTGAGTCTTGTGAGGTCACAACTACGTCACCAAAACCTATTTTGACGTCAGTAAAGCTTGTCCTGTATCATCAGAATACCCTGTGGTCACCACTGGCGGATTTTAGTAATTTTTCACCCTTGTTTCAGCCCTTGATATTATACCTGAGTCTTGTGAGGTCACAACTAAGTCACCAAAACCTATTTTGACGTCAGTAATGCTTGTCCTCCATCACCAGAATACCCTGAAGTCAAAGCTGGCAGACATGAGTAATTTTTCACCGATGTTTCAGCCCTTGATATTATACTTGAGTCTTGTGAGGTCACAACTACGTCAACGAAACCTATTATTACATCAGCGATGCTTGTCCTGTATCACCAGAATACCCTGAAGTCAAAGCTGGCAGATATGAGTAATTTTTCACCGATTTCTGCCCTTGATATTATACCTGAGTCTTGTGAGATCACAACTACATCACCAAAACCTATTCTTTCATCAGTAATGCTTGTCCTGTATTCCAAGATACCCTTACGTCACTGCTTGCAGATATGAGTAATTTTTCACCGATGTTTCAGCCGTTGATTTTATAACTGAGTCTTGTGAGGTCACAACTACTTCACCAAAACATATTTCGACGTCAGTAAAGCTTGTCCTGTATCATCAGAATACCCTGTGGTCATCACTGGCGGATTTTAGTAATTTTTCACCGTTGTTTCAGCCCTTGATATTATACCTGACTCTTGTAAGGTCACAACTATGTCATCAAAACCTATTTTGACGTCAGTAATGATTGTCCTACAACACCAGAATATCCTGAAGTCAAAGCTGGCAGATATGAGTAATTTTTCACCGATGTTTCAGCCCTTGATATTATACCTGAGTCTTGTGAGGTCACAACTACGTCACCGAAACCTATTATTACATCAGCTATGCTTGTCCTGTATCACAAGAATACCCTGACGTCACTGATGGTAGATATGAGTAATTTTTCACCGATGTTTCAGCCCTTGATATTATACCTGAGTCTTGTGAGATCACAACTACGTCACCAAAACCTATTCTTACATCAGTTATGCTTGTCCTGTATTCCCAGATACGCTTACGTCACTGCTTGCAGATATGAGTAATTTATTACCTATGTTTCAGCCGTTGATTTTATAACTGAGACTTGTGAGGTCACAACTACGTCACAGAAACCTATTATTACATCAGCGAAGCTTGTCCTGTATCACCAGAATACCCTGAAGTCAAAGCTGGCAGATATGAGTAATTTTTCACCGATGTTTCAGCCCTTGATATTATACCTGAGTCTTGTGAGGTCACAACTACTTCACGGAAACTTATTATTACATCAGCGATGCTTGTCCTGTATCACCAGAATACCCTGAAGTCAAAGCTGGCAGATATGAGTAATTTTCCACCGATGTTTCAGCCCTTGATATTATACCTGAGTCTTGTGAGGTCACAACTACCTCACCGAAACCTATTATTACATCAGCGATGCTTGTCCTGTATCACCAAAATACCCTGTGGTCACCACTGGCGGATTTTGGTAATTTTTCACCGATGTTTCAGCCCTTGATATTATACCTGAGTCTTGTGAGGTCACAACTACGTCACCAAAACCTATTCTTACATCAGTAATGCTTGTCCTGTATTCCCAGATACCCTTACCTCACTGCTCGCAGATATGAGTAATTTTTCACCAATGTTTCACCTGTTGATATTATAAATGAGTCTTGTGAGGTCACAAATACGTCACCGAAACCTATTCTTACGTCAGTAAAGCTTGTCCTCTATCATCAGAATACCCTGTGGTCACCACTGGCGGATTTTGGTAATTTTTCACCGATGTTTCAGACCTTGTTTTCATACCTAAGTCTTGTGAGGTCACAACTACGTCACCAAAACCTATTCTTACATCAGTAATGATTGTCATACATCACCAGAATACCCTGAAGTCAAAGCTGGCAAATATGAGTAATTTTTCACCGATGTTTCAGCCCTTGATATTATACCTGAGTCTTGTGAGGTCACAACTACATCACCAAAACCTATTCTTACATCAGTAATGCTTGTCCTGTATTCCCAGATACCCTTACGTCACTGCTTGCAGATATGAGTAATTTTTCACCAATGTTTCAGCCCTTGATATTATACCTGAGTCTTTTGAGGTCACAACTACGTCACCAAAACCTATTTTGACGTCAGTAATGCTTGTCCTCCATCACCAGAATACCCTGAAGTCAAAGCTGGCAGATGTGAGTAATTTTTCACCGATGTTTCAGCCCTTGATATTATACCTGGTTCTTGTGAGGTCACAACTACGTCACCGAAACCTATTATTACATCAGCGATGCTTGTCCTGTATCACCAGAATACCCTGAAGTCATAGCTGGCAGATATGAGTAATTTTTCACCGATGTTTCAGCCCTTGATATTATACCTGAGTCTTGTTAGGTCACAACTACATCACCAAAACCTATTCTTACATCAGTAATGCTTGTCCTGTATCCCCAGATACCCTTAAGTCACCGCTTGCAGATATGAGTAATTTTTCACCGATGTTTCAGCCCTTGATATTATACCTGACTCTTCTGAGGTCACAACTATGTCATCAAAACCTATTTTGACGTCAGTAATGATTGTCCTACAACACCAGAATATCCTGAAGTCAAAGCTGGCAGATATGAGTAATTTTTCACCGATGTTTCAGCCCTTGATATTATACCTGAGTCTTGTGAGATCACAACTACGTCACCAAAACCTATTCTTACATCAGTTATGCTTGTCCTGTATTCCCAGATACGCTTACGTCACTGCTTGCAGATATGAGTAATTTATTACCTATGTTTCAGCCGTTGATTTTATAACTGAGACTTGTGAGGTCACAACTACGTCACAGAAACCTATTATTACATCAGCGAAGCTTGTCCTGTATCACCAGAATACCCTGAAGTCAAAGCTGGCAGATATGAGTAATTTTTCACCGATGTTTCAGCCCTTGATATTATACCTGAGTCTTGTGAGGTCACAACTACGTCACCGAAACTTATTATTACATCAGCGATGCTTGTCCTGTATCACCAGAATACCCTGAAGTCAAAGCTGGCAGATATGAGTAATTTTCCACCGATATTTCAGCCCTTGATATTATACCTGAGTCTTGTGAGGTCACAACTACCTCACCGAAACCTATTATTACATCAGCGATGCTTGTCCTGTATCACCAAAATACCCTGTGGTCACCACTGGCGGATTTTGGTAATTTTTCACCGATGTTTCAGCCCTTGATATTATACCTGAGTCTTGTGAGGTCACAACTACGTCACCAAAACCTATTCTTACATCAGTAATGATTGTCATACATCACCAGAATACCCTGAAGTCAAAGCTGGCAGATATGAGTAATTTTTCACCGATGTTTCAGCCCTTGATATTATACCTGAGTCTTGTGAGGTCACAACTACATCACCAAAACCTATTCTTACATCAGTGATGCTTGTCCTGTATTCCCAGATACCCTTACCTCACTGCTCGCAGATATGAGTAATTTTTCACCAATGTTTCAGCTGTTGATATTATAAATGAGTCTTGTGAGGTCACAAATACGTCACCGAAACCTATTCTTACGTCAGTAAAGCTTGTCCTCTATCATCAGAATACCCTGTGGTCACCACTGGCGGATTTTGGTAATTTTTCACCGATGTTTCAGACCTTGTTTTCATACCTAAGTCTTGTGAGGTCACAACTACGTCACCAAAACCTATTCTTACATCAGTAATGATTGTCATACATCACCAGAATACCCTGAAGTCAAAGCTGGCAAATATGAGTAATTTTTCACCGATGTTTCAGCCCTTGATATTATACCTGAGTCTTGTGAGGTCACAACGACATCACCAAAACCTATTCTTACATCAGTAATGCTTGTCCTGTATTCCCAGATACCCTTACGTCACCGCTTGCAGATATGAGTAATTTTTCACCGATGTTTCAGCCCTTGATATTATACCTGAGTCTTGTGAGGTCACAACTACGTCACCAAAACCTATTTTGACGTCAGTAATGCTTGTCCTCCATCACCAGAATACCCTGAAGTCAAAGCTGGCAGATGTGAGTAATTTTTCACCGATGTTTCAGCCCTTGATATTATACCTGAGTCTTGTGAGGTCACAACTACGTCACCGAAACCTATTATGACATCAGCGATGCTTGTCCTGTATCACCAGAATACCCTGAAGTCATAGCTGGCAGATATGAGTAATTTTTCACCGATGTTTCAGCCCTTGATATTATACCTGAGTCTTGTGAGGTCACAACTACGTCACCGAAACCTATTATTACATCAGCGATGCTTGTTCTGTATCACCAAAATACCCTGTGGTCACCACTGGCGGATTTTGGTAATTTTTCACCGATGTTTCAGACCTTGTTATCATACCTGAGTCTTGTGAGGTCACAACTACGTCACCAAAACCTATTCTTACATCAGTAATGATTGTCATACATCACCAGAATACCCTGAAGTCAAAGCTGGCAGATATAAGTAATTTTTCACCGATGTTTCAGCCCTTGATATTATACCTGAGTCTTGTGAGGTCACAACTACGTCACCGAAACCTATTATGACATCAGCGATGCTTGTCCTGTATCACCAGAATACCCTGAAGTCAAAGCTGGCAGATATGAGTAATTTTTCACTGATGTTTCAGCCCTTGATATTATACCTGAGTCTTGTGAGGTCACAAGTACATCACCAAAACCTATTCTTACATCAGTATTGCTTGTCCTGTATTCCCAGATACCCTTACCTCACTGCTCGCAGATATGAGTAATTTTTCACCAATGTTTCAGCCGTTGATATTATAACTGAGTCTTGTGAGGTCACAAATACGTCACCAAAACCTATTCTTACGTCAGTAAAGCTTGTCCTCTATCATCAGAATACCCTGTGGTCACCACTGGCGGATTTTGGTAATTTTTCACCGATGTTTCAGACCTTGTTATCATACCTGAGTCTTGTGAGGTCACAACTACGTCACCAAAACCTATTCTTACATCAGTAATGATTGTCATACATCACCAGAATACCCTGAAGTCAAAGCTGGCAAATATGAGTAATTTTTCACCGATGTTTCAGCCCTTGATATTATACCTGAGTCTTGTGAGGTCACAACTACATCACCAAAACCTATTCTTACATCAGTAATGCTTGTCCTGTATTCCGAGATACCCTTAAGTCACCGCTTGCAGATATGAGTAATTTTTCACCGATGTTTCAGCCCTTGATATTATACCTGAGTCTTGTGAGGTCACAACTACGTCACCAAACCTATTTTGACGTCAGTAATGCTTGTCCTCCATCACCAGAATACCCTGAAGTCAAAGCTGGCAGATATGAGTAATTTTTCACCGATGTTTCAGCCCTTGATATTATACCTGAGTCTTGTGAGGTCACAACTACGTCACCGAAACCTATTATTACATCAGCGATGCTTGTCCTGTATCACCAGAATACCCTGAAGTCAAAGCTGGCAGATATGAGTAATTTTTCACCGATGTTTCAGCCCTTGATATTATACCTGAGTCTTGTGAGGTCACAACTACATCACCAAAACCTATTCTTACATCAGTAATGCTTGTCCTGTATTCCCAGATACCCTTATGTCACCGCTTGCAGATATGAGTAATTTTTCACCGATGTTTCAGCCGTTGATTTTATAACTGAGTCTTGTGAGGTCACAACTACGTCACCAAAACCTATTTTGACGTCAGTAAAGCTTGTCCTGTATTATCAGAATACCCTGTGGTCACCACTGGCGGTTTTAGTAATTTTTCACAGTTGTTTCAGCCCTTGATATTATACCTGAGTCTTGTGAGGTCACAACTACGTCACCAAAACCTATTTTGACGTCAGTAATGCTTGTCCTCCATCACAAGAATACCCTGAAGTCAAAGCTGGCAGATATGAGTAATTTTTCACCGATGTTTCAGCCCTTGATATTATACCTGAGTCTTGTGAGGTCACAACTACATCACCAAAACCTATTCTTTCATCAGTAATGCTTGTCCAGTATTCCCAGATACCCTTACGTCACTGCTTGCAGATATGAGTAATTTTTCACCGATGTTTCAGCCGTTGATTTCATAACTGAGTCTTGTGAGGTCACAACTACGTCACCAAAACATATTTTGACGTCAGTAAAGCTTGTCCTGTATCATCAGAATACCCTGTGGTCACCACTGGCGGATTTTGGTAATTTTTCACCGTTGTTTCGGCCCTTGATATTACACCTGAGTCTTCTGAGGTCACAACTACGTCACCAAAACCTATTTTGACGTCAGTAATGCTTGTCCTCCATCACCAGAATACCCTGAAGTCAAAGCTGGCAGATATGAGTAATTTTTCACCGATGTTTCAGCCCTTGATATTATACCTGAGTCTTGTGAGGTCACAACTACGTCACCGAAACCTATTATTACATCAGCGATGCTTGTCCTGTATCACCAGAATACCCTGAAGTCAAAGCTGGCAGATATGAGTAATTTTTCACCGATGTTTCAGCCCTTGATATTATACCTGAGTCTTGTGAGGTCACAACCACATCACCAAAACCTATTCTTACATCAGTAATGCTTGTCCTGTATTCCCAGATACCCTTATGTCACCGCTTGCAGATATGAGTAATTTTTCACCGATGTTTCAGCCGTTGATTTTATAACTGAGTCTTGTGAGGTCACAACTACATCACCAAAACCTATTTTGACGTCAGTAAAGCTTGTCCTGTATTATCAGAATACCCTGTGGTCACCACTGGCGGTTTTAGTAATTTTTCACAGTTGTTTCAGCCCTTGATATTATACCTGAGTCTTGTGAGGTCACAACTACGTCACCAAAACCTATTTTGACGTCAGTAATGCTTGTCCTCCATCACAAGAATACCCTGAAGTCAAAGCTGGCAGATATGAGTAATTTTTCACCGATGTTTCAGCCCTTGATATTATACCTGAGTCTTGTGAGGTCACAACTACATCACCAAAACCTATTCTTTCATCAGTAATGCTTGTCCAGTATTCCCAGATACCCTTACGTCACTGCTTGCAGATATGAGTAATTTTTCACCGATGTTTCAGCCGTTGATTTCATAACTGAGTCTTGTGAGGTCACAACTACGTCACCAAAACATATTTTGACGTCAGTAAAGCTTGTCCTGTATCATCAGAATACCCTGTGGTCACCACTGGCGGATTTTGGTAATTTTTCACCGTTGTTTCGGCCCTTGATATTACACCTGAGTCTTCTGAGGTCACAACTACGTCACCAAAACCTATTTTGACGTCAGTAATGCTTGTCCTCCATCACCAGAATACCCTGAAGTCAAAGCTGGCAGATATGAGTAATTTTTCACCGATGTTTCAGCCCTTGATATTATACCTGAGTCTTGTGAGGTCACAACTACGTCACCGAAACCTATTATTACATCAGAGATGCTTGTCCTGTATCACCAAAATACCCTGTGGTCACCACTGGCGGATTTTGGTAATTTTTCACGGATGTTTCAGACCTTGTTATCATACCTGAGTCTTGTGAGGTCACAACTACGTCACCAAAACCTATTCTTACAACAGTAATGATTGTCATACATCACCAGAATACCCTGAAGTCAAAGCTGGAAGATATGAGTAATTTTTCACCGATGTTTCAGCCCTTGATATTATACCTGAGTCTTGTGAGGTCACAACTACATCACCAAAACCTATTCTTTCATCAGTAATGCTTGTCCTGTATTCCCAGATACCCTTACGTCACCGCTTGCAGATATGAGTAATTTTCACCGATGTTTCAGCCCTTGATATTATACCTGAGTCTTGTGAGGTCACAACTATGTCACCAAAACCTATTCTTACATCAGTAATGATTGTCATACATCACCAGAATACCCTGAAGTCAAAGCTGGCAAATATGAGTAATTTTTCACCGATGTTTCAGCCCTTGATATTATACCTGAGTCTTGTGAGGTCACAACTACATCACCAAAACCTATTCTTACATCAGTAATGCTTGTCCTGTATTCCGAGATGCCCTTAAGTCACCGCTTGCAGATATGAGTAATTTTTCACCGATGTTTCAGCCCTTGATATTATACCTGAGTCTTGTGAGGTCACAACTACGTCACCAAAACCTATTTTGACGTCAGTAATGCTTGTCCTCCATCACCAGAATACCCTGAAGTCAAAGCTGGCAGATATGAGTAATTTTTCACCGATGTTTCAGCCCTTGATATTATACCTGAGTCTTGTGAGGTCACAACTACGTCACCAAAACCAATTATTACATCAGCGATGCTTGTCCTGTATCACCAGAATACCCTGAAGTCAAAGCTGGCAGATATGAGTAATTTTTCACCGATGTTTCAGCCGTTGATTTCATAACTGAGTCTTGTGAGGTTACAACTACATCACCAAAACCTATTCTTACATCAGTAATGCTTGTCCTGTATTCCCAGATACCCTTATGTCACCGCTTGCAGATATGAGTAATTTTTCACCGATGTTTCAGCCGTTGATTTTA
This sequence comes from Harmothoe impar, assembly GCA_947462335.1. Taxonomy (NCBI): domain Eukaryota; kingdom Metazoa; phylum Annelida; class Polychaeta; order Phyllodocida; family Polynoidae; genus Harmothoe; species Harmothoe impar. The sequence goes on along the minus strand of OX381721.1, from coordinate 51,573,135 downwards.
TAACTGAGTCTTGTGAGGTCACAACTACGTCACCAAAACCTATTTTGACGTCAGTAAAGCTTGTCCTGTATCATCAGAATACCCTGTGGTCACCACTGGCGGATTTTAGTAATTTTTCACCGTTGTTTCAGCCCTTGATATTATACCTGAGTCTTGTTAGGTCACAACTACGTCACCAAAACCTATTTTGACGTCAGTAATGCTTGTCCTCCATCACCAGAATACCCTGAAGTAAAAGCTGGCAGACGTGAGTAATTTTTCACCGATGTTTCAGCCCTTGATATTATACCTGAGTCTTGTTAGGTCACAACTACATCACCAAAACCTATTCTTACATCAGTAATGCTTGTCCTGTATCCCCAGATACCCTTAAGTCACCGCTTGCAGATATGAGTAATTTTTCACCGTTGTTTCAGCCCTTGATATTATACCTGACTCTTCTGAGGTCACAACTATGTCATCAAAACCTATTTTGACGTCAGTAATGATTGTCCTACAACACCAGAATATCCTGAAGTCAAAGCTGGCAGATATGAGTAATTTTTCACCGATGTTTCAGCCCTTGATATTATACCTGAGTCTTGTGAGGTCACAACTACGTCACTGAAACCTATTATTACATCAGCTATGCTTGTCCTGTATCACAAGAATACCCTGACGTCACTGATGGTAGATATGAGTAATTTTTCACCGATGTTTCAGCCCTTGATATTATACCTGAGTCTTGTGAGATCACAACTACGTCACCAAAACCTATTCTTACATCAGTTATGCTTGTCCTGTATTCCCAGATACGCTTACGTCACTGCTTGCAGATATGAGTAATTTATTACCTATGTTTCAGCCGTTGATTTTATAACTGAGACTTGTGAGGTCACAACTACGTCACAGAAACCTATTATTACATCAGCGAAGCTTGTCCTGTATCACCAGAATACCCTGAAGTCAAAGCTGGCAGATATGAGTAATTTTTCACCGATGTTTCAGCCCTTGATATTATACCTGAGTCTTGTGAGGTCACAACTACGTCACCGAAACTTATTATTACATCAGCGATGCTTGTCCTGTATCACCAGAATACCCTGAAGTCAAAGCTGGCAGATATGAGTAATTTTCCACCGATATTTCAGCCCTTGATATTATACCTGAGTCTTGTGAGGTCACAACTACCTCACCGAAACCTATTATTACATCAGCGATGCTTGTCCTGTATCACCAAAATACCCTGTGGTCACCACTGGCGGATTTTGGTAATTTTTCACCGATGTTTCAGCCCTTGATATTATACCTGAGTCTTGTGAGGTCACAACTACGTCACCAAAACCTATTCTTACATCAGTAATGATTGTCATACATCACCAGAATACCCTGAAGTCAAAGCTGGCAGATATGAGTAATTTTTCACCGATGTTTCAGCCCTTGATATTATACCTGAGTCTTGTGAGGTCACAACTACATCACCAAAACCTATTCTTACATCAGTGATGCTTGTCCTGTATTCCCAGATACCCTTACCTCACTGCTCGCAGATATGAGTAATTTTTCACCAATGTTTCAGCTGTTGATATTATAAATGAGTCTTGTGAGGTCACAAATACGTCACCGAAACCTATTCTTACGTCAGTAAAGCTTGTCCTCTATCATCAGAATACCCTGTGGTCACCACTGGCGGATTTTGGTAATTTTTCACCGATGTTTCAGACCTTGTTTTCATACCTAAGTCTTGTGAGGTCACAACTACGTCACCAAAACCTATTCTTACATCAGTAATGATTGTCATACATCACCAGAATACCCTGAAGTCAAAGCTGGCAAATATGAGTAATTTTTCACCGATGTTTCAGCCCTTGATATTATACCTGAGTCTTGTGAGGTCACAACTACATCACCAAAACCTATTCTTACATCAGTAATGCTTGTCCTGTATTCCCAGATACCCTTACGTCACCGCTTGCAGATATGAGTAATTTTTCACCGATGTTTCAGCCCTTGATATTATACCTGAGTCTTGTGAGGTCACAACTACGTCACCAAAACCTATTTTGACGTCAGTAATGCTTGTCCTCCATCACCAGAATACCCTGAAGTCAAAGCTGGCAGATGTGAGTAATTTTTCACCGATGTTTCAGCCCTTGATATTATACCTGAGTCTTGTGAGGTCACAACTACGTCACCAAAACCTATTCTTACATCAGTAATGATTGTCATACATCACCAGAATACCCTGAAGTCAAAGCTGGCAAATATGAGTAATTTTTCACCGATGTTTCAGCCCTTGATATTATACCTGAGTCTTGTGAGGTCACAACTACATCACCAAAACCTATTCTTACATCAGTAATGCTTGTCCTGTATTCCGAGATACCCTTAAGTCACCGCTTGCAGATATGAGTAATTTTTCACCGATGTTTCAGCCCTTGATATTATACCTGAGTCTTGTGAGGTCACAACTACGTCACCAAACCTATTTTGACGTCAGTAATGCTTGTCCTCCATCACCAGAATACCCTGAAGTCAAAGCTGGCAGATATGAGTAATTTTTCACCGATGTTTCGGCCCTTGATATTACACCTGAGTCTTCTGAGGTCACAACTACATCACCAAAACCTATTTTGACGTCAGTAATGCTTGTCCTCCATCACCAGAATACCCTGAAGTCAAAGCTGGCAGATATGAGTAATTTTTCACCGATGTTTCAGCCCTTGATATTATACCTGAGTCTTGTGAGGTCACAACTACGTCACCGAAACCTATTATTACATCAGAGATGCTTGTCCTGTATCACCAAAATACCCTGTGGTCACCACTGGCGGATTTTGGTAATTTTTCACGGATGTTTCAGACCTTGTTATCATACCTGAGTCTTGTGAGGTCACAACTACGTCACCAAAACCTATTCTTACAACAGTAATGATTGTCATACATCACCAGAATACCCTGAAGTCAAAGCTGGAAGATATGAGTAATTTTTCACCGATGTTTCAGCCCTTGATATTATACCTGAGTCTTGTGAGGTCACAACTACATCACCAAAACCTATTCTTTCATCAGTAATGCTTGTCCTGTATTCCCAGATACCCTTACGTCACCGCTTGCAGATATGAGTAATTTTCACCGATGTTTCAGCCCTTGATATTATACCTGAGTCTTGTGAGGTCACAACTATGTCACCAAAACCTATTCTTACATCAGTAATGATTGTCATACATCACCAGAATACCCTGAAGTCAAAGCTGGCAAATATGAGTAATTTTTCACCGATGTTTCAGCCCTTGATATTATACCTGAGTCTTGTGAGGTCACAACTACATCACCAAAACCTATTCTTACATCAGTAATGCTTGTCCTGTATTCCGAGATGCCCTTAAGTCACCGCTTGCAGATATGAGTAATTTTTCACCGATGTTTCAGCCCTTGATATTATACCTGAGTCTTGTGAGGTCACAACTACGTCACCAAAACCTATTTTGACGTCAGTAATGCTTGTCCTCCATCACCAGAATACCCTGAAGTCAAAGCTGGCAGATATGAGTAATTTTTCACCGATGTTTCAGCCCTTGATATTATACCTGAGTCTTGTGAGGTCACAACTACGTCACCAAAACCAATTATTACATCAGCGATGCTTGTCCTGTATCACCAGAATACCCTGAAGTCAAAGCTGGCAGATATGAGTAATTTTTCACCGATGTTTCAGCCGTTGATTTCATAACTGAGTCTTGTGAGGTTACAACTACATCACCAAAACCTATTCTTACATCAGTAATGCTTGTCCTGTATTCCCAGATACCCTTATGTCACCGCTTGCAGATATGAGTAATTTTTCACCGATGTTTCAGCCGTTGATTTTATAACTGAGTCTTGTGAGGTCACAACTACGTCACCAAAACCTATTTTGACGTCAGTAAAGCTTGTCCTGTATCATCAGAATACCCTGTGGTCACCACTGGCGGATTTTAGTAATTTTTCACCGTTGTTTCAGCCCTTGATATTATACCTGAGTCTTGTTAGGTCACAACTACGTCACCAAAACCTATTTTGACGTCAGTAATGCTTGTCCTCCATCACCAGAATACCCTGAAGTAAAAGCTGGCAGACGTGAGTAATTTTTCACCGATGTTTCAGCCCTTGATATTATACCTGAGTCTTGTTAGGTCACAACTACATCACCAAAACCTATTCTTACATCAGTAATGCTTGTCCTGTATCCCCAGATACCCTTAAGTCACCGCTTGCAGATATGAGTAATTTTTCACCGTTGTTTCAGCCCTTGATATTATACCTGACTCTTCTGAGGTCACAACTATGTCATCAAAACCTATTTTGACGTCAGTAATGATTGTCCTACAACACCAGAATATCCTGAAGTCAAAGCTGGCAGATATGAGTAATTTTTCACCGATGTTTCAGCCCTTGATATTATACCTGAGTCTTGTGAGGTCACAACTACGTCACTGAAACCTATTATTACATCAGCTATGCTTGTCCTGTATCACAAGAATACCCTGACGTCACTGATGGTAGATATGAGTAATTTTTCACCGATGTTTCAGCCCTTGATATTATACCTGAGTCTTGTGAGATCACAACTACGTCACCAAAACCTATTCTTACATCAGTTATGCTTGTCCTGTATTCCCAGATACGCTTACGTCACTGCTTGCAGATATGAGTAATTTATTACCTATGTTTCAGCCGTTGATTTTATAACTGAGACTTGTGAGGTCACAACTACGTCACAGAAACCTATTATTACATCAGCGAAGCTTGTCCTGTATCACCAGAATACCCTGAAGTCAAAGCTGGCAGATATGAGTAATTTTTCACCGATGTTTCAGCCCTTGATATTATACCTGAGTCTTGTGAGGTCACAACTACATCACCAAAACTTATTATTACATCAGCGATGCTTGTCCTGTATCACCAGAATACCCTGAAGTCAAAGCTGGCAGATATGAGTAATTTTCCACCGATATTTCAGCCCTTGATATTATACCTGAGTCTTGTGAGGTCACAACTACCTCACCGAAACCTATTATTACATCAGCGATGCTTGTCCTGTATCACCAAAATACCCTGTGGTCACCACTGGCGGATTTTGGTAATTTTTCACCGATGTTTCAGCCCTTGATATTATACCTGAGTCTTGTGAGGTCACAACTACGTCACCAAAACCTATTCTTACATCAGTAATGATTGTCATACATCACCAGAATACCCTGAAGTCAAAGCTGGCAGATATGAGTAATTTTTCACCGATGTTTCAGCCCTTGATATTATACCTGAGTCTTGTGAGGTCACAACTACATCACCAAAACCTATTCTTACATCAGTGATGCTTGTCCTGTATTCCCAGATACCCTTACCTCACTGCTCGCAGATATGAGTAATTTTTCACCAATGTTTCAGCTGTTGATATTATAAATGAGTCTTGTGAGGTCACAAATACGTCACCGAAACCTATTCTTACGTCAGTAAAGCTTGTCCTCTATCATCAGAATACCCTGTGGTCACCACTGGCGGATTTTGGTAATTTTTCACCGATGTTTCAGACCTTGTTTTCATACCTAAGTCTTGTGAGGTCACAACTACGTCACCAAAACCTATTCTTACATCAGTAATGATTGTCATACATCACCAGAATACCCTGAAGTCAAAGCTGGCAAATATGAGTAATTTTTCACCGATGTTTCAGCCCTTGATATTATACCTGAGTCTTGTGAGGTCACAACTACATCACCAAAACCTATTCTTACATCAGTAATGCTTGTCCTGTATTCCCAGATACCCTTACGTCACCGCTTGCAGATATGAGTAATTTTTCACCGATGTTTCAGCCCTTGATATTATACCTGAGTCTTGTGAGGTCACAACTACGTCACCAAAACCTATTTTGACGTCAGTAATGCTTGTCCTCCATCACCAGAATACCCTGAAGTCAAAGCTGGCAGATGTGAGTAATTTTTCACCGATGTTTCAGCCCTTGATATTATACCTGAGTCTTGTGAGGTCACAACTACGTCACCAAAACCTATTCTTACATCAGTAATGATTGTCATACATCACCAGAATACCCTGAAGTCAAAGCTGGCAAATATGAGTAATTTTTCACCGATGTTTCAGCCCTTGATATTATACCTGAGTCTTGTGAGGTCACAACTACATCACCAAAACCTATTCTTACATCAGTAATGCTTGTCCTGTATTCCGAGATACCCTTAAGTCACCGCTTGCAGATATGAGTAATTTTTCACCGATGTTTCAGCCCTTGATATTATACCTGAGTCTTGTGAGGTCACAACTACGTCACCAAACCTATTTTGACGTCAGTAATGCTTGTCCTCCATCACCAGAATACCCTGAAGTCAAAGCTGGCAGATATGAGTAATTTTTCACCGATGTTTCAGCCCTTGATATTATACCTGAGTCTTGTGAGGTCACAACTACGTCACCGAAACCTATTATTACATCAGCGATGCTTGTCCTGTATCACCAGAATACCCTGAAGTCAAAGCTGGCAGATATGAGTAATTTTTCACCGATGTTTCAGCCCTTGATATTATACCTGAGTCTTGTGAGGTCACAACTACATCACCAAAACCTATTCTTACATCAGTAATGCTTGTCCTGTATTCCCAGATACCCTTATGTCACCGCTTGCAGATATGAGTAATTTTTCACCGATGTTTCAGCCGTTGATTTTATAACTGAGTCTTGTGAGGTCACAACTACGTCACCAAAACCTATTTTGACGTCAGTAAAGCTTGTCCTGTATTATCAGAATACCCTGTGGTCACCACTGGCGGTTTTAGTAATTTTTCACAGTTGTTTCAGCCCTTGATATTATACCTGAGTCTTGTGAGGTCACAACTACGTCACCAAAACCTATTTTGACGTCAGTAATGCTTGTCCTCCATCACAAGAATACCCTGAAGTCAAAGCTGGCAGATATGAGTAATTTTTCACCGATGTTTCAGCCCTTGATATTATACCTGAGTCTTGTGAGGTCACAACTACATCACCAAAACCTATTCTTTCATCAGTAATGCTTGTCCAGTATTCCCAGATACCCTTACGTCACTGCTTGCAGATATGAGTAATTTTTCACCGATGTTTCAGCCGTTGATTTCATAACTGAGTCTTGTGAGGTCACAACTACGTCACCAAAACATATTTTGACGTCAGTAAAGCTTGTCCTGTATCATCAGAATACCCTGTGGTCACCACTGGCGGATTTTGGTAATTTTTCACCGTTGTTTCGGCCCTTGATATTACACCTGAGTCTTCTGAGGTCACAACTACGTCACCAAAACCTATTTTGACGTCAGTAATGCTTGTCCTCCATCACCAGAATACCCTGAAGTCAAAGCTGGCAGATATGAGTAATTTTTCACCGATGTTTCAGCCCTTGATATTATACCTGAGTCTTGTGAGGTCACAACTACGTCACCGAAACCTATTATTACATCAGCGATGCTTGTCCTGTATCACCAGAATACCCTGAAGTCAAAGCTGGCAGATATGAGTAATTTTTCACCGATGTTTCAGCCCTTGATATTATACCTGAGTCTTGTGAGGTCACAACTACATCACCAAAACCTATTCTTACATCAGTAATGCTTGTCCTGTATTCCCAGATACCCTTATGTCACCGCTTGCAGATATGAGTAATTTTTCACCGATGTTTCAGCCGTTGATTTTATAACTGAGTCTTGTGAGGTCACAACTACGTCACCAAAACCTATTTTGACGTCAGTAAAGCTTGTCCTGTATTATCAGAATACCCTGTGGTCACCACTGGCGGTTTTAGTAATTTTTCACAGTTGTTTCAGCCCTTGATATTATACCTGAGTCTTGTGAGGTCACAACTACGTCACCAAAACCTATTTTGACGTCAGTAATGCTTGTCCTCCATCACAAGAATACCCTGAAGTCAAAGCTGGCAGATATGAGTAATTTTTCACCGATGTTTCAGCCCTTGATATTATACCTGAGTCTTGTGAGGTCACAACTACATCACCAAAACCTATTCTTTCATCAGTAATGCTTGTCCAGTATTCCCAGATACCCTTACGTCACTGCTTGCAGATATGAGTAATTTTTCACCGATGATTCAGCCGTTGATTTCATAACTGAGTCTTGTGAGGTCACAACTACGTCACCAAAACATATTTTGACGTCAGTAAAGCTTGTCCTGTATCATCAGAATACCCTGTGGTCACCACTGGCGGATTTTGGTAATTTTTCACCGTTGTTTCGGCCCTTGATATTACACCTGAGTCTTCTGAGGTCACAACTACGTCACCAAAACCTATTTTGACGTCAGTAATGCTTGTCCTCCATCACCAGAATACCCTGAAGTCAAAGCTGGCAGATATGAGTAATTTTTCACCGATGTTTCAGCCCTTGATATTATACCTGAGTCTTGTGAGGTCACAACTACGTCACCGAAACCTATTATTACATCAGAGATGCTTGTCCTGTATCACCAAAATACCCTGTGGTCACCACTGGCGGATTTTGGTAATTTTTCACGGATGTTTCAGACCTTGTTATCATACCTGAGTCTTGTGAGGTCACAACTACGTCACCAAAACCTATTCTTACAACAGTAATGATTGTCATACATCACCAGAATACCCTGAAGTCAAAGCTGGAAGATATGAGTAATTTTTCACCGATGTTTCAGCCCTTGATATTATACCTGAGTCTTGTGAGGTCACAACTACATCACCAAAACCTATTCTTACATCAGTAATGCTTGTCCTGTATTCCGAGATGCCCTTAAGTCACCGCTTGCAGATATGAGTAATTTTTCACCGATGTTTCAGCCCTTGATATTATACCTGAGTCTTGTGAGGTCACAACTACGTCACCAAAACCTATTTTGACGTCAGTAATGCTTGTCCTCCATCACCAGAATACCCTGAAGTCAAAGCTGGCAGATATGAGTAATTTTTCACCGATGTTTCAGCCCTTGATATTATACCTGAGTCTTGTGAGGTCACAACTACGTCACCAAAACCAATTATTACATCAGCGATGCTTGTCCTGTATCACCAGAATACCCTGAAGTCAAAGCTGGCAGATATGAGTAATTTTTCACCGATGTTTCAGCCGTTGATTTCATAACTGAGTCTTGTGAGGTTACAACTACATCACCAAAACCTATTCTTACATCAGTAATGCTTGTCCTGTATTCCCAGATACCCTTATGTCACCGCTTGCAGATATGAGTAATTTTTCACCGATGTTTCAGCCGTTGATTTTATAACTGAGTCTTGTGAGGTCACAACTACGTCACCAAAACCTATTTTGACGTCAGTAAAGCTTGTCCTGTATCATCAGAATACCCTGTGGTCACCACTGGCGGATTTTAGTAATTTTTCACCGTTGTTTCAGCCCTTGATATTATACCTGAGTCTTGTTAGGTCACAACTACGTCACCAAAACCTATTTTGACGTCAGTAATGCTTGTCCTCCATCACCAGAATACCCTGAAGTAAAAGCTGGCAGACGTGAGTAATTTTTCACCGATGTTTCAGCCCTTGATATTATACCTGAGTCTTGTTAGGTCACAACTACATCACCAAAACCTATTCTTACATCAGTAATGCTTGTCCTGTATCCCCAGATACCCTTAAGTCACCGCTTGCAGATATGAGTAATTTTTCACCGATGTTTCAGCCCTTGATATTATACCTGACTCTTCTGAGGTCACAACTATGTCATCAAAACCTATTTTGACGTCAGTAATGATTGTCCTACAACACCAGAATATCCTGAAGTCAAAGCTGGCAGATATGAGTAATTTTTCACCGATGTTTCAGCCCTTGATATTATACCTGAGTCTTGTGAGGTCACAACTACGTCACTGAAACCTATTATTACATCAGCTATGCTTGTCCTGTATCACAAGAATACCCTGACGTCACTGATGGTAGATATGAGTAATTTTTCACCGATGTTTCAGCCCTTGATATTATACCTGAGTCTTGTGAGATCACAACTACGTCACCAAAACCTATTCTTACATCAGTTATGCTTGTCCTGTATTCCCAGATACGCTTACGTCACTGCTTGCAGATATGAGTAATTTATTACCTATGTTTCAGCCGTTGATTTTATAACTGAGACTTGTGAGGTCACAACTACGTCACAGAAACCTATTATTACATCAGCGAAGCTTGTCCTGTATCACCAGAATTCCCTGAAGTCAAAGCTGGCAGATATGAGTAATTTTTCACCGATGTTTCAGCCCTTGATATTATACCTGAGTCTTGTGAGGTCACAACTACGTCACCGAAACTTATTATTACATCAGCGATGCTTGTCCTGTATCACCAGAATACCCTGAAGTCAAAGCTGGCAGATATGAGTAATTTTCCACCGATATTTCAGCCCTTGATATTATACCTGAGTCTTGTGAGGTCACAACTACCTCACCGAAACCTATTATTACATCAGCGATGCTTGTCCTGTATCACCAAAATACCCTGTGGTCACCACTGGCGGATTTTGGTAATTTTTCACCGATGTTTCAGCCCTTGATATTATACCTGAGTCTTGTGAGGTCACAACTACGTCACCAAAACCTATTCTTACATCAGTAATGATTGTCATACATCACCAGAATACCCTGAAGTCAAAGCTGGCAGATATGAGTAATTTTTCACCGATGTTTCAGCCCTTGATATTATACCTGAGTCTTGTGAGGTCACAACTACATCACCAAAACCTATTCTTACATCAGTGATGCTTGTCCTGTATTCCCAGATACCCTTACCTCACTGCTCGCAGATATGAGTAATTTTTCACCAATGTTTCAGCTGTTGATATTATAAATGAGTCTTGTGAGGTCACAAATACGTCACCGAAACCTATTCTTACGTCAGTAAAGCTTGTCCTCTATCATCAGAATACCCTGTGGTCACCACTGGCGGATTTTGGTAATTTTTCACCGATGTTTCAGACCTTGTTTTCATACCTAAGTCTTGTGAGGTCACAACTACGTCACCAAAACCTATTCTTACATCAGTAATGATTGTCATACATCACCAGAATACCCTGAAGTCAAAGCTGGCAAATATGAGTAATTTTTCACCGATGTTTCAGCCCTTGATATTATACCTGAGTCTTGTGAGGTCACAACTACATCACCAAAACCTATTCTTACATCAGTAATGCTTGTCCTGTATTCCCAGATACCCTTACGTCACCGCTTGCAGATATGAGTAATTTTTCACCGATGTTTCAGCCCTTGATATTATACCTGAGTCTTGTGAGGTCACAACTACGTCACCAAAACCTATTTTGACGTCAGTAATGCTTGTCCTCCATCACCAGAATACCCTGAAGTCAAAGCTGGCAGATGTGAGTAATTTTTCACCGATGTTTCAGCCCTTGATATTATACCTGAGTCTTGTGAGGTCACAACTACGTCACCGAAACCTATTATTACATCAGCGATGCTTGTCCTGTATCACCAGAATACCCTGAAGTCATAGCTGGCAGATATGAGTAATTTTTCACCGATGTTTCAGCCCTTGATATTATACCTGAGTCTTGTGAGGTCACAACTACGTCACCGAAACCTATTATTACATCAGCGATGCTTGTTCTGTATCACCAAAATACCCTGTGGTCACCACTGGCGGATTTTGGTAATTTTTCACCGATGTTTCAGACCTTGTTATCATACCTGAGTCTTGTGAGGTCACAACTACGTCACCAAAACCTATTCTTACATCAGTAATGATTGTCATACATCACCAGAATACCCTGAAGTCAAAGCTGGCAGATATAAGTAATTTATCACCGATGTTTCAGCCCTTGATATTATACCTGAGTCTTGTGAGGTCACAACTACGTCACCGAAACCTATTATGACATCAGCGATGCTTGTCCTGTATCACCAGAATACCCTGAAGTCAAAGCTGGCAGATATGAGTAATTTTTCACTGATGTTTCAGCCCTTGATATTATACCTGAGTCTTGTGAGGTCACAAGTACATCACCAAAACCTATTCTTACATCAGTATTGCTTGTCCTGTATTCCCAGATACCCTTACCTCACTGCTCGCAGATATGAGTAATTTTTCACCAATGTTTCAGCCGTTGATATTATAACTGAGTCTTGTGAGGTCACAAATACGTCACCAAAACCTATTCTTACGTCAGTAAAGCTTGTCCTCTATCATCAGAATACCCTGTGGTCACCACTGGCGGATTTTGGTAATTTTTCACCGATGTTTCAGACCTTGTTATCATACCTGAGTCTTGTGAGGTCACAACTATGTCACCAAAACCTATTCTTACATCAGTAATGATTGTCATACATCACCAGAATACCCTGAAGTCAAAGCTGGCAAATATGAGTAATTTTTCACCGATGTTTCAGCCCTTGATATTATACCTGAGTCTTGTGAGGTCACAACTACATCACCAAAACCTATTCTTACATCAGTAATGCTTGTCCTGTATTCCGAGATGCCCTTAAGTCACCGCTTGCAGATATGAGTAATTTTTCACCGATGTTTCAGCCCTTGATATTATACCTGAGTCTTGTGAGGTCACAACTACGTCACCAAAACCTATTTTGACGTCAGTAATGCTTGTCCTCCATCACCATAATACCCTGAAGTCAAAGCTGGCAGATATGAGTAATTTTTCACCGATGTTTCAGCCCTTGATATTATACCTGAGTCTTGTGAGGTCACAACTACGTCACCAAAACCAATTATTACATCAGCGATGCTTGTCCTGTATCACCAGAATACCCTGAAGTCAAAGCTGGCAGATATGAGTAATTTTTCACCGATGTTTCAGCCGTTGATTTCATAACTGAGTCTTGTGAGGTCACAACTACATCACCAAAACCTATTCTTACATCAGTAATGCTTGTCCTGTATTCCCAGATACCCTTATGTCACCGCTTGCAGATATGAGTAATTTTTCACCGATGTTTCAGCCGTTGATTTTATAACTGAGTCTTGTGAGGTCACAACTACGTCACCAAAACCTATTTTGACGTCAGTAAAGCTTGTCCTGTATCATCAGAATACCCTGTGGTCACCACTGGCGGATTTTAGTAATTTTTCACCGTTGTTTCAGCCCTTGATATTATACCTGAGTCTTGTTAGGTCACAACTACGTCACCAAAACCTATTTTGACGTCAGTAATGCTTGTCCTCCATCACCAGAATACCCTGAAGTAAAAGCTGGCAGACGTGAGTAATTTTTCACCGATGTTTCAGCCCTTGATATTATACTTGAGTCTTGTGAGGTCACAACTACATCACCGAAACCTATTATTACATCAGCGATGCTTGTCCTGTATCACCAGAATACCCTGAAGTCAAAGCTGGCAGATATGAGTAATTTTTCACCGATGTTTCAGCCCTTGATATTATACCTGAGTCTTGTGAGGTCACAACTACATCACCAAAACCTATTCTTTCATCAGTAATGCTTGTCCTGTATTCCCAGATACCCTTTCGTCACTGCTTGCAGATATGAGTAATTTTTCACCGATGTTTCAGCCGTTGATTTCATAACTGAGTCTTGTGAGGTCACAACTACGTCACCAAAACCTATTTTGACGTCAGTAAAGCTTGTCCTCTATCATCAGAATACCCTGTGGTCACCACTGGCGGATTTTGGTAATTTTTCACCGTTGTTTCAGCCCTTGATATTATACCTGAGTCTTCTGAGGTCACAACTACGTCACCAAAACCTATTTTGACGTCAGTAATGCTTGTCCTCCATCACCAGAATACCCTGAAGTCAAAGCTGGCAGATATGAGTAATTTTTCACCGATGTTTCAGCCCTTGATATTATACCTGAGTCTTGTGAGGTCACAACTAAGTCACCGAAACCTATTATTACATCAGCGATGCTTGTCCTGTATCACCAAAATACCCTGTGGTCACCACTGGCGGATTTTGGTAATTTTTCACCGATTTTTCAGACCTTGTTATCATACCTGAGTCTTGTGAGGTCACAACTACGTCACCAAAACCTATTCTTACAACAGTAATGATTGTCATACATCACCAGAATACCCTGAAGTCAAAGCTGGCAGATATGAGTAATTTTTCACCGATGTTTCAGCCCTTGATATTATACCTGAGTCTTTTGAGGTCACAACTACATCACCAAAACCTATTCTTTCATCAGTAATGCTTGTCCTGTATTCCCAGATACCCTTAGGTCACCGCTTGCAGATATGAGTAATTTTTCACCGATGTTTCAGCCCTTGATATTATACCTGAGTCTCGTGAGGTCACAACTACGTCACCAAAACCTATTTTGACGTCAGTAATGCTTGTCCTCCATCACCAGAATACCCTGAAGTCAAAGCTGGCAGATATGAGTAATTTTTCACCGATGTTTCAGCCCTTGATATTATACCTGAGTCTTGTGAGGTCACAACTACGTCACCTAAACCTATTATTACATCAGCGATGCTTGTCCTGTATCACCAAAATACCCTGTGGTCACCACTGGCGGATTTTGGTAATTTTTCACCGATGTTTCAGACCTTGTTATCATACCTGAGTCTTGTGAGGTCACAACTACGTCACCAAAACCTATTCTTACAACAGTAATGATTGTCATACATCACCAGAATACCTTGAAGTCAAAGCTGGCAGATATGAGTAATTTTTCACCGATGTTTCAGCCCTTGATATTTTACCTGAGTCTTGTGAGGTCACAACTACATCACCAAAACCTCTTCTTTCATCAGTAATGCTTGTCCTGTATTCCCAGATACCCTTACGTCACCGCTTGCAGATATGAGTAATTTTTCACCGATGTTTCAGCCCTTGATATTATACCTGAGTCTTGTGAGGTCACAACTATGTCACCAAAACCTATTCTTACATCAGTAATGATTGTCATACATCACCAGAATACCCTGAAGTCAAAGCTGGCAAATATGAGTAATTTTTCACCGATGTTTCAGCCCTTGATATTATACCTGAGTCTTGTGAGGTCACAACTACATCACCAAAACCTATTCTTACATCAGTAATGCTTGTCCTGTATTCCGAGATGCCCTTAAGTCACCGCTTGCAGATATGAGTAATTTTTCACCGATGTTTCAGCCCTTGATATTATACCTGAGTCTTGTGAGGTCACAACTACGTCACCAAAACCTATTTTGACGTCAGTAATGCTTGTCCTCCATCACCAGAATACCCTGAAGTCAAAGCTGGCAGATATGAGTAATTTTTCACCGATGTTTCAGCCCTTGATATTATACTTGAGTCTTGTGAGGTCACAACTACATCACCGAAACCTATTATTACATCAGCGAATCTCGTCCTTTATCACCAGAATACCCTGAAGTCAAAGCTGGCAGATATGAGTAATTTTTCACCGATGTTTCAGCCCTTGATATTATACCTGAGTCTTGTGAGGTCACAACTACATCACCAAAACCTATTCTTTCATCAGTAATGCTTGTCCTGTATTCCCAGATACCCTTACGTCACTGCTTGCAGATATGAGTAATTTTTCACCGATGTTTCAGCCGTTGATTTCATAACTGAGTCTTGTGAGGTCACAACTACGTCACCAAAACATATTTCGACGTCAGTAAAGCTTGTCCTGTATCATCAGAATACCCTGTGGTCACCACTGGCGGATTTTGGTAATTTTTCACCGATGTTTCAGCCCTTGATATTATACCTGAGTCTTCTGAGGTCACAACTACGTCACCAAAACCTATTTTGACGTCAGTAATGCTTGTCCTCCATCACCAGAATACCCTGAAGTCAAAGCTGGCAGATATGAGTAATTTTTCACCGATGTTTCAGCCCTTGATATTATACCTGAGTCTTGTGAGGTCACAACTACGTCACCGAAACCTATTATTACATCAGCGATGCTTGTCCTGTATCACCAAAATACCCTGTGGTCACCACTGGCGGATTTTGGTAATTTTTCACCGATGTTTCAGACCTTGTTATCATACCTGAGTCTTGTGAGGTCACAACTACGTCACCAAAACCTATTCTTACAACAGTAATGATTGTCATACATCACCAGAATACCCTGAAGTCAAAGCTGGCAGATATGAGTAATTTTTCACCGATGTTTCAGCCCTTGATATTATACCTGAGTCTTGTGAGGTCACAACTAAGTCACCGAAACCTATTATTACATCAGCGATGCTTGTCCTGTATCACCAAAATACCCTGTGGTCACCACTGGCGGATTTTGGTAATTTTTCACCGATGTTTCAGACCTTGTTATCATACCTGAGTCTTGTGAGGTCACAACTACGTCACCAAAACCTATTCTTCCAACAGTAATGATTGTCATACATCACCAGAATACCCTGAAGTCAAAGCTGGCAGATATGAGTAATTTTTCACCGATGTTTCAGCCCTTGATATTATACCTGAGTCTTTTGAGGTCACAACTACATCACCAAAACCTATTCTTTCATCAGTAATGCTTGTCCTGTATTCCCAGATACCCTTAGGTCACCGCTTGCAGATATGAGTAATTTTTCACCAATGTTTCAGCCCTTGATATTATACCTGAGTCTTGTGAGGTCACAACTACGTCACCAAAACCTATTCTTACATCAGTAATGATTGTCATACATCACCAGAATACCCTGAAGTCAAAGCTGGCAGATATGAGTAATTTTTCACCGATGTTTCAGCCCTTGATATTATACCTGAGTCTTGTGAGGTCACAACTACGTCACTGAAACCTATTATTACATCAGCTTTGCTTGTCCTGTATCACAAGAATACCCTGACGTCACCGCTTGCAGATATGAGTAATTTTTCACCAATGTTTCAGCCCTTGATATTATACCTGAGTCTTGTGAGGTCACAACTATGTCACCAAAACCTATTCTTACATCAGTAATGATTGTCATACATCACCAGAATACCCTGAAGTCAAAGCTGGCAAATATGAGTAATTTTTCACCGATGTTTCAGCCCTTGATATTATACCTGAGTCTTGTGACGTCACAACTACATCACCAAAACCTATTCTTACATCAGTAATGCTTGTCCTGTATTCCTAGATGCCCTTAAGTCACCGCTTGCAGATATGAGTAATTTTTCACCGATGTTTCAGCCCTTGATATTATACCTGAGTCTTGTGAGGTCACAACTACGTCACCAAAACCTATTTTGACGTCAGTAAAGCTTGTCCTCTATCATCAGAATACCCTGTGGTCACCACTGGCGGATTTTGGTAATTTTTCACCGTTGTTTCAGCCCTTGATATTATACCTGAGTCTTCTGAGGTCACAACTACGTCACCAAAACCTATTTTGACGTCAGTAATGCTTGTCCTCCATCACCAGAATACCCTGAAGTCAAAGCTGGCAGATATGAGTAATTTTTCACCGATGTTTCAGCCCTTGATATTATACCTGAGTCTTGTGAGGTCACAACTAAGTCACCGAAACCTATTATTACATCAGCGATGCTTGTCCTGTATCACCAAAATACCCTGTGGTCACCACTGGCGGATTTTGGTAATTTTTCACCGATGTTTCAGACCTTGTTATCATACCTGAGTCTTGTGAGGTCACAACTACGTCACCAAAACCTATTCTTACATCAGTAATACTTGTCCTGTATTCAGAGATACCCTTAAGTCACCGCTTGCAGATATGAGTAATTTTTCACCGATGTTTCAGCCCTTGATATTATACCTGAGTCTCGTGAGGTCACAACTACGTCACCAAAACCTATTTTGACGTCAGTAATGCTTGTCCTCCATCACCAGAATACCCTGAAGTCAAAGCTGGCAGATATGAGTAATTTTTCACCGATGTTTCAGCCCTTGATATTATACCTGAGTCTTGTGAGGTCACAACTACGTCACCGAAACCTATTATTACATCAGCGATGCTTGTCCTGTATTCCCAGATACCCTTATGTCACCGCTTGCAGATATGAGTAATTTTTCACCGATGTTTCAGCCGTTGATTTTATAACTGAGTTTTGTGAGGTCACAACTACGTCACCAAAACCTATTTTGACGTCAGTAAAGCTTGTCCTGTATCATCAGAATACCCTGTAGTCACCACTGGCGGATTTTAGTAATTTTTCACCGTTGTTTCAGCCCTTGATATTATACCTGAGTCTTCTGAGGTCACAACTACGTCACCAAAACCTATTTTGACGTCAGTAATGCTTGTCCTCCATCACCAGAATACCCTGAAGTCAAAGCTGGCAGATATGAGTAATTTTTCACCGATGTTTCAGCCCTTGATATTATACCTGAGTCTTGTGAGGTCACAACTAAGTCACCGAAACCTATTATTACATCAGCGATGCTTGTCCTGTATCACCAAAATACCCTGTGGTCACCACTGGCGGATTTTGGTAATTTTTCACCGATGTTTCAGACCTTGTTATCATACCTGAGTCTTGTGAGGTCACAACTACGTCACCAAAACCTATTCTTACAACAGTAATGATTGTCATACATCACCAGAATACCCTGAAGTCAAAGCTGGCAGATATGAGTAATTTTTCACCGATGTTTCAGCCCTTGATATTATACCTGAGTCTTTTGAGGTCACAACTACATCACCAAAACCTATTCTTTCATCAGTAATGCTTGTCCTGTATTCCCAGATACCCTTAGGTCACCGCTTGCAGATATGAGTAATTTTTCACCAATGTTTCAGCCCTTGATATTATACCTGAGTCTTGTGAGGTCACAACTACGTCACCAAAACCTATTCTTACATCAGTAATGATAGTCATACATCACCAGAATACCCTGAAGTCAAAGCTGGCAGATATGAGTAATTTTTCACCGATGTTTCAGCCCTTGATATTATACCTGAGTCTTGTGAGGTCACAACTACATCACCAAAACCTATTCTTACATCAGTAATGCTTGTCCTGTATTCAGAGATACCCTTAAGTCACCGCTTGCAGATATGAGTAATTTTTCACCGATGTTTCAGCCCTTGATATTATACCTGAGTCTCGTGAGGTCACAACTACGTCACCAAAACCTATTTTGACGTCAGTAATGCTTGTCCTCCATCACCAGAATACCCTGAAGTCAAAGCTGGCAGATATGAGTAATTTTTCACCGATGTTTCAGCCCTTGATATTATACCTGAGTCTTGTGAGGTCACAACTACGTCACCGAAACCTATTATTACATCAGCGATGCTTGTCCTGTATTCCCAGATACCCTTATGTCACCGCTTGCAGATATGAGTAATTTTTCACCGATGTTTCAGCCGTTGATTTTATAACTGAGTTTTGTGAGGTCACAACTACGTCACCAAAACCTATTTTGACGTCAGTAAAGCTTATCCTGTATCATCAGAATACCCTGTAGTCACCACTGGCGGATTTTAGTAATTTTTCACCGTTGTTTCAGCCCTTGATATTATACCTGAGTCTTGTGAGGTCACAACTACGTCACCAAAACCTATTTTGACGTCAGTAATGCTTGTCCTCCATCACCAGAATACCCTGAAGTCAAAGCTGGCAGACGTGAGTA
This sequence comes from Harmothoe impar, assembly GCA_947462335.1. Lineage (NCBI taxonomy): Eukaryota > Metazoa > Annelida > Polychaeta > Phyllodocida > Polynoidae > Harmothoe > Harmothoe impar. The sequence goes on along the minus strand of OX381721.1, from coordinate 51,553,619 downwards.
ATTTTTCACCGATGTTTCAGCCCTTGATATTATACTTGAGTCTTGTGAGGTCATAACTACATCACCGAAACCTATTATTACATCAGCGAATCTCGTCCTGTATCACCAGAATACCCTGAAGTCACTGCTTGCAGATATGAGTAATTTTTCACAGATGTTTCAGCCGTTGATTTCATAACTGAGTCTTGTGAGGTCACAACTACGTCACCAAAACATATTTCGACGTCAGTAAAGCTTGTCCTGTATCATCAGAATACCCTGTGGTCACCACTGGCGGATTTTGGTAATTTTTCACCGATGTTTCAGCCCTTGATATTATACCTTAGTCTTCTGAGGTCACAACTACGTCACCAAAACCTATTTTGACGTCAGTAATGCTTGTCCTCCATCACCAGAATACCCTGAAGTCAAAGCTGGCAGATATGAGTAATTTTTCACCGATGTTTCAGCCCTTGATATTATACCTGAGTCTTGTGAGGTCACAACTACGTCACCGAAACCTATTATTACATCAGCGATGCTTGTCCTGTATTCCCAGATACCCTTATGTCACCGCTTGCAGATATGAGTAATTTTTCACCGATGTTTCAGCCGTTGATTTTATAACTGAGTTTTGTGAGGTCACAACTACGTCACCAAAACCTATTTTGACGTCAGTAAAGCTTGTCCTGTATCATCAGAATACCCTGTAGTCACCACTGGCGGATTTTAGTAATTTTTCACCGTTGTTTCAGCCCTTGATATTATACCTGAGTCTTGTGAGGTCACAACTACGTCACCAAAACCTATTTTGACGTCAGTAATGCTTGTCCTCCATCACCAGAATACCCTGAAGTCAAAGCTGGCAGACGTGAGTAATTTTTCACCGATGTTTCAGCCCTTGATATTATACTTGAGTCTTGTGAGGTCATAACTACATCACCGAAACCTATTATTACATCAGCGAATCTCGTCCTGTATCACCAGAATACCCTGAAGTCAAAGCTGGCAGATATGAGTAATTTTTCACCGATGTTTCAGCCCTTGATATTATACCTGAGTCTTGTGAGGTCACAACTACATCACCAAAACCTATTCTTTCATCAGTAATGCTTGTCCTGTATTCCCAGATACCCTTACGTCACTGCTTGCAGATATGAGTAATTTTTCACAGATGTTTCAGCCGTTGATTTCATAACTGAGTCTTGTGAGGTCACAACTACGTCACCAAAACATATTTCGACGTCAGTAAAGCTTGTCCTGTATCATCAGAATACCCTGTGGTCACCACTGGCGGATTTTGGTAATTTTTCACCGATGTTTCAGCCCTTGATATTATACCTTAGTCTTCTGAGGTCACAACTACGTCACCAAAACCTATTTTGACGTCAGTAATGCTTGTCCTCCATCACCAGAATACCCTGAAGTCAAAGCTGGCAGATATGAGTAATTTTTCACCGATGTTTCAGCCCTTGATATTATACCTGAGTCTTGTGAGGTCACAACTACGTCACCGAAACCTATTATTACATCAGCGATGCTTGTCCTGTATCACCAAAATACCCTGTGGTCACCACTGGCGGATTTTGGTAATTTTTCACCGATGTTTCAGACCTTGTTATCATACCTGAGTCTTGTGAGGTCACAACTACGTCACCAAAACCTATTCTTACATCAGTAATACTTGTCCTGTATTCAGAGATACCCTTAAGTCACCGCTTGCAGATATGAGTAATTTTTCACCGATGTTTCAGCCCTTGATATTATACCTGAGTCTCGTGAGGTCACAACTACGTCACCAAAACCTATTTTGACGTCAGTAATGCTTGTCCTCCATCACCAGAATACCCTGAAGTCAAAGCTGGCAGATATGAGTAATTTTTCACCGATGTTTCAGCCCTTGATATTATACCTGAGTCTTGTGAGGTCACAACTACGTCACCGAAACCTATTATTACATCAGCGATGCTTGTCCTGTATTCCCAGATACCCTTATGTCACCGCTTGCAGATATGAGTAATTTTTCACCGATGTTTCAGCCGTTGATTTTATAACTGAGTTTTGTGAGGTCACAACTACGTCACCAAAACCTATTTTGACGTCAGTAAAGCTTGTCCTGTATCATCAGAATACCCTGTAGTCACCACTGGCGGATTTTAGTAATTTTTCACCGTTGTTTCAGCCCTTGATATTATACCTGAGTCTTCTGAGGTCACAACTACGTCACCAAAACCTATTTTGACGTCAGTAATGCTTGTCCTCCATCACCAGAATACCCTGAAGTCAAAGCTGGCAGATATGAGTAATTTTTCACCGATGTTTCAGCCCTTGATATTATACCTGAGTCTTGTGAGGTCACAACTAAGTCACCGAAACCTATTATTACATCAGCGATGCTTGTCCTGTATCACCAAAATACCCTGTGGTCACCACTGGCGGATTTTGGTAATTTTTCACCGATGTTTCAGACCTTGTTATCATACCTGAGTCTTGTGAGGTCACAACTACGTCACCAAAACCTATTCTTACAACAGTAATGATTGTCATACATCACCAGAATACCCTGAAGTCAAAGCTGGCAGATATGAGTAATTTTTCACCGATGTTTCAGCCCTTGATATTATACCTGAGTCTTTTGAGGTCACAACTACATCACCAAAACCTATTCTTTCATCAGTAATGCTTGTCCTGTATTCCCAGATACCCTTAGGTCACCGCTTGCAGATATGAGTAATTTTTCACCAATGTTTCAGCCCTTGATATTATACCTGAGTCTTGTGAGGTCACAACTACGTCACCAAAACCTATTCTTACATCAGTAATGATAGTCATACATCACCAGAATACCCTGAAGTCAAAGCTGGCAGATATGAGTAATTTTTCACCGATGTTTCAGCCCTTGATATTATACCTGAGTCTTGTGAGGTCACAACTACATCACCAAAACCTATTCTTACATCAGTAATGCTTGTCCTGTATTCAGAGATACCCTTAAGTCACCGCTTGCAGATATGAGTAATTTTTCACCGATGTTTCAGCCCTTGATATTATACCTGAGTCTCGTGAGGTCACAACTACGTCACCAAAACCTATTTTGACGTCAGTAATGCTTGTCCTCCATCACCAGAATACCCTGAAGTCAAAGCTGGCAGATATGAGTAATTTTTCACCGATGTTTCAGCCCTTGATATTATACCTGAGTCTTGTGAGGTCACAACTACGTCACCGAAACCTATTATTACATCAGCGATGCTTGTCCTGTATTCCCAGATACCCTTATGTCACCGCTTGCAGATATGAGTAATTTTTCACCGATGTTTCAGCCGTTGATTTTATAACTGAGTTTTGTGAGGTCACAACTACGTCACCAAAACCTATTTTGACGTCAGTAAAGCTTATCCTGTATCATCAGAATACCCTGTAGTCACCACTGGCGGATTTTAGTAATTTTTCACCGTTGTTTCAGCCCTTGATATTATACCTGAGTCTTGTGAGGTCACAACTACGTCACCAAAACCTATTTTGACGTCAGTAATGCTTGTCCTCCATCACCAGAATACCCTGAAGTCAAAGCTGGCAGACGTGAGTAATTTTTCACCGATGTTTCAGCCCTTGATATTATACTTGAGTCTTGTGAGGTCATAACTACATCACCGAAACCTATTATTACATCAGCGAATCTCGTCCTGTATCACCAGAATACCCTGAAGTCACTGCTTGCAGATATGAGTAATTTTTCACAGATGTTTCAGCCGTTGATTTCATAACTGAGTCTTGTGAGGTCACAACTACGTCACCAAAACATATTTCGACGTCAGTAAAGCTTGTCCTGTATCATCAGAATACCCTGTGGTCACCACTGGCGGATTTTGGTAATTTTTCACCGATGTTTCAGCCCTTGATATTATACCTTAGTCTTCTGAGGTCACAACTACGTCACCAAAACCTATTTTGACGTCAGTAATGCTTGTCCTCCATCACCAGAATACCCTGAAGTCAAAGCTGGCAGATATGAGTAATTTTTCACCGATGTTTCAGCCCTTGATATTATACCTGAGTCTTGTGAGGTCACAACTACGTCACCGAAACCTATTATTACATCAGCGATGCTTGTCCTGTATCACCAAAATACCCTGTGGTCACCACTGGCGGATTTTGGTAATTTTTCACCGATGTTTCAGACCTTGTTATCATACCTGAGTCTTGTGAGGTCACAACTACGTCACCAAAACCTATTCTTACAACAGTAATGATTGTCATACATCACCAGAATACCCTAAAGTCAAAGCTGGCAGATATGAGTAATTTTTCACCGATGTTTCAGCCCTTGATATTATACCTGAGTCTTGTGAGGTCACAACTACGTCACCAAAACCTATTCTTACATCAGTAATGATTGTCATACATCACCAGAATACCCTGAAGTCAAAGCTGGCAAATTTGAGTAATTTTTCACCGATGTTTCAGCCCTTGATATTATACCTGAGTCTTGTGAGGTCACAACTACATCACCAAAACCTATTCTTACATCAGTAATGCTTGTCCTGTATTCCGAGATACCCTTAAGTCACCGCTTGCATATATGAGTAATTTTTCACCGATGTTTCAGCCCTTGATATTATACCTGAGTCTTGTGAGGTCACAACTACGTCACCAAAACCTATTTTGAAGTCAGTAATGCTTGTCCTCCATCACCAGAATACCCTGAAGTCAAAGCAGGCAGATATGAGTAATTTTTCACCGATGTTTCAGCCCTTGATATTATACCTGAGGCTTGTGGGGTCACAACTACGTCACTGAAACCTATTATTACATCAGCGATGCTTGTCCTGTATCACCAGAATACCCTGAAGTCTAAGCTGGCAGATATGAGTAATTTTTCACCGATGTTTCAGCCCTTGATATTATACCTGAGTCTTGTGAGGTCACAACTACATCACCGAAACCTATTCTTACATCCGTAATGCTTGTCCTGTATTCCCAGATACCCTTATGTCACCGCTTGCAGATATGAGTAATTTTTCACCGATGTTTCAGCCGCTGATTTTATAACTGAGTCTTGTGAGGTCACAACTACGTCACCAAAACCTATTTTGACGTCAGTAAAGCTTGTCCTGTATCATCAGAATACCCTGTAGTCACCACTGGCGGATTTTAGTAATTTTTCACCGTTGTTTCAGCCCTTGATATTATACCTGAGTCTTGTGAGGTCACAAATACGTCACCAAAACCTATTTTGACGTCAGTAATGCTTGTCCTCCATCACCAGAATACCCTGAAGTCAAAGCTGGCAGACGTGAGTAATTTTTCACCGATGTTTCAGCCCTTGATATTATACTTGAGTCTTGTGAGGTCACAACTACATCACCGAAACCTATTATTACATCAGCGAATCTCGTCCTGTATCACCAAAATACCCTGAAGTCAAAGCTGGCAGATATGAGTAATTTTTCACCGATGTTTCAGCCCTTGATATTATACCTGAGTCTTGTGAGGTCACAACTACAACACCAAAACCTATTCTTTCATCAGTAATGCTTGTCTTGTATTCCCAGATACCCTTACGTCACTGCTTGCAGATATGAGTAATTTTTCACCTATGTTTCAGCCGTTGATTACATAACTGAGTCTTGTGAGGTCACAACTACGTCACCAAAACATATTTTGACGTCAGTAAAGCTTGTCGTGTATCATCAGAATACCCTGTGGTCACCACTGGCGGATTTTGGTAATTTTTCACCGTTGTTTCAGCCCTTGATATTATACCTGAGTCTTCTGAGGTCACAACTACGTCACCAAAACCTATTTTGACGTCAGTAATGCTTGTCCTCCATCACCAGAATACCCTGAAGTCAAAGCTGGCAGATATGAGTAATTTTTCACCGATGTTTCAGCCCTTGATATTATACCTGAGTCTTGTGAGGTCACAACTACGTCACCGAAACCTATTATTACATCAGCGATGCTTGTCCTGTATCACCAAAATACCCTGTGGTCACCACTGGCGGATTTTGGTAATTTTTCACCGATGTTTCAGACCTTGTTATCATACCTGAGTCTTGTGAGGTCACAACTACGTCACCAAAACCTATTCTTACAACAGTAATGATTGTCATACATCACCAGAATACCCTGAAGTCAAAGCTGGCAGATATGAGTAATTTTTCACCGATGTTTCAGCCCTTGATATTATACCTGAGTCTTGTGAGGTCACAACAACATCACCAAAACCTATTCTTTCATCAGTAATGCTTGTCCTGTATTCCCAGATACCCTTACGTCACTGCTTGCAGATATGAGTAATTTTTCACCGATGTTTCAGCCGTTGATTTCATAACTGAGTCTTGTGAGGTCACAACTACGTCACCAAAACCTATATTGACGTCAGTAAAGCTTGTCCTGTATCATCAGAATACCCTGTGGTCACCACTGGCGGATTTTAGTAATTTTTCACCGTTGTTTCAGCCCTTGATATTATACCTGAGTCTTGTGAGGTCACAAATACGTCACCAAAACCTATTTTGACGTCAGTAATGCTTGTCCTCCATCACCAGAATACCCTGAAGTCAAAGCTGGCAGATATGAGTAATTTTTCACCGATGTTTCAGCCCTTGATATTATACCTGAGTCTTGTGAGGTCACAACTACGTCACCGAAACCTATTATTACATCAGCGATGCTTGTCCTGTATCACCAAAATACCCTGTGGTCACCGCTGGTGGATTTTGGTAATTTTTCACCGATGTTTCAGACCTTGTTATCATACCTGAGTCTTGTGAGGTCACAACTACGTCACCAAAACCTATTCTTACATCAGTAATGATTGTCATACATCACTAGAATACCCTGAAGTTAAAGCTGGCAGATATGAGTAATTTTTCACCGATGTTTCAGCCCTTGATATTATACCTGAGTTTTGTGAGGTCACAACTACGTCACCGAAACCTATTATTACATCAGCGATGCTTGTCCTGTATCACCAGAATACCCTGAAGTCAAAGCTGGCAGATATGAGTAATTTTTCACCGATGTTTCAGCCCTTGATATTATACCTGAGTCTTGTGAGGTCACAACTACGTCACCAAAACAAATTTTGACGTCAGTAATGCTTGTCCTCCATCACCAGAATACCCTGAAGTCAAAGCTGGCAGATATGAGTAATTTTTCACCGATGTTTCAGCCCTTGATATTATACCTGAGTCTTGTGAGGTCACAACTATATCACCAAAACCTATTCTTACATCAGTAATGATTGTCGTACATCACCAGAATACCCTGAAGTCAAAGCTGGCAAATATGAGTAATTTTTCACCGATGTTTCAGCCCTTGATATTATACCTGAGTCTTGTGAGATCACAACTACGTCACCAAAACCTATTCTTACATCAGTTATGCTTGTCCTGTATTCCCAGATACGCTTACGTCACTGCTTGCAGATATGAGTAATTTATTACCTATGTTTCAACCGTTGATTTTATAACTGAGACTTGTGAGGTCACAACTACATCACCAAAACCTATTTTGATGTCAGTAAAGCTTGTCCTGTATCATCAGAATACCCTGTGGTCACCACTGGCGGATTCTTTTTAATTTTTCACTGTTGTTTCAGCCCTTGATATTATACCTGACTCTTGCGAGGTCACAACTACATCACCAAAACCTATTTTGACGTAAGTAATGCTTGTCCTACATCACCAGAATACCCTGAAGTCAAAGCTGGCAGATATGAGTAATTTTTCACCGATGTTTCAGCCCTTGATATTATACCTGAGTCTTGTGAGATCACAACTACGTCACCAAAACCTATTCTTACATCAGTTATGCTTGTCCTGTATTCCCAGATACGCTTACGTCACTGCTTGCAGATATGAGTAATTTATTACCTATGTTTCAACCGTTGATTTTATAACTGAGACTTGTGAGGTCACAACTACATCACCAAAACCTATTTTGATGTCAGTAAAGCTTGTCCTGTATCATCAGAATACCCTGTGGTCACCACTGGCGGATTTAAGTAATTTTTCACCGATGTTTCAGCCCTTGATATTATACCTGAGTCTTGTGAGGTCACAACTACGTCACCAAAACCTATTCTTACATCAGTAATGCTTGTCCTGTATTCCCAGATACCCTTACGTCACCGCTTGCAGATATGAGTAATTTTTCACCGATGTTTCAGCCGTTGATTTTATAACTGAGTCTTGTGAGGTCACAACTACGTCACCAAAACCTATTCTTACATCAGTAATGCTTGTCCTGTATTCCCAGATACGCTTACATCACTGCTTGCAGATATGAGTAATTTATTACCTATGTTTCAGCCTTTGATTTTATAACTGAGACTTGTGAGGTCACAACTACGTCACCAAATCCTATTCTTACATCAGTAAAGCTCGTCCTCTATCATCAGAATACCCTGTGGTCACCACTGGCGGATTTTAGTAATTTTTCACCGATGTTTCAGACCTTGTTATCATACCTGAGTCTTGTGAGGTCACAACTATGTCACCAAAACCTATTCTTACATCAGTAATGCTTGTCATACATCACCAGAATACCCTGAAGTCAAAGCTGGCAAATATCAGTAATTTTTCACCGATGTTTCAGCCCTTGATATTATACCTGAGTCTTGTGAGGTCACAACTACGTCACCAAAACCTATACTTACATCAGTAATGCTTGTCCTGTATTCCCAGATACCCTTACGTCACCGCTTGCAGATATGAGTAATTTTTCACCGATGTTTCAGCTGTTGATTTCATAACTGAGTCTTGTGAGGTCACAACTACATCACCAAAACCTATTTTGATGTCAGTAAAGCTTGTCCTGTATCATCAGAATACCCTGTGGTCACCACTGGCGGATTTTTTTTAATTTTTCACTGTTGTTTCAGCCCTTGATATTATACCTGACTCTTGCGAGGTCACAACTACATCACCAAAACCTATTTTGACGTAAGTAATGCTTGTCCTACATCACCAGAATACCCTGAAGTCAAAGCTGGCAGATATGAGTAATTTTTCACCGATGTTTCAGCCCTTGATATTATACCTGAGTCTTGTGAGGTCACAACTACGTCACCGAAACCTATTATTACATCAGCGATGCTTGTCCTGTATCACTAGAATACCCTGAAGTCAAAGCTGGCAGATATGAGTAATTTTTCACCGATGTTTCAGCCCTTGATTTTATACCTGAGTCTTGTGAAGTCAGAACTACGTCACCGAAACCTATTATTACATCAGCGATACTTGTCCTGTATCACCAAAATCCCTCTGGTCACCACTGGCGGATTTTGGTAATTTTTCACCGATGTTTCAGACCTTGTTATCATACCTGAGTCTTGTGAGGTCACAACTACGTCACCAAAACCTATTCTTACATCAGTAATGATTGTCATACATCACCAGAATACCCTGAAGTCAAAGCTGGAAGATATGAGTAATTTTTCACCGATGTTTCAGCCCTTGATATTATACCTGAGTCTTGTGAGGTCACAACTACGTCACCGAAACCTATTATTACATCAGCGATGCTTGTCCTGTATCACCAGAATACCCTGAAGTCAAAGCTGGCAGATATGAGTAATTTTTCACTGATGTTTCAGCCCTTGATATTATACCTGAGTCTTGTGAGGTCACAACTACATCACCAAAACTTATTCTTACATCAGTAATGCTTGTCCTGTATTCCCAGATACCCTTACCTCACTGCTCGCAGATATGAGTAATTTTTCACCAATGTTTCAGCCATTGATATTATAACTGAGTCTTGTGAGGTCACAAATACGTCACCAAAACCTATTCTTACGTCAGTAAAGCTTGTCCTCTATCATCAGAATACCCTCTGGTCACCACTGGCGGATTTTGGTAATTTTTCACCGATGTTTCAGACCTTGTTATCATACCTGAGTCTTGTGAGGTCACAACTACGTCACCAAAACCTATTCTTACATCAGTAATGATTGTCATACAGCACCAGAATACCCTGAAGTCAAAGCTGGCAAATATGAGCAATTTTTCACCGATGTTTCAGCCCTTGATATTATACCTGAGTCTTGTGAGGTCACAACTACATCACCAAAACCTATTCTTATATCAGTAATGCTTGTCCTGTATTCCGAGATACCCTTAAGTCACCGCTTGCAGATATGAGTAATTTTTCACAGATGTTTCAGCCCTTGATATTATACCTGAGTCTTGTGAGGTAACAACTATGTCACCAAAACCTATTTTAATGTCAGTAAAGCTTGTCCTGTATCATCAGAATACCCTGTGGTCACCACTGGCGGATTTTTTTTAATTTTTCACTGTTGTTTCAGCCCTTGATATTATACCTGACTCTTGCGAGGTCACAACTACGTCACCGAAACCTATTATTACATCAGCGATGCTTGTCCTGTATCACTAGAATACCCTGAAGTCAAAGCTGGCAGATATGAGTAATTTTTCTTCGATGTTTCAGCCCTTGATATTATACCTGAGTCTTGTGAGGTCACAACTACATCACCAAAACCTATTCTTACATCAGTAATGCTTGTCCTGTATTCCCAGATACCCTTATGTCACCGCTTGCACATATGAGTAATTTTTCACCGATGTTTCAGCCGTTGATTTTATAACTGAGTCTTGTGAGGTCACAACTACATCACCAAAACCTATTTTGACGTCAGTAATGCTTGTCCTCCATCACCAGAATACCCTGAAGTCAAAGCTGGCAGATATGAGTAATTTTTCACCGATGTTTCAGCCCTTGATATCATACCTGAGTCTTGTGAGGTCAGAACTACGTCACCGAAACCTATTATTACATCAGCGATACTTGTCCTGTATCACCAAAATCCCTGTGGTCACCACTGGCGGATTTTGGTAATTTTTCACCGATGTTTCAGACCTTGTTATCATACCTGAGTCTTGTGAGGTCACAACTACGTCACAAAAACCTATTCTTACATCAGTAATGATTGTCATACATCACCAGAATACCCTGAAGTCAAAGCTGGCAGATATGAGTAATTTTTCACTGATGTTTCAGCCCTTGATATTATACCTGAGTCTTGTGAGGTCACAACTACGTCACCGAAACCTATTATTACATCAGCGATGCTTGTCCTGTATCACCAGAATACCCTGAAGTCAAAGCTGGCAGATATGAGTAATTTTTCACTGATGTTTCAGCCCTTGATATTATACCTGAGTCTTGTGAGGTCACAACTATGTCACCAAAACTTATTCTTACATCAGTAATGCTTGTCCTGTATTCCCAGATACCCTTACCTCACTGCTCGCAGATATGAGTAATTTTTCACCAATGTTTCAGCCGTTGATATTATAAGTGAGTCTTGTGAGGTCACAAATACGTCACCAAAACCTATTCTTACGTCAGTAAAGCTTGTCCTCTATCATCAGAATACCCTCTGGTCACCACTGGCGGATTTTGGTAATTTTTCACCGATGTTTCAGACCTTGTTATCATACCTGAGTCTTGTGAGGTCACAACTACATCACCAAAACCTATTCTTACATCAGTAATGATTGTCATACAGCACCAGAATACCCTGAAGTCAAAGCTGGCAAATATGAGCAATTTTTCACCGATGTTTCAGCCCTTGATATTATACCTGAGTCTTGTGAGGTCACAACTACATCACCAAAACCTATTCTTATATCAGTAATGCTTGTCCTGTATTCCGAGATACCCTTAAGTCACCGCTTGCAGATATGAGTAATTTTTCACCGATGTTTCAGCCCTTGATATTATACCTGAGTCTTGTGAGGTCACAACTACGTCACCAAAACCTATTTTGACGTCAGTAATGCTTGTCCTCCATCACCAGAATACCCTGAAGTCAAAGCTGGCAGATATGAGTAATTTTTCACCGATGTTTCAGGCCTTGATATTATACCTGAGTCTTGTGAGGTCACAACTACGTCACGAAAACCTATTCTTACATCAGTAATGCTTGTCCTGTATTCCCAGATACCCTTACGTCACCGCTTGCAGATATGAGTAATTTTTCACCGATGTTTCAGCCTTTGATTTTATAACTGAGACTTGTGAGGTCACAACTACGTCACCAAATCCTATTCTTACATCAGTAAAGCTCGTCCTCTATCATCAGAATACCCTGTGGTCACCACTGGCGGATTTTAGTAATTTTTCACCGATGTTTCAGACCTTGTTATCATACCTGAGTCTTGTGAGGTCACAACTACGTCACCAAAACCTATTCTTACATCAGTAATGCTTGTCATACATCACCAGAATACCCTGAAGTCAAAGCTGGCAAATATCAGTAATTTTTCACCGATGTTTCAGCCCTTGATATTATACCTGAGTCTTGTGAGGTCACAACTACGTCACCAAAACCTATACTTACATCAGTAATGCTTGTCCTGTATTCCCAGATACCCTTACGTCACCGCTTGCAGATATGAGTAATTTTTCACCGATGTTTCAGCTGTTGATTTTATAACTGAGTCTTGTAAGGTCACAACTACATCACCAAAACCTATTTTGATGTCAGTAAAGCTTGTCCTGTATCATCAGAATACCCTGTGGTCACCACTGGCGGATTTTTTTTAATTTTTCACTGTTGTTTCAGCCCTTGATATTATACCTGACTCTTGTGAGGTCACAACTACATCACCAAAACCTATTTTGACGTAAGTAATGCTTGTCCTACATCACCAGAATACCCTGAAGTCAAAGCTGGCAGATATGAGTAATTTTTCACCGATGATTCAGCCCTTGATATTATACCTGAGTCTTGTGAGGTCACAACTACGTCACCAAAACCTATTCTTACATCAGTAATGATTGTCATACAGCACCAGAATACCCTGAAGTCAAAGCTGGCAAATATGAGTAATTTTTCACCGATGTTTCAGCCCTTGATATTATACCTGAGTCTTGTGAGGTCACAACTACGTCACCAAAACCTATTCTTACAACAGTAATGCTTGTCCTGTATTCCGAGATACCCTTAAGTCACCGCTTGCAGATATGAGTAATTTTTCACCGATGTTTCAGCCCTTGATATTATACCTGAGTCTTGTGAGGTAACAACTACGTCACCAAAACCTATTTTGACGTCAGTAATGCTTGTCCTCCATCACCAGAATACCCTGAAGTCAAAGCTGGCAGATATGAGTAATTTTTCACCGATGTTTCAGCCCTTGATATTATACCTGAGTCTTGTGAGGTCACAACTACGTCACCGAAACCTATTATTACATCAGCGATGCTTGTCCTGTATCACCAGAATACCCTGAAGTCAAAGCTGGCAGATATGAGTAATTTTTCACCGATGTTTCAGCCCTTGATATTATACCTGAGTCTTGTGAGGTCACAACTACATCACCAAAACCTATTCTTACATCAGTAATGCTTGTCCTGTATTCCCAGATACCCTTATGTCACCGCTTGCAGATATGAGTAATTTTTCACCGATGTTTCAGCCGTTGATTTTATAACTGAGTCTTGTGAGGTCACAACTACGTCACCAAAACCTATTTTGACGTCAGTAAAGCTTGTCCTGTATCACCAAAATACCCTGTGGTCACCGCTGGTGGATTTTGGTAATTTTTCACCGATGTTTCAGACCTTGTTATCATACCTGAGTCTTGTGAGGTCACAACTACGTCACCAAAACCTATTCTTACATCAGTAATGATTGTCATACATCACCAGAATACCCTGAAGTTAAAGCTGGCAGATATGAGTAATTTTTCACCGATGTTTCAGCCCTTGATATTATACCTGAGTCTTGTGAGATCACAACTACGTCACCAAAACCTATTCTTACATCAGTTATGCTTGTCCTGTATTCCCAGATACGCTTACGTCACTGCTTGCAGATATGAGTAATTTATTACCTATGTTTCAACCGTTGATTTTATAACTGAGACTTGTGAGGTCACAACTACATCACCAAAACCTATTTTGATGTCAGTAAAGCTTGTCCTGTATCATCAGAATACCCTGTGGTCACCACTGGCGGATTTAAGTAATTTTTCACCGATGTTTCAGCCCTTGATATTATACCTGAGTCTTGTGAGGTCACAACTACGTCACCAAAACCTATTCTTACATCAGTAATGCTTGTCCTGTATTCCCAGATACCCTTACGTCACCGCTTGCAGATATGAGTAATTTTTCACCGATGTTTCAGCCGTTGATTTTATAACTGAGTCTTGTGAGGTCACAACTACGTCACCAAAACCTATTCTTACATCAGTAATGCTTGTCCTGTATTCCCAGATACGCTTACATCACTGCTTGCAGATATGAGTAATTTATTACCTATGTTTCAGCCTTTGATTTTATAACTGAGACTTGTGAGGTCACAACTACGTCACCAAATCCTATTCTTACATCAGTAAAGCTCGTCCTCTATCATCAGAATACCCTGTGGTCACCACTGGCGGATTTTAGTAATTTTTCACCGATGTTTCAGACCTTGTTATCATACCTGAGTCTTGTGAGGTCACAACTATGTCACCAAAACCTATTCTTACATCAGTAATGCTTGTCATACATCACCAGAATACCCTGAAGTCAAAGCTGGCAAATATCAGTAATTTTTCACCGATGTTTCAGCCCTTGATATTATACCTGAGTCTTGTGAGGTCACAACTACGTCACCAAAACCTATACTTACATCAGTAATGCTTGTCCTGTATTCCCAGATACCCTTACGTCACCGCTTGCAGATATGAGTAATTTTTCACCGATGTTTCAGCTGTTGATTTCATAACTGAGTCTTGTGAGGTCACAACTACATCACCAAAACCTATTTTGATGTCAGTAAAGCTTGTCCTGTATCATCAGAATACCCTGTGGTCACCACTGGCGGAATTTTTTTAATTTTTCACTGTTGTTTCAGCCCTTGATATTATACCTGACTCTTGCGAGGTCACAACTACATCACCAAAACCTATTTTGATGTAAGCAATGCTTGTCCTACATCACCAGAATACCCTGAAGTCAAAGCTGGCAGATATGAGTAATTTTTCACCGATGTTTCAGCCCTTGATATTATACCTGAGTCTTGTGAGGTCACAACTACGTCACCGAAACCTATTATTACATCAGCGATGCTTGTCCTGTATCACTAGAATACCCTGAAGTCAAAGCTGGCAGATATGAGTAATTTTTCACCGATGTTTCAGCCCTTGATTTTATACCTGAGTCTTGTGAAGTCAGAACTACGTCACCGAAACCTATTATTACATCAGCGATACTTGTCCTGTATCACCAAAATCCCTCTGGTCACCACTGGCGGATTTTGGTAATTTTTCACCGATGTTTCAGACCTTGTTATCATACCTGAGTCTTGTGAGGTCACAACTACGTCACCAAAACCTATTCTTACATCAGTAATGATTGTCATACATCACCAGAATACCCTGAAGTCAAAGCTGGAAGATATGAGTAATTTTTCACCGATGTTTCAGCCCTTGATATTATACCTGAGTCTTGTGAGGTCACAACTACGTCACCGAAACCTATTATTACATCAGCGATGCTTGTCCTGTATCACCAGAATACCCTGAAGTCAAAGCTGGCAGATATGAGTAATTTTTCACTGATGTTTCAGCCCTTGATATTATACCTGAGTCTTGTGAGGTCACAACTACATCACCAAAACTTATTCTTACATCAGTAATGCTTGTCCTGTATTCCCAGATACCCTTACCTCACTGCGCGCAGATATGAGTAATTTTTCACCAATGTTTCAGCCATTGATATTATAACTGAGTCTTGTGAGGTCACAAATACGTCACCAAAACCTATTCTTACGTCAGTAAAGCTTGTCCTCTATCATCAGAATACCCTCTGGTCACCACTGGCGGATTTTGGTAATTTTTCACCGATGTTTCAGACCTTGTTATCATACCTGAGTCTTGTGAGGTCACAACTACGTCACCAAAACCTATTCTTACATCAGTAATGATTGTCATACAGCACCAGAATACCCTGAAGTCAAAGCTGGCAAATATGAGCAATTTTTCACCGATGTTTCAGCCCTTGATATTATACCTGAGTCTTGTGAGGTCACAACTACATCACCAAAACCTATTCTTATATCAGTAATGCTTGTCCTGTATTCCGAGATACCCTTAAGTCACCGCTTGCAGATATGAGTAATTTTTCACCGATGTTTCAGCTGTTGATTTTATAACTGAGTCTTGTAAGGTCACAACTACATCACCAAAACCTATTTTGATGTCAGTAAAGCTTGTCCTGTATCATCAGAATACCCTGTGGTCACCACTGGCGGATTTTTTTTAATTTTTCACTGTTGTTTCAGCCCTTGATATTATACCTGACTCTTGTGAGGTCACAACTACATCACCAAAACCTATTTTGACGTAAGTAATGCTTGTCCTACATCACCAGAATACCCTGAAGTCAAAGCTGGCAGATATGAGTAATTTTTCACCGATGATTCAGCCCTTGATATTATACCTGAGTCTTGTGAGGTCACAACTACGTCACCAAAACCTATTCTTACATCAGTAATGATTGTCATACAGCACCAGAATACCCTGAAGTCAAAGCTGGCAAATATGAGTAATTTTTCACCGATGTTTCAGCCCTTGATATTATACCTGAGTCTTGTGAGGTCACAACTACATCACCAAAACCTATTCTTATATCAGTAATGCTTGTCCTGTATTCCGAGATACCCTTAAGTCACCGCTTGCAGATATGAGTAATTTTTCACCGATGTTTCAGCCCTTGATATTATACCTGAGTCTTGTGAGGTAACAACTACGTCACCAAAACCTATTTTGACGTCAGTAATGCTTGTCCTCCATCACCAGAATACCCTGAAGTCAAAGCTGGCAGATATGAGTAATTTTTCACCGATGTTTCAGCCCTTGATATTATACCTGAGTCTTGTGAGGTCACAACTACGTCACCGAAACCTATTATTACATCAGCGATGCTTGTCCTGTATCACCAGAATACCCTGAAGTCAAAGCTGGCAGATATGAGTAATTTTTCACCGATGTTTCAGCCCTTGATATTATACCTGAGTCTTGTGAGGTCACAACTACATCACCAAAACCTATTCTTACATCAGTAATGCTTGTCCTGTATTCCCAGATACCCTTATGTCACCGCTTGCAGATATGAGTAATTTTTCACCGATGTTTCAGCCGTTGATTTTATAACTGAGTCTTGTGAGGTCACAACTACGTCACCAAAACCTATTTTGACGTCAGTAAAGCTTGTCTTGTATCATCAGAATACCCTGTGGTCACCACTGGCGGATTTTAGTAATTTTTCACCGTTGTTTCAGCCCTTGATATTATGCCTGAGTCTTGTGAGGTCACAACTACGTCACCAAAACCTATTTTAACGTCAGTAATGCTTGTCCTCCATCACCAGAATACCCTGAAGTCAAAGCTGGCAGACATGAGTAATTTTTCACCGATGTTTCAGCCCTTGATATTATACTTGAGTCTTGTGAGGTCACAACTACGTCACCGAAACCTATTATTACATCAGCCATGCTTGTCCTGTATCACCAGAATACCCTGAAGTCAAAGCTGGCAGATATGAGTAATTTTTCACCGATGTTTCAGCCCTTGATATTATACCTGAGTCTTGTGAGGTCACAACTACGTCACCAAAACCTATTTTGACGTCAGTAAAGCTTGTCCTGTATCATCAGAATACCCTGTGGTCACCACTGGCGGATTTTAGTAATTTTTCACCGTTGTTTCAGCCCTTGATATTATACCTGAGTCATGTGATGTCACAACTACGTCACCAAAACCTATTTTGAGGTCAGTAATGCTTGTCCTCCATCACCAGAATACCCTGAAGTCAAAGCTGGCAGACATGAGTAATTTTTCACCGTTGTTTCAGCCCTTGATATTATACCTGAGTCTTGTGAGGTCACAACTACGTCACCGAAACCTATTATTACATCAGCGATGCTTGTCCTGTATCACCAGAATACCCTGAAGTCAAAGCTGGCAGATATGAGTAATTTTTCACTGATGTTTCAGCCCTTGATATTATACCTGAGTCTTGTGAGGTCACAACTACATCACCAAAACCTATTCTTTCATCAGTAATGCTTGTCCTGTATTCCCAGATACCCTTACGTCACCGCTTGCAGATATGAGTAATTTTTCACCGATGTTTCAGCTGTTGATTTTATAACTGAGTCTTGTAAGGTCACAACTACATCACCAAAACCTATTTTGATGTCAGTAAAGCTTGTCCTGTATCATCAGAATACCCTGTGGTCACCACTGGCGGATTTTTTTTAATTTTTCACTGTTGTTTCAGCCCTTGATATTATACCTGACTCTTGTGAGGTCACAACTACATCACCAAAACCTATTTTGACGTAAGTAATGCTTGTCCTACATCACCAGAATACCCTGAAGTCAAAGCTGGCAGATATGAGTAATTTTTCACCGATGATTCAGCCCTTGATATTATACCTGAGTCTTGTGAGGTCACAACTACGTCACCAAAACCTATTCTTACATCAGTAATGATTGTCATACAGCACCAGAATACCCTGAAGTCAAAGCTGGCAAATATGAGTAATTTTTCACCGATGTTTCAGCCCTTGATATTATACCTGAGTCTTGTGAGGTCACAACTACATCACCAAAACCTATTCTTATATCAGTAATGCTTGTCCTGTATTCCGAGATACCCTTAAGTCACCGCTTGCAGATATGAGTAATTTTTCACCGATGTTTCAGCCCTTGATATTATACCTGAGTCTTGTGAGGTAACAACTACGTCACCAAAACCTATTTTGACGTCAGTAATGCTTGTCCTCCATCACCAGAATACCCTGAAGTCAAAGCTGGCAGATATGAGTAATTTTTCACCGATGTTTCAGCCCTTGATATTATACCTGAGTCTTGTGAGGTCACAACTACGTCACCGAAACCTATTATTACATCAGCGATGCTTGTCCTGTATCACCAGAATACCCTGAAGTCAAAGCTGGCAGATATGAGTAATTTTTCACCGATGTTTCAGCCCTTGATATTATACCTGAGTCTTGTGAGGTCACAACTACATCACCAAAACCTATTCTTACATCAGTAATGCTTGTCCTGTATTCCCAGATACCCTTATGTCACCGCTTGCAGATATGAGTAATTTTTCACCGATGTTTCAGCCGTTGATTTTATAACTGAGTCTTGTGAGGTCACAACTACGTCACCAAAACCTATTTTGACGTCAGTAAAGCTTGTCTTGTATCATCAGAATACCCTGTGGTCACCACTGGCGGATTTTAGTAATTTTTCACCGTTGTTTCAGCCCTTGATATTATGCCTGAGTCTTGTGAGGTCACAACTACGTCACCAAAACCTATTTTAACGTCAGTAATGCTTGTCCTCCATCACCAGAATACCCTGAAGTCAAAGCT
This sequence comes from Harmothoe impar, assembly GCA_947462335.1. Lineage (NCBI taxonomy): Eukaryota > Metazoa > Annelida > Polychaeta > Phyllodocida > Polynoidae > Harmothoe > Harmothoe impar. Next base: position 51,534,217 of record OX381721.1, on the reverse strand, counting down.
GGCAGACATGAGTAATTTTTCACCGATGTTTCAGCCCTTGATATTATACTTGAGTCTTGTGAGGTCACAACTACATCACCAAAACCTATTCTTATATCAGTAATGCTTGTCCTGTATTCCGAGATACCCTGTGGTCACCGCTTGCAGATATGAGTAATTTTTCACCGATGTTTCAGCCTTTGATATTATACCTGAGTCTTGTGAGGTCACAACTACGTCACCAAAACCTATTTTGACGTCAGTAAAGCTTGTCCTGTATCATCAGAATACCCTGTGGTCACCACTGGCGGATTTTAGTAATTTTTCACCGTTGTTTCAGCCCTTGATATTATACCTGAGTCATGTGAGGTCACAACTACGTCACCAAAACCTATTTTGACGTCAGTAATGCTTGTCCTCCATCCCCAGAATACCCTGAAGTCAAAGCTGGCAGACATGAGTAATTTTTCACCGTTGTTTCAGCCCTTGATATTATACTTGAGTCTTGTGAGGTCACAACTACGTCACCGAAACCTATTATTACATCAGCGATGCTTGTCCTGTATCACCAGAATACCCTAAAGTCAAAGCTGGCAGATATGAGTAATTTTTCACCGATGTTTCAGCCCTTGATATTATACCTGAGTCTTGTGAGGTCACAACTACATCACCAAAACCTATTCTTTCATCAGTAATGCTTGTCCTGTATTCCCAGATACCCTTTCGTCACTGCTTGCAGATATGAGTAATTTTTCACCGATGTTTCAGCCGTCGATTTTATAACTGAGTCTTGTGAGGTCACAACTACTTCACCAAAACCTATTTTGACGTCAGTAAAGCTTGTCCTGTATCATCAGAATACCCTGTGGTCATCACTGGTGGATTTTAATAATTTTTTACCGTTGTTTCAGCCCTTGATATTATACCTGAGTCTTGTGAGGTCACAACTATGTCACCGGAACCTATTTTGACGTCAGTAATGATTGTCCTACAACACCAGAATATCCTGAAGTCAAAGCTGGCAGATATGAGTAATTTTTCACCGATGTTTCAGCCCTTGATATTATACCTGAGTCTTGTGAGGTCACAACTACGTCACCAAAACCTATTTTGACGTCAGTAATGCTTGTCCTCCATCACCAGAATACCCTGAAGTCAAAGCTGGCAGATATGAGTAATTTTTCACCGATGTTTCAGCCCTTGATATTATACCTGAGTCTTGTGAGGTCACAACTACGTCACCAAAACCTATTTTGACGTCAGTAAAGCTTGTCCTGTATCATCAGAATACCCTGTGGTCACCACTGGCGGATTTTAGTAATTTTTCACCGTTGTTTCAGCCCTTGATATTATACCTGAGTCTTGTGAGGTCACAACTACGTCACCAAAACCTATTTTGAGGTCAGTAATGCTTGTCCTCCATCACCAGAATACCCTGAAGTCAAAGCTGGCAGACATGAGTAATTTTTCACCGTTGTTTCAGGCCTTGATATTATACTTGAGTCTTGTGAGGTCACAACTACGTCACCGAAACCTATTATTACATCAGCGATGCTTGTCCTGTATCACCAGAATACCCTGAAGTCAAAGCTGGCAGATATGAGTAATTTTTCACCGATGTTTCAGCCCTTGATATTATACCTGAGTCTTGTGAGGTCACAACTACATCACCAAAACCTATTCTTTCATCAGTAATGCTTGTCCTGTATTCCCAGATACCCTTACGTCACTGCTTGCAGATATGAGTAATTTTTCACCGATGTTTCAGCCGTCGATTTTATAACTGAGTCTTGTGAGGTCACAACTACTTCACCAAAACCTATTTTGACGTCAGTAAAGCTTGTCCTGTATCATCAGAATACCCTGTGGTCATCACTGGTAGATTTTAATAATTTTTCACCGTTGTTTCAGCCCTTGATATTATACCTGAGTCTTGTGAGGTCACAACTATGTCACCAAAACCTATTTTGACGTCAGTAATGATTGTCCTACAACACCAGAATATCCTGAAGTCAAAGCTGGCAGATATGAGTAATTTTTCACCGATGTTTCAGCCCTTGATATTATACCTGAGTCTTGTGAGGTCACAACTACGTCACCAAAACCTATTTTGACGTCAGTAATGCTTGTCCTCCATCACCAGAATACCCTGAAGTCAAAGCTGGCAGATATGAGAAATTTTTCACCAATGTTTCAGCTCTTGATATTATACCTGAGTCTTGTGAGGTCACAACTACGTCACCAAAACCTATTTTGACGTCAGTAAAGCTTGTCCTGTATCATCAGAATACCCTGTGGTCACCACTGGCGGATTTTAGTAATTTTTCACCGTTGTTTCAGCCCTTGATATTATACCTGAGTCTTGTGAGGTCACAACTACGTCACCAAAACCTATTTTGACGTCAGTAATGCTTGTCCTCCATCACCAGAATACCCTGAAGTCAAAGCTGGCAGACATGAGTAATTTTTCACCGTTGTTTCAGCCCTTGATATTATACTTGAGTCTTGTGAGGTCACAACTACGTCACCGAAACCTATTATTACATCAGCGATGCTTGTCCTGTATCACCAGAATACCCTGAAGTCAAAGCTGGCAGATATGAGTAATTTTTCACGGATGTTTCAGCCCTTGATATTATACCTGAGTCTTGTGAGGTCACAACTACATCACTAAAACCTATTCTTTCATCAGTAATGCTTGTCCTGTATTCCCAGATACCCTTACGTCACTGCTTGCAGATATGAGTAATTTTTCACCGATGTTTCAGCCGTCGATTTTATAACTGAGTCTTGTGAGGTCACAACTACTTCACCAAAACCTATTTTGACGTCAGTAAAGCTTGTCCTGTATCATCAGAATACCCTGTGGTCATCACTGGTGGATTTTAATAATTTTTCACCGTTGTTTCAGCCCTTGATATTATACCTGACTCTTGTGAGGTCACAACTATGTCACCAAAACCTATTTTGACGTCAGTAATGATTGTCCTACAACACCAGAATATCCTGAAGTCAAAGCTGGCAGATATGAGTAATTTTTCACCGATGTTTCAGCCCTTGATATTATACCTGAGTCTTGTGAGGTCACAACTACGTCACCGAAACCTATTATTACATCAGCTATGCTTGTCCTGTATCACAAGAATACCCTGACGTCACTGATGGTAGATATGAGTAATTTTTCACCGATGTTTCAGCCCTTGATATTATACCTGAGTCTTGTGAGGTCACAACTACGTCACCAAAACCTATTTTGACGTCAGTAATGCTTGTCCTCCATCACCAGAAGACCCTGAAGTCAAAGCTGGCAGATATGAGTCATTTTTCACCGATGTTTCAGCCTTTGATATTATACCTGAGTCTTGTGAGGTCACAACTACGTCACCAAAACCTATTTTGATGTCAGTAAAGCTTGTCCTGTATCATCAGAATACCCTGTGGTCACAACTGGCGGATTTTAGTAATTTTTCACCGTTGTTTCAGCCCTTGATATTATACCTGAGTCATGTGAGGTCACAACTACGTCACCAAAACCTATTTTGACGTCAGTAATGCTTGTCCTCCATCACCAGAATACCCTGAAGTCAAAGCTGGCAGACATGAGTAATTTTTCACCGTTGTTTCAGACCTTGATATTATACTTGAGTCTTGTGAGGTCACAACTACGTCACCAAAACCTATTATTACATCAGCGATGCTTGTCCTGTATCACCAGAATACCCTGAAGTCAAAGCTGGCAGATATGAATAATTTTTCACCGATGTTTCAGCCCTTGATATTATACCTGAGTCTTGTGAGGTCACAACTACATCACCAAAACCTATTCTTTCATCAGTAATGCTTGTCCTGTATTCCCAGATACCCTTTCGTCACTGCTTGCAGATATGAGTAATTTTTCACCGATGTTTCAGCCGTCGATTTTATAACTGAGTCTTGTGAGGTCACAACTACTTCACCAAAACCTATTTTGACGTCAGTAAAGCTTGTCCTGTATCATCAGAATACCCTGTGGTCATCACTGGTGGATTTTAATAATTTTTTACCGTTGTTTCAGCCCTTGATATTATACCTGAGTCTTGTGAGGTCACAACTATGTCACCGGAACCTATTTTGACGTCAGTAATGATTGTCCTACAACACCAGAATATCCTGAAGTCAAAGCTGGCAGATATGAGTAATTTTTCACCGATGTTTCAGCCCTTGATATTATACCTGAGTCTTGTGAGGTCACAACTACGTCACCAAAACCTATTTTGACGTCAGTAATGCTTGTCCTCCATCACCAGAATACCCTGAAGTCAAAGCTGGCAGATATGAGTAATTTTTCACCGATGTTTCAGCCCTTGATATTATACCTGAGTCTTGTGAGGTCACAACTACGTCACCAAAACCTATTTTGACGTCAGTAAAGCTTGTCCTGTATCATCAGAATACCCTGTGGTCACCACTGGCGGATTTTAGTAATTTTTCACCGTTGTTTCAGCCCTTGATATTATACCTGAGTCTTGTGAGGTCACAACTACGTCACCAAAACCTATTTTGAGGTCAGTAATGCTTGTCCTCCATCACCAGAATACCCTGAAGTCAAAGCTGGCAGACATGAGTAATTTTTCACCGTTGTTTCAGGCCTTGATATTATACTTGAGTCTTGTGAGGTCACAACTACGTCACCGAAACCTATTATTACATCAGCGATGCTTGTCCTGTATCACCAGAATACCCTGAAGTCAAAGCTGGCAGATATGAGTAATTTTTCACCGATGTTTCAGCCCTTGATATTATACCTGAGTCTTGTGAGGTCACAACTACATCACCAAAACCTATTCTTTCATCAGTAATGCTTGTCCTGTATTCCCAGATACCCTTACGTCACTGCTTGCAGATATGAGTAATTTTTCACCGATGTTTCAGCCGTCGATTTTATAACTGAGTCTTGTGAGGTCACAACTACTTCACCAAAACCTATTTTGACTTCAGTAAAGCTTGTCCTGTATCATCAGAATACCCTGTGGTCATCACTGGTAGATTTTAATAATTTTTCACCGTTGTTTCAGCCCTTGATATTATACCTGAGTCTTGTGAGGTCACAACTATGTCACCAAAACCTATTTTGACGTCAGTAATGATTGTCCTACAACACCAGAATATCCTGAAGTCAAAGCTGGCAGATATGAGTAATTTTTCACCGATGTTTCAGCCCTTGATATTATACCTGAGTCTTGTGAGGTCACAACTACGTCACCAAAACCTATTTTGACGTCAGTAATGCTTGTCCTCCATCACCAGAATACCCTGAAGTCAAAGCTGGCAGATATGAGAAATTTTTCACCAATGTTTCAGCCCTTGATATTATACCTGAGTCTTGTGAGGTCACAACTACGTCACCAAAACCTATTTTGACGTCAGTAAAGCTTGTCCTGTATCATCAGAATACCCTGTGGTCACCACTGGCGGATTTTAGTAATTTTTCACCGTTGTTTCAGCCCTTGATATTATACCTGAGTCTTGTGAGGTCACAACTACGTCACCAAAACCTATTTTGACGTCAGTAATGCTTGTCCTCCATCACCAGAATACCCTGAAGTCAAAGCTGGCAGACATGAGTAATTTTTCACCGTTGTTTCAGCCCTTGATATTATACTTGAGTCTTGTGAGGTCACAACTACGTCACCGAAACCTATTATTACATCAGCGATGCTTGTCCTGTATCACCAGAATACCCTGAAGTCAAAGCTGGCAGATATGAGTAATTTTTCACGGATGTTTCAGCCCTTGATATTATACCTGAGTCTTGTGAGGTCACAACTACATCACCAAAACCTATTCTTTCATCAGTAATGCTTGTCCTGTATTCCCAGATACCCTTACGTCACTGCTTGCAGATATGAGTAATTTTTCACCGATGTTTCAGCCGTCGATTTTATAACTGAGTCTTGTGAGGTCACAACTACTTCACCAAAACCTATTTTGACGTCAGTAAAGCTTGTCCTGTATCATCAGAATACCCTGTGGTCATCACTGGTGGATTTTAATAATTTTTCACCGTTGTTTCAGCCCTTGATATTATACCTGACTCTTGTGAGGTCACAACTATGTCACCAAAACCTATTTTGACGTCAGTAATGATTGTCCTACAACACCAGAATATCCTGAAGTCAAAGCTGGCAGATATGAGTAATTTTTCACCGATGTTTCAGCCCTTGATATTATACCTGAGTCTTGTGAGGTCACAACTACGTCACCGAAACCTATTATTACATCAGCTATGCTTGTCCTGTATCACAAGAATACCCTGACGTCACTGATGGTAGATATGAGTAATTTTTCACCGATGTTTCAGCCCTTGATATTATACCTGAGTCTTGTGAGGTCACAACTACGTCACCAAAACCTATTTTGACGTCAGTAATGCTTGTCCTCCATCACCAGAAGACCCTGAAGTCAAAGCTGGCAGATATGAGTCATTTTTCACCGATGTTTCAGCCTTTGATATTATACCTGAGTCTTGTGAGGTCACAACTACGTCACCAAAACCTATTTTGATGTCAGTAAAGCTTGTCCTGTATCATCAGAATACCCTGTGGTCACAACTGGCGGATTTTAGTAATTTTTCACCGTTGTTTCAGCCCTTGATATTATACCTGAGTCATGTGAGGTCACAACTACGTCACCAAAACCTATTTTGACGTCAGTAATGCTTGTCCTCCATCACCAGAATACCCTGAAGTCAAAGCTGGCAGACATGAGTAATTTTTCACCGTTGTTTCAGACCTTGATATTATACTTGAGTCTTGTGAGGTCACAACTACGTCACCGAAACCTATTATTACATCAGCGATGCTTGTCCTGTATCACCAGAATACCCTGAAGTCAAAGCTGGCAGATATGAGTAATTTTTCACCGATGTTTCAGCCCTTGATATTATACCTGAGTCTTGTGAGGTCACAACTACATCACCAAAACCTATTCTTTCATCAGTAATGCTTGTCCTGTATTCCCAGATACCCTTACGTCACTGCTTGCAGATATGAGTAATTTTTCACCGATGTTTCAGCCGTCGATTTTATAACTGAGTCTTGTGAGGTCACAACTACTTCACCAAAACCTATTTTGACGTCAGTAAAGCTTGTCCTGTATCATCAGAATACCCTGTGGTCATCACTGGTAGATTTTAATAATTTTTCACCGTTGTTTCAGCCCTTGATATTATACCTGAGTCTTGTGAGGTCACAACTATGTCACCAAAACCTATTTTGACGTCAGTAATGATTGTCCTACAACACCAGAATATCCTGAAGTCAAAGCTGGCAGATATGAGTAATTTTTCACCGATGTTTCAGCCCTTGATATTATACCTGAGTCTTGTGAGGTCACAACTACGTCACCAAAACCTATTTTGACGTCAGTAATGCTTGTCCTCCATCACCAGAATACCCTGAAGTCAAAGCTGGCAGATATGAGAAATTTTTCACCAATGTTTCAGCCCTTGATATTATACCTGAGTCTTGTGAGGTCACAACTACGTCACCAAAACCTATTTTGACGTCAGTAAAGCTTGTCCTGTATCATCAGAATACCCTGTGGTCACCACTGGCGGATTTTAGTAATTTTTCACCGTTGTTTCAGCCCTTGATATTATACCTGAGTCTTGTGAGGTCACAACTACGTCACCAAAACCTATTTTGACGTCAGTAATGCTTGTCCTCCATCACCAGAATACCCTGAAGTCAAAGCTGGCAGACATGAGTAATTTTTCACCGTTGTTTCAGCCCTTGATATTATACTTGAGTCTTGTGAGGTCACAACTACGTCACCGAAACCTATTATTACATCAGCGATGCTTGTCCTGTATCACCAGAATACCCTGAAGTCAAAGCTGGCAGATATGAGTAATTTTTCACGGATGTTTCAGCCCTTGATATTATACCTGAGTCTTGTGAGGTCACAACTACATCACCAAAACCTATTCTTTCATCAGTAATGCTTGTCCTGTATTCCCAGATACCCTTACGTCACTGCTTGCAGATATGAGTAATTTTTCACCGATGTTTCAGCCGTCGATTTTATAACTGAGTCTTGTGAGGTCACAACTACTTCACCAAAACCTATTTTGACGTCAGTAAAGCTTGTCCTGTATCATCAGAATACTCTGTGGTCATCACTGGTGGATTTTAATAATTTTTCACCGTTGTTTCAGCCCTTGATATTATACCTGACTCTTGTGAGGTCACAACTATGTCACCAAAACCTATTTTGACGTCAGTAATGATTGTCCTACAACACCAGAATATCCTGAAGTCAAAGCTGGCAGATATGAGTAATTTTTCACCGATGTTTCAGCCCTTGATATTATACCTGAGTCTTGTGAGGTCACAACTACGTCACCAAAACCTATTTTGATGTCAGTAAAGCTTGTCCTGTATCATCAGAATACCCTGTGGTCACAACTGGCGGATTTTAGTAATTTTTCACCGTTGTTTCAGCCCTTGATATTATACCTGAGTCATGTGAGGTCACAACTACGTCACCAAAACCTATTTTGACGTCAGTAATGCTTGTCCTCCATCACCAGAATACCCTGAAGTCAAAGCTGGCAGACATGAGTAATTTTTCACCGTTGTTTCAGACCTTGATATTATACTTGAGTCTTGTGAGGTCACAACTACGTCACCAAAACCTATTATTACATCAGCGATGCTTGTCCTGTATCACCAGAATACCCTGAAGTCAAAGCTGGCAGATATGAATAATTTTTCACCGATGTTTCAGCCCTTGATATTATACCTGAGTCTTGTGAGGTCACAACTACATCACCAAAACCTATTCTTTCATCAGTAATGCTTGTCCTGTATTCCCAGATACCCTTTCGTCACTGCTTGAAGATATGAGTAATTTTTCACCGATGTTTCAGCCGTCGATTTTATAACTGAGTCTTGTGAGGTCACAACTACTTCACCAAAACCTATTTTGACGTCAGTAAAGCTTGTCCTGTATCATCAGAATACCCTGTGGTCATCACTGGTGGATTTTAATAATTTTTCACCGTTGTTTCAGCCCTTGATATTATACCTGAGTCTTGTGAGGTCACAACTATGTCACCGGAACCTATTTTGACGTCAGTAATGATTGTCCTACAACACCAGAATATCCTGAAGTCAAAGCTGGCAGATATGAGTAATTTTTCACCGATGTTTCAGCCCTTGATATTATACCTGAGTCTTGTGAGGTCACAACTACGTCACCAAAACCTATTTTGACGTCAGTAATGCTTGTCCTCCATCACCAGAATACCCTGAAGTCAAAGCTGGCAGACATGAGTAATTTTTCACCGTTGTTTCAGCCCTTGATATTATACTTGAGTCTTGTGAGGTCACAACTACGTCACCGAAACCTATTATTACATCAGCGATGCTTGTCCTGTATCACCAGAATACCCTGAAGTCAAAGCTGGCAGATATGAGTAATTTTTCACGGATGTTTCAGCCCTTGATATTATACCTGAGTCTTGTGAGGTCACAACTACATCACCAAAACCTATTCTTTCATCAGTAATGCTTGTCCTGTATTCCCAGATACCCTTACGTCACTGCTTGCAGATATGAGTAATTTTTCACCGATGTTTCAGCCGTCGATTTTATAACTGAGTCTTGTGAGGTCACAACTACTTCACCAAAACCTATTTTGACGTCAGTAAAGCTTGTCCTGTATCATCAGAATACTCTGTGGTCATCACTGGTGGATTTTAATAATTTTTCACCGTTGTTTCAGCCCTTGATATTATACCTGACTCTTGTGAGGTCACAACTATGTCACCAAAACCTATTTTGACGTCAGTAATGATTGTCCTACAACACCAGAATATCCTGAAGTCAAAGCTGGCAGATATGAGTAATTTTTCACCGATGTTTCAGCCCTTGATATTATACCTGAGTCTTGTGAGGTCACAACTACGTCACCGAAACCTATTATTACATCAGCTATGCTTGTCCTGTATCACAAGAATACCCTGACGTCACTGATGGTAGATATGAGTAATTTTTCACCGATGTTTCAGCCCTTGATATTATACCTGAGTCTTGTGAGGTCACAACTACGTCACCAAAACCTATTTTGACGTCAGTAATGCTTGTCCTCCATCACCAGAAGACCCTGAAGTCAAAGCTGGCAGATATGAGTCATTTTTCACCGATGTTTCAGCCTTTGATATTATACCTGAGTCTTGTGAGGTCACAACTACGTCACCAAAACCTATTTTGATGTCAGTAAAGCTTGTCCTGTATCATCAGAATACCCTGTGGTCACAACTGGCGGATTTTAGTAATTTTTCACCGTTGTTTCAGCCCTTGATATTATACCTGAGTCATGTGAGGTCACAACTACGTCACCAAAACCTATTTTGACGTCAGTAATGCTTGTCCTCCATCACCAGAATACCCTGAAGTCAAAGCTGGCAGACATGAGTAATTTTTCACCGTTGTTTCAGACCTTGATATTATACTTGAGTCTTGTGAGGTCACAACTACGTCACCAAAACCTATTATTACATCAGCGATGCTTGTCCTGTATCACCAGAATACCCTGAAGTCAAAGCTGGCAGATATGAATAATTTTTCACCGATGTTTCAGCCCTTGATATTATACCTGAGTCTTGTGAGGTCACAACTACATCACCAAAACCTATTCTTTCATCAGTAATGCTTGTCCTGTATTCCCAGATACCCTTTCGTCACTGCTTGAAGATATGAGTAATTTTTCACCGATGTTTCAGCCGTCGATTTTATAACTGAGTCTTGTGAGGTCACAACTACTTCACCAAAACCTATTTTGACGTCAGTAAAGCTTGTCCTGTATCATCAGAATACCCTGTGGTCATCACTGGTGGATTTTAATAATTTTTCACCGTTGTTTCAGCCCTTGATATTATACCTGAGTCTTGTGAGGTCACAACTATGTCACCGGAACCTATTTTGACGTCAGTAATGATTGTCCTACAACACCAGAATATCCTGAAGTCAAAGCTGGCAGATATGAGTAATTTTTCACCGATGTTTCAGCCCTTGATATTATACCTGAGTCTTGTGAGGTCACAACTACGTCACCAAAACCTATTTTGACGTCAGTAATGCTTGTCCTCCATCACCAGAATACCCTGAAGTCAAAGCTGGCAGATATGAGTAATTTTTCACCGATGTTTCAGCCCTTGATATTATACCTGAGTCTTGTGAGGTCACAACTACGTCACCAAAACCTATTTTGACGTCAGTAAAGCTTGTCCTGTATCATCAGAATACCCTGTGGTCACCACTGGCGGATTTTAGTAATTTTTCACCGTTGTTTCAGCCCTTGATATTATACCTGTATCTTGTGAGGTCACAACTACGTCACCAAAACCTATTTTGAGGTCAGTAATGCTTGTCCTCCATCACCAGAATACCCTGAAGTCAAAGCTGGCAGATATCAGTAATTTTTCACCGATGTTTCAGCCCTTGATATTATACCTGAGTCTTGTGAGGTCACAACTACATCACCAAAACCTATTCTTTCATCAGTAATGCTTGTCCTGTATTCCCAGATACCCTTACGTCACTGCTTGCAGATATGAGTAATTTTTCACCGATGTTTCAGCCATCGATTTTATAACTGAGTCTTGTGAGGTCACAACTACTTCACCAAAACCTATTTTGACGTCAGTAAAGCTTGTCCTGTATCATCAGAATACCCTGTGGTCATCACTGGTAGATTTTAATAATTTTTCACCGTTGTTTCAGCCCTTGATATTATACCTGACTCTTGTGAGGTCACAACTATGTCACCAAAACCTATTTTGACGTCAGTAATGATTGTCCTACAACACCAGAATATCCTGAAGTCAAAGCTGGCAGATATGAGTAATTTTTCACCGATGTTTCAGCCCTTGATATTATACCTGAGTCTTGTGAGGTCACAACTACGTCACCAAAACCTATTTTGACGTCAGTAATGCTTGTCCTCCATCACCAGAATACCCTGAAGTCAAAGCTGGCAGATATGAGAAATTTTTCACCAATGTTTCAGCCCTTGATATTATACCTGAGTCTTGTGAGGTCACAACTACGTCACCAAAACCTATTTTGACGTCAGTAAAGCTTGTCCTGTATCATCAGAATACCCTGTGGTCACCACTGGCGGATTTTAGTAATTTTTCACCGTTGTTTCAGCCCTTGATATTATACCTGAGTCTTGTGAGGTCACAACTACGTCACCAAAACCTATTTTGACGTCAGTAATGCTTGTCCTCCATCACCAGAATACCCTGAAGTCAAAGCTGGCAGACATGAGTAATTTTTCACCGTTGTTTCAGCCCTTGATATTATACTTGAGTCTTGTGAGGTCACAACTACGTCACCGAAACCTATTATTACATCAGCGATGCTTGTCCTGTATCACCAGAATACCCTGAAGTCAAAGCTGGCAGATATGAGTAATTTTTCACCGATGTTTCAGCCCTTGATATTATACCTGAGTCTTGTGAGGTCACAACTACATCACCAAAACCTATTCTTTCATCAGTAATGCTTGTCCTGTATTCCCAGATACCCTTACGTCACTGCTTGCAGATATGAGTAATTTTTCACCGATGTTTCAGCCGTCGATTTTATAACTGAGTCTTGTGAGGTCACAACTACTTCACCAAAACCTATTTTGACGTCAGTAAAGCTTGTCCTGTATCATCAGAATACCCTGTGGTCATCACTGGTGGATTTTAATAATTTTTCACCGTTGTTTTAGCCCTTGATATTATACCTGACTCTTGTGAGGTCACAACTATGTCACCAAAACCTATTTTGACGTCAGTAATGATTGTCCTACAACACCAGAATATCCTGAAGTCAAAGCTGGCAGATATGAGTAATTTTTCACCGATGTTTCAGCCCTTGATATTATACCTGAGTCTTGTGAGGTCACAACTACGTCACCGAAACCTATTATAACATCAGCTATGCTTGTCCTGTATCAGAAGAATACCCTGACGTCACTGATGGTAGATATGAGTAATTTTTTACCGATGTTTCAGCCCTTGATATTATACCTGAGTCTTGTGAGATCACAACTACGTCACCAAAACCTATTCTTACATCAGTTATGCTTGTCCTGTATTCCCAGATACGCTTACGTCACTGCTTGCAGATATGAGTAATTTATTACCTATGTTTCAGCCGTTGATTTTATAACTGAGACTTGTGAGGTCACAACTACATCACCAAAACCTATTTTAAGTCAGTAAAGCTTGTCCTGTATCATTAGAATACCCTGTGGTCACCACTGGCAGATTTTAGTAATTTTTCACCGTTGTTTCAGCCCTTGATATTATACCTGAGTCTTGTGAGGTCACAACTACGTCACCAAAACCTATTTTGACGTCAGTAATGCTTGTCCTCCATCACCAGAATACCCTAAAGTCAAAGCTGGCAGATATGAGTAATTTTTCACCAATGTTTCAGCCCTTGATATTATACCTGAGTCTTGTGAGGTCACAACTACGTCACCAAAACCTATTATTACATCAGCGATGCTTGTCCTGTATCACCAGAATACCCTGAAGTCAAAGCTGGCAGATATGAGTAATTTTTTACGGATGTTTCAGCCCTTGATATTATACCTGAGTCTTGTGAGGTCACAACTACATCACCAAAACCTATTCTTACATCAGTAATGCTTGTCCTGTATTCCCAGATACCCTTACGTCACCGCTTGCAGATATGAGTAATTTATTCACCGATGTTTCAGCCGTTGATTTTATAACTGAGTCTTGTGAGGTCACAACTACGTCACAAAAACCTATTTTGACGTCATTAAAGCTTGTCCTGTATCATCAGAATACCCTGTGGTCACCACTGGCGGATTTTAGTAATTTTTCACCGTTGTTTAAGCCCTTGATATTATACCTGAGTCTTGTGAGGTAACAACTACGTCACCAAAACCTATTTTGACGTCAGTAATGCTTGTCCTCCATCACCGTAATACCCTGGAGTCAAAGCTGGCAGATATGAGTAATTTTTCACCGATGTTTCAGCCCTTGATATTATACCTGAGTCTTGTGAGGTCACAACTACGTCACCGAAACCTATTATTACATCAGCGATGCTTGTCCTGTATCACCAGAATACCCTGAAGTCAAAGCTGGCAGATATGAGTAATTTTTCACCGATGTTTCAGCCCTTGATATTATACCTGAGTCTTGTGAGGTCACAACTACGTCACCAAAACCTATTCTTACATCAGTAATGCTTGTCATACATTACCAGAATACCCTGAAGTCAAAGCTGGCAAATATCAGTAATTTTTCACCGATGTTTCAGCCCTTGATATTATACCTGAGTCTTGTGAGGTCACAACTACATCACCAAAACCTATTTTGACATCAGTAATGCTTGTCCTGTATTCCCAGATACCCTTACGTCACTGCTTGCAGATATGAGTAATTTTTCACCGATGTTTCAGCCATTGATTTTATAACTGAGTCTTGTGAGGTCACAACTACTTCACCAAAACCTATTTTGACATCAGTAAAGCTTGTCCTGTATCATCAGAATACCCTGTGGTCATCACTGGCGGATTTTAGTAATTTTTTACCGTTGTTTCAGCCCTTGATATTATACCTGACTCTTGTAAGGTCACAACTATGTCACCAAAACCTATTTTGACGTCAGTAATGCTTGTCCTACAACACCAGAATACCCTGAAGTCAAAGCTGGCAGATATGAGTAATTTTTCACCGATGTTTCAGCCCTTGATATTATACCTGAGTCTTGTGAGGTCACAACTACGTCACCGAAACCTATTATTACATCAGCGATGCTTGTCCTGTATCACAAGAATACCCTGACGTCACTGATGGTAGATATGAGTAATTTTTCACCGATGTTTCAGCCCTTGATATTATACCTGAGTCTTGTGAGATCACAACTACGTCACGAAAACCTATTCTTACATCAGTTATGCTTGTCCTGTATTCCCAGATACGCTTACATCACTGCTTGCAGATATGAGTAATTTATTACCTACGTTTCAGCCGTTGATTTTATAACTGAGTCTTGTGAGGTCACAACTACATCACCAAAACCTATTTTGATGTCAGTAAAGCTTGTCCTGTATCATCAGAATACCCTGTGTTCACCACTGGCGGATTTTAGTAATTTTTCACCGTTGTTTCAGCCCTTGATATTATACCTGAGTCTTGTGAGGTCACAACTATGTCACCAAAACCTATTTTGACCTCAGTAATGCTTGTCCTACATCACCAGAATACCCTGAAGTCAAAGCTGGCAGATATGAGTAATTTTTCACCGATGTTTCAGCCCTTGATATTATACCTGAGTCTTGTGAGGTCACAACTACGTCACCGAAACCTATTATTACATCAGCGATGCTTGTCCTGTATCACCAAAATACCCTGTGGTCACCACTGGCGGATTTTGGTAATTTTTCACCGATGTTTCAGACCTTGTTATCATACCTGAGTCTTGTGAGGTCACAACTACGTCACCAAAACCTATTCTTACATCAGTAATGATTGTCATACATCACCAGAATACCCTTAAGTCAAAGCTGGCAGATATGAGTAATTTTTCACCGATGTTTCAGCCCTTGATATTATACCTGAGTCTTGTGAGGTCACAACTACGTCACCGAAACCTATTATTACATCAGCGATGCTTGTCCTGTATCACCAGAATACCCTGAAGTCAAAGCTGGCAGATATGAGTAATTTTTCACAGATGTTTCAGCCCTTGATATTATACCTGAGTCTTGTGAGGTCACAACTACATCACCAAAACCTATTCTTACATCAGTAATGCTTGTCCTGTATTCCCAGATACCCTTACCTCACTGCTCGCAGATATGAGTAATTTTTCACCAATGTTTCAGCCGTTGATATCATGCCTGAGTCTTGTGAGGTCACAACTACGTCACCAAAACCTATTTTGAGGTCAGTAATGCTTGTCCTCCATCACCAGAATACCCTGAAGTCAAAGCTGGCAGACATGAGTAATTTTTCACCGTTGTTTCAGCCCTTGATATTATACCTGAGTCTTGTGAGGTCACAACTACATCACCAAAACCTATACTTACATCAGTAATGCTTGTCCTGTATTCCCAGATACCCTTAAGTCACTGCTTGCAGATATGAGTAATTTTTCACCGATGTTTCAGCCGTTGATTTTATAACTGAGTCTTGTGAGGTCACAACTACTTCACCAAAACCTATTTTGACGTCAGTAAAGCTTGTCCTGTATCATCAGAATACCCTTTGGTCATCACTGGCGAATTTTAGTAATTTTTTACCGTTGTTTCAGCCCTTGATATTATACCTGACTCTTGTAAGGTCACAACTATGTCACCAAAACCTATTTTGACGTCAGTAATGCTTGTCCTACAACACCAGAATACCCTGAAGTCAAAGCTGGCAGATATGAGTAATTTTTCACCGATGTTTCAGCCCTTGATATTATACCTGAGTCTTGTGAGGTCACAACTACGTCACCGAAACCTATTATTACATCAGCGATGCTTGTCCTGTATCACAAGAATACCCTGACGTCACTGATGGTAGATATGAGTAATTTTTCACCGATGTTTCAGCCCTTGATATTATACCTGAGTCTTGTGAGATCACAACTACGTCACGAAAACCTATTCTTACATCAGTTATGCTTGTCCTGTATTCCCAGATACGCTTACATCACTGCTTGCAGATATGAGTAATTTATTACCTACGTTTCAGCCGTTGATTTTATAACTGAGTCTTGTGAGGTCACAACTACATCACCAAAACCTATTTTGATGTCAGTAAAGCTTGTCCTGTATCATCAGAATACCCTGTGTTCACCACTGGCGGATTTTAGTAATTTTTCACCGTTGTTTCAGCCCTTGATATTATACCTGAGTCTTGTGAGGTCACAACTACGTCACCAAAACCTATTTTGACCTCAGTAATGCTTGTCCTACATCACCAGAATACCCTGAAGTCAAAGCTGGCAGATATGAGTAATTTTTCACCGATGTTTCAGCCCTTGATATTATACCTGAGTCTTGTGAGGTCACAACTACGTCACCGAAACCTATTATTACATCAGCGATGCTTGTCCTGTATCACCAAAATACCCTGTGGTCACCACTGGCGGATTTTGGTAATTTTTCAACGATGTTTCAGACCTTGTTATCATACCTGAGTCTTGTGAGGTCACAACTACGTCACCAAAACCTATTCTTACATCAGTAATGATTGTCATACATCACCAGAATACCCTTAAGTCAAAGCTGGCAGATATGAGTAATTTTTCACCGATGTTTCAGCCCTTGATATTATACCTGAGTCTTGTGAGGTCACAACTACGTCACCGAAACCTATTATTACATCAGCGATGCTTGTCCTGTATCACCAGAATACCCTGAAGTCAAAGCTGGCAGATATGAGTAATTTTTCACAGATGTTTCAGCCCTTGATATTATACCTGAGTCTTGTGAGGTCACAACTACATCACCAAAACCTATTCTTACATCAGTAATGCTTGTCCTGTATTCCCAGATACCCTTACCTCACTGCTCGCAGATATGAGTAATTTTTCACCAATGTTTCAGCCGTTGATATCATGCCTGAGTCTTGTGAGGTCACAAATACGTTACCAAAACCTATTCTTACGTCAGTAAAGCTTGTCCTCTATCATCAGAATACCCTGTGGTCACCACTGGCGGATTTTGGTAATTTTTCAGCGATGTTTCAGACCTTGTTATCATACCTGAGTCTTGTGAGGTCACAACTACGTCACCAAAACCTGTTCTTACATCAGTAATGATTGTCATACATCACCAGAATACCCTGAAGTGAAAGCTGGCAGATATGAGTAATTTTTCACCGATGTTTCAGCCCTTGATATTATACCTGAGTCTTGTGCGGTCACAACTACATCACCAAAACCTATTCTTACATCAGTAATGCTTGTCCTGTATTCCGAGATACCCTTACGTCACCGCTTGCAGATATGAGTAATTTTTCACCGATGTTTCAGCCCTTGATATTATACCTGAGTCTTGTGAGGTCACAACTACGTCACCAAAACCTATTTTGACGTCAGTAATGCTTGTCCTCCATCACCAGAATACCCTAAAGTCAAAGCTGGCAGATATGAGTAATTTTTCACCGATGTTTCAGCCCTTGATATTATACCTGAGTCTTGTGAGGTCACAACTACGTCACCAAAACCTATTTTGACGTCAGTAAAGCTTGTCCTGTATCATCAGAATACCCTGTGGTCACCACTGGCAGATTTTAGTTATTTTTTACCGTTGTTTCAGCCCTTGATATTATACCTGAGTCTTGTGAGGTCACAACTACGTCACCAAAACCTATTTTGAGGTCAGTAATGCTTGTCCTCCATCACCAGAATACCCTGAAGTCAAAGCTGGCAGACATGAGTAATTTTTCACCGTTGTTTCAGCCCTTGATATTATACTTGAGTCTTGTGAGGTCACAACTACGTCACCGAAACCTATTATTACATCAGCGATGCTTGTCCTGTATCACCAGAATACCCTGAAGTCAAAGCTGGCAAATATCAGTAATTTTTCACCGATGTTTCAGCCCTTGATATTATACCTGAGTCTTGTGAGGTCACAACTACATCACCAAAACCTATTCTTTCATCAGTAATGCTTGTCCTGTATTCCCAGATACCCTTACGTCACTGCTTGCAGATATGAGTAATTTTTCACCGATGTTTCAGCCGTTGATTTTATAACTGAGTCTTGTGAGGTCACAACTACTTCACCAAAACCTATTTTGACGTCAGTAAAGCTTGTCCTGTATCATCAGAATACCTTGTGGTCATCACTGGTGGATTTTAATAATTTTTCACCGTTGTTTCAGCCCTTGATATTATACCTGACTCTTGTGAGGTCACAACTATGTCACCAAAACCTATTTTGACGTCAGTAATGATTGTCCTACAACACCAGAATATCCTGAAGTCAAAGCTGGCAGATATGAGTAATTTTTCACCGATGTTTTAGCCCTTGATATTATACCTGAGTTTTCTGAGGTCACAACTACGTTACCGAAACCTATTATTACATCAGCTATGCTTGTCCTGTATCACAAGAATACCCTGACGTCACTGATGGTAGATATGAGTAATTTTTCACCGATGTTTCAGCCCTTGATATTATACCTGAGTCTTGTGAGATCACAACTACGTCACCAAAACCTATTCTTACATCAGTTATGCTTGTCCTGTATTCCCAGATACGCTTACGTCACTGCTTGCAGATATGAGTAATTTATTACCTATGTTTCAGCCGTTGATTTTATAACTGAGACTTGTGAGGTCACAACTACATCACCAAAACCTATTTTGATGTCAGTAAAGCTTGTCCTGTATCATCAGAATACCCTGTGGTCACCACTGGCGGATTTTAGTAATTTTTCACCGTTGTTTCAGCCCTTGATATTATACCTGAGTCTTGTGAGGTCACAACTACGTCACCAAAACCTATTTTGACATCAGTAATGCTTGTCCTCCATCACCAGAATACCCTGAAGTCAAAGCTGGCAGATATGAGTAATTTTTCACCAATGTTTCAGGCCTTGATGTTATACCTGAGTCTTGTGAGGCCACAACTACGTCACCAAAACCTATTATTACATCAGCGATGCTTGTCCTGTATCACCAGAATACCCTGAAGTCAAAGCTGGCAGATATGAGTAATTTTTCACCGATGTTTCAGCCCTTGATATTATACCTGAGTCTTGTGAGGTCACAACTACATCACCAAAACCTATTCTTACATCAGTAATGCTTGTCCTGTATTCCCAGATACCCTTACGTCACCGCTTGCAGATATGAGTAATTTTTCACCGATGTTTCAGCCGTTGATTTTATAACTGAGTCTTGTGAGGTCACAACTACGTCACCAAAACCTATTTTGACGTCAGTAAAGCTTGTCCTGTATCATCAGAATACCCTGTGGTCACCACTGGCGGATTTTAGTAATTTTTCACCGTTGTTTAAGCCCTTGATATTATACCTGAGTCTTGTGAGGTAACAACTACGTCACCAAAACCTATTTTGACGTCAGTAATGCTTGTCCTCCATCACCAGAATACCCTGAAGTCAAAGCTGGCAGATATGAGTAATTTTTCACCGATGTTTCAGCCCTTGATATTATACCTGAGTCTTGTGAGGTCACAACTACGTCACCGAAACCTATTATTGCATCAGGGATGCTTGTCCTGTATCACCAGAATACCCTGAAGTCAAAGCTGGCAGATATGAGTAATTTTTCAGCGATGTTTCAGCCCTTGATATTATACCTGAGTCTTGTGAGGTCACAACTACGTCACCAAAACCTATTCTTACATCAGTAATGCTTGTCATACATCACCAGAATACCCTGAAGTCAAAGCTGGCAAATATCAGTAATTTTTCACCGATGTTTCAGCCCTTGATATTATACCTGAGTCTTGTGAGGTCACAACTACATCACCAAAACCTATACTTACATCAGTAATGCTTGTCCTGTATTCCCAGATACCCTTACGTCACTGCTTGCAGATATGAGTAATTTTTCACCGATGTTTCAGCCGTTGATTTTATAACTGAGTCTTGTGAGGTCACAACTACTTCACTAAAACCTATTTTGACGTCAGTAAAGCTTGTCCTGTATCATCAGAATACCCTGTGGTCATCACTGGCGGATTTTAGTAATTTTTTACCGTTGTTTCAGCCCTTGATATTATACCTGACTCTTGTAAGGTCACAACTATGTCACCGAAACCTATTTTGACGTCAGTAATGCTTGTCCTACAACACCAGAATACCCTGAAGTCAAAGCTGGCAGACATGAGTAATTTTTCACCGATGTTTCAGCCCTTGATATTATACCTGAGTCTTGTGAGGTCACAACTACGTCACCGAAACCTATTATTACATCAGCGATGCTTGTCCTGTATCACAAGAATACCCTGACGTCACTGATGGTAGATATGAGTAATTTTTCACCGATGTTTCAGCCCTTGATATTATACCTGAGTCTTGTGAGGTCACAACTACGTCACCAAAACCTATTCTTACATCAGTTATGCTTGTCCTGTATTCCCAGATACCCTTACGTCACTGCTTGCAGATATGAGTAATTTATTACCTACTTTTCAGCCGTTGATTTTATAACTGAGTCTTGTGAGGTCACAACTACATCACCAAAACCTATTTTGATGTCAGTAAAGCTTGTCCTGTATCATCAGAATACCCTGTGTTCACCACTGGCGGATTTTAGTAATTTTTCACCGTTGTTTCAGCCCTTGATATTATACCTGAGTCTTGTGAGGTCACAACTACGTCACCAAAAGCTATTTTGACCTCAGTAATGCTTGTCCTACATCACCAGAATACCCTGAATTCAAAGCTGGCAGATATGAGTAATTTTTCACCGATGTTTCAGCCCTTGATATTATACCTGAGTCTTGTGAGGTCACAACTACGTCACCGAAACCTATTATTACATCAGCGATGCTTGTCCTGTATCACCAAAATACCCTGTGGTCACCACTGGCCGATTTTGGTAATTTTTCACAGATGTTTCAGACCTTGTTATCATACCTGAGTCTTGTGAGGTCACAACTACGTCACCAAAACCTATTCTTACATCAGTAATGATTGTCATACATCACCAGAATACCCTTAAGTCAAAGATGGCAGATATGAGTAATTTTTCACCGATGTTTCAGCCCTTGATATTATACCTGAGTCTTGTGAGGTTACAACTACGTCACCGAAACCTATTATTACATCAGCGATGCTTGTCCTGTATCACCAGAATACCCTGAAGTCAAAGCTGGCAGATATGAGTAATTTTTCACCGATGTTTCAGCCCTTGATATTATACCTGAGTCTTGTGAGGTCACAACTACGTCACCAAAACCTATTCTTACATCAGTAATGCTTGTCCTGTATTCCCAGATACCCTTACCTCACTGCTCGCAGATATGAGTAATTTTTCACCAATGTTTCAGCCGTTGATATCATAACTGAGTCTTGTGAGGTCACAACTACGTCACCAAAACCTATTTTGACGTCAGTAAAGCTTGTCCTGTATCATCAGAATACCCTGTGGTCACAACTGGCGGATTTTAGTAATTTTTCACCGTTGTTTCAGCCCTTGATATTATACCTGACTCTTTCGAGGTCACAACTACATCACCAAAACCTATTTTGACGTCAGTAATGCTTGTCCTACAACACCAGAATACCCTGAAGTCAAAGCTGGCAGATATGAGTAATTTTTCACCGATGTTTCAGCCCTTGATATTATACCTGAGTCTTGTGAGGTCACAACTACGTCACCGAAACCTATTATTACATCAGCGATGCTTGTCCTGTATCACAAGAATACCCTGACGTCACTTATGGTAGATATGAGTTATTTTTCACCGATGTTTCAGCCCTTGATATTATACCTGAGTCTTGTGAGATCACAACTACGTCACCAAAACCTATTCTTACATCAGTTATGCTTGTCCTGTATTCCCAGATACGCTTACATCACTGCTTGCAGATATGAGTAATTTATTACCTACGTTTCAGCTGTTGATTTTATAACTGAGACTTGTGAGGTCACAACTACATCACCAAAACCTATTTTGATGTCAGTAAAGCTTGTCCTGTATCATCAGAATACCCTGTGGTCACCACTGGCGGATTTTAGTAATTTTTCACCGATGTTTCAGCCCTTGATATTATACCTGAGTCTTGTGAGGTCACAACTACGTCACCAAAACCTATTCTTACATCAGTAATGCTTGTCCTGTATTCCCAGATACCCTTACGTCACCGCTTGCAGATATGAGTAATTTTTCACCGATGTTTCAGCCGTTGATTTTATAACTGAGTCTTGTGAGGTCACAACTACGTCACCAAAACCTATTTTGACGTCAGTAAAGCTTGTCCTGTATCATCAGAATACCCTGTGGTCACCACTGGCGGATTTTAGTAATTTTTCACCGTTGTTTAAGCCCTTGATATTATACCTGAGTCTTGTGAGGTCACAACTACGTCACCAAAACCTATTTTGACGTCAGTAATGCTTGTCCTCCATCACCAGAATACCCTGAAGTCAAAGCTGGCAGATATGAGTAATTTTTCACCGATGTTTCAGCCCTTGATATTATACCTGAGTCTTGTGAGGTCACAACTACGTCACCGAAACCTATTATTGCATCAGCGATGCTTGTCCTGTATCACCAGAATACCCTGAAGTCAAAGCTGGCAGATATGAGTAATTTTTCACCGATGTTTCAGCCCTTGATATTATACCTGAGTCTTGTGAGGTCACAACTACGTCACCAAAACCTATTCTTACATCAGTAATGCTTGTCATACATCACCAGAATACCCTGAAGTCAAAGCTGGCAAATATCAGTAATTTTTCACCGATGTTTCAGCCCTTGATATTATACCTGAGTCTTGTGAGGTCACAACTTCATCACCAAAACCTATACTTACATCAGTAATGCTTGTCCTGTATTCCCAGATACCCTTACGTCACTGCTTGCAGATATGAGTAATTTTTCACCGATGTTTCAGCCGTTGATTTTATAACTGAGTCTTGTGAGGTCACAACTACTTCACCAAAACCTATTTTGACGTTAGAAAAGCTTGTCCTGTATCATCAGAATACCCTGTGGTCATCATTGGCGGATTTTAGTAATTTTTTACCGTTGTTTCAGCCCTTGATATTATACCTGACTCTTGTAAGGTCACAACTATGTCACCGAAACCTATTTTGACGTCAGTAATGCTTGTCCTACAACACCAGAATACCCTGAAGTCAAAGCTGGCAGACATGAGTAATTTTTCACCGATGTTTCAGCCCTTGATATTATACCTGAGTCTTGTGAGGTCACAACTACGTCACCGAAACCTATTATTACATCAGCGATGCTTGTCCTGTATCACAAGAATACCCTGACGTCACTGATGGTAGATATGAGTAATTTTTCACCGATGTTTCAGCCCTTGATATTATACCTGAGTCTTGTGAGGTCACAACTACGTCACCAAAACCTATTCTTACATCAGTTATGCTTGTCCTGTATTCCCAGATACGCTTACGTCACTGCTTGCAGATATGAGTAATTTATTACCTACGTTTCAGCCGTTGATTTTATAACTGAGTCTTGTGAGGTCACAACTACATCACCAAAACCTATTTTGATGTCAGTAAAGCTTGTCCTGTATCATCAGAATACCCTGTGTTCACCACTGGCGGATTTTAGTAATT
Source organism: Harmothoe impar (assembly GCA_947462335.1). Lineage (NCBI taxonomy): Eukaryota > Metazoa > Annelida > Polychaeta > Phyllodocida > Polynoidae > Harmothoe > Harmothoe impar. The sequence continues at coordinate 51,509,923 of OX381721.1, read as the reverse complement.
TTTCACCGTTGTTTCAGCCCTTGATATTATACCTGAGTCTTGTGAGGTCACAACTACGTCACCAAAACCTATTTTGACCTCAGTAATGCTTGTCCTACATCACCAGAATACCCTGAAGTCAAAGCTGGCAGATATGAGTAATTTTTCACCGATGTTTCAGCCCTTGATATTATACCTGAGTCTTGTGAGGTCACAACTACGTCACCGAAACCTATTATTACATCAGCGATGCTTGTCCTGTATCACCAAAATACCCTGTGGTCACCACTGGCCGATTTTGGTAATTTTTCACAGATGTTTCAGACCTTGTTATCATACCTGAGTCTTGTGAGGTCACAACTACGTCACCAAAACCTATTCTTACATCAGTAATGATTGTCATACATCACCAGAATACCCTTAAGTCAAAGCTGGCAGATATGAGTAATTTTTCACCGATGTTTCAGCCCTTGATATTATACCTGAGTCTTGTGAGGTCACAACTACGTCACCGAAACCTATTATTACATCAGCGATGCTTGTCCTGTATCACCAGAATACCCTGAAGTCAAAGCTGGCAGATATGAGTAATTTTTCACCGTTGTTTCAGCCCTTGATATTATACCTGAGTCTTGTGAGGTCACAACTACGTCACCAAAACCTATTCTTACATCAGTAATGCTTGTCCTGTATTCCCAGATACCCTTACCTCACTGCTCGCAGATATGAGTAATTTTTCACCAATGTTTCAGCCGTTGATATCATAACTGAGTCTTGTGAGGTCACAACTACGTCACCAAAACCTATTTTGACGTCAGTAAAGCTTGTCCTGTATCATCAGAATACCCTGTGGTCACAACTGGCGGATTTTAGTAATTTTTCACCGTTGTTTCAGCCCTTGATATTATACCTGAGTCTTGTGAGGTAACAACTACGTCACCAAAACCTATTTTGACGTCAGTAATGCTTGTCCTCCATCACCAGAATACCCTGAAGTCAAAGCTGGCAGATATGAGTAATTTTTCACCGATGTTTCAGCCCTTGATATTATACCTGAGTCTTGTGAGGTCACAACTACGTCACCTAAACCTATTATTACATCAGCGATGCTTGTCCTGTATCACCAGAATACCCTGAAGTCAAAGCTGGCAAATATCAGTAATTTTTCACCGATGTTTCAGCCCTTGATATGATACCTGAGTCTTTTGAGGTCACAACTACGTCACCAAAACCTATTCTTTCATCAGTAATGCTTGTCCTGTATTCCCAGATACCCTTACGTCACTGCTTGCAGATATGAGTAATTTTTCACCGATGTTTCAGCCGTTGATTTTATAAGTGAGTCTTGTGAGGTCACAACTACTTCACCAAAACCTATTTTGACGTCAGTAAAGCTTGTCCTGTATCATCAGAATACCCTGTGGTCACCACTGGCGGATTTTTAGTAATTTTTCACCGTTGTTTCAGCCCTTGATATTATACCTGACTCTTTCGAGGTCACAACTATATCACCAAAACCTATTTTGACGTCAGTAATGCTTGTCCTACAACACCAGAATACCCTGAAGTCAAAGCTGGCAGATATGAGTAATTTTTCACCGATGTTTCAGCCCTTGATATTATACCTGAGTCTTGTGAGGTCACAACTACGTCACCGAAACCTATTATTACATCAGCGATGCTTGTCCTGTATCACAAGAATACCCTGACGTCACTGATGGTAGATATGAGTAATTTTTCACCGATGTTTCAGCCCTTGATATTATACCTGAGTCTTGTGAGATCACAACTATGTCACAAAAACCTATTCTTACATCAGTTATGCTTGTCCTGTATTCCCAGATACGCTTACATCACTGCTTGCAGATATGAGTAATTTATTACCTACGTTTCAGCCGTTGATTTTATACCTGAGACTTGTGAGGTCACAACTACATCACCAAAACCTATTTTGATGTCAGTAAAGCTTGTCCTGTATCATCAGAATACCCTGTGGTCACCACTGGCGGATTTTAGTAATTTTTCACCGACGTTTCAGCCCTTGATATTATACCTGAGTCTTGTGAGGTCACAACTACGTCACCAAAACCTATTCTTACATCAGTAATGCTTGTCCTGTATTCCCAGATACCCTTACGTCACCGCTTGCAGATATGAGTAATTTTTCACCGATGTTTCAGCCGTTGATTTTATAACTGAGTCTTGTGAGGTCACAACTACGTCATCATAACCTATTTTGACGTCAGTAAAGCTTGTCCTGCATCATCAGAATACCCTGTGGTCACCACTGGCGGATTTTAGTAATTTTTCACCGTTGTTTCAGCCCTTGATATTATACCTGAGTCTTTTGAAATCAAAACTACGTCACCAAAACCTATTCTTACATCAGTAATGCTTGTCCTGTATTCCCAGATACGCTTACATCACTGCTTGCAGATATGAGTAATTTATTACCTATGTTTCAGCCTTTGATTTTATAACTGAGACTTGTGAGGTCACAACTACGTCACCAAATCCTATTCTTACGTCAGTAAAGCTTGTCCTGTATTCCCAGATACCCTTACGTCACTGCTTGCAGATGTGAGTAATTTTACACCGATGTTTCAGCCGTTGATTTTATAACTGAGTCTTGTGAGGTCGCAACCACGTCACCAAAACCTATTCTTACTTCAGTAAAGCTTGTCCTGTATCATCAGAATACCCTGTGGTCACCACTGGCGGATTTTAGTAATTTTTCACCGATGTTTCAGACCTTGATATTATACCTGAGTCTTGTGAGGTCACAACTACGTCACCAAAACCTATTATTACATCAGTGATGCTTGTCCTGTCCCACCAGAATACCCTGACGTCACCGATGGCAGATATGAGTAATTTTTCATCGATGTTTCAGCCCTTGATTTTATAACTGAGTCTTGTGAGGTCACAACTACGTTATCAAAACCTATTCTTACTTCAGTGAAGCTTGTCCTGTATCATCAGAATACCCTGTGGTCACCACTGGCGGATTTTAGTAACTTTTTACCGACGTTTCAGACCTTGATATTATACCTGAGTCTTGTGAGGTCACAACTACGTCACCAAAACCTATTCTTACATCAGTAATGCTTGTCCTGTATTCCCAGATACCCTTACCTCACTGCTCGCAGATATGAGTAATTTTTCACCAATGTTTCAGCCGTTGATATCAAAACTGAGTCTTGTGAGGTCACAACTACGTCACCAAAACCTATTTTGACGTCAGTAAAGCTTGTCCTGTATCATCAGAATACCCTGTGGTCACAACTGGCGGATTTTAGTAATTTTTCACCGTTGTTTCAGCCCTTGATATTATACCTGAGTCTTGTGAGGTAACAACTACGTCACCAAAACCTATTTTGACGTCAGTAATGCTTGTCCTCCATCACCAGAATACCCTGAAGTCAAAGCTGGCAGATATGAGTAATTTTTCACCGATGTTTCAGCCCTTGATATTATACCTGAGTCTTGTGAGGTCACAACTACGTCACCTAAACCTATTATTACATCAGCGATGCTTGTCCTGTATCACCAGAATACCCTGAAGTCAAAGCTGGCAAATATCAGTAATTTTTCACCGATGTTTCAGCCCTTGATATTATACCTGAGTCTTTTGAGGTCACAACTACGTCACCAAAACCTATTCTTTCATCAGTAATGCTTGTCCTGTATTCCCAGATACCCTTACGTCACTGCTTGCAGATATGAGTAATTTTTCACCGATGTTTCAGCCGTTGATTTTATAAGTGAGTCTTGTGAGGTCACAACTACTTCACCAAAACCTATTTTGACGTCAGTAAAGCTTGTCCTGTATCATCAGAATACCCTGTGGTCACCACTGGCGGATTTTTAGTAATTTTTCACCGTTGTTTCAGCCCTTGATATTATACCTGACTCTTTCGAGGTCACAACTATATCACCAAAACCTATTTTGACGTCAGTAATGCTTGTCCTACAACACCAGAATACCCTGAAGTCAAAGCTGGCAGATATGAGTAATTTTTCACCGATGTTTCAGCCCTTGATATTATACCTGAGTCTTGTGAGGTCACAACTACGTCACCGAAACCTATTATTACATCAGCGATGCTTGTCCTGTATCACAAGAATACCCTGACGTCACTGATGGTAGATATGAGTAATTTTTCACCGATGTTTCAGCCCTTGATATTATACCTGAGTCTTGTGAGATCACAACTACGTCACAAAAACCTATTCTTACATCAGTTATGCTTGTCCTGTATTCCCAGATACGCTTACATCACTGCTTGCAGATATGAGTAATTTATTACCTACGTTTCAGCCGTTGATTTTATACCTGAGACTTGTGAGGTCACAACTACATCACCAAAACCTATTTTGATGTCAGTAAAGCTTGTCCTGTATCATCAGAATACCCTGTGGTCACCACTGGCGGATTTTAGTAATTTTTCACCGACGTTTCAGCCCTTGATATTATACCTGAGTCTTGTGAGGTCACAACTACGTCACCAAAACCTATTCTTACATCAGTAATGCTTGTCCTGTATTCCCAGATACCCTTACGTCACCGCTTGCAGATATGAGTAATTTTTCACCGATGTTTCAGCCGTTGATTTTATAACTGAGTCTTGTGAGGTCACAACTACGTCATCATAACCTATTTTGACGTCAGTAAAGCTTGTCCTGCATCATCAGAATACCCTGTGGTCACCACTGGCGGATTTTAGTAATTTTTCACCGTTGTTTCAGCCCTTGATATTATACCTGAGTCTTTTGAAATCACAACTACGTCACCAAAACCTATTCTTACATCAGTAATGCTTGTCCTGTATTCCCAGATACGCTTACATCACTGCTTGCAGATATGAGTAATTTATTACCTATGTTTCAGCCTTTGATTTTATAACTGAGACTTGTGAGGTCACAACTACGTCACCAAATCCTATTCTTACGTCAGTAAAGCTTGTCCTGTATTCCCAGATACCCTTACGTCACTGCTTGCAGATGTGAGTAATTTTACACCGATGTTTCAGCCGTTGATTTTATAACTGAGTCTTGTGAGGTCGCAACCACGTCACCAAAACCTATTCTTACTTCAGTAAAGCTTGTCCTGTATCATCAGAATACCCTGTGGTCACCACTGGCGGATTTTAGTAATTTTTCACCGAAGTTTCAGACCTTGATATTATACCTGAGTCTTGTGAGGTCACAACTACGTCACCAAAACCTATTATTACATCAGTGATGCTTGTCCTGTCCCACCAGAATACCCTGACTTCACCGATGGCAGATATGAGTAATTTTTCATCAATGTTTCAGCCCTTGATTTTATAACAGAGTCTTGTGAGGTCACAACTACGTTATCAAAACCTATTCTTACTTCAGTGAAGCTTGTCCTGTATCATCAGAATACCCTGTGGTCACCACTGGCGGATTTTAGTAACTTTTTACCGACGTTTCAGACCTTGATATTATACCTGAGTCTTGTGAGGTCACAACTACATCACCAAAACCTATTTTGACGTCATTAATGCTTGTCCTACATCACCGGAATGCCCTGAAGTCAAAGCTGGCAGATATGAGTAATTTTTCACCGATGTTTCAGCCCTTGATATTATACCTGAGTCTTGTGAGGTCACAACTACGTCACCAAAACCGATTATTACATCAGTGATGCTTGTCCTGTCCCACCAGAATACCCTGACGTCACTGATGGTAGATATGAGTTATTTTTCACTGATGTTTCAGCCCTTGATATTATACCTGAGTCTTGTGAGATCACAACTACGATCCAAAACCTATTCTTACATCAGTAATGCTTGTCCTGTATTCCCAGATACCCTTACGTTACCGCTGGGAGATATTAATTATTTTTTACCAATGTTTCAGCTGTTGATTTTATAACTTAGTCTTGTGACGTCACAACTACGTCACCAAAACCTATTCTTACATAAGTAAAGCTTGTCCTGTATCATCAGAATACAGAGGTCACAACTAAGTCACTAAAACCTATTTTGACGTCAGTAATGGTTGTCCTACATTACCAGAATAACCTGAAGTCAAAGCTGGCGGATTTGAGTAATTTTTCACTGATGTTTTAGCCCTTGATATTATACCTGAGTCTTGTGAGATCACAACTACGTCAAGAAAACCTATACTTACATAAGTGATGCTTGTCCTGTATGCCCAGATACCCTTACGTCACTGCTTGCAGATATGAGTAATTTTTCACTGATGTTTCAGCCGTTGATTTTATAACTGAGTCTTGTGAGGTCACAACTATGTCAACAAAACCTATTCTTACTTCAGTAAAGCTTGTCCTGTATCATCAGAATACCCTGAAGTCAAAGCTGGCAGATATGAGTAATTTTTCACCGATGTTTCAGCCCTTGATATTATACCTGAGTCTTGTGAGATCACAACTACGATCCTAAACCTATTCTTACATCAGTAATGCTTGTTCTGTATTCCCAGATACCCTTACATCACTGCATGCAAATATGATCAATTTTTCACAGATGTTTCAGCCGTTGATTTTATAACTGAGTCTTGTGAGGTCACAACTACGTCACCAAAATCTATTCTTACGTCAGTAAAGCTTGTCCTGTATCATCAGAATACCCTGTGGTCACCACTAGCGGATTTAAGAAATTTTTCACTGATGTTTCAGCCCTTGATCTTATACCTGAGTCTTGTGAGGTAACAACTACGTCACCAAAACCTATTCTTACATCAGTAATGCTTGTCCTTCATTACCAGAATACCTTGTAGTCAAAGCTGGCAGATATGAGTAATTATTCACCGATGTTTCAGCCATTGATTTCATAACTGAGTCTTTTGAGGTCACAACTACGTCACCAAAACCTATTCTTATGTCAAAAAAGCTTGTCCTGTATTATCATAATACCCTGTGGTCACCACTGGCAGATTTTAGTCATTTTTCACCGTTGTTTCAGCCCTTGATATTATACCTGAGTCTTGTGAGGTCACAACTACGTCACCAAAAGCTTTTATTACATCAGTGATGCTTGTCCTGTATCACCGAAATACCCTGAAGTCACTGATGGTAGATATGAGTAATTTTTCACCGATTGTAATTGTATCACCAGAATACCCTGACGTCACTGATGTTAGATATGAGTAATTTTTCACCGATGTTTCAGCCCTTGATATTATACCTGAGTCTTATGAGATCACAACTACGTCACCAAAACCTAATCTTACATCAGTAATGCTTGTCCTGTATTCCCAGATACCCATACGTCACCGCTTGCAGATATGAGTAATTTTTCACCGTTGTTTCAGCCCTTGATATTATACCTGAGTCTTGTGAGGTCACAACTACGTCACCAAAACCTATTCTTACGTCAGTAAAGCTTGTCCTGTATCATCAGAATACCCTGTGGTCACCACTAGCGGATTTAAGTAATTTTTCACCGATGTTTCAGCCCTGGATATTATACCTGAGTCTTGTGAGGTCACAACTACGTCACCAAAACCTATTCTTACATCAGTAATGCTTGTCCTACATTACCAGAATACCTTGTAGTCAAAGCTGGCAGATATGAGTAATTTTTCACCAATGTTTCAGCCATTGATTTCATAACTGAGTCTTTTGAGGTCACAACTACGTCACCAAAACCTATTCTTACGTCAAAAAAGCTTGTCCTGTATCATCAGAATACCCTGTGGTCACCACTGGCGGATTTTAGTAACTTTTTACCGACGTTTCACACCTTGATATTATACCTGAGTCTTGTGAGGTCACAACTACATCACCAAAACCTATTTTGACGTCAGTAATGCTTGTCCTACATCACCAGAATGCCCAGAAGTCAAAGCTGGCAGATATGAGTAATTTTTCACCGATGTTTCAGCCCTTGATATTATACCTGAGTCTTGTGAGATCACAACTACGATCCTAAACCTATTCTTACATCAGTAATGCTTGTTCTGTATTCCCAGATACCCTCACATCACTGCATGCAGATATGATCAATTTTTCACAGATGTTTCAGCCGTTGATTTTATAACTGAGTCTTGTGAGGTCACAACTACGTCACCAAAACCTATTCTTACGTCAGTAAAGCTTGTCCTGTATCATCAGAATACCCTGTGGTCACCACTAGCGGATTTAAGTAATTTTTCACTGATGTTTCAGCCCTTGATCTTATACCTGAGTCTTGTGAGGTAACAACTACGTCACCAAAACCTATTTTTACATCAGTAATGCTTGTCCTTCATTACCAGAATACCTTGTAGTCAAAGCTGGCAGATATGAGTAATTATTCACCGATGTTTCAGCCATTGATTTCATAACTGAGTCTTTTGAGGTCACAACTACGTCACCAAAACCTATTCTTTTGTCAAAAAAGCTTGTCCTGTATTATCATAATACCCTGTGGTCACCACTGGCAGATTTTAGTCATTTTTCACCGTTGTTTCAGCCCTTGATATTATACCTGAGTCTTGTGAGGTCACAACTACGTCACCAAAACCTATTATTACATCAGTGATGCTTGTCCTGTATCACCGAAATACCCTGAAGTCACTGATGGTAGATATGAGTAATTTTTCACCGATGTTTCAGCCGTTGATTTTATACCTTAGTCTTGTGAGGTCACAACTACGTCACCAAAACCTATTCTTACATCAGTGATGCATGTCCTGTATTCCCAGATACCCTAACGTCACCGCTTGCAGATATTAGTAATTTTTTACCGATGTTTCAGCCTTTTATATTATACCTGAGTCTTTTGAGATCACAACTAAGTCACCAAAACCTAATCTTTAATCAGTGATGCTTGTCTTGTATCACCAGAATACCCTGACGTCACTGATGTTAGATATGAGTAATTTTTCACCGATGTTTCAGCCCTTGATATTATACCTGAGTCTTATGAGATCACAACTACGTCACCAAAACCTAATCTTACATCAGTAATGCTTGTCCTGTATTCCCAGATACCCATACATCACCGCTTGCAGATATGAGTAATTTTTCACCGTTGTTTCAGCCCTTGATATTATACCTGAGTCTTGTGAGGTCACAACTACGTCACCAAAACCTATTCTTACGTCAGTAAAGCTTGTCCTGTATCATCAGAATACCCTGTGGTCACCACTAGCGGATTTAAGTAATTTTTCACCGATGTTTCAGCCCTGGATATTATACCTGAGTCTTGTGAGGTCACAACTACGTCACCAAAACCTATTTTGACGTCATTAATGCTTGTCCTACATCACCAGAATACCCTGAAGTCAAAGCTGGCAGATATGAGTAATTTTTCACCGATGTTCCAGCCCTTGATATTATACCTGAGTCTTGTGAGATCACAACTACGATCCTAAACCTATTCTTACATCAGTAATGCTTGTTCTGTATTCCCAGATACCCTTACATCACTGCATGCAGATATGATCAACTTTTCACAGATGTTTCAGCCGTTGATTTTATAACTGAGTCTTGTGAGGTCACAACTACGTCACCAAAACCTATTGTTACGTCAGTAAAGCTTGTCCTGTATCATCAGAATAGCCTTTGGTCACCACTGGCGGATTTTAGTAATTTTTCACTGTTATTTCAGCCCTTGATATTATACCTGAGTCTTCTGAGGTCACAACTACGTCACCAAAACCTTTTATTACATCAATGATGCTTATCCTATATCACCAGAATACCCTGACGTCACTGATGGTAGATATGAGTAATTTTTCACCGATGTTTCAGCCCTTGAAATTATACCCGAGTCTTGTGAGGTCACGACTATGTCAACAAAACCTATTCTTACATCAGTGATGCACGTCCTGTATTCCCAGATACCCTTACGTCACCGCTTGCAGATATGAGTAATTTTTCACCGATGTTTCAGCCGTTGATTTTATAACTGAGTCTTATGAGGTCACAACTACGTCACCAAAACCTATTCTTACGTCAGTAAAGCTTGTCCTGTATCATCAGAATACCCTGTAGTCGCCACTGGCGGATTTTAGTAATTTTTCACCGATGTTTCAGACCTTCATATTATACCTGAGTCTTGTGAGGTCACAACTACGTCACCAAAACCTACTATGACATCCCTAATGCTTGTCCCACATCACCAGATTACCCTGAAGTCAAAGCTGGCAAATATGAGTAATTTTTCACCGATGTTTCAGCCCTTGATATTATACCTGAGTCTTGCGAGATCACAACTACCCCACCAAAAACCTATTCTTACATCAGTAATGCTTGTCCTGTATTCCAAGATACCCTTACATCACCGCTTGCAATCTTTGAACAAATCAAAGTCTAGTCCGGTTCAGATGGTTACTAAGAAGGATGGGTCTATCCGATTTTGTATTGATTATAGACGTCTGAATGGAGTAACCAAGAAGAATGCGTTTCCTCTACCCTGCATTGATGAGACCCTGGACTCGTTGGGTGGGAACCAATGATTCTGCACCCTGGATTTGCAGTCCGGATATTGGCAAATTGGAATGAAAGAGGAGGATAAAGAGAAGACGGCTTTTACTAGCCATACTGGACTGTATCAGTTTGAGCTGATGCCTTTTGGGTTATGCAACGCTCCGGCGACTTTTGAGGCCATGATGGAAACTCTGTTGAGTGATCTATTATGGCAAAAGTGCCTGGTATATCTGGACGACGTCATTGTTTTCGGCAAGACGTTTGAGGAGTGTGCGTTGAACCTCGGAGAGCGAATTCAGTCCAATGGGTCAACCCTAAAGCCAAAGAAATGTGAACTTTTTCGGAAGTCCATGGTCTATTTGGGCCGGATTATCTCCACCAAAGGGGTGCAGGCTGATCCAGCGAAATTGGAGACTGTGGAGACTTGGGAAGTTCCAAAAGGACCGAAGGATGTGAGATCCTTCTTGGGGTTCTGTTCCTATCATAGGGACTTCATTCCCGGATTCTCTAGAGTGTCTCAACCTCTGCAAAAGTTGAGTCATTGGACTCCGGGGAGGAAGAAAGAACCTTTTCCCTGGGGGAGGGAACAGAATGATGCTTTCAAAGAGATTAAGGCGTTGTTCCGAACCACCCCCGTGCTGAGATACCCTACGGAGAAGGGGCATTTCATCCTTGACACTGATGCTAGCAATGAGAGCATCGGGGCCTCATTGTCCCAAATCCAGGACAGAGTAGAGGTCCTGCTGACGTTCGCTAGTAACAGTATGCCACGGCCATTCCACAAGTGGGCATTTCGGAAAGAAACGCTCGCTGGAACGGCTGAGTCGGAGATATTATTGGCCGGGAATGTCTGGTGTAATAAACGATACTTTGTGTCTCTATGATATTGGTAGAGTATCAATTAAAGAACAAAGTCAACACAGTTCGGATCAAGTGTTTACAGGTTGCGAATCAATAGGTTTATTCAGGAACCTAGACAGGCAGTATCTATGTGTGCGAACTCCCTATAGAGTTGGGAACAGGTCAGTAGGCTAATTGGCCGTAATGATCACCGGGTCTCCTCACCAGCGTGGCTCAGAGTAACCGACGAGTCCCATCAGATACTGGGTATATATAGGCAGCCAGCCTGCGCGCGCACACGCAGACCGGAAGCCTATAGCGACCTCTGTCCATACCCCAAGCCCAAGGCAGGTGTCGCCACCTGCCGTCGGACTGAAGGGTTCGGACTGAGCTCGCAACACAGCATCCAACAGAACTCGTCATATAACAACCCGTATAACCCTAGCCCCTACACTACCCCCTACCAGATAATAACCGGGAGGTAAATAATTAAGGTTAAAGTCTGAAAGCACTTCGGACTGGCATTATCTTATAAATACCACCTTAGGGGTTTAATAGTTATACCTTAAAACAATATGACGTATTCTGATGAACACAATAAGGCATTAATTACACACATTTTATATATATAGATCGTAATAACAATTACGCCCCATTCCCTAGGATAGATGGAGTTAACCTATACATATAATATACAAACACTTGAAAAAGTACAATATCACAGTAAAAAAATTTCGTCCCTCCAGGACCCCGAGCTATTTACACTCGTAATGAATAATACTATAAGTGATAAACAATATCACTTTTCTTACGGATTTAAGAAATAAGTACATGTTATAGTATTAACATAAAGGATATCATACATGTTTAGTGTCGAAGATCCGGATCTTCTGTAGATGGTGCAGCATTCCGCCCGGCTTTCGGAACCTACTTCATTCAGCTCCTACTCACCGGAACGAGAAAGTTCATAGCTCATGCTCGGGAGCGTAAAGTAATAATTATAAAAAAATAGTCCTGCCTCCAGGCGATCTTCGGACTTATAACAAGGAGCACTCGGTCCTAATATGTAATGTCTTATATACATATAAAAAAAACGACGTATCGGATCCTCGTTGGTAACGTGCTCCTGCCCCGAGTTCTTGCTCTTTCTCTCCGGATCTCCTCCTCTTCTTCCTTCAGTGTCTCCTGGCAGACTGGATCCTTGCGTAGCCAGCCTGCCTCGTCCCGCTGCCCGGATACTCCTCCACCCCATACGAGGGTGTTCTGCTGATGGGGTTGGTATAATTCAAATACTCCCCCCTTCCTACTCGGATCCTGTGATAGGGTAATCCTATCCAGATTCCTCTGCGGCGTCGGTTTTAGCAGGCGCCCCCTCCTCATCGGAGTCAGACTCGGCTTCAGCCAGAGTCAGTTGCTGGAGCCAAAGCTCGATTTGAGCCCTGGTCCCGTCCCACTCGTGCATCTCATGCGCGAAGCAATCCCTGAACCGACGACGTTCGCGGTCCAGCTTATCCTCAGCGTTCTTAGTTGCCAACTTCTGCTTCTTCCTTTCGGATTTAGCAACTACTTGTTCAGTCCGAGCCACCTCCTGACTGAGTCCTGCAAGCAACTGGTGAAAGTTGTCCTGCCATTTGTCAAGTGCCTCCTGTCCGGCTTGGTACGAAGCAAAGTCGGCGGGAGGGAACGAAGGAGGGCCCCTTAGTCGCAAGACGGTCCTCCTCCTGAGTCTCTGGAGGGAGATCCGGGGTCTTGGTAGGTTTCAGTTGTTGTTTTACTGAAGCCTTAGTCTTTCCGGTCTGGGTGAGGGTCTGCGACTCACCTCCCGGGACCAGATCATTCGCTGGGAAGTTATCAGCGAAGGATCCTTCCAGGCTAGTGTTCGGATCCTCCGGAACAGGCCGAGATGGCCTGCCCTGAGGGCCCGTCTTCCAGTCTGTACGAGTAGAAGTGAATGCCGGGCCTTTATAGCCCGGATCCGCCTTCTGCATAACGGACTGTCTGTCATCCGTTTTAGGTCTTTTGGGATCGGTCGGCTCCGAGGACTGGTTCTGTCTCTTCGGAGCTCTCCGCGCCTTCTTCGTACTTGTACGTTTCTGGTACTCTTCGAATTCTTCGAAGAGCTCGCCATCCGGAATCCGGATGTAGTTGCCGTCCGGGTTCACTTTATAGAATACCTGGACTTTTCCTTTCTCGTTGGTGCCAAAGTCCACTTCGAGATTCTCATTTTTGCCAACTACACCGAAATGGGAGTAGACCTCTGCATGGGCGAGCTGAATACGTTCCGCCGCCATCTCCAGGGCCAAGCCGTGCTTCTTAGCAAGATGTCGGTTGATGTCTGCTCTAGTGTAGAACAGACCACCATCGGGACAATTCTTGCTCCCTCTCGGACCCACACTCAGGCAGTCATATCGCATGAGATGACGTACATGGTGTCGGGTGACGTGCCTCGCGTACCTAACCTTGGTAGGCCAAGTTCGGGGCGCTTCCAGAGTCTCATCAACGTTCTGACAGTTCTCGAAGGGGCACTTGCTAAATGGATGCCATCTCGCCATTGCCCATGCCAATTTAGTTTTCTGGTGATGCGAATGGTATTTGGTACTACCAGTCCGGACCTTCTCCAGCAACTCAAAGTGGTACAGCTGTACCGACTTGTCGAGGGGATCCTTTTTGATCCACTCCTCATCATCAGAGAGACCATCAGGACCCACCTCTTCCGGATGGTGTGAAGACCGCTTGTCCTTGATGCAGTCCGACACACACATAGGTTTAAAATATTTAAACCCACTGGCGGCATTGGCTCGGAGTGCTGTCCTCACCAATACCTCTAGCTCGTCATCCGGGATTGTTTCTTCATCCAATCTCTTCAACACTAGTTCCACCTCCTCCGGGGATTGACCCGCTTCAAGAGATGTCACCTTAATGGTCTCCCTCAGGACTGCGTCCCTACGGTTGCCCTTCTCCTGTCGACTAGTGTCTGCACTCCTAGTCGCTGCTGATGTCTGTTGGATTATTTCATCCTCCAGAGTTGCATCCAGAATAGACTCCTTGGTCTTCTGCTCTACTACCCGAGCCAGCTTCATTGCTGGCGTCAGGTGCCGATTCTTCTCCCTCCGGTTATGCACGACTTTGTACTCCGATGCGGTGAGCATTTCGGATTCCAAAGCCTCCACAAGCTCGGGGCGACCTTCCGACTCAGCAACTAGGCGAGCCCTGCTAGCCACGTTACTGAGGTTTTCCATTGCTGCCGTTAAGCGGTCCGGGAACCAGGCCGGGAACCGAGCGGACAAACTGTCCAGCCCCCTGAAGGTTCTCATCTGGATCAAGTCGAATGACTTAGTCTCGGATTTGCTCATCTGATCAATGATGGCTCCTCTTAGGATGGTTGGGACGTCGGCGTCTTCCTTGTCCCAATCATCATGTCCGTGCGGAGGGAGGATGTGAACCCCCGACCCCTCTCTGGGGAGGTAGATCCACTCGGGTGGGTACCTCTCTTTGTGGCTACAGTGCAGCCGGGTGTTTGAAGGTGATGGTAGACAACACCGACTGTATGGTCTGGACACAGTGAGCCGCAGATGAAGCATCCATGGCCTCCTCGGTCCGAGGTCGCTGAGGAGTTACTGTCGTCTTCGGACGACCTCCCCCGTGTCCGGCCCCACCAGCGAGCGCAGAGGCTGCAGCCGCCACTGCCTTACTGCTATCCAACCCTTGCGAGAAGGACAACAGATCAGTGGTCGGAGCCGGAGGAGCTGTAGACCCAGCTGTCCTGGCGCCATCCTTCACCTTACTAGGGAGCAGGATGGATGACTTACTGGGGCCCGGAGTCTTGACAGCTGTAGCGCTGGCAGACGTCTGCCCCTTCCTCGGCTGATCCTTAGCGGCGGGCTTTGGATCCGTCTTCTTCTGATCCTTCGGCGCCGTAGCAGTGGCAGCCTTAGAATCAGTCTTCTTCGGATTCTTTGGTGCCACAGCGGCGGCAGCCTTGGAATCAGTCTTTTTAGTACTCGGAGTACTACCCTTCTTTGGGTCGGGCTTCTTAGGCTCAACCTTGACTGCTGGCTTCTTTCCAGCACCCGCGTACTTGAGAGCCTTAGTGCTAACCTTAGAGTCGGACGACTTTGACCGATCTCGGGTAGCACCCTTCCCACCGCGCGTCCTCGGACGTGAAGTGTCTGAATCACTGCCACTTTCCATAGACAGCTTCCGAGCTACCGTCTTCTGGAGAGAGGGAGAGATACTTAAACTGCACATCCGGGAGGGTCGTACAGCAGTCTCGGAGGGTCCCGACGCTACTTCGGAGTAGGCGATTCCCTGCAACAGTTGGGAGTCCTCACTGCCATCGGGCGATGGAGACTTCTGTATCGGCGACAAGGCCGGATCTACTGATAGATCCGCCAGAGTCGAGCTGAGCTCATCACCACTCGGGTTCTGAGTATCCATTAGCTCCTGGACGGCCGAAGCCGCCTCGGAGTCTCCGGTAAGTTCGGACTGACGGAGCTGCTGCTCGGCCATCCTCACTTTCTACGTTGTCTTACGACGGGGGAGTTTGACGGGGAAACCAAAAGTTCCCCGCCGCCCTCTTTTGTCTCAGACGAACCAGAAAAGAGTACTCACTGCTCACAACTCTTTTTACCGACTTTTATCCTCTTCTCTACGTCCAAAACCCCAACTTCACCGCTGCCGACCGACACCACGATTGACTTGGGTGAGCCCAAAATCAATATGGCGGTTCCCTCGCTTTTGTTTTTAAAACGCGATCCCGTTATCCGGTGTGACCCAATTATAGTTTAATCAGGTCACGACCTTTCCCGCCCGCAACTCGGGCTCTAGGGATCTCACTGCCACTAGGGCGGCTCCACAAAAGTCAAAATATACTTCGAATAAAGAGCTCATCAGGAGTATTAGTGGATATATATGGGAAATCGAAGATTACCCCACCGGATTATCCGTCCACCACCCTCGGGGAGCACTCTTACATTCTTTTCTATTGACTCTGAGCGCCCCTGTTGGTAGCACACACATAACATATAGGACAACACAGGACACCACACTCGTTGTGTAAACAAGCTAGGTTTCAGCCCCTCTAGCCACCAGCCTAGGGCTTCGCCGAACGGGATTACCGCCCGCATCTAATAACCTGGCCGAAGGACACTCGTTCTTAACTAAAACTCCAGCCTTGATTTTAGTTTTCCGCGCCCTTCTTCCTTCGCCTGCAGAGACTTTCTTTTTCACGGTCTTTCGGAGCTTCCTTCGTACCACTTTCTTAGGGGGATCCACCGATACCCCTTCCAAAGGTACAAATTTAGCCTCCGAATGTTCATTCTCCACCTCCGTTTCCGGGGTGAGCTCCCTCCCAGCCCAAGCATGCAACCGAGCCACATGGCTCGTCCGGATGCGCCCTGCTGTAGACTGGATCAATACAGTCGTCTGACTGATACACTTGACCACAGTATGTGGTCCATCCCAGTTATTTGCCAGTTTGACGTTACAGAGCGGTTCATGCAGTCGGATCACTTGATCCCCCACCACAAACCGTCGTAATTTCAATCCGGTGTCATAACCCACCTTCTGCCAATTCGCAGCTTTGAGCAAATGAGCCCTAACTGTTTCGTAGGCGAATTTGAACCTCTCCCGTAGAGATTCCACGAACAGCACCGTACAAGGTGCTTCGGGACTGATCCCTACCACTCCGAATACTAAATCCGCCGGCATGATCAAGTCCTCCCCGAACACCAAGAGATTCGGGGTGCAATTTGTCGAAGTGTGGACCGTATTATTATACGCATGTACCACAAATTCGCACTGGTCATCCCAATCATCCATATGGGAGTTCACTAATGGCTTCAAAACCTGGATCAAGGTCCGATTGAACCGCTCCACCTGTCCGTCAGACTGGGGCCGGTACGGATTGGTCCGAGTCTTGCATATCGCCAACTGATGGCACATAGCTGCCCATAACTTAGACTCAAATTCCCTCCCTTGATCGCTATGTAACATCAAGGGAGCCCCCAAGTGGAGGATCCACCCTTTTACCAGTGCTTCCGCACAAGTAGCAGCAGTATGATCCTCAAGTGGATACACTCTGGTGTATTTTGTATAGTAATCAGAGACCACCATCATACACGTATTTCCCTTCGGAGTGGGTTTCACCCCACTGATAATATCAACAGCTATCCGAGCAAACCTCACTCCGAACAGCTCTTGTTGCAATGGCAATTTCCCCAGTCCAGGACCAGGTTTGCCTAAACAACAGGCCGGACATGTCTCGATCCACCTTAAAAGGTCTCCGGACATTCCCGGCCAGTAATATCTTCTACTCAGCCGTTCCAAAGAGCGTTTCTTTCCGAAATGCCCACTAGTGGAATGGCCGTGGCAGTAGTACAGGATATCTTTCCTCATAGCAGCAGGGATCACCATTTGTAATACCCTCCGCTTTCCGGGACAAGACTTCCACCTGCACAACAACGAATCCCGAACCTCCAGTTCATGGAACTGAGCCAGGAAACGTCACATTTCACGGTTTTCCAGCGATATTTCAGGTCTCACTGGACAGACCCCGGTAGGGACAAGCTCCCTCAGTCGTGCTATGGTCGGATCGGCTATCTGGTACGTCCTTATAGTGTCGGTGGACCAATCCAACAGGTTTTGCAACAACCCATCATAAGGCAAACGCACACTTGCTACCACAGCATTGTGAGCACCACAATCCCCACACTCCGGACGCACACAACGGCGAACCGGACGTCGACTTAGACAGTCAGCATTGATATGCTTCGTGCCCGCTCGGTGCTGGATATGAGAGTTCTCCAGTCCGAACTCGCTGAGGTGATTCAACCACCGACCAATCATCCCCTCCGCGTCCTTAAAATTAAGGAGCCACCTCAAGGCAGAATGATCAGTTCGGAGTGTGAAATTCCCTCCATATAAGAAGTGCCGAAACTTCTTTGTGTACACCACTACAGCGAGCAGCTCTCGCTTGGTAGTACAATAATTTCTCTGTGCCTTGTTCATACTGTTACTAGCGAACGCCAGCGGGACCTCTACTCCGTCCTGGATCTGGGACAATGCGGCCCCGATGCTCTCATTGCTCGCATCAGTGTCAAGGATGAAATGCCCCTTCTCCGTAGGGTATTTCAGCACTGGGGTGGTTCGGAACAATGCCTTAATCTCTTTGAAGGCTTCATTCTGCTCCATCCCCCATGGGAAGGGTTCTTTTTTCCTCCCCGGAGTCCAATGGCTCAACCGTTGCAAGGGCTGAGACACCCTAGAGAATCCGGGGATAAAGTCCCTGCAATAGGAACAGAACCCTAAAAAGGATCTGATATCCTTTGGTCCTTTTGAACGGCTGTGCATCTCCCGTATTGATAGAATGCAACACTTTGTCGGTTCGGCCCAAAGGCTCCCCCTCCACTTGCCATGCATCCTGATATTTCACTACCAGCCTCCTCAAGGAGTCGAGATCCCTCCGATCCGTCAGATCCGTTTTGGAGATCATTTTCTCGAGTCCAGCACTCAAAGCGGTCGGAGAAGGGTCACCCTTCATGCTCACATGACCAGCAGGCATCACTGCCTCACTGGTGAACACCTTCCCCAAAACTGTATCTTTCTGCAGATACTTCGGCTCTAACCCGGGGTTAGAAACCAGCACCACGGTCCAAGCACCATCACCCACCAGGGTGTCCATGCCTGTCAAACCGATACTACCTAACATGGCCACATCCGGCTCCACAACTGCCTCTTCCTCTCTCCTAAGCCCCTTGCTTCGGACCAGCACGTCACGCGTCTGTCCGGGAGGAATCTTTACAGTTTGGACCACCGTTGCCACTGTTGATACTTGTCGGAGCACACATTGCTCCACCGCACGGTACGGGTGCTCTATCTGGAGTACCCCTGTACCAGGATTCAGGACCGCGTCATACAACGCCGAAAAATCCAACCCCAGTATACCGTCGTCTGCAATATCCGCAATGGTGGGAGAAGCCACATACTCCTTCCCCCCAATCCGGAGCGGTATGAACGCGCGCCCATACGTCTGCATACTCGACCCATCGGCCGAACAGGCGTTTACCCTCGTTTTGAAGTTATCACGACTGTCCGGCATAAGAGCATAGAAGTTAGAGGAGATAAAGGAGTGGCTAGCTCCCGTATCTACTAAAAATTCACCCGCCCAACCGGCCACAGTAACAGACACATACCACCGCCTCCCCCCCAGCGGTGACGGGTTTACAGTGAAGCGTTTAAAATCCTTCGGAGCAGCCAAATCAAGGCCATGTTTCTTCAAATGGTCGAAACATGGATGATCCGGGGAAAGCTGGGTACTCCCTACCCACACGGTGTCTGTGACAGCCTCAACTTCCTCGTTCCTATCCGTAATGGGCCTCCCTGCCTCATTGCCAGGCAACTGTTGGACTGGAATGTTAACCAGGCCGGCATCCGAACCCCTCAAGCTCGAAGCCACCCCTGATTCCCTTCCTGCCTTCGGAATTTCACTAGGCTCTACCTCTCTAGTATGTTGGCGTACTTCATTACCAGGGGTCTTCCGCTCGCCTTCTGGGACCACCCCCTCTAGTTTCCCTCCTTTCCGGGAACTTTCGGACTCGTAGCCGTACACTCCGCAGCAAAGTGACCGATCTCCAGGCACCTATAGTACTTGGCGGTCCTCCGGTTGATCTTCCTTCTGTTAGGCTGCGTAGCCCCCTGAATGGAAGTTGTCATTTTCTCAAACAGCGCCGTAAAGAACGCTGCGTCCATCATCGTAGCCTTCTGATCCGATGACTCTTTCCTCGGAGGAGGGTTTCCACCCCCTTCCGGCTTCTTATTCTTCCACGGCGGTTTAGAGGAATTTCCATTCCTCTTGAACTGAGCCGCCGAAGCAGTTGCCTCCTCCTCACTGCCCTCACCATCAGACTGTTCCGGGGAACATTCTATAATGGCTGAGGCCCGGGTTGGCATCCGGTCCCCTAACAGTGACTTTTTGAGGGTGTGTATCTCGATGGCCTTAAAAAGGTCATCCAACGACGTATCCACCCTCCATGTATCATACACCGTCTGTTGTATTTCGGGTCTCTCAATCCGGCGACGAACTGAGAGAACAATTCCTTAGAGAATAAGGCATCATGGATCCCTGAATGAGGATGTACCTTCTTCAGGAGTCGCATCAATGCAAGTCCGAAAACCCTAGGGGCCTCGTTCTTGCCTTGCACTCGCTTCTTAAAAGCGACCATCGGATCGACCCGAGCGGAGTCTCCAAACAAGATAGTTCCGATCTCCACCAGCTGTTTGAAAGTGCCGCGGGGACCGCATTCATCTTTCCACTGCTCGACTGCCATCAGGCCGTCTCCTAAGCGCAATCCTTTACAGACATAAGGGATAGCATCCTGTTGATCCCACCCACTGAGGTTAATGTCCTCAACGGTGGCTCCTAGCCAATCTTCCCAAGAATTTTTCTGCCAGTACGGAAAAGGCTCGCTAGCTATCCGTCTGGCAGCATTGGACGATCCTCTAATTTTAGAGGTAATCGCCAGGCATTTGGAAATCGAAGCCGTAGCGTCTCTCTCCGCGCCCACATTGTGCAATCCGATCCCAGCTATCGCGGGGTTCGTATCGTACAATTCTTGCAATTCTGTACTCAGAATTGTTTGTCTCGGAGCCTTCTTAGGACTTTTTGTCCCAGGAATCGCCCCCGGAGTAGCTCCCGTAGCAGGTAAGCCACCCTGTCTTTCCAGGTAGGCCTGGTAAGTGCCATACGCCACCAACTCCGTAGTGGGGTCCACACCTTGGCTGAACCACCAATTCTTCTCCAGATCGGTCATGTACTGGCACTGCTGAGCCAGAGCAAGCAATCGCTGATGCTCCGACTTCTCCCTTTCCAATTCTTTGGCCTGCTTCTCAGCTTCCTCTTCTTGCTGAGCTTTCTCCAATTTAGCTTTAGCAGCTTCGCCGGCCGCTCGGAGCCCTTCCTTTCATGCTCTCAGAACTGCCGCCTCCTGCTCCGCTAACTCTTCAGCCAGGGCTGCGTTTTCACGCATGCGTTTCTGCTGTTGTTCCAGAGCAGCTTGCTGTTGGCGATACACTTCTCGCCTTTCCGTCTCCAAGTTTTTCTGTTCCTGGAACAGTATGCTTGCCTGGCACGCTCGCCATTGCGACAGACTGGATGGAGTCAGATCGCTCTTGGCTGCCTTCTCCTGCTCGGCTGCTTTCTTCAAACGTTCCGAATCCAATTGTCGTTTGTCCTGTCTCAACTGAGACGATGGACTTCGTACCAATTCCTGCTCGGATGCTTTCTTCAAGCGTTCCGAGTCCAATTGTCGTTCGTCCTGTATCAACTGGGACGATGGACTTCGTACCAATTCCGACAACGACCTTCCTCTACCCGCCGGGTTTACACCTGTCGGCGCAGAAAAGATCTGTTTCGGGATGGGACGGATACCCATAATACCCACCCTGGGTGAGTAGTCGCTTGCCCTTCCTCTACCTCTTGCTCGGCCCACCTTAAGAGGTCGACTTGGCGTTGAAGTAGACAATGCCGGCTCTATGGTTAACCCACGCCCCATGGGCAGATTTGGGGTGTCCGTAAAACTGCTGTAATGAGTAGCTCTCGGACTGCCATTATCAGCGGAAGCGTACGAGGTACTGCTGTCCTGCATACTATTCCGAGTCTCTCATAAAAACTGCTGCAAAGCATTTTTCTTTGCTTTCAGGATGTCACACTCAGTAACCAGGGTCTGACGAGCCTCCCTTAGGTCTTCCGTATCCCGAACAAGTTCGGAATGGACCCCTTCTGCTTCTGATAGTACGGCATCTCGGGCCGCGCAAATCTGGTTGAGTTCCGTGTTTGCACTGGCAAAGTCGGCACGAACCCCCTTTAAATCAGCTTGTTTCTGATCGAACTCCGAACGGACCATGCCTAGGGCTTGCGCCAGCATCTCGTTCTCCTCCAGCAAGGTTGATAACCTCGCATCTTTCTCCTTGAATTTGGAAGACCGGTGTGTGACTGCGCCTTCCAACGCAATCAGACTGCTTTTCCATTCATTCGACTGTTTCTGAATGGTCAACAACTCCATTTGAGCCATCTGCAGACGTTCCTGTATCCTGGCTTCTCTCATATCGTTGAAACGACGCTCCTCCGAAAGGACAAATCTCCGAGGGATCGGAGCGGCTGCGCGGGACCCACCGATATTGAACATCGACAGGCTCATTTCCTCCAATGAATGACTCAATGCTTCGGGACCTCTAGATCC
The DNA here is from genome assembly GCA_947462335.1 of Harmothoe impar. Taxonomy (NCBI): domain Eukaryota; kingdom Metazoa; phylum Annelida; class Polychaeta; order Phyllodocida; family Polynoidae; genus Harmothoe; species Harmothoe impar. The sequence continues at coordinate 51,487,459 of OX381721.1, read as the reverse complement.
CATTGGTGCGCTTGCTCCGGATGGAACATCCGCACTCCTGGTGGGGGTATCTGCCTCATTTGCGGCACATAACCCCTCCGATGACAAGGCTAATGCCTCATCGGGAGACCTCGCTGCTCCGTCCAGAGCACGAGGTCTGTGCAACTGCACAGGCTAACCTGCGTTTCACTCAGAACTGGTCACGGCACCAGTGTAATAAACGATACTTTGTGTCTCTATGATATTGGTAGAGTATCAATTAAAGAACAAAGTCAACACAGTTCGGATCAAGTGTTTACAGGTTGCGAATCAATAGGTTTATTCAGGAACCTAGACAGGCAGTATCTATGTGTGCGAACTCCCTATAGAGTTCGGAACAGGTCAGTAGGCTAATCGGCCGTAATGATCACCGGGTCTCCTCACCAGCGTGGCTCAGAGTAACCGACGAGTCCCATCAGATACTGGGTATATATAGGCAGCCAGCCTGCGCGCGCACACGCAGACCGGAAGCCTATAGCGACCTCTGTCCATACCCCAAGCCCAAGGCAGGTGTCGCCACCTGCCGTTGGACTGAAGGGTTCGGACTGAGCTCGCAACACAGCATCCAACAGAACTCGTCATATAACAACCCGTATAACCCTAGCCCCTACACTGGTGACCTCTTGAAGTGGATCGAGACATGTCCGGCCTGTTGTTTGGGCAAGCCTGGTCCGGGATTGGGAAAATTGCCATTGCAACAGGAGCTATTCGGAGTAAGGTTTGCTCGGATAGCTGTAGACATTATTTGTTGGGTAAAACCCACTCCGAGAGGGAACACATGTATGATGGTGGTCTCTGACTACTATACCAAATACACAAGAGTGTACCCATTGGAGGATCATACTGCTGCTACTTGTGCGGAAGCATTGGTGAAGGGGTGGATTCTCCATCCGGGGGCTCCCTTGATGTTACATAGCGATCAAGGGAGGGAATTTGAATCAAAGTTATGGGCTGCTATGTGCCATCAGTTGGCTATATGCAAAACCCGGACCAATCCGTACCGGCCCCACTCCGATGGACAAGTGGAGCGGTTTAATCGGACTTTGATCCAGGTTCTGAAGCCATTAGTGAACTCCCATATGGATGACCAATGCGAATTTGTGGTGCATGCGTATAATAATACGGTCCATAGTTCTACTAATTGTACTCCGAACCTACTGGTGTTCGGGGAGGATCTAATCATGCCAGCGGACTTGGTGTTCAGAGTGGTAGGGATTAGTCCGGAGGCACCGTGTACGGTGCTATTTGTGGAATCTCTCCGGGAGATAAGGTGATAAGGTGATCCGATTACATGAACCACTCTGTAATGTCAAGCTGGCGAATAACTGGGACGGACCACATACTGTGGTCAAATGTATCAGTCAGACGACTGTATTGATCCAGTCTGCAGCAGGGCATATCCGGACAAGCCACGTGGCCCGGTTACGTGCTTGGGCTGGGAGGGAGCTCACCCCGGAAACGGAGGTGGAGGAAGAGAGTTCGGAGGCTAAATTTATACCTTTGGAAGGGGTGTCGGTGGATACCCCCAAGCGGCAGGTAAGGAGAAAACTCCGAAAGACCGTGAAAAAGAAAGCAGGCGAAGGAAGAAGGGCACGGAAAACTAAAATCAATGCTGGATTGTTAGTTAAGAACGAGTGTCCTTCGGCCAGGTTACTTGATGCGAACGGTAATCCCGTTCGGCGGAGCCCTAGGCTTGTGGCTAGGGGGGCCGTAACCTAGCTTGTTTACACAACGAGTGTGGTGTCCTGTATTGTCTTTATATGTTGTATGTGTGCTACCGACAGGGGCGCTCAGAGTCAATGGAAAAGAAAATAAGAGTGATCCCAGAGGGTGGTGGACGGATAATCCGGTGGGATAATCTTTGATTTCCTATATATATTCACTAATACTCCCGATGAGCTCTTTATTCGAAGTAAATTCGACTGATTAAACTGGAATTGGGTCACGCCGGATAACGGGATCGCGTCTAATCATGCGAGACGCCGCGAGGGAACCGCCATATTGATTTTGGCTTCAGCACGAGTCAATGGCGGCGGCAGTCGGCAGCGGAAGAACGTGTTTTTGGGCAGCTTTTGGAAAAGAAAAGTAGTAAAAAGAGTCAGTGAGCGTGAGTACTCTTTCTAGTAGTCGGTGTGACACGAGAGGGCGGCGGGAAACTTTGTGTTTCCCGTCAAAACCCCCCGTCTTACGACACCCGTGAAACGGTGAGGATGGCAGAGCAGCAGCTCCACCAGTCCGAACCACACAAGGACCCCGAGACGGCTTCCGCTGTCAAGGGACTAGTTGAAGCCCAACACCACTCTGGTGACGAGCTCAGTGAGAGATTAGCGGAGATGGATGTCGATCCCGTTGTCTCCCCGATTCGGAAGTCACCATCGCCGACCGGCAGTGAGGACTCCAGTCTGCTAGAGGGGATCGTGCTCTCCAAGCAAGAGCCGTAACCCTTCGGAGGCGCTGGCCGATCGTCCCGATTGGTTAGCTTGAGTATCCCGCCGACTGTTAAGCAAGCGGTAAACCGTAGGCTGTCGATGCAGGACAGCAGCGAGGAAAGTGACGTCTCGGGTCTGAAGACTCGTGGTGGACAGAAAGCTGGTCGGAGTCGGTCCAAGTCGTCCGATTCTCGGAACAGCACCAAGGTGACTAAACAGTCCGATGCCGGCAAGAAGCCTCAACCTAAGGTTGAGCCCAAGAAGCCGGAAACTAAGAAAAGTAGTACTGCAAGTACTAAGAAGACAGATCCGAAGCCTACCAGTACCACGGGGCCGAAGGATCCGAAGAAGAAGGATCCGACGTCTGCCAGTAGTACGGCGACGAAGGACCCTAAGAAGACAGATCCGAAGCCTACCGGTAGCACGGTGGCAAAGGATCCGAAGAAGAAGGGTCCGACGCCGGTTAGCAGTACCGCGGCGAAAGATCCGAAGAAGGGTAAGGGGAAGCCTGGGGCTGTCCCTTCAAGCAAGTTGGATCTCCGAGCGATCCTTGCTGCGGCGGTGAAGCCTGAACCCACCCCAAAGGGGAAGGGCAACACTGGTGGGAAAAAGACTGCCACTGCTTCAGGTCCGGAGACTGCGCCTCCGGCAATGGATTTGTTGTCTTTTTCTAAGGGATTGGACACGAGTGCTGCAGTGGCGGCTACAGCCGCAGCCATCGCCGGCATAACAGCTTCTGCTGTGGTGACGGGGCAAGGTAGTGGCGGAGCTCGTCGGAAGACAAGTAACACTGTTACGAGGAGGAGGCTATGGATGTAAGCACCCCCCAGACGGGAGCTCAGCAGGTTGCACTACTCGGGAAGGCTCTGGCAGACGCAGTGAGTGCTACGTTCAAAGAACCGGCACCTCCGGTACCAACCCCCACGGAGCCACCTCCGAAGGAAACCGCGTCAAGTGTGGAGTCTCCAGCAATGGATACTTCGGACAAGGCCGGGAAACTGGACGAGGCTTGGGCAAAGGATTGGGCAAAGGACGACGTTGAGGTCCTGAGAATCCTCCGAGGGAGCTTAATTGATCAATTAAGCGCGGATGAAGTGAAGCTGATGGATTTCGGCCTAACTAAAACGTTCCGGGGTCTCGGCATTCTCGCCGAACGATTCCCTACCTGGTTCCCGGATCGTGTAACTGCGGCCCTGGAGGGTGTTGGTGCGTTGGCCCGTAAGGAGCAGTTGTTGGCTATCACCGAGCAACGTCCCGAGGCTTTGGAGGAGCTGGATATGGATATGGAGACATTTTCCGAATTCAAAACCGTCCTCAGCAAACGGGAGAAGAGGCGACATCTGACGCCGGCTATGAAGCTGGCTCGGGACCTTGCCTAAAGGACTAAGGAAGCCATTCTGGATGCCACCCGAGAGGACGAGATAGTCCAACAGACCACTGCATCAAATATGACTGCATGAGTGTAGGATCAAGGGGCAGCAAGGCGTGTCCCAACGGAGGTCGATTTGCTCGTCGTGCAGACATCATCCGACACATGGCCAGCAAGCATAAGCTATCGCTGGAAGCTGCGGCGGAACGGATCCAGCTCGCACACCAGGAGGTCTACTCCAACTTCGGGGCAGATCATATGGAAAAATATGACTTGGACTTCGGCTCCAACGAGAAGGGAAAGGTCTGGGTGTTTTACAAGGTAAACCCGGATCACACTGCACTCTATATCCCTGATGGTCTGCTCTTCGATGCGTTTGAAGCATATCGGACCAAGACGAGCACCAAGAGGGCTCCTAAGCGAGTAAATCAAACCTCGGAGACAGCCGCTGCGAAGCGGCCCCGGAAAGATAGCTTGGAGGAGCCGTCTGTGCTGGATAAGGTGGCGCCCGGGTACAAAGGGCCCAGCTTTACATCCAAGACGACTGACTGGAAGTCGGGTCCTCAGCACGGGCCGACTAACACCCAGTCTGGTCCGGAGGATCCAAACACTGGCATGGGGGAGCACTTTGACGAGGCTTTCCCCCCATCGGAGTTGGTTCCGGGTGAAGAGACGCAAGTCTTGACACAATCCGGAAAAATGAAACCGCCGGTGAAACCCAAGCCGCCCAAGAACCAGAGTCCCACTTCGAAGACTCTTCCTGAGGATGCTCTGGTCCTAAAACTCCGAGCTCCGAAGCACTTCCCTCAGGCCGACTTCAGGTCATATGAAGCTGGCCAGGAGACATTGAACCAGCGGCAGGAGAATTTTCACTCCCTGTTATCTAGCTTGTGCCAGGAGGTGACGATGCTGTCTTTGAACTGCGTCCATCACCTTCACACTACTGAGGTCAAGATCCAAAAGGAGACGGCCGAGGATAAGGTTCGGGAAGAGATGGAAAAAGCTCAGAACGAACAAGAGCAAGCTAGACTGGACAAGAAAAAGCAGAAGAGGGCGGCTAAGAACGCCCAGGAGAAACTTGACGCCAAGCGCGCCAAGTTCCGGGAGTGTTTCTGGCACGAGTTGCACCAGTGGAATGGGTCCAGGGAGATGATTGAGTCCTGGCTCCAAGAGTTGACTGTGGTGGAGGCTGAGTCAGACTCTGAGGATGACGATCAGGCTGCGGTGGACCCTACTAAAGCCGGATTGGATGAGGACTCGGACACCGCATAGGTTTATCCTATAGCGTGTCTGTAAGCGAGGGGGGAGTATTGGGAAATACTACCCCCAATAGTAAAACACCCAATAGCAGGGTGTCCCGGGATCCGGACAGCAGAACGGGACAGGCTGGCTACGAAAGGATCCGGTCTGTCAAAGGACACTGACGGAGGATGACGATGAAATCCTGAGGAGAGACGTTACTCGGGACAGGAGCACCGTACGATCTAGGACCTGATGCACCAAGTTTTTTTATATATACCAACTACAGGACCGAGTGCTCCTATATTAAATATGTCTGAGGAACGCTAGGAGGCAAGACATAGTTTTTTATAACACCAGCGCCTTCGGCGACTGGATTTTGAAGATATTGTAGAAATAATAATTTACAGGAAATCACAGGGCAGCCTACACTACAAACTGGGGCCTATCCTCTTGGCAAACTGGGGCCTATCCTCTCGGCAAACTGGGGCCTATCCTCTTGGCAAACTGGGGCCTATCCTCTTGGCAAACTGGGGCCTATCCTCATGGCAGACTGGGGCCTATCCTCTCGGCAAACTGGGGCCTATCCTCTTGGCAAACTGGGGCCTATCCTCACGGCAGACTGGGGCCTATCCTCTCGGCAAACTGGGGCCTATCCTCACGGCAGACTGGGGCCTATCCTCTCGGCAAACTGGGGCCTATCCTCTCGGCAAACTGGGGCCTATCCTCACGGAAAACTGGGGCCTATCCTATCGGAAAACTGGGGCCTATCCCGGGGCCTATCCCGGGGCCTATCAGCAAAGCAGGATGCCACAATGTGGGCGGGAAAAGACGGGAGTGGCGCCATCTGACGGGAAACAACAACACTGTCTGGTGACATCAGGTTGCTTAGTGACGGGATGTTGCTTGGTGAACTGACCTGACCTGACAGATTCTCTCGGAGCTGCCGATTGAAAACTTTAGGCCTTGCTATTTCAATGATTTGAATGTTTTATCAGAATTTATTTAGTATGCTTAATCAAATGCGCATTTACTACCGATTTTTGTAGTATACGATCACCATTCGTTAATAGATAAGTTGTTTCCGTGCACTTAAGTTACAGTAAAAAATGGCGGAATTTTGACTGATTCTCCGGCTATTGTTGCTAGGCCCACAGTACGAGATTATTTGTATCCTTAATGTCGACTTTCCTTTACATACAATAGAATTCTGAGGATAGGTCCACTTGGGAGAATGCTTAGGACATGTAAAGGGATCTAAATATTAATTGAAGTAAAATTGGGAAGAAAAATCGAGTTAACTTTGGAAAAAATACATACTTCAATATAGCCTCTTTTGGTTTATCTGTTCCTGTCAAGCACCTCAAGCCTGATTCAATGGGGTGGGTACCAGCGATCAAATAATGCCGTTTTATATATAGGGGAATCATGCTCCCGAGTAAGAGCAAATGAACTTTCTTGATCCGGTTAGTAGGAGCTGAATGAAGTAGGTTCCGAAAGCCGGGCAGAATGCACCATCTCATGCCTGGATCTCCAACGAAGAATACGTATGATGTTTTTTTACTATTCTAATATTATTACCTGTTTAATATAAATTAATAAGGAAAGTGATAGTGTTTATCACTTCTAGTAATATTGTAACAACGAGTGTAAATAGCTCGGGGTCTTGAAGGGACAAAATTTTTTTTGTGATACCATACTTTTCAAGTGTTCATATTCTCAGGTGTACCTAGAGTCGATATATATAGGTTAACTCTATTTATCCAAGGGAGTAGAGTGTAATTTTCATTACAATCGCTATATATATTGTTGTGTGTAAATAATAACTTATTGTGTTCATCAGAACAGTCATATTGTTAAAAGTGTAGCTATATTAGAGCCCCTAAGGTGGTATTTATAAGATAATGCCAGTCCGAAGTGTTTTCAGACTTTAACCTTAATTATTTACCTCCCGGTTATTATCTGGTAGGGGGTAGTGTAGAGGCTAGGGTTATGCGGGGTTTATATGACGGGTTCTGTTGGATGCTGTGTTGCGAACTCCGTCCGAACCCTTCAGCCCGACGGCAGGTGGCAGCATCTGCTTCGGGCTTGGGGTATGGACAGAGGTCGCTATAGGCTTCCGGTCTGCGTGTGCATGCGCAGGCTGGCTGCCTATATATACCCAGCATCCGATGGGTCGGTCACTCTGGATCCACGCTAGGACAGAGGCCCTACGATCGTATCGGTTCCGAGCTCTATAGGGAGTTCGCACTGCTATAGCTTTGCCTGTCTAGGTTCCTGAATAAACCTATTGATTCGCAACCTGTAACACTTGATTCGAACTGTGTTGACTTTGTTCCTTTACTTAATACTATAACAATATTATAGAGGACAAAGTATCGTTTATTACACAAAGTTATTATCTACAGCAGCAACAGAAACAATGTGTGCCCTTGGTTATCCAACCCATACAATCGAAATATACATACAGTCAATTTTAGTAGGTATGGGTAACTAGTACCACCTACTTGGAGATTTCTCCCCATTGAGGAAATAGTGACTCCTATTTACTGATGCAATAAAGAAGGTACTGTACCGTCCTCATTAGCTTCTCTATTTATCAACACAAATATATATAGTATACACGTTACACAGGGTTTTTGATATGAAAATATTTCTCTAACATCAGAGCTCTTTGTCTGTACAAGGTAATCTTATGACTATACCATTTGGTTAATAATGAATTGAGTACCGGTAAGACCATTTCGGTATGGCTCGGCGCAGACCTGGCTCGCTGCTGCCACCTGGAGTAAGTATTACTAACTAACCTCAACTAGACTTGCCAGATCTGATGTATCTTTACAAGTTCATCACAAAGCAGATAACGTGTGGACAGAATTACAAGTGGCTATGAGCATATCACCAAGTCTGTTTGACTGCATAGGATAGTGATTGCTTCAGTCTGTGTTACCCTGAAGACATGTGAATAGCATTGGCCCTCAGTAACTAGGCCAACTCACTGAAGGGCTTAGTCCTGGGAATCACTTCAGACAGAAGCAATAGTGGCCTGTCCTGTGATGTCATAACCCCCGGTTAGCTGCTATACCTAGTGGCCAAGGGCCTGTACTGAAGGTTTTCATCTTAGCACAGGTGGTCCTGCTATCAACAGCCAGGTGCCCTATAGGGAAGGTTATTTACTTGAAAATCCAGAGAAAGTCATTTCTCTTGCAACTTGCACTAAACTGAACCTAGTAGCCCTGACTGGATTGTCAACAATCAATTAAACTATGACTAAACTCCCTCTATTTCGGACACCAAATACACTATCAAATGATTTATATTTTTTGAAAATAAAACCCTGTGTAGAATGGATCAGTATTCAGGAATCCTACTGTGAATAAAAATATGTCAAATTCTAATTCTGAATACCTGAAAAGTGAAAGATGTTGGTGTTCACGGTTTATGTAGGAAATGTACTAGAAATACCAAAAATATGCAACAAAACCCTATTTTTGTCAAAAACCGTCCAGTAGGATTTTTTCTAATTGAGGTTCCAGTGTTTTCTACCCTCATATTACACATAGAGAATATATTGGAACCTAGTCAGGATTTTGCCCTAGAAGCAATCTGTGAGGCAAAGAACAGCCAAAATGAGCCACTGGTCTGAATTATAAAACTGGGCATCGATCACTATAGGGCTACAAAGAGAGAGAATCGACCACAGTGACCCTAGGGTGTGGCTATCATGGTGAGGTTACCTAACCATGTGTAGCATATGTTTGCCCACACTGTAACATTGCAGACCTCTATATTATGTAACCTTCCCTATAGTGCACTGGGGTACTACCATGGACCACTACTACCTATGTAGATTTTGGGAAGGGTCAGACAACCCCTCCCCCACCTCCCTTATAATAGCCTGCACCGTTCTGATCCACCCAGAGTGTGGTAAGTCCTTCAGGCAAACTGACCACCAGGTTGAGGACATACCCACTATTCTAGTACGGCCTAAATGAGCTGTACCTGTACTCACCAACTAGGGCGTACCAGTATAATGGCCTTCCCACCAGCAGCAGTATATCTAAGCATTTACATTTTATTTCTCTTATAGGTCCAATTTACTAAATATCATGTTTGGTACCATTGGAAAGAGGACATTTCAATCTATGTACCGACCAATTTACAAACTAAAATAATTTAAATATAAACAAATACCATGCATGGAACAGGACACAGTCATTAAATGAACTCATATAGACCCAGTAAAATCAATTTTCGAATTTTGTGTTTCATTTGCTGATAAAACTAAACATACAGGGTAATAGAATAGATACTGATATATCACTCTACGTTTTATTTTTATTTTTTTATAGGATGGTAAAGTCATAAAAAGCTAAAAATCATGAGAAAAGTGGGGTTTTCTCCCCTACTCATTCCCCCCAGTGTTGGTATAGATAAGACCCATTGTTCTATGAGTACTGCAAACCCATGCTAGGGGGTCAGTTACCTAGCTTAGCTAGGTTGTCATGGTCTAATGGTCACACAATGTGTACCAGATAAATGGTACGGGCCAGAACCATGCACCGTACTACTACACTGGTACACTCTATTTGTATAGACTGTACCAATAAAATAGTACATACCAACAACCTATTCCCGTCCCCTACCTGACCACTGCAGGGGCCCAGGGGGGGGCCACTCCCTCAGTGTTGGCTAGCATGTGGCATTCTGAGGCCCTCTATATAAGTAAGGGATTGACAGGGGTTTCTCATAAAATTAGTGATAATTTGTTGATTTACCTATTGTAATAAGAATACAAAGTTTGAATTGATATTCTCACATGCATGTAGTTTCCATAGAAGAAATAGGGGGTGGCCTCCCCATTGGGTTGATTGTCACCCAATATGAAATCACATTGGGTATTGGGACAGTACTTCATCTGCTTCTCACTGGGGACAGCACAATCACTGATATTTCGGATCTGAGGTCTTTTTTTTTTTTTTGAATGTAATATTAAATCTAGAGTTATCAGGTTGGGCTCCTTGTATATATATTGGTGCCCATATTCTCCTGGCTCCAGAGGGCCTTTTTGGGAGATGTAAATAACAGGCATTTGGCGTGTACTAAGTAGGTACAAACTAATATGGAATACATGATTAGACATAGTAAAGTCATAGAGTAAAGGTAATTTACATATGTAAAGTAAATAGTAGGCAGGTCACATGTTCAGACATGAGGGAGAAGTACAGAGTGGAGGAACAGTGTTGTATTTAAATGATATAAAATCCAATATGATCTACTTTCTAAGGGAGGCTAGAAATTTTTTCCTATTTGCTTTGAAATCATCTAGAGTAGGGATACATCTATCATTTACCCCTAGATCATTCCAAAGGGTGGCACATTTATAATTTACGCTTCTCTTAAAGGCTTGAATTCTTCTATTATATGTTTTTAAGACTGGGCCATCATGTAAACGGGTTTCCCTGACTGGTGCAGTCAGGTGCTCAGGGATTTTAGTCATAGTGTAAGCATGAATGGCTATTTGCTTTTGCCTTCTGTTCTCAAGAAAATTAATTTTGCCATCTTTATGAATTTTTTCAATGGAGGTTCTAGGGGGGGAATAGAGAGCTATTTTCAAGCCTCTATTCTGAAGTCTTTGTAATTTTGTTAGCAGAGTTTGGTTAGTATTATGTACAATAATTCCTCCATATTCTAGATGGGGTAATATCCTTGACTTGTAAATAGCCAAGGCTTGCCTATATGACATATACCTTCTTGATCTACCAAAAATACGAAGTTTAATGGCTGATTTGGATCTCATTTGGTTTATTTGTTTATCAAATTTGAGTTCTTGGTCCAATTGAATTCCTAAATAGTTATATTGATCTACATATTCAAGTGGGCTATTGTTTAAGATAAGGTTGGGTAATCTAAAATTTTGGAGGTGTTTTTGACTGCCGAATTTCATTGCTTGGGATTTTTTTGTATTAACTGTTAACTTATTTATATTACACCAGCGTGATAATTGATCCAAATCATCCTGAATTTTCCTATAGACAGTGACAGGGTCTTTGTCGCAGGCATAAATTGCTGTGTCGTCAGCATATGAACTGAGATTAGTATTCTGACAAAAACCATCTATGTCATTGACATATATCAAGAAAAGTAGGGGTCCAAGGATAGATCCTTGTGGGACTCCACATGAAAGATGTGCCTCCTTTGAGGAGATGCCATTTGCAACTGTACGCTGTGATCTGTTATATAAATAGCTTTTTATCCATAATAACATGTTATTTCTAATACCCAGCTCTTGACATTTAGAAAGCAATATAGCATGATTTACCACGTCAAAAGCTTTAGACATATCAATAAAGGTTGCTATTGTGTAATTATCATTATTTATATTAAAGAAGAGTTGGTCGGTTAGTTCAGCTACTGTTCTGACTGTTGAGTGCTCTTTTCTAAAACCACCTTGTTTTGGGTTTAGTAGGTTATTAGATTCTAGGTAGTGGGATAAGTAGGTATGTATTATTCTTTCTAAAACTTTGCCTGGTAAAGGGATTTGTGAAATTGGCCTATAGTTAGTGACATTTGCTCTATCTCCAGGTTTGGGTAGTGGTGTGACTATGGCCTTTTTCCATGCTGTTGGGAAAGTTGAGCTAACAAGAGAAAGGTTAAAAAGGAAAGCAAATTTATCTGGAATGGCAAAGAAAGCATCTTTAATTACTTTTGAAGAAATATTGGGAATTGCTGAGGATTTTTTTATATTAATGGTTTTGGCAGCAGCTAGAATAGTTTCTGTTGTAATAATAAACTCAGGTATTTCAAAGTTAGTTGTGGTTCCAGCATAAGTCCAAGGTGTGTTAAAGTTATTGGCGAATTTGGGGCCTATATTAACAAAGTATTGGTTTATGTGCTCAGCTATGTCCCCTGGAGGTATAGGTGCCTTAGTGGTTTGATCTATGAGACTTATGGAGTTAGTAGTGCATTTATTAGGTAATAATTCTTCTATTTTTTTCCAGAAAGTCTTATTGTCCTCATCCTTATAGTCCTGAATGTAATGCCTTCTAGCTCTTTTCACTAGAATTTTAACCCTATTTGCAAGCCTGTTGGATCTTGCTTCATCCTCAGGCAGACCTGTTCTGGCAGCATGTCTCCATGCATCATTTTTCTCTATGATTTTACGCTTGAGATCTGGAGTGAGCCAGGGTTCATCCTTTACCTTAATTTGGTGGTGCTTTATCGGGCACATGATATTAAGGTGAGTCTCAATGGCTGTCAGGATTATGTCCCATGCCCTATCTGGGCATCTAGTGCCATGCAATGCAGTCCAATCATAGTGTATAAGAGCATTTCTCATAGTATCAGTATTATAATTTCTATATGACCGGCCTAAAAATTGTGTGGTTGGGTATTTTATATTAATTTTCTTTTTTGTAATTAAAATCGGATGATGATCGCTAAATTTATAATTTAAAACCTTTGAGTTTGATATGAATCTACAGTCAGAATAAGCTAAGTCCAGAATGGCATTTTTCCTTGTGGGGGATGTAATGTATTGGGTGACCCCATATTCTTGTTCTATATCTAAAAGGGCATTAAATTTATCGTCTTCTTTATCTAAATAATTTATATTGATGTCTCCTAAAAAAGTTAAGTCTGACAAAGGGTCTTGATCTTTGATATCTTTTAAAGTGTCTAGCATAATTTTGGAAAATTCAGAGGGACTACCATTTGGTGGTCTATATATTGTACCCAGGATCATATCAAGCTGTGAGGGTAGTATTATACGAACCCATAACATTTCAATATCTTTATTAGATATGTTATGTTGAGTTAACCCTGCTAGGGTAAAGGTAATACCATCCTTTATGTATATAGCTACACCTCCCCCTTCCATCCGATCACCATTTAGGTTTAATCGGTTCCTATCAACACGAAGGAGTGTGTAGCCATTTACATGCATTAATGCATCATTTGTATCATCATTTAACCATGTTTCAGACACGGTGTATAAACCTACTTCTGAATGCCTAATATAAAACTTAAATAGATCAGTATCATGTTTGATGCTTCTGGCATTATGGTGAATAATATGTAGCCCCCTACCTGTTACAGGTAAGTCATTCATTTAATGTTAGGTGTTCAATGAATAACGTCTCTACTGTTCCTCCCCTTCCCCTAGAGCCAAACATGATCTCCTTGGTTTGAAGCCTTATAATGATTACGACATTGAAATTGTTTGTCCTAGTCATAAGTAGGTATAGGAGTGTGCAGGGGAACACAACCATATAACACATGGAATAATAATAATAGTGGATACAAAATATACTGTTAAGTACCACCATTTATTTAAGTAATCATGTATATATAACCATAGGTAAACATTACATAAAGTATACATTACAATTTCAGGCTTGTAGTAGTCGCGTCATCAGTACATTTTATAAAGTGAAAATGTTCAATGGGCAATCCAATAGCGTCCAAAAAGTGGCCGGTGACGCGGGACGCTGTAGCAATAGCACTGTGATCTGCTGAGTTCAAATTAGAACGGGCGCTGTTGGTTTATCACTACATGACAAGTCCATTATTTTGAATATGATGCCATTCACATATACATTATATCTTATATGTTCAGTAGGACAATATAGTATAAGTGATAGTATTACAATAATGTAATCGGGTAATATATTAATTACCCACACTAGAGATCATTATATTCGTGATTTCCCACAAATATAATAGTAAGAGGTTAGTATAAACAACATTTTATGTGTTATGCAATGGTCAAGTTACGCTCGTGAGTGCCACAAGTGAACACCCTACTACTTAAGTACACGCCTGTATACTAATTTATTTGTTACAATGGGAGCTCATACTCACAGTATCACGATGCAATATGTAAACAATTGTAGGGCAAAAGTCCAATCCCAATATAGTCGCGGCTCAATAGTGTACTCAGGGGTGGTACCAGTTAATGACGCAGCATATGGGTCTTCAGCTTAATGGTGTCAAAATGTACTGTGGATTATATAAGCAAAGAGAATTGTTGATTAAGTTGACATAGCAATGTTAATGGTAGTTGTATAACAATTAATAATTAATAGGCTAATTTTTATGAGATAGACATTAGATGGTAAACATACTATTGATTAAAAGACTGAGATTGCTATTTGTCGTTTGCCATGCGTGAGTCACCACACTTGAAGTCTTATGTAATTAGTTACAAGTTGCATGAATATTGTTGGGGAATGTGTAAACTATGTTTCTGGCATATTTCTGTTTGGTGGCCTCGTTATAGTGTAGGCCATCTCTCATGGTTCCCTGGTACCTATGTCCCATCCTGCCATGCCTTGACTTATGGACATGTTGAACCATATGCGGAGTGTCCAAGTTGTCCAGTGTATTTATACCCCTAATAACAGGGTTGATTGAGACCATGCTATCATTTATAACAGTCTGTTCCTCGACGAAGGGTTCTCCGGCTGTATTATAGATAGGCATGCTAATGCCAACGAGCTCACATATAATCAGTTTCTTGGTATATCTAGATACGACATGTTTTGCCCACATATATTCAGAAAGAAGATCTGAAATTAGGGTTGATGACTTGTCATATACAGGCACACAGCAGTGAGGCTTTAATAACGTAGTGAGGTTATTAACCCCAGAGGAGAAATATATGAGGTCATACGGTGGTCTTTCATGAAGCTTAGGTAAGGCTCTGCGGACAGTCTGTGCTATTGTTGCTCCCGGAATGCTAAAGCTCACGTTGTCCAGTTGTTGTCTCTCCACCTCGCTATGTATGAGATGCGTCATACCTCGTGCCCTTGAATCGGCTAGGAGGAGAATCCTAAATTTGCTGATTTTGCGTTTAGGTATAGTGTTGCTAGCGTGTAGGAAGTTCATACTGGCAAGTATTGGATTGATAGTATTGACTTGGCAGTATTTACTTGGTGCCGGTGTTAGTCCTCCTCACCTCGTAAGACCCTGCTGACACGTGACAGGATTTGACCCATAAGGTCATCATGGTCAGGTCGAGGCACTTCAATCAGGGCAATTCGTTTCAGGTCACTAAGTAGGACACCTGAGCCCCACTTACGGTCCTTTGTGCCCTCATGGTACTCAATTTGATTGTTAGCCTTCAGCTTGTCCGCATATGACGGATGTTGATTGGCTTTTTGAAGATTGAGGTCGTAGAGTACTGACTGCTCCCTGTTCTTCCACGCCTGACTGTTCTCAATACGCCTACTAATAGCCATGATTGTGTAGGGATTTGTCGTCTTAGCTACTAGATCTCTCATGGATAAATCTCTGTGAAAATCTGCTTTGCGATATACGAAACATTGCTCCACAGAAGTACCCCTGAACCCATTGCTCTCATCTAGAATGTCAATGTTATATAAATTGCTATACGGGCTCAGATGGCCTTGAAAGAATAGGCCTTTGACTGTGATGATCGATGAAGCATTCTCAGTAGTAATACCTAGTGGTAGGTCGTCGAATGTGGACCTGTCGTAGGTCATATTGTTAATTACGACAGAATTACCTTTGAGTTTTACATCGGCACCCTCAATACGTCTGGCAGCAGCAGCAATCTGTTGGATCTCTTTGCTTTTCAGTAGATCATCATCTGACATGTCATTTGCAAAAGTAGCCTTATCAAATTTTGATCCTTCTACATTTTTACGTAGGCCGAAAATTTCAGACTTCATGGGGGGGGTGGCACATCGAAGTTTAATGGGCCTAGTCCAGGTATTTCGACGTTGTTGTTGTTGTTGATGTTGTTGGTGTTGGGGGGGGGGGGTTTGGGGGTCTACCCATCCTAGAGGCTCCCATAGTAACAGCATAGGGGAAAGATACTTTCATGACAGTAAAGAGTTCTTTCATAGTAGTATGCATTTGTTCCCCCTGTACCTCCGGTATCCCTCTTATAATGACGTTGAGCTCTCTAGCACTTTCGATTACCCTTTGGTCAGATTCATCCCTCTTTTCAAGACGCAATTCAAGATCGTCAAGTCTCTTATCAGACTCAATCATGTCCAGTCTTATACCTGAGGTAGCTGCTTCTGCACTAGTTTTGTTATTCGAGATAAGGGTTCTTATCTCACCAATGGCAGTATCAGTCTTGGTGTTGTGATCTAGAATTGTGGTTAATTTAGCCGCATTTTCATCGACAGAGGTTTTAATGGACCTTAACCAGTCATCTAGTTTAACATTACCACTAATAGCCGCTAACTTAGTTGGTGCTGTGTCCTCAGCGTTAGCCATATCAGCAGTATGAGTGGGTGCTACAGGTTGTGTGACAGGTATAGCTACAACGCTGGGGGTCAATATAGGAACAGGTGTAGGAGAGGTACGCAGTGACTGGGCTGCCACCGGTGGTCTGTGTGCTTCAGTATAGGGTTTAGTAAAAACTCTCCTACCTTCCAAATTCCTGAGATTCATCGGATAATTTGTTGACATAGACATGCACCAATGGTTTATAATCCAATTATTGACGTGTGTTGGGTTGTATCCTGAGATTAAACCAGTTTGGCGATCCTATTTCCCCTGCGCTCTCACGATGCGTCTACCTAGTGCGCGCCATAGCCACTCACTGGTGGCCTCAACTAAACCAAGTAATAAATATACAGGAGTTACTTTTAAATAGGAAGTCAGTTAACATACCTAGGGAACTGTTAAGAATAGCGAAATTGCCAATTAAAATCCTCCGGATATGGTCTTCAAGGACAGCATAGTGCTTTAATGTGCTATGCTCCCTGTCACCGTGAAGCTATGAATAGTGCCTTAGCGAGTGTACACTAGTAAAGAGATATAGTAGCCATCTTGAATCTTGAGAAAAAAAATGCAATGCTGGAGAAAAAACACACATAGATTTCATAGTTCACCATATTGCGAATCAAAAAGAAACCAACTATGTGTATATTTCATGAGTTTATGACTCAGATTTCTTGATTTTGGAGGAGGTAAAACTTTCACACCGATGTATTCTATAACCCACGAAATTTCTGACATATTACACTATATTCCTATCATGATACAGCATTTATTGTTACAGGTGCAGCTGTGGGTACACGGGTATCAAGATAAATAGCTGATCCGGCACCTATATGGGACAATGTTGTCGATTTCATAGTTTACCATGCAGAATGAAATAGAAACCAACCATATATTTGCTTTGCAAGTTTATGACTCTGTCTTTGGATTTTGGAGATGCAATTTTTAGTCTGAAAACGGATTCTATAACCCAGTGGTTTGCAATTTAGACCCAATAAATCATTTACATGGGTGGAGAAGCATATATATCAGATATCGCACTATATTTACCTTTTATGGTATAGATACCATGTATCAGTACAGATAACAGTTTGATGTCCCGATAAACATATCCATAGTTCTACTACAGATATCATCATAAGCTGCTACACACGGCAGTTGGATGCTTGGCACATGCACTTGCACAGTTATGAGTTATATCATCGATACCTTCTCAGTGCCAGATCACATACTCTACTGGTACCATCTGTACAAAATCCAGAAGCGCTATAAAGGAATGCAGTCTGCGTCCTTGCCACTAGGCGTCCTGCCAGTACTATATTCTGACCACATGGCCCCAGCATAAAACAATGGGGATAGGAACAATAGGAACAAAGAGGGTCTTTGCAGGGCCTCTGTCAAATCTATCATCACAGCGTATTGATTCCAATTGCAGTCAAAATTACATGTAATGTTAGACTGGCATTCTGGGGTGAAAATAAATCATAGATTCAATGCAAATCTGACAATGTAGAGGCAAAAAAGTCAGGCATAGAGAATTGCATTCAATGTTACATGTAAAGATTGATACGCTTAGCTGTTGTACAGGTCCCTATGACCCATGTCGATTTTAAGATATTCTCATTCCTCCTGCCCCATGTCACTAAACCTCAAAAAGGCGTTGAGTCAAAATTAAAGATCTAGGACCATACCTTCTTCTGGCCTCACTTGCAAAACCATATAGTGCACCATGAATTAACACTCTTGTGATATCCCTTTTGTTATCTAACATATACAGCTACAGCAAGCATTAACAGAGACTATAGAAGAGCAGATAGCCCTGGGTATCGACATTATCACAGATGGTGAGATAGGACGGGAGAACTATATCTACCACTTTTGGTGAGTACTTAATTGGGGTCCTGCATCACATTTGGTGTATTTTCTGTTACTAAAAATAAATCATTCGAAGTAACAATTTAGAGGACTTTGGCTTCATCACCCAAATTTAATCTTTGGATAGTTGATAGGTGACAAGTAGTAAATGATTCCATGGAGGTCATCTCACCAATCAATTGTATGCATATTTGGATGAATAGCTGGGTTTGTTATATCAATAGTATCAATGATTAATTAGATAATGAATAAATCAACACAATAATTAATTAATCAATAATCACAATACTGATTAAGTTCTCTTCAGAGGTGTCCTTGGATGCTCTCACTGTCACCGGCAAAAACATTTAACAAATACATAATCTCCATACACTAGCCGTCATCTGGATGGGTTTGACTTTGACAACCCGGTGTCCAAGGTAGGCCGGCAGGGGGCGGTGAAGTGGACCTGTCCGCAGATTGTGGGTGCTGTCACATGTACCGGTGGTGCCACCTGGTGTGTGGACAAGTGGAAGCAGGCACAGGCCGTGTCACGTGTTCCTGTCAAGTACACCCTCCCTGGACCAATGACCATCGCCGACACAACCCAAAGTAAGTCCACCCTCCCTGGACTAATAATGACCATCGCCGACACAACACAATTTCAATTGAATGGTTCAAATTTCAACTTAGATTAAACTGTTACAGAGACTTTTGATTTATGCTGACAATACATTACATTGTTAATGTTATTATACACACATGCTTTTGACAGATTCACATTACAAAGACCACATTGCTCTCCTTGAGGACCTGGCAATTGTTGTGAACCAACATGTGTGTAGTCTAGCAGCAGCAGGATGTAAATACGTACAGGTGGACGAACCCCTGCTCATGCGCAAACCTGACGATGCCTTGAACTTTGGATTAGATATACTCACTAAATGCTTTAAAGTAGGAATATGTCCATAATATCTTCTTAAGGCATTGTCTGTGCGTCTATCTCCACACATGTAGTTAATTCTATTTGTATACATATACTTCCAGCATATTGCCTATTATTCCATATATTGAGTTCTTCTCTCTATTTTCTCATGATATTTCATTTTCTATGATTAAATGGTAGATACATGCATGCTGGAGCATGCGATAAGATATTACCTCACATACAGTATGGCAATAAGGATCCAAATTCATATTTTACAACCTGAATCAGTAGTTCCTAACCTCACGAAATATTTCCGTCCTGCATTTCAATTTTCTACCTGCTCCATTCCCTTACCTTTATTCAAATTTGGCAGACCGGAATTTAATCTAATTCTATATAAGTGATGCAATCTATTGTCATACTCCAGGGGCAGTAACCTTGGGGCATTAAGTGCCCAGTTATCCAATGAGCATAATTTAGATATTGCACTCTAGAGTCATCACCTTTGATAATCACGTCAAATACAAGCTACTGAGAGCGGAGAGATATATAGTAAAGAAAAATACACTATGTGTACTTCTTGGTAAATTAGTTAGAGTGTATTGCTTTTAATTCGTCAATCTTTGTTTTTTCTTCTATACATTATGTAGGGGCACGAATAATACGTGTACATATAGGTCCGTGGAGTCAGAGCGGGAAGTGCCTCCAACGGACACTAGGTGGCAGCACCTAAGCCATGTCCTTTCGGTTATCCGGTAGCGGAGCCAGGCAGGCACTCCAGACGGCGCTACGGAGGAGTGCCACATCGACACTGCTTGGTCCGCGCTCAGGGTATATAAGAGGCCGAGGTTGGCTACCTCAGGGAGTTCGTCCCAGGACGAGCTCTGACCCACACCTTTCGTACCTTCGCTTTGATAGGGGCACCTACACCCCTCCCACATTATGGCTCCTGCACCAGCCATGCTGGCTCAGGACCTGACTGTCCGGTATTGCTAACTTCGAACTATCGATAGAATCCTGTGTGTCTTCGAATGGTTAAAAGACCAAGTGAACCGAGTAGAAACCTTCGTGTACTTTTGAGGCTGTGATCGAATAAAACCTGTTGCATTCAAACCAAATTTGGAACCTGTGTTCGCGTTATACGTATACGAAACCCCTACAATTACATATGTCATCCAGGGAGTTGGCAGTAAAGTTGAAAAGACTGTTCATCTGTGCTGTGGTTATCCTTTTGAAATGGTAGGTATAACAAGTTCCAGCACAACTATCTTTAAGTTTAGATGTGGCCATCTAGGTGGTGGAGGCAGTAGTTTTGGGAGGAAACACACCTTTGTTCCTGGTTTTAAAAGAGTTACAGGCGGTTACACAGAGAAAGCTCAGGCTACCAAGACTCCCTGACTCACCTAAGGGAGTCACATAAGGACCAGTGCTCCCCTAGAGCGTAGGGGCATCATAGAGGCAACCTAGACTCCCTTTTAACACTGTTCCTTTCTCTGTGTGCATACATACATCACAGATAAATATGAGTAGTACACTTGGTTTCACTATTCGGCACCAGGGGGCAGCATGGTGAAGCTTCATGGCTAGGATTCCTGACTCTCAATAGGACAGGATCTCCTACCTGTAACTGTGATTTGGGACTTGCTCTCTGCATGGTGGACTATCACACTTCAGGATGTACTTTTAGTGATGCCTAAGGTAGAAACATACATTAATTAAGGTAGGTAGGTTCCACAGTGCAAGAAGGTATATGGACCATGTTGGGGATACCTGGAGGAATAACACACTGGAAAAGGTATTATAGTATCACAATGTGTATGGGAAATACTCATTGGGAACATTTGGAAGAGATAGAGGGACACTGAGGTAGGGATGAACTAGCCAATAAGTTGGATAGGAAACCCAGGGGTGATGATTAGGCTAAGGAGACCTCAGCTGAGGTGCCCTGGAAGACGGATCATGTATCATATAGGGGTTAATGAGGCACCCAGGAACAGTGGTTGTGCAGCTTAAATGCATAGTTTGGCAGAACAGTGGAGAGATTGGGTATCATATGGTGGGGCACCCAGGAGGAGGAAGATGAAAACAAACAGACATGATGGGAGACCCTGGGGGAGGGTGAGCACAAAAGAGAATGGATCTCACACCCTGGAAGAACGACTAGGGAACATAAGGTTTGGATTGTACATGCTATGGAAGGGACATTTCACCATAGAGGCTAGTAGGGAAACCCTGGAGGAGTACTGATTGGAAACCCTAGAGGGGGGAGGCAAGCACAATAGAGAATGGAGTTAACACCCACGAAACAAATGAGTTACATAAGATTTGGATGGGAGATGCTATTGAAGGGACAAGTCACAATAGAGGTTAGCAGGGACACTCTAGAGGAGGTACACAACGATCTGATCAAGCACCCCGGAGAAAGACAGGGCACTATATGTTGGGACATTACTCCAGGGTCACCCTCCCCTCCTCCAGGGTCGCCCTTCCCTCCTCCAGGGTCACCCTTCCCTCCTCCAGGGTCGCCCTTCCCTCCTCCAGGGTCACCCTTCCCTCCTCCAGGGTCTCCCATTCATCTTCCATGGATCCCTGGCCATCTTCAAGGGTTGCACATGACTCTTCCAAGGTACTTTAACCCTCCTTAACGGTCCCCCATCCATCCTCCCTCTTTTATGGGCCCACATTACCTCTTCCAGGGTCCTATATCCCTCCTCCAGGATCCACTGGCATCTCTCCCACAGGGTGTTCCATCCCTCTTTTGTGATACCCCATCCATTGTCCGCTGTCATCTCTCCTCCAGGGTCCCAGAAGTCTCCCCCACAATCCCTCCTCCAGGATCCCCCACACCTCCTCCATCCCTTCTCACTCTTCATATATGTCCCCTATCCCTCCACAAGGTATAACAATGTGGTCCTGACTGAAGGTTTGCAGCAGGTCAGTGTAGATAGCTAACCAGACACCAACATTTATGTCATTGGGCCTTCATGGGCCTCCACCAAAAAACCTAAAAATTGAAAATATGCAACCACAGGATGTAGAATTACCCCTGTGGTGCGGATTATTTTGTATATTCATTATTTAATGTCAATTTGTCCTGTTCAAGTGGTATGATTATGTAATTAATTTACAGGGGCCTGATAACTTACCTAGCTATGGTAACCTGTGGTATTTCCCTGTTGACCAATGTGTTTTCTCTCAAATAAGTCACATGACGTCATTCAAATCCCAATGTGGGGCTCACAGTGAGGAACAGAGTGAGGGGGCCTCCAGAGTACCTGGGGAACTCCGTATGCACTGGCTATGTGGAGGCTCATATCTGGGTGCCACCTAGTGCAATACCCGGTGTTACCCAGGGGACCCAGGGGAGGAAATGGACATTTTCTCATTTTACATCTGTATAATTGACGGCAGGTCTTGTTTTTGGTATATGGCACTACTAATCATTGCCCAAGTAACACCCAAGTAACACACTTTTAATAAGTTGATCAACCACAGAGAAGAGTCCAAATGGTATCTAAAATACAATAACTATTACTATGTCCTTATATCTGGCTCCCCTTTTCAGGACAGTACTGACTACCCAAAGGCTGACAAGAACAACTACCAGAGACTGGCAGACCGGCTGGACAATGCAGGCTTTGATGCAGGTAGACTTGATAGAGACATTTTAGCCCTTGGTGGTATGATTCCTTAATGTCCACATGTCATAATGATGCACAAATACAGCGGCTATCAGTAACTCATCGGCAATCTGCACCATGGCTCTATAGTCACACTTACTGTACAAATACCTATAGATGGATATGGAGAGATTTACTAATTGATTATTGTTTCTTTCCTTCAGTTTCTATAGAAGATGCTCACTGTCAAAATGACCTGTCACTGCTCAAGTCCTTCAAGAAGGTGAGGGTTATCCTGGGGTCGGTGAGGGTAGCAGAGAGCCGTGTGGAGACGGTAGGTACAATACCCTGGGGCACACAGGCCGAATCAGAGCCTTCTGGTAGAGATGGTCTGCAGGGAGTTGGTAGTATTATGGTAATGCCGGACACTATGGTGGCACGGTCATCTGGACACATAGAGTCAGACCTGTAGTGTAATTTTCAGTCAGTAGATTGCTCTAGGGTATGCCTGGTCTGAGTCTATGTGTCTAGATGACCGTGCCACCACAGCGTCAGGCCTTACCCTAATACTACCAACCCCAACGACCATCTCTACCAGAAGGCTCTTATTCGGCCTGTGCTGGGGCGACTCAGCTCCAAACATGCATGGAGCTGTGGTCACACACTGGAGTAAAATTGGTCCTCTTTTAGCCTCCAGGGAGTGGGACTACTTCCTGGATATTTCTTTTTAAGGGCCTACTCCATTATGCGTCTGATATTTAGGGTAGTGATACTGAATGTCAAAAACTGCATAATAACTGCTCCATGAAATGCGACAGACTTGGTCATACTAAGTAAAATGGATGATGGAGAACTAAATGGTTTGAGCAAAACAAACTACTTAGTTACAGACATTTACTGGATAAAAGATAAATGGCAACATGATGAGTCCATATTCATTTTTCACTGAGGAAAATTTAGTACCATGAAACGTCTTCGGGGTTTCAGGGATATAATTAGAGTTCATATGGAATCATGGCGGGAACGACCGGGTAACCTTAGGGGGGAGTTGCGCATGCGCATATTTCCCTTCCGCCTTGTTCGGATCAGAGTATTGGCCAAAACCTTCTTGAAGAGCAGTCGCCAGCATAAACAGGGAGATTTTTTGCCTGATTAAAAGGTGAATTAAGGAAGTGTTGAGCTGGGAAGAAGGGAGAATAAGGTGCAAGAAGGCTTAAGGAAGGATTCGAGAGAGGTTGAAGACGTCAGAGTCAATATTGAGCGAGTTATTATGGATTTTTGACTCAAAGCAAAGCACCCGCAACGACGGAGCCGCCATCTTGTGTGGAAAGACTGAACTGTGAGTGTTTATAAACAAAGCCACGTGGTTATGCCTGTTTGTGAGGCGTGCAAAAAGCATAATGACGGACATACGAATCCACAGAGTAAGTTATGTAGGAGCTGTGCAGGGGTGCCAATTGAAGACGACAGTCAAGGTGGTACAGCTAGCGGGTACCAGAGAGGAATCAAATGTTGGTGTCTCTCAAGTGCAAGGTGGATATGATGAAAAAAACTGTGCATGGTGGATTTGGTGCCATTGCATGAGCTGGATTTGGACTGCCAGATTACGGTAGTACAGGAGGAGGTAGTGGCTATGATGGTCGCACAGAGGACAGCACGTCAAGAGGTTTTCTTCGCACATCATCAAGTGTAGACTACAGAGAGAGTGATGTGTCAAGAAGGTCTGCGGTCATGTTAGACTGCTTGAGAAGTGAGTTGGAGTCAGAAAAGTTGAGGATAGGGGCTCATGAGGATGATGAGGAGGTAGCTCGCTTGAGAACTGAGTTGGCGCAAGTCAGACAAAAAATGGTGATTTCTGAGATGAAAAATGTGAAACTGGAAGATCTAGCGGATGAGTGTGACGCTGAGGTGGTCGTTCAGACAAAGAGGAGAGACAATCTGATCAGTGTGGCCGTGAGGAATGATGCACGTAGGCAGCAGCGAGTCCTGGAGGCTTCAAAAGGTGCAGTCGGGGGTGTTGAGACTAGTGAGGAGGAGAATAAAGAGGGTTTTACCGGTAATTTTACTAAGGGTGCACACAAACATGTCTATCTTTTTGGAATATCTACACCATTATGGTTCATTTTTCAAGCCATCAGCCCACTCTTAAGTCCTATTTATATGGGTTCGGTGTTAAGAATAAGTATCTTGTGTTATTGGTTATGAAAGTGATTATGTAGTGTTGATAAAGAGAAGAATGCTCTTTATAATAGGTAACCCAGAATTTATAAGAAATCATGAAGTATATTGAGTGTACATGCATAAGAAATTATTAGGTTTTACATAGTATATATGGTACAAGTGACTTGCTGTATTAGTGTTATAAGCCAAGGAGAGGGTAATTGTCCAAGGCGCAAGCCATGGATAATTACCATTGTCCCAGGCTTATAACACTTTTGCATATATCATATCTTACTCACACTCACAGTAGGAGAGTATCCTCACACAACATTCCTTAGGCCAAAGAAATGGTGTGTTTCAGGTTACCCGGCCCTACCTAGACAAATAGGGCCAACCCTTGAAATCTTCATCCAATTTTGAAATTTTGAAATTATTTTTGGTCATTTTGGGGTTACATTTGAGTAGAGTTGAGACTCTGCAATTTTGAGACAGTGGTCTGTGAGTCGACTGAAGATCAATGAAATCTACAAAATAACTAAAATAGACCAGTGCAAATCATTTTACACAGGCACTGAGATGAACTAATTTGGCATTTACTAGTGTCCATATACATAGTAAATACAGTTGTCACCACTAGTATGGCTTGGGATACTTTTCCCTCAGGTTCTTGATTCATTTCAACTTGCATTGAACTGTGCCTTAGACGCACTCAATTTTAAGTCTTCAGGTTGGACATTCCAGAGCATCCTACCCCTGTATGCTGGCAATTTCTTGTATCCCTCTGTTATGGGTCTCCTGCGGGAAAGGCGCAGCTTGGAGTCTGAACGCAGTGTTCTGTCTCCAAGTGGTTCCACATCCACAGTTGGACCTCCCTCAGGTTATTCAGCCTTGTAGTATTTCAGCATCAGGGTGAGGAGCAGCTCGTCCCACCTTCTTGCTAGCAAGCTGGTGACACTCATAGAGTGAAGATCGTCTACACTGTAGACACATCTGCTTGTATTGAGACAGGTCCTTAACCCTCTGTTCTGTAGCCGTTGCAGCTTCAATAGACTCATGTCACTACCCGCCACGTAGAAGAATGATGCATAGTCAAACAGAGTTGCAATGCTTGTCTTGTAGATGGTGAGGGCAGTGATGCGGTCTATCAGTTTTGAGTCTAGAGGAACCCCTAAATAAGTTTTAGGCCTGTTTTTACCTCACAAAATATAGGAGGTATGTTAGGGTTTCAACTATAATAACACCTTCCAGTCAGACAAAATTTGCTTTTCATTGATATCTATCATATCCATTAGAGTTAAGAATTGGCTGCACCACAGGCTTGAGAACATTTGAGTTTGTAATCACAAATCGCAAGTTTTTACCCAAAAATGTCACACAGTAAAAAATGGCTGATGAAATAAAATGTCCAGTGTCTCCCATCTTAATATGAAAAAGTATCCTACAAAGTATGCCTCGACCAAATCATGTGCTAACATCACAAAATAACGATCATTTCCCTAAAGAACCCCACTACATGGAACTGGAAGGTCCCAATCATGCCAATGCTATTGAAAGGGACCCACACATATTCCACCCCCTCCCTGTGGTTGTGCGGGCTGCCCCCTCCTTTCTTTCCGCTGCACCGCTCAGCAGCACCACAGTGCCTGCACTCAACCCCTCAGGGGCCACCATAGGCGTTCAGAAAAGGAGACCTCCTATAGGCAGCTTGTCAGCGGCTTCTGCGCAAAACAGGGATATATTAATTTTGAAGAGTTTGGATGTAAAAGGACATGAATCCACCCAAGAGTTGTAAAGGCACCCTTGTGGCAATTGTAGTATCCCGGTAACAGAGTGTATACTGATCAGGCCCTAATTACATGAAAATAGTTAATCTTGCAAAAATAGTTTGGAGATTATATCTAACCATCCCTTACCCAGATTTTTTTTCCTTTAAAAAAGTGCATCCAAACTCTTCATTTCCGACAATATTTAGTTATTTTCCTAACTTGACTTTGTGGTATGCTAAAGTGTAGTAAACCAAAGGTCTCTCAAAAGGACCAAAATGGCCACACCTTTCTTGGGGCATACTATGTATACAGTGTCTCACTGCTAGACCAATTGCAATCGAGATCGATAGATCTCCACGGACAGATTAAATAAAAGTTGTGAACTATGATATTGCATTAAATATTGGCATAAATTTAAAAATTGTGTAACTGTGATGAATTTACTCCCAAAGAAAAAATATTCAAAGAAAAAATCAATCAGCCTGTACCCCGTGGAAAAGGGGGTAATTTTGAAAGGTCTGGGTATATGGATGGTGTCATCTTTGTACCTGGAGTGCAGGGATTGAGACCAGCAACCTACACCTTTAATAATCTCCTGTTGCGCCTCCTACAGCAAGCAATTAACTCTATCCATCATGGCCGTAGACAGTGGTAATTAAGGCATTGACGACTCGGTGTAATTTAAACTCCTATCTTAGAGTCATTAGGCTATTGTTAGACTAATTAGCAGTCTGCCTGTCACAGTCACTTTATATTATTCAACTGCAACTAAGTCTGTATCACATGGATCTATTGACGAGATGCCATGTAACGAGTTAGGAATACTTCTGTGGTCTTACAGCGTTAGCCTATTGCGGATGTCGGCTGATAGTGGTGGGCATAAGGCTGATGTCTCAACCTAGCAATTATCTGAATTCTCTCCACTTAAATTATTTTAATGGCAGCATGTTGCTTTACAGTAGAGTGTCCTTTGACGCCATGATGCACGTATGCAATCCTGGCGAGTGTACTGCTGCATCATTCGGACCCTAGGGGAGTGTATTAACCCGTAGGGCAACATGATGCATGAGTACACTCGCCAGGGCTTACATCATGACGACACAGATCGGAACTAAATAATGTACGCACTACTTGACGTGGGTGTGCAGACATGCATGTGCATTTTCTGTATAATCTTAAACAATGCATAATCTTAGGTGGATACGTGGTATACGTGCATTCTCTGCATAATCCTAATAGTATTAAGGCACAGTCACGCCACCAACAGTTGAAGTTCAGGATGAGATGAACAAATACACCATTCTTTCAAAAGAGCCCATCCTACCAAGGAGTGGGGTTATAGAATGAATTAGATTTGAAAGTGCAGCTACTCAAGAGAGAGGAAGAGTTCAGAGTGGAACTAGAGAAGCCATATCCGGTCAACTATTAAACACCATCTGCCATCATTACAATCTTCTCACTGGTTAGCTGGTTGTTGAGTTGCTTTCTGCCCTAATTCACAGCTATGGTCATTTCAAGGGTGGTGATGGTGATCGAATCTATGAGTGAGTTAAGGTAGAAAGCACGTCCCTACACTTTTACCGAGGCAGTGGTTCTTTTACATCCGACACTACATAGACATAGTGTGAGATGGACAGGCCTTTGATATGACTCACTCTCACCAAATCAATGCACGTGAAAAATGGCCATACATGATTGGCGGCCATACATGATCGGTGACGTACACGATCGGTGATTTATTGACTGCCTTACCCTTTCTGACCATGATAAAACATAAATAAACCTTACCAAGGTGTACATATGATGTGTGTCTTGACATGTAATACGTTAGAAATGTGTAGATGCTACTTTTAGGATAAGTTTACATGACATTTTAATGCCGATCATGGACGTCATGTGACGTACATGATCGGCCCATTATCTATTGACTGCCTTAATTACCCTTTCTTACCATATTTACAACATAAATCAATCATAGCAAGGTGTACATAATGTGAGTCTTAACATGTGTAATCAAAGACATGTGAAGCGGTGGGTAATAAGAAAATCTTACATGACATTCCAAACAGATAATGTACATCATGTGACGTCGGTTGTACATTGAGCCCCCCCCCCTTCGGCCCCTATAAATATTTTGGGATTTTTCTTTTCCTAATGAACTCCCCAAAACTACATTACAGCCAGTAGGTATGGTTAGATAAGTTAAATAGTGCAGTAAATGGGGCCTTAGGGGGATATTGCTGTTTTCCGATCATGTACGGCCGCCGATCATGTACGGCCACCGATCATGTACGGCCACTTTTTAGTGGCACCAATCTGGTGAGAGTGAGCCATATGCTGTATGTCTACCACAGCAGAGAGAAAGTCATCAGCCCAAACAGCAGGCTAGGGTGCTACTGAGTCCCGAACCCATGATGTCACTCTCTACCCCCTGCACTGTAATCCTCACTGTGACTGGCTAATAATAATTAGTAATTGTCATATAAAATCGGCAAATGGTACTGAAAACTGGCTAATTATACTGACTGACTGACACTATCTGACCACTTGTCTAATGAATTTGACAATGTGATTCGACTTAAATAATATATCCAAGTATAATACTGGCAAAGTATATTGACCGGCATAATATTAAGACAAAATAAATTTGAATTATAAACTGCATAAGCATCAAAGTATCGGAGCACATATAAAAGGATTTCTTCGGGTAGGATGTGTCGCAAGATGCTACCGTACAATAAAAGATTCTTTTTTTTTCAATAGAGTCTGGGTAGAGTCTGGGTAGAGTCCACCCTTTTTCCTGGCTCCCTTTCACATTTCTGTCTTGCAGCCTCTCCGTGATCTGTTGCTGGTGCTACCCAGTGTCTACCGAGGTGGGGAGGGGGGGGGGTTGGGCAGACACTATCGTATAATATTTACCCCTGCGGATATTTCATTAACTCAAAAAAACAGGACTAGTCATCATGGTGGCTTCCAGTGTAATCCATGCATCCTCGGCATGAGGCAATGGGTCGAGCTAGTCGATTGGAATGCCACCTAATAGTTTATTTTGTTGCTTCTGATTCCTTTATAATCCATGTCTCTTCTTCTATGTTATAGTCATGGTTTATACTGTATCAACTTAATGACTTGGGTCGATTATAAATATGCCAAATATTGCATGCTATTTTGCAATAAGTCGCTATTGAAATTAGATAGGAAACGTTTTGTAGAAGGGCACACATCTGTATGTAAATCTGTCTGAATGCATTCAAGACATCATCTGCATCTCAGACTAAAGCCAACCTATTTCCACTTGACCTTTTTGAGCGGATATATCCCATCCAGGTTCCCAGGGCCCCGGATCCCCCACCCACACAGAACGCAGTGGGAGGTGAGGATGATAAGGATGAGGTGTAGCTTATCAGCCTCATCAATGACCATTCTAACTTGGTGAGGGCTGGGGAAGTTAAGAGGTTGCCTGAGATGAAGACCTCCAGGGCGACGACCTTCAGGCTAGTAGGCCACTAGTTCGGTACAATTTAGTCTAGTTGAATTACTGTTGTCAGAATGACAAAAAGAAAGGCCACTCGACCGACACTATCAAAACAGGGCCGACCCTACCTTTTTTTATGCAATTTTGAAGAATTTTGAATATATTTACAACTTTTTGGGGTCAATTTTATGTTTACAACTTTCCTGAAAAAATCCTCCGACTTACCGACCCTAGACTTTCTTCCCATGTTACCTGAAACAAACCTTCTGTTTTTTATTTGGCCTAACTATCTTGCTGCTCCCAGCGCAATTTCAATGGCGGCACACACTGGGGCTCCAACAAGTTGGTCATACAGGTGTATGCCAACTGTGTGCGGCATGTCCGGGTTCTATGTTCTGATATGAACCCTATTAGTCTATAGCTTGCTGTCGTTGTTGCCGTTGCTAGGCAACATGACACTGCATGTGGCCAACCTTACCACTTCGTGCAGAGAGGCGCCACCTCGTGGGGATTATCTGAGGAGAATAGGGGAAGGATTTTGGAGGTATACCATAATAAAGGGAATTGTGTTTGGTGCCAATTAATATAATCCAGAGTGTATCAAATTATAATAATGTTCGCATTTCTTTCTATAGACAGTATTGAATGCCACTGCCCACCGTGTAGCAATATAGGGTAGATTCACCACTTTCAAACAGTCGGCTCCATTTTATGAGCTAACTTTAAGGTCTGATTGCTCCTAGGGGATTTTGTCTATAGTCTTCAGAAATGAACCAAACTTTAGGCATTGCTCTGGAGAATAACACTGATGATATCTTACGATGGACCTTTGTATCAAATTGCCAGGGTCCTAACTACCCCAATTTGGATGGGTGACATGAGGACCCACAACAGAGGCCTATAATTGACAGGTTTATGACCCCTAAAACTCCAGATTTCAGACATGACAGGAACCAGCTTCAACCAATCAACAGGCTGCTAAAGTTAACAGAGGAAAGACCAGTGGTACCAGCCAAAATACCCCTGTACAGTGATCATCTTGCTAATGCGGAATATTACATGTATACGCAGTAAGGACTAAATATGATATTTTAGACGTGGAGTATGGAGGATTCATATAAAGTTCTGCTGAATGTATCCACCCCCACAGTCCCTTCCCCCCTCTCTTTTTGCTTTTCACCCTTACCCTCTATACACTACACAATTAAGCCTGGTATCCCTAACCCAGGCTCCAGGGGGGGATTCACCAGGGTGAGGAGGGGAGAGTTTTATGGCAAGACCTTTGGGTGAGAGAATTCCATAGGAGATTCCAGAGAAGAGAATGCCATGGCTGACTTAAGGTATGAGATGGCTGAATTAGGGTGAAATTGTGGCTGACTCGAAGTGAAATAGGTATACAAAAATCAGTCCTAAATATAATTTAGAAAATTGCCCGAGTGAGTCATGATTTATGTAATCAAGATATAGATCTAGCTCACGACATCAATCAAAATCATGAAAGACAGCGGCAAAACATTTGAACCAACACCAAAGAGTATAAACAGTGGAGAAATTTTCATTCTCTGTTCATCAAAATAGGTCAAACCGAGGTACTTCTGACTGATTTTATCATATAAAACAAGAAGGATAATATAAATACAATGTGTAATATATACTTATAAAACATGATTAAGTGGTAGTTTGTTGTTACCAGATGTTACATAGAGCTAGTCGATTTCAAAAGTCTTTTATACATGGAAAACATCTATGACAAATGGAAACTCATAACCATATAGCAACTAACGCACCTGTATAGGCACAGCGGGTATAGGGCACCTGGCTGTGATAGCAGTACCACCTGTGCTAATTTGAGAACCTTCAGTACAGGCCCTTAGCCACTAGGTAGAGCAGCTAACCGGGGGTTTGAGTTTATAAATGTATTTTATTTGCCCAGGTCATCTTCGAAAAATACATATACATCATCAAATTACGCAGGAGTAGGGCCTGTGGTAAATTTCCACTGGTTGCCTATCCGACGTATCCTAATGTCAGTTGTTGATATAGTACAGGAATCTGATTTGAATGGATTCAAAATGGATTATGCAACAGTAGAGTTGATAGTGATATCGAGAAGCGATATTTCGTATATTGTTAGGCTAAATGTAGGCAAGATGGCGTATGCCAACATAGTCTATTCATGTAGGTTTGGAGTTGAACATAGGAGGTTCAGTTAACATCAATAACAGCACAGGATGGGTTCTAAGATAGTGTTACATTTATCTTTAAGATAGGAATATAATAGCTTGTATTCAATGAAATGTACTTATTACAGTTTAGATGGCTATGTGTAGGACATCATTAGTATTGACTGTGATGACTGACAAATGTGTCATCACAGTGATACCACAGCATATGTCAGATGTAATATGTAACAACAGCGGCTTCACTAAGCTGGGTGAGTTACACCGGGATACCATCTAGACATATAATGTGCAGTAATACTTTTTACTGCACCTGCTTTAAACCCATCAATACAGCATCTAGAATAATGCCAAGGTATTCATATTCAGTACATTGTTTTAAGGTATGCCCTCCCATGTGTATGCTTATAATATTTGGTCGGACCCCCCTGCGACTCGGGAAACTTATTACCTTTGTTTTATCCGTATTGATACAGAGCCAACTGGCATTGAACAAGTCATATACAAGAGAGGCATCCTCTTGCAACAGATGGCAGGATGTAATAGGGCAGGGATGTGGGACCATATCATCGGCATACATTAATATTTAACTGTGACGTACAATACAAGGTAAATTGTTTACAAAGCAAATAAATAGTAAGGGGCCTAAAATAGAACCTTGAGGTACTCCAAAGGTGATTTTCATTGTATTAGAAGTATGATTATTACATATTACATGTTGAGTGCACTTTTTCAAGTATGCACATAACCAGTCAGTGTAAATTTCCGGTATACCAAATTCTCTCATGCGTTTTATTAGTTCCCCATAGTGGATCAAATCAAAAGCCTTCCGCACGTCCAGGAAGCAAGCCGACACAGTCTCCTCCCTGTCACGTGCTTGATACAGGTCTTTCATCAACTTAAAGACTGCATCGTTTGTTCCCCTGGACACGCGGAAGCCAAACTGGAAAGGTGACAATTTTTCGTTATCCTCTAAGTAATTATAAATTCTTGAAAATACAACAGGCTCCATGATCTTACCAGGAATGGGCAATAAAGAAATAGGACGCCAATTTCCTATAGACTGCAGATCACCTGACTTCAGCAAAGGGACTACCTTAGCACATGCCCAAGCCCTCGGGAATGAGATGCTGTGCAGTCCTAGGTTAATGATAGAAGTAAGCTGGGGGGCTAAAACAAAAAATGCATCTTTTAACACAGTGGCCGAGATATTGTCAATCCCACTTGATTTATGAGTTTCTATTTTCTCTATCAGTGCTATTACTTCAGTATAACCTATTACTGACTCTTCAGTAGTAGGCCTCGTGTGATCGGGGGCATGACAAATGCCTTTACCTTGGGGCGGGTGCTTAGTTTTTCAAACAATTCCCCTCCTATATTGGAAAAAAAACTCATTGATATAGTCAGGGACAGCAGAGCCTCTGATGTTAGCCCCTGAGTGTCTGTGTTTGAGTGCAATTGTAGGTTTTACACTGCTAGACTTGCCCGGTAAGTTGTTGAGTTCTCGCCAAAATTTAGTGGGGTTACTGGAGTATTCTTCTAATTTCTCAGACATGAACTCATCATGGGAAAGTTTTTTGCTCTTATTTATCTTATCCCTCAGGTCTTTTCATTTCTGTAGTAGAAGGGGGTTGTTTTTACCCTCAGCGCAATATTGGGTCATATATTCCTTACATAAGTATATCATTTCAAATATCTGTTTGGTGATCCAGGGTTTGTTGTGGTCCTTGAATTTCATTTCCTTTAATGGACAATAGATGTCCAGGTACCCCAGGATCAGTTGAAGCAGGATATTCCACTTCTCATCCACATCTGTTGATTGGTTGAATACTGTCCAATCATTATTGAGTAGATAATCTACCAAATCCTCTCTATCATAATTTTTATAAGATCTACCCATGACGGATATATCTACTGGGGTTTCCTTAAGTCTTTTACAGATTGCATAGACTGGAAGATGGTCAGAGACATAACAAGGCAGAGTGCCAGATCACATTACAATGGAGCAGTCAGTGCTTATCAAGTCTATACAGGTTCCTCCTGTGCTATTCGGATAGGGGCGGGTAATAGTGAATATCTTATCGACCATATTCATATCACTCATGGCATTGTTATACTTTTTGGTCTCGGATGAGTCAACCTTAAATAAGTCAATATTCACGTCTCCAACAAGCCAGAGTTCCCTGCCATCAAGCAAATCATCTTGACACACTTCTATAATTTTGTTGATGCAGTTTGCATAGCTGCCACTTGGGGGGTGGTAAACATGGACAATAGTCATGAGACGATGCTTGTCCTCAGTATAGTTTAAGACCAATAACTCAATATCAGAGTTGTCATCTGAGAGGTTATCCAATATTGTACAGTAAGGGTGCAACCTATTTTTTGTGTAAACCAGCCCCTTCGGGGGCCGGGATTGTGGGTGCGGCAATAGTGTACATGTATAGGCACATCCTCTGCTGTACACCTCTCCCCCCCCCACCGGACACCACCCCCCCCCACCCCCACCGGACACCCATCGCTCCCCCCACCCCCACCCCTGACCACCGCGGGAACATACCGGCGTCCCACTGCCCCAGATGGCCCTGGTTACATCACCATGGTGACGTGCGTCCCTAACTCCCTTGATCCCCCGACCTCACTCTCCAAGCATATTCTCTCGGAGGGGCCTGATTCAAAAGTTTAAGTAGGCATATCTAAATATTTATAAAAGGTTTTAACATTATATTCGAATGGGGAGATTAAAGAGATATATGCTATGGTATTCCGTTGCATTTGATTCGCATTTTGCTGTATTGATCTTATAATAGTGCTATTTTAAATGCCAAAACAATGGCGGACATATTCAAAATTGGTTGCCTATTGTTGCTAGGCACTCTGTGCGAGATTGTATGTATTATTATGTCGTTTTTCCTTTAAATACAATTAGATTATGAGAATTGATATGATAGGTAGAACACTTGTTAGATGTAAACTTCTCTAAATATTTTTTGAAGTAATTTGAAGAAAAAAAACGAGTTAGCTTTGAAAAAATTACATATTTCGATCTAGCCTCTTTTGGTTTATCTGTTCCCGGCAAGCACTCAAGCCTATTTCAATGGGGTGGTTCGCTGTGTTGAGTATTTGATGACGCGCGAAAATGGTCTGTCGGGTACCAGCGTACCTGCGTTCATGTCACTTCCGTCATTAAACTATGACGTCACTTCTGAGGCGTCCGTTCTACAGACAAGATGGAGTCCGATATTTTTTCTGTATAAATCTCAGTCTAGATCCAACCTAATCATCGATCATTAACAGGTTATGGGATGCCCAGTTACGTATCTACTGTGTAGGAAGGTTGGTGAAGGTATGAAGAAGGTTGTAGACAAAGATGAAGGTCGGATGGCAACTAGAAGTGGAGTTTTGGAGACGTGCAAGTCGGGAGAACAGGACCACGTGTGGACGCTTTGGGAACGCCGAGGCGACGTGGGGGTGAGCAGGAGCCGGGCCACGAATGACATTTCGGCGTGGGTGAATATCGCCAGATTGTCGTCATCATAAGGCCATGAGAATGAAACAATGTAAGTGTGCTAGAGAAATGTGGATGAAAATTGAGACTTTGGGAAGTGAAACTGAAAGTCATCTCGAGATCAGCGTGGTGTGTAGCTCTTTGAGGTATTTGTCGACGTTGGACACTGTGGGACTGAGAAAGTACCTACGTCAGCAGTTGTGGAGAAGTTTGGCAAATGTTACACGTGTGTATTGGCGACGATAGGAACATCTGTAGGCGGTGTGAGGCGGCTACAGGCGGCCTGAGGTAGGAGCCGTGCCCGGGAGCCGTGCGTGCCTGAGTGCCTACGTCGTGATGAAAGAGCTGTGTCAGGTTTAATATTGAGTTAGCTGATCCGTAATGGCGAAAGTCCACCTCGGGAGGAGACTGCAGTGGCAGTAGCCATGTACGATTTGCTGTTGTGTTTTATGTATTCTGAACATCGACGATGTGGTAGCTGTATAAAGGTCGACAGGGAAGTACAGGTACGTCTATATCAGCTGTGTTAGTGGATACTGGTTACAAGGAGACACCTGTGTAGTAGGCCTACCACGTGTGTGTTCAGCTGTGTTTATAGTGGATGCTGAACATGGAAGAGGACTTGTAGTAGATTTGATATCAGCAGGAGATCGATGCTTGTTACTGTGGAGTCTACACACAAAACGTGACTGTGTATTTGTATCAACGTGGGGGGTGTGTGTGACGTCAGGAGACTACTGGTGACGTCAGGAGACTTCAGGTAACGTTACTGTGTTGTGTATTGACTATTGTGGATTATTAGTGACACATGTGGATGTGTAGTGTGTGTGCCCAGGAACTTTGAGACAACGTCAGAGTTGTGTGTGTGAAACTGAGTTGTGTCCAGAGACACGTTTGTGGACACTTGAGCAATGTGATGTTTAAATGTCAACAAGGAAAGTGTGTATTATTTGTGTATTATGATAACTGAAAGTGTGTATTGTATTATTGTGAACACCAAGTCGTCATAGCCTACGGGGTACTACATGTAGGAAGAGGCTCTAGGAGGTCGTCATAGCCTACGGGGTACTACATGTAGGAGGAGGCTCTAGGAGGTCGCCATAGCCTACGGGGTACTACGTGTAGGAAGAGGCTCTAGGAGGTCGCCATAGCCTACGGGGTACTACGTGTAGGAAGAGGCTCTAGGAGGTCGCCATAGCCTACGGGGTACTACGTGTAGGAGGAGGCTCTTGGAGGTCGTCATAGCCTACGGGGTACTACGTGTAGGAGGAGGCTCTTGGAGGTCGTCATAGCCTACGTGGTACTACGTGTAGGAGGAGGCTCTTGGAGGTCGTCATAGCCTACGGGGTACTACGTGTAGGAGGAGGCTCTTGGAGGTCGTCATAGCCTACGGGGTACTACGTGTAGGAGGAGGCTCTTGGAGGTCGTCATAGCCTACGGGGTACTACGTGTAGGAGGAGGCTCTTGGAGGTCGTCATAGCCTACGGGGTACTACGTGTAGGAGGAAGCTCTTGGAGGTCGTCATAGCCTACGGGGTACTACGTGTAGGAGGAGGCTCTTGGAGGTCGTCATAGCCTACGGGGTACTACGTGTAGGAGGAGGCTTTTGGAGGTCGTCATAGCCTACAGGGTACAATGTGTAGGAGGAGGCTTTTGGAGGTCGTCATAGCCTACAGGGTACTACGTGTAGGGGGTCTGTGTATTGTTTGTGTATTATGTGTCTGAGTGTACTAGGCTAGTGAAACAAAGTCAAGAAGAGAAGTGTCTGCCTTTTCTTGAAGTTTGTGGAACTGGGGCTCGTGAAGCAAGTCAAGATGAGAAGTGTTTGCCTTTTCTTGAAGTATGTGAAACGTAGCTTGTGAAGAAAATCAAGAAGAGAAGTGTTGCCTTTTTTTGGATTTTGTGAAATGTGGAGGAGACTGCCCTACAGCTGTGTTTATAGTGAACTGTAGGTGTCCTACGGCTATATATATAGTGAACTGTAGGGAGTGTCAATGCATGGATGATGAAGCCCACTGTGTGTGGATGCATGGATGATGAAGCCCACTGCGTGTGGATGCAGGATGAAGCCCACATTATGTGGATTCCCATAAAGCATGAGTGCTTTATGGGGTTATTTTTCAGTGTTAGGGAAGTGAGGGGTAAAGCCTCACGTGAGGGATAAAAACCTCACAAGGGAATGAAGTGCTGGAAACCTCTCTTCCCAAGGTTAGTTTAATTTATGGTATATTATACTGTAATAGCTGGTGTGTATGCTATTGACTAAGTGGAAATTCAATATAGACATAAAGTTAAACAAAACAAAAGGAGAACTGTGAACTGTGAACTATCAAATATGAGGTATTATATATGTTGGTGAAAGTACACTTATATCTCCAGCTTCATATTTTGAAAGAACTGAAAAATGGAAACAAAGAAACTGTGGACAGTTTATTTACTAATTTGACTATGAAGTCAAGTCAAGGACTTTATCTCTAAAGTTTTGAGACAAATTGTGTCTTTTTAGTTTTCAACAAATATGGATGTATGTATCCTCTATCCAACTTATTGGTGTTTCTATTTTGAAAGAAAGTAAACTACTTAACCAGTTTACTGGAGAACATTTGAAAAAGTCAAGGACTTATTATTTGAGAGACACTAAACATTATTTCTCAAAAGGAACATTTATCTAAGAAAGCAAAGACACTGATTCAATATCCAGGAGGAGTGTTCAAAAGAAACACTGAAACTATGTTTTGAGGAGGAGTTTATTTACAGTGACATATATTCATATACATATTTTAAGTTTATTGTGTAGTGTTAACACATTATATTTTCACTTGTCGAGGAGGAGTGTTGAGTATTTGACGACGCGCGAAAATGGTCTGTCGGGTACCAGCGTACCTGCGTTCATGTCACTTCCGTCATTAAACTATGACGTCACTTCTGAGGCGTCCGTTCTACAGACAAGATGGAGTCCGATATTTTTTCTGTATAAATCTCAGTCTAGATCCAACCTAATCATCGATCATTAACACGCTGGTGCCAACTAATGCCGTTTTATATATAGGGGAATCAGGAGGCCACCACCTACTTTGTCTGACACCCTGTCATGGCGGTAGGAGGTGTAATTTGGAATCTGTAGCTTGTTGCTAGGGAAGGAGTCAGTGAGCCAACTCTCACTGACACAGAATATGTCAAACATTTTCACCATTTCATGAAGGGAGTCAAATTTCTTATGTGAAGTCATGCTGCGGATATTATAGTGGCCTAACTTATGACCTTTCACACTGTGAAAGCTTTTGAAATCAGTTGTTACCGCGCCAGTTGTGAATCGGTTTGGTGACTAATACATGTATATAGTGGGTTGACTCACAGACTGACATACAGTCAATGAGGTAGAGCCCAGGAGTCCGGACGGACATAATTTGTGGGAGCGCCTCCCATTGGTGGCGATCACAGTTTAAAGTCATATTTAGACTATTCACAAGGTAATCACAATACATGATGTAATACAGGATGGGAGAGGGCCCCCGCAATAAAAGATTTATAGATGCAGTGAAGTCAAAAGGAGTTCATCAGTCGATATGAACCAGATGAACCCAGTGAGTGCTATGACATCACAGGGCAGGCCGCTATTGCTTCTGTCTGAAGTGGTTGGCAGGACTTAGCCCTTCAGTGAGTAGGCCTAGTTACTGAGGGCCAATGCTATTCACATGTCTCCAGAGTAATACAGACTGAAGCAATCACTATCCTGACTTAGACCCCATCTAGAGGCAACCATCTAGAGGTGACATGCAGTACTGTACAAGGGAGAGGGGAGGGGGGGGGGTCCTGTGTGGAGGTATGTATGGCCTACAATTTAAATCCCCTTTTCTTCTGAATGCAACACAGAATCAACTCGGTACATCCATAGATCTTTAGAAGGCTATCTACCTATTGGGTCA
This sequence comes from Harmothoe impar, assembly GCA_947462335.1. Classification (NCBI taxonomy): domain Eukaryota; kingdom Metazoa; phylum Annelida; class Polychaeta; order Phyllodocida; family Polynoidae; genus Harmothoe; species Harmothoe impar. The sequence goes on along the minus strand of OX381721.1, from coordinate 51,447,729 downwards.
CAGCATTAATTTTGTCCACTAATTTGTCAGAAAGATCACAAATAAGTTATAATTTTGATTATAAATACATTGACTCATGCATCTCAGTTTAACACTACGCTATGACAACATGTCCGTCAGTGTATACTAAATAGCACGACAGTTCTGTATACAGTGCTGATGTGGGAATTTAAAAATTAGAGAACACACAAGGATCACATTAGCAATAGCAATGATGGAATAAAATAGACACCCCTTTTTTACACATGTCAGCCCAGGCTCAGAATTAAACCCGAACAAAGTGAAAAAAAAACAAAAAAAATTCAAAAAAAAACCCAGACAAATAAACAAAAAGTAGTTGCATAGAGGGTACAATGAAGGATACTATTGAACCATAGAAAGGTACTGGTAACATGAGGTTGAGACAAGACAAGACAAGATGAAGATTGAACATCCCAATAGCCACTCAAGAAATATCAGATCTGGTTGTAACCCTTCTTCAATTTTGCTCTGAGATCCTTGATTTTATCAATTTAATATTTGAATTTCACCTTTGTCGTTGCCAGTTGGATTCCAGCTGACAATGTGTTCCACAGGATCACACCTCTGTAGAAAGGTGATCTTTTGTAGAAGTGCCCTATCAAATTAGGGAGTTCAAAGCCTACCGTGACAGTATTTATTGTCTGTCTGACATCATCCCTATCACCAATATCCCTTCTAAGCCTTAGCGACCTGGTGTACATTAGACTCAATAACAGGTTGTCCATTCTACGTTGCACAGTTTCAATCTCACATATAGCGTGAAGCTCATCAATGTGATACTTTCTGATGTTACATTTTAGACATATTCGCAGTGCTCTGTTTTGCAGGTATTGAAATTGCTTTAATCCTTCTTCATTACAAATAGTTGATATGAAACCACAATACTCCAAAACCGGGCGTACAGTGCATTTATAGACCAGTATGCTGTAGTCACGTGTTAGCCATTCGTGATCTTTGCAAATCTGAATAGCTTATTGCAAATGTTCCTTTTTAGAATTTTGATTTGCTTATCAAAAGATAAAGAGCTGTCTATGGTGACTCCAAGATACAGGAAATGCTGAACAGTCTTAACCTTCACGCCATAAAAGTTTATATCAGTTTCTGGACAGTGTTTCAGTTTGTGTTTACTCGCAAACCACATGTACTCAGTGTTTTTGGGATTCACTGTGAGCCTGTTTTGATAGACCCACTGACTAAACATCTCAGACTCACTTTTCAGAACTCTAGAAACCTCTGCTGTGCTGTTGTTGCTATAGTATATAACTATATCATCAGCATACAGTTTAATGCTGGCTTTTTTAAATATTTTAGTCACATCATCAATATAAAGGACAAACAGAAGAGGTCCTAAAACGGAACCCTGGGGTACCCCATACTTGACCTTTTTGAGATATTCCAGGAGAAGGAGGTTCTCTGTGTCCTGTTGGCCAAGTAGCTCTCAAACCATTTGAAGTTGGTATAACTTAGTCCTAGATCTGCAATTTTTCCCAACAGCTTTGAATGTATAACGCTATCAAAGGCTTTAGTAAAGTCCACAAAGAGGGCCCCGCCCACCAAGCCATCATTCCTGTAACTGTACAAGTCATTAACCAGGTCAAAGGTGGCATCACCAGTCCCTGAGCCTCTCTTATAACCATATTGGTTTTCACTGAAATTTCCACTTTTAGTCATAACTTCACTAAGATGATTATAAATAATTTTCTCCGGAATTTTTGAGGTCACCGGAAGTAAGGATATAGGCCTCCAGTTCTTAACATTGCTAAGGTCACCATCCTTAGGAATCGGTTTGATGAGGGCGTCACCCCATTCACGGGGAAATATACCAGGATCCACGCTCACCTGGCATAGGTGAGTGAACTCCTTTAACAGACACAAAAGGGCAGCAATGAGTATGTCACACCTGACTCCCTCTATACCTGATGATTTATACTTGTCAAGGTCCTTTATGATATAGTGAACACTGCAACTTGATATATTGATACTAGGAATATCCTTACAAATATAGTTTTCCTCGGGGAAGCTACATTTATTATCATCAATCTTAGCCTGTTCACCAACAATATTGGTATGTAGGACTTCGCCAATGTTTGTGAAATACTCATTGATATAATCTGCAGCCATTTCACTGGGGATGTTAACATTTGTTACTGGATCTTTCATATCAGCATAGACTACTTCACCTCCACAATCAAAGAGTTCATTAATATGTTTCCTAAAATGTCTAGGATTGGCATAACTCTCATTCAACTCATCAGTAATACCACCACCTTTTGCAGCTTTGGTCATTTTATCAATTTTGCGTCTGCACTTTTTGATGGCCTCCTTTTGTTTGGGTAGACCATCAACACGGTAAAGACTCAATAAAGCTTTACGTTCATAAATGACATCCATAATCTCATCATTGATAAAACATTTGTGTTTCCTTTTGATTGTTCTCTCCACAATAGTAATGGGAGTCATAGAGAGTTTCCACAAAACATTGCGGTCATCTTTTAGAGATAGGTATTCTCCCCAGTCATGTTCTTTCAATTCTTGCAGGAAATCCTTTTCTTTAAACCCCCAATAGTCTCTGCCCTTGTAGAGACTATCTAATAAGAATAATCCGGAATCCTGGATCATTTTTTAATGAGGAGTGTGGGTTCAAATCCCACCATGGCACCATATGTATTCTATAAGTTCTATAAAAATCTGTATTTAATCCATTTGAGACAAAAATATCACCAATACTGACATATCTATATTACATTAAAAATATGTTAACAGGTAATTTAGTTCAATTCAGGTGTTTTGTGCAGATATCAACAATAATACTAATTGAACCAGAGTTGGGTTCGAACCCACACTCTCATGGTTGCTGATACTAGTGGGCATATACAGTATAGCAGGGTGTGTGGTCCAGTGTAGGGTCTAATTACTGAATATGTATATATTTTCGCGCTGTACATATTTTCGCGGACTTCGCGGATTTTAAAATTGACGAAAATATGTACAGAGCGAAATCTTTTCCAGTGTAGTCATACTTCTACCATATTTTAAAATATGTGACTTTAAGAATGTGCCAAATTGTACTTTTCAGCAATCCCCGAAAATTTGTATCAGCAAAAATATCTACGTTTGCAGTACTCTCCAAGATTGTAAATGTACAGTCAGGGCCCGTGACTTGGTGACTTGTGGAGGTGGAGGAGGGTGGGAGGGGGTGGCTGACCTCGTAGGGTCCTCTGCGTTTTGGCACTAGAGTGCCACTGTGGACTGTAGGCCCTACCTGTGAGCCCCCTGGTGAGTATAAATTGAGCTTGCAGTGTGGTAGTTCTTGGCACCCATCCTAGGGCAACACTATCTATAGGCTATACCTTTAACCACCCCACAGTATACCCAATCACTAGCAAACTCTCTCCAATGCGACCGTCAGCCAAGACAGCCACTTTCATGAGTAAACCTCGCACACAAGAGATATATATACTGTTATGTCTACAATTAATAACCAGATACACAGTACTATAGGCTATAGGAAATAACCAATTATGCATGTATTTAGTGCTACAGTTATCATGTTATTGCAGTGTGTCCTTTGGGTGCATTTACTCTATAAGGTAAAGAGGTAGGGGGCTTCTGCCACATAGGTGAGCAGTACCTGTCACTTTGCTGCTGCTGCACCCAACCTAAACCTCCAGCGCCTCTATATAAAGGCTGAGTACCTGTCTCGGCTCCATTCCGACTGTCGCTGCCCAGTGGGCACAGAATAATGAATCAACATGGATAAATGGTTGTCAATGTTGATTCAATGCTGATTCAACATTGATTCAACATTGTACTGAATTTTGTGCCCACTGGGTGGAGGGGTACCGAGATCTGAGCCTTTAACCCTGATCTACGGACCACCACCATCTTACCACTGCTTCCCCATCAAGGAAAGGGGGGGGGGGGCTGCGAGTACTCAAAGCAGTCCCAGTTGTCCCAATTGGACCAGCTGTAAGAACAGCAGTTGGTGAACCCACGTACCCTGCATGCACAGCATGTGTCAGGTCTTTGGAACCACGCAGAATAAATGCATGCCATATTTACAGATGATATTTGGGATACATTGGTCTATCTTACCTTTCACCACTCAAGAAATTCTCAAGTACTAAAATGTGAAATTTGGTCACGAAAATAATACAGATACAATTTAGGCCACAACCTCCCTTGTCATATTTGTCAGTCTTTGGTGATGAGATACCATTTTAACCAGGATTAAGGAGTCACCCAGGAGGCATTGGTCGCTTATAAACAGAGCCACCCACCCCGACGCCCACTGACTTCAGGTGTCATTTATGACATGCACCCAAGTGTCTTGCTTTAAACCACAGCGGAGGGCTAAGACAAAGGAGTTCACACCTTGGTTATTTCTGTGTAGACCCACATAACCTTACAGCTGTGGTTTAAACAGATAGACAATGATTATGTGAGGCTAACTCAAAATATGACTACTGTAGACTGGCAGGCACCCTATAGCAAGGTAGCGGGAGGCCTTATGCCGGTGGCCATTGCTTGATCTGGTACCAGCGGGATGAGGGCTAATAACAGCCATCACAATGGGAACCAGGTCTTACATAATGCACCCAGCTAGAGGCCTATAAGGGCCAGCCAGTTTACAGTGGTTATTTTGAGTTAGCCTTAGTATGACTTTGCTTAAAAATGTATAACACCAAGTCACCATATACTTTGATAGGTGCCCTTTCGGCAAAAATTGGGAGGCACTTGGAATTTCAAATTATCAGGCCATTTTGGACCATCTGAGAAATAGGTCACATTGAAAAGCTCTAAATTCTGTATTGAATTTTACAGCAGACCCTCGTATTCTGAATACATTAAACATCCAATTAAAATGCAGCCCCATATATTCCGGCAGATCTCAAATTATCTAATCGAAAAATATTGACCTATATTAACGTCATTTGCATAATTTGCATGTTCATGCTCCGAGTCCTTACTGTAGGTTTAGATTTAAACAAAGGGTATGAAATCCAGCCACTATATAAGTTCACAGATGACTTTTCACTGAAAAATGGAATTTTGAATAATTAGGTCATTTTGAGGCATTTGCATCTAGCTCAAGTTGAAAAGCTCCAAATTCTATATTGACTTTTAAAGCAGGCCTTCCTATGTTGAGAGGTTCCTTTTTCTGTAAAAAAGACATCTAGAATTTGTTTTTTAAGATCAATTTTGATGACTTTAATTAGGTCAAATAGAAAATCTGTAAATATCCAAATGATTTTCTGGAATACATTATCTGCTTTGGGTTTAGAAGCCAGAGATCCACCATGGACAGCCTGACTAAATTTAATAATTCCATCAGAAACGCAGTCAATAGAGAACTAACAACCACTGCAATATTTTTAGACTTCAGGAAAGCATTCGACATTATAAATCACTATATTCTTCTACAAAAATTAAACAAATTAGGACTCCATAACTCTCTCGTAAATTTATTTCAAAACTATTTGTCTGAAAGGGTCCAATCAACATGTGCAAATGGTTTGGTGTCTCCCCCTCATCCGGTTGGTTGTGGAGTTCCGCAGGGTTCTGTCTTGGGTCCCCTATTGTTTTTTTATATATATAAATGACCTCCATAATATTCTCAATAACCTATTGTGTCAGCATTATGCAGATAATACCATATTATTCATAGAACAAAACTTGAACAGGCCTAATCTTCAAGCTACTATTAATGAAGACCTCCAAAGGGTCCATATATGGTGTGAAAGTAATAAGCTCTCTCTTAATACAAAGAAAACAAAGGTAATACATTTTGCCACTCTCGCTGTCTCTAGAAAATCCCCAAAACCCACACTCAATATAGCAGGCACAAATCTAGCCACCACTAACTCCTATAGATATTTAGGCATGACTTTAGACCATCTTTTAAATTTCAAAGAACACACCAAGATTCTACTAAAAAGTGTAAATTGCAAAACCTACCTCTTCAGAAGAGAGAGGCCTTCATTAACTGATGAGTCAGCACTTAGAGTGGTCAAGAGCATGATCTTACCAGTCGTTGACTATGGAGACATCGTTTATGGGACTACTAACAGAACACTCCTGGACCAACTCCAGAGTGCTTTTGATAGGGGGCTCAAGACAGCCTATTACCTTGATGAAGACAAGAGGGATGTGGTTAAACTACAAAAGAAGGCTAAAGTAAATACTCTTGTTGACAGGAGGAAAATGCACCTTAACACAGCAGCATTCAAACTGTCTATGATTGATGAGAATATTGATAAGAGAAATATCAATACCCGTGCCCATGACGGAAGGTTGTTGAAGATAGTTTGGCCCAAGGACCCTTTCTACAGAAAAAGTCTGGAGTAAGGATTGCCCGATACCTGGAATGACTTAACAGTTGACACTAGAAAATTGGATACTTTTGTCAAATTCCAGGGTTGGAATAAACAATTTTACTTGGACAAATGCACCACCTAGTACCCCCTATGCACAATTAGATCTGTGCTGGCCCCCTCTCTCCACCCCCACACACAAAATGAAACTTATTTAGAATACATCTCATGATTTTGCTCAAACTATGACATGTGCTTTATACATCTTAGCACAATTGTCATGCACACAACATCGTGCTAGGACACATAACATGTGTCTGGGCTAATAACATCTAGTCCAAAAATTACTTCCGTTTCTATGTTTACTGTACATATGTTATATCGGGATTATATCCCAAACATAAGCATTCATTTAACTAGCATTAGCTTATAACCATAAAGTCAATAGTGGTCTTGTCCCATACTACGGGACAAAATATTAATCATCAAAGGTTTACAACTTAGCGTTAAGACTCGCATCATGAGTTCTCCCCAGACCCGGGCAATCCCTGTTGGGGAGTACTCATCATGTGTAGAGCATATAACTTTCCCTTAGGGAAACTGTATGTATTCTCACACCAACGAGATCTACACTGACTGCATGTAGCAAACAGGCCCTGGGCCTACTTTATGCAGTATAAATAAAAGAAGTTTCAATTCAATTCAATTCAAATCAGATGCATTGCAATGGAGACCTGCACGTGTTGAAGCAGTTCATACTAAATGATTTTGTATAGATCTATAATTATGCATACCATCCCCAAAGGCATATCCAACCAATCTAAAGCTATACAATCACACTACATTTTACTATCATTTATAGTACACCAGATAGGCAATGTAAGATTAAGGATTAAGGAGTCATTAGAAAATGCAAAATCATCATCAGATGCCCTGTTCTATGATTGGCCTTTAGTGGCTCTTGATTGACAGTTGATATGTTCAGGTTTAACTACACATGCTGCATATTTCAATTGTGTGTATGTCAGAATACTGCTAATCATTACCAATACTACTGATAGAGTGCTACTTAAATTTAGGCTGGAAATTTTTTGGAAGATGGATATAATAGGGCAAAGCTTTTGGTATAAAGGGCAACATTTTGAACCTGAATAAGATCTAGGGATCCCTCATTTGCATAATTCATATGGGAATGCACAAGGGTAAGTCAGTTTTTCTACATCATATGGACAATGCAACAAAATATTCTTCTTTTCGCAGCTCACAGCTTAACCACAAGTCTTTTTCAATTTAGGTGTGCCTTGTACCACTTGCATGGCCCTGTAACAGGCAGCGGAAAACAGGTCAGCCCCACGGGGAATCAAACCCCGGCCCCTCCACTCTTGAGTTGAGAATGCTACCGCTACACCGCAGGGCTAGATGCTTCTCACTGCTCTGCTACGGTACTTGAGCTACCACAGGCGGGCAATGCGCTCTCCACGCACGCTCGGGCTTCCCCGAGCGATACGTGCCCGCTACATTACTCCCCTTCAGACTTTTGCTAGGTCCCCGGAGGCCACGAAGACCACCTAGCAGAAGGTGAACACGCTCAAGTACCCAACCCAGGTGGTCTAATCCTGGTCACTGCACCACTGTAACAGGCAGCAGAAAACAGGTCAGCCCCACGGGGAATCGAACCCCGGCCCCTCCGCTCTCGAGTTGAGAATGCTACCGCTACACCACAGGGCCAGCTGCTTCTCACTGCTCTGCTACGGTACTTGAGCTACCACAGGTGGGCAATGCGCTCTCCACGCACGCTCGGGCTTCCCCGAGCGATACGTGCCCGCTACAGCCCTTTACAGAGTGGCTTATATCAATAGTGGATTAGTTTATGGCAAAGTTTGCTGGCTCTGAATGTGTTACACAGATCTGAGAATGTAAATGTTGTCTTTTCTTTATCCAGGTGTGTACCATATGGATACAAAAAATCAGAATATATTCAATTCAGAGTCATTGGCTAATGAAAAACCACTCCAATTGCAATCCAAAAAGACCCACCTAGTTGTTGGGATCTCCTCCTGGGGAAATTATGCATATGAGGTTAAAATAGGCCTGTATATTTAAATTGGGCTCCTAGGATATATGGGGGTGCATTTGAATTGTAGATTCAATGTATTCAAGATGGGACAGTCTGCTTTAAAATCAATATGGAATCTACAGATTTTCAACTTAAACAGGTTTAAGATGGTGCATAATGACTTAACTATTCAAAACTCCAGGTGCATCCCCATTTTTCACTAAAAAGACACATAGCAGTGTATATGTTCACTTGATTGTATGCCCATGAACTGAATTTAAACTTGTGGTCAAGACTTGGAGCACACATATGCAAATTATTCAAATGAGGTGAAAGTAGGTCAGTACATTTAATTTTGATGATTTAAGGACTTCAGGCTTTATGGGGTTGCATTTAAATTTAATATTCAATTTGTTCAAAATAGGAGAATCTGTTTTAAAAAGCAATATATATCTTGGGGCTATCAAACTTGACCTAGATCCTGATGGTCAAAATTGACCTAATATTCAAAATCCAAGGTGCCTCCCATTTTCCCCTCAAAATGCATATATGCATAGACAGTATATAATGCTGACCTGATTGTATGCATTTAAACTTAATTTAAAATTGCGGGCTAGACTTAGAGCATGAATATGTAAATCATGCAAATGAGGTTAAAGTAGGTCAGTATATATAAATTAGACAATTTGAGGACTTAGGGCACATGTATTGGGCTATATTCAAATTGAAGAATCAATGTAATCAACATAGGAGAGTCTGCAATATAGATTTTAGAGCTTTTAAATTTGACCTACATTTAGATGGTCCAAAGTGACCCAATGATTCAAAATTCCAGGTGCCTCTCATTTTTATATGTTAACTAGCTTTTGTGGCTTTCAGAAAAATCTAAACTTGTGATATAGAATTAGAGCTCAAATATGCAAATTATGCAAATGAGGTTGAAATAGGTTAGTATATCTAAATAAGTTGAGTGGAGCACTTAGGGCCTTTATGGGGCCGTCTTCTGATTGGGAAGATAGCATCATTTGACAATGGATGGTCTATTTCACAAAGCAATTGGTAGTTTTACAGATTTTCATGTTGACCTACTTCACATAGTAAAAAATGGCTGATAAAATAAAAATTCCAGGTACCTCCCATCCTAATATGAAGAAGTATTCTACCAAGCATGTCTGGACCAAATTATATGCTTCTATCACAAAATGAACGATCATTTTGCTAAGGTACTCCACTATACTGTATCATGGCAAGAACTCGCATATAGGCCGCACCCCGACTCTGCGGCACCCCCACTCTGGGCCGTTCCTATAAGCCGCACTGGCGACCTGACTCGTGCACTAGCCACTGCTTCTACGTGGGAATTTATGGTAAACATAGAGTAATTAATAAGATCCAATGTATACAAAATGTTCGCAGAAACCGCTATTGGAAAAAGATCACTCCCTTTGGAGTGAACAAAATTGCTTCCAATCAGAAAAGCCTTCAACCACACTGAAAACTTAGGCATATCTGAAACCAAACACTACTGATTAGTTAGGGTAAACATGCCCATTTTTGAATTATCAAGAGCACACGCATGTGTTCACATGGACACTTATTTTGTGCCTGAAACCACATCTACTAATTTAAGGGTAGGCTGTTGGTTACCTATGCATGCATATATATGCCTTATTGGACATGCTATGCGTGCTAAAAGTGCTCTCAATTAGGGTATGATGACGACATGAGGGGGTGATACGGATTCACACATTGTTGTCCAGGTAAATATATGATATGAAATTAGTCATGGTCAAAGTAATCACAGTGATGACCCAGGGTCACGGGTGTCACAATCATCATGGTTACATCCCCCATAGAGTTTTCAGTGCACACATCCTGTACACTGGTTGACGCATGTAGCAGGCTACCACTGAGACATGGTGAGGGGTCTGCATTGGACATTAATTAGCTGAATGATTTATTAATTGCAGAAGAGTAAGATAATATGTGTAACAGCACTCAGTTCTAATACACACTTATCATGTCTCGCTAGTGATAAATATATAATTATCTGATGCATTTGAAATCTACTAAATGCCTGGATACTGTCAATTGTGTATATCACATTATGGTGCAATGTATAAAAAGTATACAATACCAATAATCATAACGGTATGAGATTAGCCTCACATTAATTGTCGACATGATTGCTGAACAGTGTCATTGCATCCCTCATTAACAATGCGCTCGTCCGGACGTCATACAGTGCTATTTCCACAATGGGAGTACTTCACAACCCAACTATTTTGTCAAAGTTTGAATTTAAGTATTTCAAGGAATGGCCAAATCCCAAACGTTATCTAGTACCAACCTTACATATATTATGCAAGGACCATCAATTCCCATTGGGTAGGTAAATAGATAACAAGCATTAAAATAGCCCACAGTTGACATTTGCTTGTTCCCGTAATCAGGAATCAATGTAATCTCTACCCTAGCTCGGAGCTATGTCTATCAGTGAGTAATTCAGAGCCTACAAATAGCCATAATCAATGTGTAACTGCCTGATGTGTGTTTACATGACATTAATTGGGGGTGTTTGCAGACAGAGATAACATATGGTCACAGACACTGTCTCACCCATACCAGTCAGATGTGCCCGCTATCAGTCTGCCCACAAGTTGTCCTCTCCCACCCAGTCGTAGTCGTTGGCATAGGCCCTAAATGCCATTTTATGCCTGTCTGAAGGGTTTGGGCTTTAAAGGAATGTAACAGTCGTAGTCCAGCTTCATGGTCTGATGATACTGTCAATTCTTGGGTACACCCACCGCAAATTACAACACTTCCCTACCTTGGTTTTCCCAAGAGGTTGTACTGAATTCTTTTCAATGAATAAAGATGAGAAAGGATGAGTTATACAAATATTTCCTACATCATTGTCCCTGAAAAGCATCAGAATTACTTCGCAAATATATCTGCTACTTCGTACAAGGTTTATCTACGAAAATTAGAAGCCAAGAATATTTTTTTTGAGAGGATTTTCTGCTTCTAATCAGCATAGAAAAAAATTCGACCCTCGTTAATAAGTAAACGTCCATAGGGACATATATTATACATTAATGTACATATTAAACAAGCCTGAAAGTTATGCTGACACTACAGCTTCGTGTTTTAACTATTTATAATACATGTACTATATTGCTTGCACGCCAATCCACAGCATAGCTTTCAAATACGTAGTTCATAAAACATGCAATTTTATTCCCTATAACACGGTGAGTAAAATGGTCTTCATTTATCATATGAGTCAACGTTATTACTCACATGACAAAAGTAGAAAAAACAGCGACTGTTAGAGAGGTAGTATATGTCACATCGGCAGGGGGTAATCAGTTTTGGCATAGGGTTGGGTTATTGCATTACAGATCGGGCTATCAAATCCTCTCCTAACATTTATAATCATGTAAATATAACAGATTTGCACAACGGGTGGTATTTTGGAATAAAAAGTATGCTGACGACTATATAGTTGCTTAATACGTGTACATCATTCAAAAACAAACTTTGCCTTTCTCGGTCATAATAATGTACAATTGCTTGTCACCAATGTTGGACATTTTATAACCCGTTATGTGCCACTATTGCCTGAGTATTACTGCATACTAAAGTGTACTTACTACACCCTCAAAAAGGTTAGCATCACTGTCGCGGAAAGCACTCTCACCTGAAAGCACTCTCACCTGAAAGCACTGGTGAGTGTGCTTTTGGCGACAGTGACGCTCACTTTTCTGAGGGTGTATATCTATACCAGGACTGGTGACAGGCGTTGAGACAGTGGGTACACCCAGTACGGGCTGCCACCTGTACAGCTCACACCGGCTGGGGAGAGGCTACATAAGGCGGTGCTGGGGGTGGGAGGCCGCAGACCTGACAGGACACCAGCAGGGGACACACTCAGCACCACACAGCCACGCACTCACTCTGCCACCCACACAGGAGCAACTCACAGCAGAGCAAGTCACAGCAGAGAAAGTCACAGCAGAGAAAGTCACAGCAGAGAAACTCACAGAGGAGCAACTCACAGCAGAGAAAGTCACACCAGAGCAACTCACACATAGAAACACTGGCCACCTTACTTAACATTCACAAAGCCACTATAGAACACTCTGACAAGTAACTTGTCTCCTCCTGCCGCCCATTTCTCCTGCACCACATTACTCACTCGTTAGTTGAGCTGCTCCCACAGAGCCCTCTACACGACGTGAGTGAGTAGTACAGGGCTAGTGTCCAGGCACACAGGAGCAGGATGCAGGGGGTCACCCTGACCCAGGTACTGCGGAGGCTGGCGGCCGGCCTCATCTGTGTCTTCCTGATGACGGGACAGATGTGGGGCCTCCCCGTGCATGACCAACAACAACAAGGCCACCAACAACAACTACAACAAGAGTACAGACGTGTTCAGCGGGGAGCTGAGGCCAGCGCCAGGTGGCCCCAACTCTGCACTAAGATCTGCAGGTAGGTGACTGAACCCTGTAAGGCCCCAACTCTGCACTAAGATCTGCAGTTAGGTGATAGAACCTTTTAAGGCCCCAACTGGGCACTAAGATCCGCAGGTAGTATACATGTGTTCAAGTAGACTGCCAAAGGTTATATACCATGTGGCTCAATGGCATACTATTAGGAAAATATGATGATTAGAACATCGCCTTTTCTCCCTTCTACCCTTTCTGTGTGTGTGTGTGTGTTATGTCCCAGTGTCCCACATGCTTGCCTACCTCACTGCACCATGCGTGCCTGGTTAAAGGGAGGGAGTATTCAGACTCCTATTGAGGACTGTCTGTGCCTGCTCAATAATTCCACCCAACCCCTTAAAGGGACTCGCTACTTGTTGCAGGATTACTGATGTTCTATTGACTTTTGCATGTAAGTCAGGATTATGTTAGTTTGATTTATTATCTAATAGAAAATCAAAAGAAATTGCCATGTCACGTTACTAACTTTCATGATACGGCCATTTGAGCAAAGGAGTACCTTAACTATAGAAATGAATGGGAAAACAGCATTTTCACATTATCTGTCATGGATAATCCTATTGATATTGCAACCAAACCTTGGAATGTATATTGGACACCTATACAAACATTTTAGGACCAATAAAACAGGGGGTCACCGATAAAATGGGAAAGGCATGAATTTTGGAAAAATATTTCTTTTGCCTTAACTTTAGGATCCTATGGGTGTTCTAGCATTGAATATATGTGAACAATGGAGGTATACTGTCAAGGTAGAAAATACAAATGGTTGATTTAGGGAAAGTGGTCTATGTAGGAATATGAATACAGCTTAAAGAATACTTTTCATGAGCTTCGATTTTTGCCACCAGGTGGCTTCTGTGTAGGAACCAACAATTCCCTTTAATAGAAAACCACCATTCCCTAAAGTATACTGGACGGTACCAAGCCCTCGCCTGGGTCTTGTCATGGATGGCCCATACCAATCGATCTAAAAATATTCTCACTAGGACATATAACACAACCAATCCAACAAACCAACCAACCAGGGAATCAGTGGACAGTGTGTTTTACTTGTTCTGTTCAGCAGGATCACATACCCTATCCCACAAATGAGAATTGTATCATGTTGTGTGATAACCTATGGTACCTTTCTGTACCTTTCAGGGCGCTGTATAGTGAGTCAATGCACCTTGTCCGTTTACGCAGCACGAGTATACAGTTACCCTTGATTACCCTTGATCCTTCAAAAGGATGGCTTTAGTAATAATCCCTATGACCTTGAGCCTTGAAAATGTTGCTTGGTTTAGACTGCAGGAAGCTTGGAACCAGTGAACTGGAACCAAAAAGACAAGCATGGCATATATTAACTATGAAATAAGAGGGAGACCGATGGAGCCACAGTGTGGGACTAGTTAGAACTAGCAGACTTGGGGCCCAACCTCTGCAGACTCATCCAACCAGTACCCTTTTCCACCACAAGGGCTCCAAATGGGACTGGTGGGACTGCTATGCTTAGATTGTAACTTCCTGTCAGGCTGTGCACAGGAATTGGTGTACAGGATTTGATTGGTCAACTCCTGAGGAAAAGTTGGTGGAACAAGTTTTTTTTATGAATTTGCCCAGACTCTACTATCATAGAGTCGGGGCTTGAGACTGAACCTCTGGGGACCTTTAGCATACCCGAGGTAGCTCATTAACTATCCTATGCTTTTAGCATTGCTATGTCTGCATTTAAAGAGCCAGGTTTTGTTTGCTAATTAGGTCCCTAATGTGAATGTATGGTCAAAATTACGTAGTTGCTACATAGGAACTATGTTTGCTACATAGGAACTATGTTCGGAAAAGTCCACACAACATGTTTGTTTCACTCGGATACTACGCACAGACTTCATGGCTGTGTGGTTTAAGCACTGGTACATGAGTTCTACTATCCTGCTATCCGCAGGTTCCAGTCACATGAGATCCACTCAAATATATAAAGGAGCTTAGTTTGTTCATCTCCTGATTAAAAATCACATTAACAAAAAATAGTGATACACAGCTTGCGCTATATAATATATCATATCAAACGTACCTAATGAGGTGTACTTCTTGATACATGTATAGCTGTATAACAGCTTGAATCAGAGTTCCCCTACATAGAAGTCAGTGTCCAGTGGCTTGTTTGCCCACCGCACCTCCCATATAAATAGAAGCAATCAACTATATATGTAACGTTTCCAATAGGTCGAGTTACACATACAGTTCTCTGACGTCATACTGTGGGCAAACAAAGGCAACATGTGCTTAGGTAACCTCACCATAATAGCCACACACCAGGGTCATTACATTAAAATCTATTTTTAATTATCCCCAGGCTATAATGAAACATATCTTTCACCATACAATATGATATTTTATATGTATGTATTCATGTGTATCTCATAATACATGTATGGGCATTTATATTTATACAAAACTGGTTGATTCAGAGTCACCCTACCTAGTGGTCACAGTCCAGTGGTCTGTTTGCCTACCATACCTCCGATATAAATAGAATAATCAAGTACATGTAACTTGACCTATTGCCTGGTTTCCGTCTAGTGTACTGTGTTGGCTTGGTACTCGGACAAGGCAATCATGTCACTTGTAAAGCTGCCTGATGTTGAAGCTAGCTCGTTTAAACTCGACATTGATGGCCATCCCGAGCGTCATCGCTTATATTTGAGGGACAATAACGTTAGCCAAACACCATGCAGCGCATGCTCATATCTTTGGTACCCAAGCAACCAGCGTGAAACTGAAATACTTCAACCAGAAAAGATAGTGATGGTGCTGGGGTAACACAGTTATAGGTGGTGTCAGCATGACAGTGAATTTGCTGTTTTTGGTCACATCCTGTCGCTGGTCAGCTGTAGTCCTCTTAGATACACTGCAAAAAATCAAGGTTAGTCAGCGCTAACTGGGGATCTTAGTCAGCTTGGGTAAGCTCAGGTTTATAATTATAGGTGTCATTGAGCTACGCTTGGTGATTATGCCACTTTAAAGGGGTCACCATGTTGTAAGCAATGACACTGGTCAATGAATTTTAATATTTGACGGTTAAACTATCACAACTAAATTAGGGTTGACTAAATATCCTCAATATATATTAAAAATCTTCAGAAGAGAGTAGTTGTGCATGGACCTAAACACTAGATGGTGGTAACAGTCAATACTAGGTACCACGGACAGTTTGAAGAAACCCTTCCCTGAACAAAATTGTTATACTGCTTAGGAAGCTGATAAAGAATGCTGAAGAATGATGGTAACTATGTTAAGATCTGTTCAGTAGGTAATTTTATATGAATTTTCCAAACATAAAAGTTTCAGCCATTAGCATTTTTCATTTTCGATAGCCAATGGGCCAATTTCAGAGTGATATTACACTTATTTTGATGACAATTCGCAGTTGAAAAAAGAAATTTCCCAATCAACTATATATGGGCATTGCATAAATATCTTCAGAATATGTTCAGACATATTTGTATTGAAATATTGTATCCTCTAACACAGCAGAAATACCAATCCCTTACCACTGAAAATGGCCATTCTGCCATTTTGACCCCATACCTAGTTCAATGAATACATACTTGAGGACTTATTACATGTAATGTATCTACATGTTACATAGAGCATGAATAATTTTTCTCAGATCATTTCCTATGTATATCTTTTGAGTCATATTCATTTTAAAATGGCAAGATAGCTAATATGTACGTTTGTCACCAATGCTATACTGCAAATGGTGCCATAGATTGTTAACTAGCAGTCTAATCCTCTTGTAATTCGAAACACATACTACCCATGACATGTCAACATCAATACCATAATCAATTTTTATGGAAATTAACTCCTTTTTTTTAAGCTTACCAGTATGCTGTATAGGATTTGTATAGACAAATAACTATGATTTAATTTTGCCACTGCACCATCTATATAGGATGGCTTAGCTCTCTTTGCATAGTTGTAATAACTATTTTAAACTTCAGTGTGAGGGGCGGGGCGAACATTTTTTTTCAATAATACAGTAAAATCTCGTTATAAGGAGCACCTTTTGGCAAGGCAAATTTGCTCCTTGTAACCAACCTTCCTTGTAACCGATTTTGGTCATATGATTGTCCCCTCCTCTCTCACAGGTATGTACCTACACCCCTGTATGCCCCCTGTGTATGCCGCACACATCACAAGGGAGAAGTCCTGACAAAGGCCCCCGCCTCCCCCTGCCCCCCTCACATATCCGTACCTACACCCCTGTATGCCGCCCACATCACAAGGGAGAAGTCCTGTCAAAGGCCCCCACCTCCCCTCCCCCTCACAGGTCTGTACCTACACCCCTGTATGCCGCCCACATCACAAGGGAGAAGTCCTGTCAAAGGCCCCCACCTCCCCTCCCCCTCACAGGTCTGTACCTACACCCCTGTATGCCGCCCACATCACAAGGGAGAAGTCCTGTCAAAGGCCCCCACCTCCCCTCCCCCTCACAGGTCTGTACCTACACCCCTGTATGCCGCCCACATCACAAGGGAGAAGTCCTGTCAAAGGCCCCCACCTCCCCTCCCCCTCACAGGTCTGTACCTACAGCCCTGTATGCCGCCCACATCACAGGGGAGAAGTCCTGACAGATTTTACCTTATTTTAATAGAAATATCTTCTAGTCTCCCTGAAATTACTAATTATCTTGAAAAAATCTCCTCCTTATAAACGATTTTTGTCTAGAAATGCTCGCTCTTATGGTGTTTTTTTACTATAGAAAAGTATAGAAAAGATTTTGGCAAAGCAAATGTGCTCCTTATAACCATCTGCTCCTTATAACCGTCCTCCTTATAACGAGATTTCACTGTAATATGTTTTTTAACCTATCATTTTCTATCGAATGCTACAAAAGTAATGATTTTTAATAATTCTTGTTCGTCCCAGGGACCATAGTGAAGCCTAATGTGTATCCTAATCAACGGTGCTGGTATATTTCATGTGCAGTGTATGGTGCAATGGGAAATCCACTTTATATGACATAGAGTCAATTCAGCTGCAGGAAAACAGGTGACAAAACCTGTAATATGACCCAAAGTGACCCCCAGTGAAGAACCATTTGCGCATGCATAGCAAGTACAACCTACTTAATACCAATGATATTTCAAATAGCGGATCCATATCTTTCTATTGAGGGGTTTGAAATTTCTGTACATTAATTTTCCTGGAGGCTTGAAAAGATTGACATTTTATCTCTGAGGATTGGCGATTTCGCCGCTATGACTCGCTTATGCGCGGTACCTCTTAATACTGTACATTCTCTCGTAAAGCCTTAAAAGGTCGCGGCTAGTACGCAATTCAGATCTCTAGTGTGACACAGAGGATCAGGACAAAGTCAGAGTGTGGTTTATATGGTGGTAGCTGGATGCCTTATGTAGGCGTCCACTGCTCGGTCTGGTAGTAGCTAGATAATTAACCAATAATGTATGGTTATCAGGCACAAGGGATTGTATATCGTCGGATATAGGCATGTGTGTGTAGCACGAATGCCTACATCCACGGTGGAAAAAGGCCCGAACGGAGTACTACTTTGCTGCTTTCCTGTCCGCATCACACACTGACGATCTACCTACACCAAAAATATCTCCTTGGAAAATCAACAAATGCTACCATCAAAACATGATCAATCTGTCTGTAACTTTCAGAATCACTTCTTTAGAGCCTCAGGAAAGTATTTGAATCGAATGGTTCACAAAAAATTGCATATGTCAATGACCATGGCGTAGGGGACCGTTTTGGTCCCTTGTCTTACACGGAGGAAGGATATTGCAGAGATGGAATATCTGCCGACTGGAGATTGCTACACAATGGGTACCAGTTGTTGGGTAATTCCCCTTAAGAGTTCTTCAGTAAAGGCCAGGGAATTATCTGAGCTACATGCCCATAGGTGAGTTTTTAGATATATACTAAAGTACTAACGTCGCCATAATCAGACTCCCTGTGAGGCTTATAGAATATTCCTAAAGTCTAGGTGCGGCGGATACCCCCACAGGTGCCTTACATTAAAATGTCCTTATAACATCAATTCTTGGTCTGTAAAAATGGCTAGCATATGATTTTAAAGGGTATCGCTACAAAAGTAGGTGCTGGAACCCTGTGGATGTCAGAGAAACAACATTGTACTATGTAGCTAGTGCTGCCCTCTCGTGGCATATGTCAATAAGAGATGTATGGAATAATAGCACAACAGTTCGTCAGATCTCCACCAGAATCTGTAGTGTAGTGGTTATGATGCATGCTTTGCAATCAGAGGATCAGGAGTTCTATCCCAGAAGGTGCCATGACCTTTTCTCGAAAAAAGGTATAGTTATTCTTTTTTTAGGGGGTGGGGGGTAAATAAAGGGGGGTAGGAATTTTGCATTATAGTCTAATTTTCACATAGAGAGTATTTAAGCAGCAACGCCAATTGCATGGGCTATAGGGCTAGATTGCCTCGCAAAGGAAGTACTTTTTCTTTAAATGGGCATTACAGAAAAATGAGCACCACAACATGTAATTTTTTTTGTGTTTTCTATTTGATTATTCTGTCAACTGATAAAATCCAAAGTGATTCAAAGATAGCAATAGAAGAACATGGTCATCTGACCACAAAATAAAAATTCTCTTTTAGCTTAGTTAAGAACTAGCTTTTTCAAGTGGCTTTCCCATAGAATTGAGCACTGTACCGTGCCATTTTCTTTACTTTTTCTAGTTCCTAATATATTGAACTAATATTTTACTAAGTTATACGCAGAAATCAATAGAATATCTAGATCATCGAACAGGTAGCGATACCCTTTAATCACGAGGGTATGGCAGTCTGTATGGATACAGTCAGTTTGTGAGAAAGGTGGAAATATCTGATTAGTGTGGACTACAAAATTATAGAGACCCTAACCATATGAAAACATAACCCATAAATGTAGACGGTATTGGACTGTCTGACTGTTCACATTGTGTTATTTATAACGTGTGTGAAATCCAGATGTATCTGGCCGTTCCTAATGTCGCCTAGATCCATGTGAAGTTGGTCTGTTTAGTACTGCCTTAGGCAGGGACGAGTTGTTGGTCTAATTAAGTGTGACAAACAATGAAGTTATAGGTCAGAGGTCATGTGGTGGTCACTTTGTTGGTCTTTATGAACTCTTTTCCACCCTGAAGTCTTTGGACCACCCATTATGTCCCATATAAGCTTATCTGCATATGGCCGATTTTCACGAAACTGCTTTTTTTCACTTATTTTTTTCTCCTGCCTATATTTTTTCAAATATGATAGATACATCGATCCTTTTCATGTATTCTGGTCAGGATAGACGAGGACTTTACAGGGTACCCTGGTTTTGCCTATCTATGAGTGAAAATAAGAGAGCTGGAGGTCAAAAAGTACTGAAAAACAGCCCTTTTCCACCCGAAAAACATAATGACCCATATTGCAAGCTAAATAATTAATAAAATAAATAATTATGTGCTTATTTCTTTATCATTCCACTTCCCAAATAAGGTAAGGAATTTTTTAGTACCAAATATGGACATATAGGCAGGATTGTATAGCTCCTGTAGGCATAAATGTATAAGGGAACTTTATTGGCTTCACGCCTAACGCCCTAATGTATGCCCTCCACCTCTGATGTTAAAACAGTAGAAAAAGTATCTGAATGTACCATGGTAAGGCCTAACATATACCTACATAATAAATAAAAAATTAAGAGTGAGGGTTATTTGCAGTACCCTAGAGAGGATATTGAGCAGGTTGGGGAACTTTTCCGGGCTTCACGCCTAACGCCTTACATACACTCTAATGCTGTAGTAGCACACAGAGATATCATATTTAACCACCATCACTAACCTATAATTAAACATATACATATTAGTTACTTTGTGGTTAAATTTCATTATTCTATCATATCCATAGCAATAGCTATTGACCATGGGTTCACGCCTAACGCCCTGGGTTCACGCCTAACGCCCTGGGTTCACGCCTAACGCCCTCACTAATAGCCTGCTTCTGTACAAGGGAAAAACGTATCCAACCACACAAAATATATTTGTAAAGAATCCACTATGTATTCTGCCCATTCCCATAGTATATTTAAGCTTAAATAAAATGATTAGTTTTTTATAATCAGGATTAAACAACATTTTCCGACCAAAAACCAAACAATTCCATCAAGAAACCCAAAATATATAGAAGCTTCAACCTTTACCAAACTATAACGACTTACATAAGGGTTAAAAGATGCAATAGGAACTTACATGAATCAGTTCAAAACCCATGAGATTTTATAACATAAAGTAGAAGGGGCATATCCATTCTGAACCCTGTATTGTAATGACGTGGCTTCACGCCTAACGCCCTCACCAATAGCTCTCTGTACAGTACAAATGGATATCTAACCAACCTGAATCGATATGTGAGGAGACTACCATGTGCCACCCTTCTTCCTGTATGATAGCTAAGGTTTGATTTCATAAATAATATATTTTAATCATGTTTTAAGAAGATTTTCTGGCCGAGAAGTCAACAAATCCTCTAGGAAACGAAAGATATCCAATAATTTTAACCCTACCCCTACTAGAAGAAGTCATACAAGGTAGTGGAGGTGTCCAGGAACATATATATGCATCCATAAAGAGTCCGTGAGATTGGATAGAATAGAGTAAGGGGAGCATATCCTATGATAACCCTCTCGGTCAGTGTTGTGGCTTCACGCCTAACGCCCTCCCCAATAGCTCTCAGTGCTGTACAAAAAGGTTTCCAACCAACCTGAATCGATGTGTGAGTGTGCTACCATGTACCACCCTTCTTCCCATAGGATATCTAAGGTTAGTTATAGTAAATATATGAAATTATTTTCTTTGACAATTAGTAATGTAGAGATTTCAGGGGTTCAAGATATACCATCATGTTTCCTGGGCCAAGAAACCATTTAAATGACCTATCAAGTAGCTATAAATGGATTCTTACCCCAGGTTAGGGTTTTTTCATCAATATCAAAACATAATATTGATGAAAGAAATACCCTTATACATAACAAGAGGGTCTCCTTTTTGAAGGGAAAGGGCGTTAGGCGTGAAGCCACTCTATATGGCTATACAACTTTGCCCCTCTACCATACATTTGCTGTATATATTTAACCTGCCAGATTATTTCTGAAGTATGGCCCACCCCCTAAGGTACATGGACATAAAAGGTTTTAAGCATACGCCTACATTATTTTTGGACCCCTTGGTGCATGAAAAAAAGCAGTTTTGTGAAAAACGGCCATATATGTGCCGAGGATTTCATTCAAAAGTACGCACAATTTGCTGAGGGATTCAATGCAAGCTGGATATTGGCCTGTTTTATATCATATAAATGCATTCAGCCTTTAAACGCATGAATAGTCCCTTCTGGTACATTCATCATGACTTCTCACTCTATTCTCTGTAAACATTCCCTATAGTCTGAGATGTAACGATGCAGAAACTAAAGAGGCCAGTGCTCAAGTGTGCTACATATAGACTCGCTCAACCAGTATGTTTTTCCGCTGCAATGGCTCGAAATAAGACTGGCAGAACTGCTTAATTTAGATTGTGACTTTATTCTGGGCTATGCTCAGGGAGTGGTGTACAGTATGTGATTGCTCAACTCCTGAGTTAAGTTTGCCAAACTTTTTTTGATATGGTGCATATCAACATGGCTGCAAAATGGGGTGTATACTCCATTCCAAGTTCAACCTGCATCAGCTACCCCTACTTGGGTGTGGAATTGAATAGTCACCTCACTCTAGCTGCCCATATGAACAAAACAAAAAAGCTATTTGGTAATAAATTGCATAAGCTAAATGAATTGTGCAAAACTGCCTCCAGTGTAATATGTATAACTGTATATACGGTAATGATGTGTCCTGTGATTGATTATTGTTCTTTCTATACTGGAGGAGCCAACTCTGGAGAGTTTGTCAAATTACAGCACCTTCAAAATCGGGCATTACATATTTGTGAAAGAGTGGCAATTCGAGGCCGCAGCATTATTGATCTGCATAAGGACTGTAAAATATATCAGCTAGATCGGAATTCAATTGCTCAGCATTATGTGGAACAGAGCACATGGAGGGGAGCCACTGGAACAGGCTAGAGTGCAAACGAGGGGTGATTTAAAAAATAAGATTTGCTCAGCGCAGGGCAAAAACTTGCTTTTATGAAAAATCTCCCTACTACAGGGGTGTGAAGCTCTGGGATAAATTAAAAAAGGATGTGCAGAAATTGAACACCGCAAAGAAATTTAAAGCTGCCATATTAAAGCTACCCCTACTACCAGGGGGATACTATTAGTACTTATACATATACAACACCGAGATATCTAGAATCACCATCTGGTGCCGAATCCTCTGTGCCTCTCAGGATTCATATTTATTGGCTTGGTTATATTCATGTTTACCTCGTTTACTTTGTTTCTCTTTACTCAGTATTCAGTTGTGCATTTATGTTCAAAAAGTGACATCCATCGTGATATCACAACCAAAATTGTACGTCCAGAACCAGACGTCTATTAGCATCGTAGCTTGAAACCAATGATTCAGTCCTACAAACAAGTATTTCAGACAGCATCCCGTGCATGCTGTCCCCAGGCAGCTGGTGGCCAGTGGTGGGGGGCTGTACAATAGGGGGATGGTAGTGTGACATTATGCCGTGATGACAGCTGGTGCTACTAAAGGGAGAAGGTTGAGACAACTGGGTCAGAGCACTGATTAGTGTAAGGTATGTGTGAGGGGTAGACATGGGGAGCCTCACTTTGGTCTAATCTAAACATCAAAACACGGGGGGCTGGGCGAGGGTCGCCGGTCCCAGGTGACTTTTGCGTAGGACTGGATTGTAAATTCAACTATGTGTGGGCAGAAAAAAGTCCCTTGGGACTAGATGTGCAATAAATGAAACTGAAACTGAAACACATACAATAGTAGTTACCAGTAAGTGCTATCTATGGGTGATTGGGGATCAAACAAAGCGTAGCAGACAGGTAGATTCAGGTAGAACCTACCAGTGAGGACCCATAGTGCTCCCCTTACCCCAAGGACACCCGGGGAATACTGTTGGTTTGTATGATCCCCATGCGTGTGTGGTCTATATATACTGCCTGTGCATAGTTTAATCCCATAAGGTAACTGGGCATACGGACTGGTCATGTCTATTCAGATTACGATTCTCAAACAACTGATGGCATTGTCTATACACAGAGAGGTGAGAACTATATGCTCTGACAGGTGTGTGTTACTTTGAGCAGGTGTCTGACCAAGCTCTCACCATCTCGACTTCAGGAAACTGCTGGTACCAAGGATTTTTGGTTAAATAAGTTCTGACACGCTGGTTTCTGCAGTTTAGAAAATGCAGGCTGCTAATGGTGTCTGAAGACCCTGAAATAAAGCGTCTAAGTAGATCGCGAGAATGCCCGAAAAAAAATGGGACCTGTTTAGGCTACCCTACCTGCCGATATTTTTAGTTATAGCAGGGGAAAAAATTACGTCAAAGCTAATTCCGGGCATTTTGCAGTATCTTCGCGAGACGTTGGTACGCTATACTAGACAAGTTCCAGTCCAGACGCTCTCGATTAGGGACCAGTAATCGTGCAGTCCGCTCTGAGCAGCACTCTCTAATTGACGCTACTTAGCATGCAGCGTGTTGGGACCAGCTTGCAGTGGTTGGTGACAGACCATGGAGAGGCATTAATTATTGTATATTGTTGTGGTTGAAATTGGTCGGCGCTGCCTCTTTGGCTGTATTAGAAAGACGTTACTTGTAATTGAATTCATAAAATAATTCAAACTCAAACTCTCAACCCGTTTCAACATTGCATGGTTACTAGTGCCTACGTTAGTCGGGACGGGAAGGAATGGGGGTCTGAATTGGGGGTCACTAACTTTTCAAAGGCCAATGTCAAATGTCACTAGGCCTCATGTCAATTTTTGATTCAAGAAATAGCCATGTCGCTGTGTCGAATTTGGTGGTCAGTACCCATAGGAATCTATGCAAATAATGAGCAGGGCAGTCCTATTAATAGTCCACAGGGATATAGACTCTCTCATGTTTTCACAACACCTAATCCTAGGGCAATGGTTCTGTATGGTCCTGTATGGTTCAAAGTATGTTTCTGACTAAAGTTAAATCTACTCTATGCCCAAGTCTGCATGCACATTGGGACGAACTGCCCAAGTGACTAGATACCGCTTATTTTACCTGTAATCTTAATACACTGACCAAGTCACCAGATGCTGAACATAGTTCCCATAATCTTAAAATTGCATATCCCCCGTAATCGTAATGTCTTTCCACTATGGTCTTAGGCTATGATAAATGCATTTCAGCTGAGTTTTGATATTAGAGCCGTTAATATTATTGTATACATGTATATATCTGTACATCGGGGGCTCTGCTCCAATCTGTCATTTTTCCTTTTTGGTTAAGATTACAGGGAATATGTCATTTATAATATTACGGGAAATATGTCAGTTTGACGTGGAAGACTTTCCTCATTTCTATTCATAGACATCAGGAAAGCGCTCGACACGGTACACCATGGTAGGCTACTGGATAAGCTTGGCATTCTGGGCGCAAATTGAGCTGTGCTAAAATGGTTCAAAAGCTACTTAGATCACAGAATACACTGCACAATGGCAAACGACAAGCTTTCTGAGCCTATCTGGGTATCCTATGGTGTCCCCCAGGGTTTTATCTTAGGGCCATTGCTGTTATCGGTTTATATTAATGATCTATCTTCTGTTGCTGAAAACTCAAAAACTATCTTATATGCTGATAATGCTGTTATGATAAAGGAAGGCAAAAATGCTGTAGACCTGGCCCTGACGGGCCAGCCTGATTTAAATCTGATTACTGAGTGCTGTGCCACCAACAGACTCACCATAAACATTGAGAAAACCATGCAAGTGGTGTACGGCACTCATCCTAAGACAAGCACTATTAATGAACCCATACTGGATATTGACAATATCCCTATTGCCAAGGTACAAACTTTCTGCTATCTGGGAGTTACATTAGATGAAAACCTAACTATGAAAACTCACATGGCAGGGATAAGAAAGAAGTGCGGTTTTGAGGCAAAAAGAACTCACCGAATCAGGGACTGCATAGATAACACTACCTGTTTAGAGATTTTTAAGCACTGCACCCTACCTTCTTTGGAAAACTGTAGTTTTATATTAGATAGTGCAACCCAATATGATTTGAAGAGTCTTCAGACCATACAAAACAGGGGTCTAAGGTCTAGTCCGCACATTAAAAATCTGTGGGGGATCACACAAGATGATCTACATACCCAGTGTATCATGCCCAGACTGGTAAAACAATGAGATTGCCAGCTGTTAATGTATATGTTTAAACTGTCTAAACAGGAAAATAACATCATTTCTACAGAGAATCCCAGGACCAGAGCTGAAAATAAGGTCAGATTCAAACTAGTACGTTCTAAATTGCATCTGGTAAAAAAATCACCGATGCGTAGAGGTGCTATCTTATGGAACTCTTTAGATCTGGCTACACAAAACATTGACTCTTGCACTAAATTCAAAGGTATTATTGAAAAAATGGATTTCTCCCAGGTCAAGCTCAGGTATAACAACATGATACTATAATTAATTGCCTGTTACCTGTATATTAATACAAGAGTAAGTACATGTGCACAAACACTGCTACTCAACCACCTTTTTTCATCAAGTTACATAAGTATGACATACAGGTAAGTCCAGTGCACTAGCACTGCTACCTAATACAGCCCTGATGTCATTATGTCACATACAGTTGGTAAGTTCAGTGCATAAGCACTGCTACCTTGACGCTATACCTGTGAAGATTCTTACCATTGCACTAGCACTGCCTGGTTTCTTTATACTTAAACTGCATCATCATTCAGAATTGTGATAGTTTATTAGTTTTCATTATTATCATTGCTGATAAAAAGGATCACAATTGAGTTTAACCAACACTCCAGCTCCTTAACATGAGTATGGCTGGAACCAGTGCAATAGTTATGGTCATATTTATGCTGTAATACGCTACAACAGAAATGATATCCTTATGAGTTAACGCCGCTACAGGCCACCTCAAGGGGTTATCACGATTATAATGTCTACTTATATGTTGTATATATATATATATATGTACATATTGGGTTCAAACTTTGAAAATCGCAGTTGTTCCATGATTACTGTTTGAATAAAAAATCTTATAATCTTACAATCTTACATGCACCTGTGTCAAGATGGGTTTTCGAGATTCCAGCATAGATACTTAGGGAGTGATTATTTTCTAACAATATGGGGGGGTTGGTGGGTTTTCGTGCGGAGCATGCAAAATGTTTTACACCTCCCCACCCCCGGTCAAGGGGTCTAAATTTTGTACCCCCCCTCCTGATGGGTTGAAAATCGGCGCGCATGCGCGCCCTTTCAGGCATAGTGACGCATGGGCTTTTCAGCTCAAAACAGGTTAAAACTTCTACACCCCCCCAGTCAAGGGGTCCAAATCTTTTTGCCCCCCCCCGTTAAAAAATGATCACTCCCTTAGCAGGTATCTCCGTCAACTGGAGATTTTTGCCTCCAGGCAGAAATTTATTAACCTGCCTGGGGGTGCTATCATGTTTCGACTCCCACTACTGTAATTCTAAAGAAATTGCAAATAATCAGTGAGCTCTGATCCTACATATATAGTGTATTGCAGAATACATTAACTTAAATTTGTAATATCAATCAAAATAATTATCAGATTATCAGAAACACTTCGAGTCATATCTAAATATTTTGCACGTTGATTTTATAAATATTGAATGTTTGTCATATCAAAAAGAAACTACAGCTAGACCACCTTAGAACACCTAAATAACTGGCATTCAGGAACTTTTTGGGCTAAACAACCTATGTTTGCTGGTCGTTGGGCTCTTTGGAATATTCACAAAATCGTACACACCCAATACACAGCTAGCACATTTAGCAGTACACCTCTTTCACGTACAATAACCAAACACACGGAAATTGTGACAAATCGTGAAAGAAATCAACTGTTTAAATTCTATATTAGTAAATAAATACATTTTGATTGGTTCTCGGTAGAGTGCCATTTCGTAGAATTATCCTTTGACAACACACTTACAAATAGAGTCCACGATGGATCGCGAAAATTGTGTTGCTAATTGTGACCATTTTGGCTGGCTCAGCGTTCACCTCCCCCTCCCCCCTCTCCTCCTAGCCACAGAAGGACATCTTAGCACGTCTCTGTTATCGGTTATGTATTATAAAATGTCCCAAATTCAATTAATCTTTTTCGTCTTCCTAAAGAGACGACATGATCTACATAAGAACACGGCCGTCAATGAATTATAATTTCCAAGTTTTGAGGCATGGCTACCTGTGTGTGGAGAGTGTTGCAGCCCATGGGTGTGGACAGCAGTAGGTGGTGGCGGTACGCTTACAGAATCCACACGTGCGTCTCAATCAAGAAATGAACACTGTTGTCAAAGGGGGATTATGGCTATCTCAATTAGAGTGCTGAACTCGAGACTGAAATCAGACTTCTCCACCCCCATCTGAGCTGCCGCTGTCGGGGTGCGTCAGGGTGTTGGGCGTTGATGAAGTCAAGAAGGCCTCATCACACACGGCTATTGTAATTATCCCTACACAAGGGATAGTCCCTAGACTTGTCTGCTATTTCTGCATGATGATCAACACAGAATTCCTCCTATATGAGAGTATTTGTCTCCCCATCTGACTGCCATAATATTTACGGAGAAGTATGTCATACAGTGTTAATCAAAGGGAGAGAAATGGGCAATTTAGGATGCAAATACACAAGAATGTATCTGTGATTAGCCATAAGCAGTATAGACTATAGTAGTTAAATGCATCATGAGGCATATGTGCATCTATAGGATGTCCTTCATGAGTTCATTAATCTTGTTGGACGGCAGCGTTGGGAGGAGTTGAGCTGGTCACACAATATCAAATATTTGATTTATTTCGTGAAGAGTGGAATTCCACATCTATGCTACTAGCATAGAGGGAAAGAGGGAACTGAACAGTCATTGTCAATCTATCACGCATCATTATGCGAATCTTTTCTATTGCTATACATAATGAGCATTAGCCATGCACTATATTATTATGCAGCCAAAATAAATAATTGATAATCTTGAATAAAATACTCTGAGAGTGGAGAGGAAGGCAGAGGCAAAGGGAGTGAGTGGGTGAGAGGGGAGGTATAGGGTGTCAGGCAATCTCCCCCTGAAATTGTCACCCTTAGAAATTGCTCCTCCAGAATTCCCCTACCTTCCATTATAAAAGCAAAGTCTTGTAGGAGGGAAAAGAAACGAAGTATAGGAATTGGGAACGGGGGTTCGGGCGAAGAGCCCCCGATACATTCAACAAAACGTTCTATAACTCAACAATACTGAAGGCAACTAACCACCTGACGTGGTACCTGGGTAAAGATATCAGACTGATGAGAGGAGGTGGAGGGAGGAACTCCGTGTGTGACAATTCCATGCGAGGCCCTTCCAAGTTACAGGGGTAGAAATCCTTGGTTAATATTGCGTGACCATAATTCCAATGAAAAGGGTAGGTGCCTGGAAATGGGAGTTATACCTGTCTCACACCAGATCGACAGTCACGTGATTTAGTTGCCTGGGAACATTATGTATTACACCAGCTATTTCAGCGACACCACTTAGCACTATACCACGTCAGGGACTGATGCCTACCTTTTAGTCAGTGGTTGTGTAATACTACAGAAGTCTGCTACAGGTGTATCTCTCAGTATTAGTGCAGGGCCTTATGTATTTTCGTGAGAATTCCATGTTATTTAAAGTTAACCATCTTACATAAATATGTTCCCAGATTGTCGCAAGTGTAAGAAAAAATGTGATCGGAACTTTTTCGCCAACTTTTAGTTGCTATGGCAGCCATTTTCCTTGAAAACACTATAAAATAGAGAAAAAGCTAAAAAAAACAGCTCAAATATTTGTCAATAATTGCACCTGACCACTCATATCCCCCAATATCATGCCTTAGCATTCTATTTTGCTAATAAACTTGTTTTGAGGGCCGATAGTTGCCTAGCAACAGCCTGTTTTGATCAAATTTTCTTACAAACACTCCTTGTTTTACTCTCTAGATAATCAAGATTCTATACAGCAATGGCATGTAGAAAATATATGTTGATATCTTACAGGAAGCATTGTAAGAAAGTCCTTTGATAACCAGAAAATGACCATGTTTCTATTCACACAGTGTATATACATAAATATTCCTGCAGCCATGGGGATGAACCTTGCACTAGTGTAGACCTATGACTTTCAAAAAAAGGGTTTTATCTTTTGATCGTTCCAAAAACAATGGTGGTAGTTAGAACGCTGTACACCTTGGGGGGAAATTTCACGCATGTTTGAAAAATATAGTATAAATTATTAATTTATTCAAAATAAATACGGGAAAAATAGTTTAAGGCACAAAAATAAATCAGATTTCTGTCTCCTACACCATAAATATTGCACCTAGGAGGATTACAACCTCGCCTATTCCCCCTATATGGAGTGTAAGGAATTTATTGGTCTAATAATCTTTTTGCTATGACAACTGGTTGCTTAGCAATGGCCATTATAATTGTTTATTTGCCTAGCAACACAAGTTTTTCCTCATTCCTAGTTTAATTCTAATCATACATACCCCCACTAAAATAGACAAAGGGATTTTAATGGCATTAGCCAAAGGTCTCTATGGGAACTGGTTGCTTAGCAACAGCGATTGTGATTGTTTATTTGCCTAGCAACCCAGTAAACACAATCACGTAGTTCATACGTAAATCTACATCCATATGTGGTCTGAACTACGTAGTTTTACAAGGTTTATGAACGTCAAAACATGAAGGTTTATTTACCTATTTCAAACCTGTAGGTCTGATTTACATTTATTCACGTAAATAAATATATCCTAGTGAGCCAGGGGGTATGGCTTCAAATCTATTGCACCACCTGCCGCCATCCTACCCTAATAAGCATTCAAGTCCCAGATTTATCTAAATATATTCCCATGTATATACATGTTTTTATATGATGAAATATAGAAAAACATATACATATGTATATATATATAATTATATGTATATATATTTATATATATATATATATATATATATATATATATATATATATATATATATGTATATATATATATATATGTATATATAGCTCAAACGGCAATATCCTGAAATCATAATCTATATATGTGTCTGTGTACATGTTAGTCCTGATGTAGTCTTGAACTCGGTACCTCCAGATCACTAGTCCCACACTCTACTGCATGAGCTAACAAGCCATGTGTGAATGGGGTACCCTTGTTACTGGACGTCATTTGATGTATTGACCATAAGGACTCAAACCTGTTGGACTATTGTATATATTGCTTGAAACAAAAACTGTTCCGACACCCAAAGACCCTACATAAATTTAAATAAAAAAACAAAAAAGTCAAGGGGAGCCCTCGTTTATTCATGAGACTAACGTTCACCATTTCACACATCTAGCACAAACTCGACCTTCAAGAAGTTTTAATATCCAGCCGGTACATGCAAACTTCTTTTTGTCATCCACCCACCCACCTTAAATTAGTATAATGATAATTAATACTTTGAATTGTATGATTGTATTGTGCATGATGGTATCATGTTTATATTAACTATATCACTTAGCTGTGTCTCATAGACATCTAACCACTTAGAATGTAATAATGATGGCACTTTGTCTGCTCATTCACTTATCATTTAATCATTTGCTATAAGTTGTAAATGAGCAGAACGTGCTAGATAGGTAACAGAGCCACTTAATCCTGTTAGTCTTCATCACAAATAAGGTACAAACTTTTGTTGTTCAAACTGTTTATTCATAGTTGTCTGTTTGTGATAGGTTCCCATGCACTTATTTCGTTGTGTTGCACTAATTACCCATGTGATTACCATCTGTTTTTGTTTGTCCTAGCTTCTGTAATTATTTCTACTTATATCAATTAACTCGACATAGCTCTATTGCTGGGTCTATTGTCTGTGGCGCACTAAAGAATGGCTGACCACTAACAGCTTAAGGACAAGGGCTACAGGTGACCAAAAAATTAATAGACAAACAATTTTCGTTAAAACTCAAATTATTTGTTCTTTATATCATATGCAATCAAAATATGAAATAAAAAAGTTGGGTCCCAGTGCTAGTTTCTCCAGGATTGACCACGTAAGATTCTATTACATTGAATCTTATGGGCTCGGACAGTGAAAGTAGCTATATCTGGTGTGTTTTGGTGAATAAATCACAAACTGGGCAAACAATTTCTTTCAAAAACTAAATTTAAGCTTAAAAATATATACCAATCAAGATTATGAAGTAAAATCATAATTGTTGCAGGGCTACTTTTTGCACAATATGGCTACAAACACAGAGAGACAGATCCCTTAATGCTTAAGCCTATGGGGCACAACAGGGGGGTGGAGGGGGGAGGCACTTTTTGTGGAAACTCTTTTACACTTCATTAAAAGGCATAATTACATATCTAGGGCTAACTTTTAAACTAATAATGATAGAATCTACCTTTAAAATATACCAGAATCCTCCAAATGTGAATTGAGCTGTAGTTCACAAAACGGCCACTAGGCGCCTGCGCCTTAAAACAAATTGACTCATCACTTCAGTTGTCACCAGGTGTTTACCCTTTAAGCTGGCTTGAACCGGCTACCCACAACTCCATAGTACCGTACTCTACGCCCTCACCTACTTGGACATGTATTGGGAGAGGTATAGGGTAAACCGCCACTGAGTGCCCCCCCCCGTACAGGACAAGTACCTATAGTGGCCCATCTATACCTCTATACATCAGTCTTTATGGGTATTTCCTCCTAATTTGTAAATACAGGTATGAAAGAAGAGACAATGATGTACCAATATCACAGTTTATATTCTCCATAGAGTAGCCACAGTGTTTGCTACAGAGTGCCAAACATGACATGTGTGTCTGACATGTAGCCCTCTTTTCATTGAGAGGTTTCAAGAAAAAGACTTTGTATACCTCAACAGTGTGCCTATAGTTTTTCAGTAAGATCCAAACTTTCACCTTGTTTTCCACACATATTATCTTAACATTAACATGCCAAAAGTGGCCCAGGGACTCAAACATGAGTGGCCCACCAACAGTATAGGCTATGCTATGGTAGGTGTAGGGGGCGATCTATTTTAAGATCCAAAATAAATGGATGGTCCCCCCTATAACCCAAAAAACAAAAAGATGTTATATAATCTGGAAAAAACATATTTTTCATTATTTTGACCATAAATTGACATGGAAATCACTCTGATTTCTGGACAGAGGAAAACTGGTCCATTGAGTTTTGAACCCAGGATCAACGAGGGACGACGTCACAGACCTTTAGCAAACCCAACTTAGCTCATTGAACCTGCTTTCCTCTAGGTCACCAACTCCTCTGCGTATTATGTACAGTCACCACTGGTCCCAGGTCATATACCTTTCCCAATACATGCCCCAGTAGGTGTGGGCGTAGAGCACGGGACTATGGGTCTGGGGGTAGCTGGTTCAATTCCTGGTCAGGACATGCATGTGTAAGATAGTAAGTGGTATAAAAGGAATGTATGTGAATATTTTTGTAAGAATATTTAGATAAATCACGCTAGGCAGGTTCACTAGAAGCATTCAGGCCTGCTAGTATGGGATTTAAACCCATGCACCCCTCTTTACCAGAATCCCATGATATAACTCGAAATATTGCTCACAGAATCCCGTGATATCACGGGAATAGAACCGGGTTATTCCTGGGACTGACCCCAGTTCAACCCGTGTTATTCAGGGGAAATTCACACAGGGTAGTTGAATACATAATAGCTTTTTTGGGTAGCAAGTATTATAGCTATTTATTCTGAAGTAAAATGACTAGATACACCTAGTAGAATAATTAAATAGACCCACAGTAGAAGAAACTCCAAGGTGGAATATAACCGACAGCATTTGACTCTTGTTAGGGGTTGTATAATAACTACTGAGATGTACGTCAGTCAAAATATCACAGCGACCTGCATTACCAGTATAGACCAGAAATACCCAGGCTATTTCTTGTAACGAAATTCGGACCCTAGTTTTAGAGGAATGATAAAACTGTGGCTTTGCTGGTGTATACAAGGTGGTGGGTATTACAGACTTGAATTAACACAATTGTGTTTGCACTTCATAGTGATGAGCCTAGTGATGATTACCCTCAGGGCCTTATGTCCGTATGCCATACTGATGCTCATTGCATTGGCTTATCATTTCATACTTTAGGAGTGTATCAAGCCCGTAATATTGGCAGTGGGATTAAATGTTATTCGTGGGTGCAACATTGGTGTATCAACAAAAGGGTATAATTCAATAAAGTACATGCATCAGTCAGCCCTCAACGTTATGTATGAAGTGACTGGCAGCAATGCTATGTGGATATGGCCATATTGAGAGGCCTTTAGGGCCTACTCCCCGGTCTGTATATTACATGCTTGGTCCTTGTAGATGGACTGGCTGTGGTCTGGTGTGGGTAGATACACTACAGAAGGGAGTCACCCCTATAACAGCCTCATATCTGACCGGATTGATAGCTCAATAACAGATTGATAGCTCGTAAAGCCTCTTATGGCATGTTGTGCAAAAAGAAGATTGCACCTGCAGTACCATTCACATGGATTTAAGCTATAATTATATAGACCCAGGGGATCACATGGTTTTTGTACTGACATCTATGTGCAGACATATGACAACCCCTAGTCTTTTGTTCTTGCACTGACAAAACATTCTGCATACATGTGTATTTCTTCGTTATTTCCACAAAATATGTCTGTAGCATCACGATTAATCCCCTGTGTCTTACAAAACGGAATCTTGATCATTCCATCAAACTCAAATTACAACTGTATAGGCCCTACCTATGTTGTACTGAATAAAATATTAAGCATATTAACACATTTGTGCCTCTATATGGGTAAAGAACGACACGGGCGACACAGGCGACACGACCCTTTTGGGCCCTTTTAAAAATCGACGGACACAGATAGATAAGGAGTAAAAATCGCCCACAGAGATTCTTCTCTATGTTCTTATATACCTAAAAATCGACAAATTGACACGGTCCCTCTGCTAAAAATCGACACGGCGACATAGTCAAAATTGTGGGTACCCATGTAGAGGCACACATTTGTTATAATCACTTTAGAATTTTAGAAACTATAGAACGAGAACTAGGCTTCCTCAGAGAAGGAACATACAGAACTACCCAGAGACATGGGTTTACGGTGAAAGAAATAGTAGGGTTTCCTGTAATTTACAGAAGTTAAATGTAAAAGTGATGATGTTGAGACTGTTTAAATGCAAACCACAATTGCGGTGAAGCATGCCACATTTAACAGAGATTCTCTGTTAATTCAAGGGATTCTGTTTAAAGTGTATACATTTGTTCGGCAACTTCTGACCCAAGCCCCTACTTCTGCCAAAGAAAAATTATGTAGCATACCATTTAGGTGAAAACAAAACTCTTGCTAGCGAAACTTTGGTGAAACTAGAACCCTTGTTAGAAGAAGGTTACATGAAGACAACGATAACTTACATAACATAGTAAAAGTAGATACTAGAGGGAGGGGCAGCAAAATATCTAGTGTGTTGATTGAATTCAAGGAGGGGTGGGGGATTGACCCCTATAAAAGTGGGGGGGGGGGTATCCACAATGTCTACCTGAAGTATACTTTAGGTTTTAATAAAGGGAGTTTATATAAATTGAAGCAGGACTTTAGGTTAGTGGGTGTTAGCGAACTTGTGCACAAACGCTGATTCACTTGGTGCCAGACTTTCACCATTATTATTACAGAGAATTTGAAACGACGGTGACCGTTATTTTTACGGTGAAAGTCCGGCACCCAGTGTTGCCAGTGAATCTCTGTTATTTTAACCGATTTTGTTTTACAGTGTAGGCTATACATTGCCAATCGTGCCTGGCTTGTAGAAAGGTAGACACATAAGGACCACCCCTGTAGCCCCAATGAAGCTAGACCATAAAGCCGCTGGGCACTCTGTTTGTGCTTCCGGTCGGCCATGGGCAATAAAGCATGCTGGGACATTGGGTACTTGCCTGAGAGGCCACCACAAGCACGCCTGACCTAATTTGTTAAAGTGTACATTGGAAGCTCCCAGGCCGCTGACGTCCGAACAATTGGAATAAGTCACTTGCCAGACATATTCTGGGAAAGCCTTAGGATGGTGTCTTTATTTTATTGTGAATAAAGTACCCCCATAAAAGATAGCCGTGCCTCAATCACCCTCCCCAGTATCTCACAGAGTATGATTACTTAAGTTAACAGAGTAATTAATTCGTCTCAACTTGTTAGTGGGTATTTTATTAATGCAGTTCATAGTAACATCAAATAATTACACACCAGTATTATCATCTTTCACTACTGAGTGGCATGTGAGGCTATCAGAAGGTAAAACAACAGGCGTATCCTCTGTAACCTATGACATGAGGTTCATTTGGGTAAGTTATTGCAACATTGTCAAAAGAAAACTACAATCATGAGCTTCAATTTCCAAAAGGAAACGTCAAGGGTCGAAATAAATCTACAAGACTGGTAGTGCTCTGCAGGCACTACATAGGCCCATAACTAGGGGGGGGGGTCGTCGGTTCGAAAGAATCCCCCCTCAGCCCTGATGGACCAAAAATATTTCTACCTAGCTGGCCTGAAAGTGGAGATAATTAGCTCCATGCCAGTTTTTGCGGCTTGTAAATCGAACAATTTTTAAGGCCACTAGAGAGTAAACTGTGAAAGCATGATCCATTTTGTAACATGGCTCATTCAAACTATAGTTTTGAGTGCAAATCAAGTCATTATTCTACCATTGAATTTGTTTAGTTCCACCTTATCAAAAAACGAACCACCCCTCAGAGAGCGCTAGTTACGGGTCGGCTACTACAGGTACTGGGATACATTTGACCCATTGGTGACGTCATAGGATGCAGGAGTCCTTCTAAGATCACATGATTTACCTACTGTGTCAGAATAGTACTAGTCTGGTAGTGGAACAAGGATTTGGGGCCTGACCATGCCTTAATTTCAATATATCAATTTAGCAAGTATCAATGCCATCCCTATGTTTATTCAAGTGTTATATTTACTCCTTTTATAAAACTGTGTAGACTTTAAATTAACTTTAGGGTTATATCGTTAATCATTCAAAATGGCTACCATGTACATACTCCTAAATGGCATGACTGGACTCATGATTAGAAGCAGAGATATGTACCTTTCAAGAACTCCAGTAGCCATCTTGAATATATTTCAAAATGGCTGCCATATACATGATCCTAAATGATATGATTGGATTACTTGACCACTTTTAGACCTTTTACTTGTGTCTCTTTGTTGATTAGAAGGAGAGATATGCACCTTTGACGATTTTTATTGAATTCCAGCAGTCATCTTGGATATAACGCAAAATGACATAGGATATCATTCTTCATCATTCTTAAGTTTTTTGGATAGCCTTAACATACCTAAATGACAGGACCTCTACACTAACTGATTAGTGCTGCTTTATTACCTTTTTATGTGGTGAACATATAGGAAATTAAATAATTCAGTTCAGTTGAAGCTATAAGAATCTTATGGAAAGAAAAATAATATTACAAAATAAATTATATCAGTTGACAGTTAAATAACACTGCTGAATCGTCTTTAGCATAACACACGCCAGGAAAGCCAGTGCAAGTGCACTAATGATTAGCCGGGTGTTCCACCAACTCATGAGGTGTGTCAGTTAAGAATAAATAAATGATCAAGACGATTGTCTAACAACAAACGTTTTAAGAAGGATTCGTTCAAATGCTACGTAGCTATTTCAATATGATCTAGCTAGTAATAACATTCTATGTGTTTTTCAGATCGTGGGACAGTATTTGCCTTAACGAGTGCGCGCAACTGATGCCACCCAATTTCAGACTGGACAGTAAGAGGAGTGCACTGCCCTTTGACGATAAGCTGGGGAACCTAAGGTAAGGACATCTCTATCTCACCTAGTTATATACCGTTTTATATGCAAGCACTATGTGGCGAATTGGTCAGGCCTTTACACGGGACAGGCTTATATTTCCTTAACAAAAAATAACACTGTGGTACCTTGTCATAGTTCTCGGAATTATTTATTATTCCGAAACATTTGTTTCATATTTTCCAATAACATGCTACCTAATTTAAGCTCTATTTGTCTTTGAAGTGGTTGTAGACATTGAAGAGCTGAATAGCGGTTGCATAACCGAAAGAATTATGTCAACATGCCAAGTAGAAGTGGGGTTTTGACCTAAAATGTGAGTCCAGGTTGCCTCCAGAATGACTCCCCTCATCAATGTTATCAGGGAGGTGACTCCCTGGGCGACCTAAGGGAGTCACCTGGGGGAGTCGCATAGTTCTCTGACTCACATGAGGGAGTCACATAAAGACCTGGGCTCACCTAAAGCGGGGAGTCATTCTAGAGGCAACCTACACGAGGAAATACGCTACACTGATAATAATGGGCCTGGAAATGTTAGTCACTACGGACTACGTTTCTATAGTCAAGTGAACATAGAAAAAACGGCTATACCTAGTCTGTCACCTATGTCTAATGTAAGTTAGTTATATAGTCAACCTATAGTCAGCCATTAAATCGGCTGATTTGGGCTATAGTCAAGTGACTATGAATTTAATGGTTTCATGGTCTAAAGTAGTCACTATGACTAATAGATATAGTCAATCATGAGAAATAAGGGAAAGGCAGGTCAAAGTTTAGAAGGGTAGGGCAAGGCAGAACAAAGCTATGTATAGTAGAGCAGGACAGAGCAAGGCAGAGTAAGTCAGAGCAGAGTAATGGAGAGTAGAGCAAGGCAGAGCATGGCAGGGGACAGGATAGAATAGGTAAGGCAGGGGACAGGCTAGGATAAGGCAGGGTAGGGGACAAGCTATGATAGGGCAGGGAAAGGGACAGGCTAGAATAAGGCAGGCCATGGGACAGGCTAGGATAAGACATGGCAAGGGGGGACAGGCTAGGATAAGGCAGGGTAGGGGACAGGCTAGGATAGGGTGGGTCTAGGGACAAACTGGGATAAGGCATGGCAAGGAACAGGCTAGGGTAAGGCATGGCAGGGGACAGGCTAGGATAGGTAGGGCAGGTGACAGGCTAGGAAAAGGCAGGCTAGGGGACAGGCTAGGATAGGGCAGGGCAAGGGACAGGCTAGGATAAGGTAGGGTAGGGGACATGCTAGGATAAGGCAGGACAGGGGACAGGCTAGGATAAAGCAGGGTAGGGGACAGGCTGGGATAGGGCAGGGCAAGGAACAGGCTAGGATAATGCATGGCAGGGGACAGGCCAGGATAGGTAGGGCAGGTGACAGGCTAGGATAAGGCAGGCTAGGGGACAGGCTATGATAGGGCAGGGAAAGGGACAGGCTAGGATAGGGCAGGGCATTGACAGGCTAGGATAAGGCATGGCAGGGGACAGGCCAGGACAGGTAGGCCAGGGGACAGGCTAGGATAAGGCATGGCAATGGACAGGCTAGGATAAGGCAGGGTAGGGAACAGGCTAGGATAGGGCAGGACAAGGGAGAGGCTAGGATAAAGCAGGGTAGGGGACAGGCTGGGATAGGGCAGGGCAAGGGACAGGCTAGGATAAGGCATGGCAGGGGACAGGCCAGGATAGGTAGGGCAGGTGACAGGCTAGGATAAGGCAGGCTAGGGGACAGGCTATGATAGGGCAGGGAAAGGGACAGGCTAGGATAGGGCAGGGCATTGACAGGCTAGGATAAGGCATGGCAGGGGACAGGCCAGGACAGGTAGGCCAGGGGACAGGCTAGGATAAGGCATGGCAATGGACAGGCTAGGATAAGGCAGGGTAGGGAACAGGCTAGGATAGGGCAGGACAAGGGAGAGGCTAGGATAAAGCAGGGTAGGGGACAGGCTGGGATAGGGCAGGGCAAGGGACAGGCCGGGATAAGGCATGGCAGGGGACAGGCCAGGATAGGTAGGGCAGGTGACAGGCTAGGATAAGGCAGGCTAGGGGACAGGCTATGATAGGGCAGGGAAAGGGACAGGCTAGGATAGGGCAGGGCATTGACAGGCTAGGATAAGGCATGGCAGGGGACAGGCTAGGTAGGCCAGGGGACAGGCTAGGATAAGGCATGGCAATGGGGGACAGGCTAGGATAAGGCAGGGTAGGGGACAGGCTAGGATAGGGTGGGTCTAGGGACAAACTGGGATAAGGCATGGCAAGGAACAGGCTAGGGTAAGGCATGGCAGGGGACAGGCTAGGATAGGTGGGGCAGGTGACAGGCTAGGAAAAGGCAGGCTAGGGGACAGGCTAGGATAGGGCAGGGAAAGGGACAGGCTAGGATAAGGTAGGGTAGGGGACATGCTAGGATAAAGCAGGGTAGGGGACAGGCTAGGATAAAGCAGGGTAGGGGACAGGCTGGGATAGGGCAGGGCAAGGGACAGGCTAGGATAAGGTAGGGTAGGGGACATGCTAGGATAAGGCAGGACAGGGGACAGGCTAGGATAAAGCAGGGTAGGGGACAGGCTGGGATAGGGCAGGGCAAGGGACAGGCTAGGATAAGGCATGGCAGGGGACAGGCCTGGATAGGTAGGGCAGGTGACAGGCTAGGATAAGGCAGGCTAGGAGACAGGCTATGATAGGGCAGGGAAAGGGACAGGCTAGGATAGGGCAGGGCATTGACAGGCTAGGATAAGGCATGGCAGGGGACAGGCCAGGATAGGGCAGGACAAGGGCCAGGCTAGGATAAGGCTTGGCAGGGTACAGGCTAGGATAGGTAGGGCAGGGGACATGCTAGGATAAGGCATGGCAGGGGATAGGCTAGGATGAGGCAGGGCAGGAAACAAGCTAGTCTACTATGTGGTAGCCGCACGAGTGGTGGGACTGCCGCTTTAAGTTGTCATAGTCAATTGTAACGTAACATATAACAAGCAGGGATATCCATAGATCAGTGGTTTAGAAGAGGATGTGCCTACCTGAAGTCCATGGACCACTCAAATTTGAATCACTGGTATCTGAGTGGCAATGATCATATCACTCCCCCGTATATTGGAGGGGGGATTCATCCGCGGTACCCATCCACAGTTTAAATACTACAGCACCAAGCCCACCAGAACTACTTTAACCAGCAACCTTTGGTGCCAGCGATGACGCTCGGGAACAGAGGTCGAGTTGGGGCCAGCTTGCTCACTTCTGTGTTGTACTGGTGGTGCAGGAGAAGCCGGGCGGGGCGGCATTCACTGCCTCTACCACAAGGAGCTGCTCCTCAAGCCGCCACCTGCTCCCTCCTCATCCTGGTGTACCAGCTCACGGGCTCCTCACTGTAGACTTAGACCTTTAGTGGCGACGCAGTGCTTGAATATGCTATGCCCATCTTCATAATGCATTTATATATGATGCATGAATTCATCATGCCGCCCCTACAGGGCTGATTCAAGGCAAAAAGTTCGGAATGATGCAGCAATGCAAGTATATTGGAGGGGGGGGGGGTGAAAATGTGTGAATCCACCAACCCCACTGCAACATTGTTAAAGATGACCACTCCCAAGTAGCCGCTACCAATCTGCCTCACACTCTATAAACTGTAGTCTACGTTAACATAATATCTCACTGAGGACCAAGATGAGGGTGAACAGTAGTAATAAAATACGTTCACGACACATGTGGTACGTGGGTGGGTACCTTGTGGCAGAGGTGGGGCAGGCCTGGCAGGCAGTCCGCTAAGCACAGCTGGGGCAGGAGGACTAGAGGGACATTAGTGTTCTAACACTAAGGAGTTATCCCACACAATTTTATCACTGCCTTTTTATATGCACCAATTAGCTCAACAACAGAAATGGGGTCCGCAATCGTAGTTTATGATAGTAAATGCTTCATACTTGTACAGTACTACGACCACCCGTTTATCTGTATGACAGGAATGGAGTTAGCATTGTGGTGGGTGATTAGGGTAAACCGCCCATATGTGGCCCTGCTGACGAGCTGAAACCCACAAGACTGACTTTGATACAAGATTACATGTAGAAAGAGTGATCCAATCCTCATGAAGCATGGAGCACTTTTCATTGGGACACTATTTGGAATGCTATAGACAAGTCAAAAATATTGATTTCTATGTAATATATTGTGAAAATGCTGATTAAAGTAAGGTACCCTTTGGACATTGAATTGGTACCATGACTGGCCCACCTTGGACCTTGAGTGGCCCACTCCAATAAAACACTGTTTATGCATCTGCAACTTAGTAAATGTGGTTACAATATTATGTTCCATTAGAACATAATGAAATATAGCCTCATGCACATTGTTAGTTCCAATAGCAAGCCTATGAATATGCTTTAAGCCTACTCTTCTATCTTGCCTTCTTGGGGGCAGCCTTCTGTTCTGTTAAGCTCTGGGCATAATTATACCCATTTCTGCTTCTGGGGGCATAGTGTACCACTGAACAAAAAAAACAAACGTTTAGGAACTTTTCCATGTATAACATTATTTTATGTTCTTATGATATGGTTCACCAAAAAACAAAGGTCTCAACTGTGGGGAGACCGGAACCAGGGACCTCTCACACTAAAGCTCTAAGCACTGCCTATGTAGCCACAGGGGCTGGACAAGTGTGGGGAGTGTAGAAGTACCCCCATTTTTTGTTCACTCAGCACTAAGCTGTGGCTATAAGGTATAACCTATATTCATAGAGACCTTTAGCAATCCTGACATAGCTCATAAAACATAGACATAAGGTCCCTTATTACAGAAGGTGTGGATCTGAATTCCCAAGGTACATACTCACACAGTCTCAATGTCATACAAGTATAGCTTTCAGCAGTTCTAACACCATGTATCCAGAATAGGGTAGAGGTACAGTATTAGCCTAGCACACAGAAGATCCTGGGTTCGAAACTTAATGGACCAGTTTTTCTCTGACCATGAATCAGGTTGATTTCCATGTAATTCTATAGTCAAAAATAATGAAAAAGACATTTTTCCCACATTATATGACATCTTTTTGTTTATTGGGTCATAGGGGGGGCATCCATTTATTTTGGATCTTAGAATAGATCTCACCCTACACCTAGTATATCATAACCTATACTGTTGGTGGGCCAGTAATGGTTGAGCCCCTGGGCCACTTCAGGTACTCCTGTAGTGGTGACAATCAATCAGTAAAAACTACCTAATTGATATAGGATTTTCACCTAATGAAGATGGCATGTTAATGTAAAGATAATATGTGTGGAAAACAAGGTGAAAGTTTGGATCTTACTGGAAACCTATAGGCACTGTTGAGGTATAAAATGTCTTTTTCTTGAAACCTCTCAATGAAAAGAGGGCTACATGTCACACAAACATGTCATATTTGGCACTCTGTAGAAAACACTGTGGCTACTCTATGGAGAATACAAACTATGATATTGGGACTGACTGTGTTTTACGTACAAGGTTGTATGTTGATGTGGTCCACTGAGCACACTCTCCTACTGTGGGTGCAAGTCAGATATGATACATGTGACTAGTTGCATGAGTGTTAAAAGCAATGGATAATGGTAATTATCTGCGGCTGACGCCTTGGACAATTACCTTGTAACACTAACACAGCAAGTCACTTGTATCATATTTACCATGTATAACGGGGCTAGCACGGGAAGCCTAGAAACCCATATAGAATGCATAAGGGACCAGTACAAATGCATTATGAATAAATCTCTTATCAGCACCCCTGTTTCCACTCTAAATATAGTAAATTGCTTTTGCTCCAGCTGTGAGGGGAGGGTATTAGCTCGATAAGGAGATAGGGGTTTAGTCCCGTATATATGCGAGTATATTGATTTATTTCATGGTGAATACTACCTATCAAGGTTAAAGCAATGGGAGGGTCATTCCCAAGAGGAGCGTGCAAAAACCAGGGGAACAGTTCAATGAATG
This sequence comes from Harmothoe impar, assembly GCA_947462335.1. Lineage (NCBI taxonomy): Eukaryota > Metazoa > Annelida > Polychaeta > Phyllodocida > Polynoidae > Harmothoe > Harmothoe impar. Next base: position 51,403,778 of record OX381721.1, on the reverse strand, counting down.
AAGACTTCGCGGTCAACAAAATTGCTATGTGGGATTTTTCAATGATTTTCAACTCTTTGATACTAACTAGCACATTTCAAAAACATTTATCCTCACATATATTTTGTGATTTCACTGCTACAATAAATGAATAGATACTAATTCACTGATAAAATACCTACATTTAATCATTTAATTGCACATTGACACCAGGTAGGGCAGGAAATAATACAGCGAATGAGGATCAAGGTCACGTGAAGGTTACAACAGACCTGTACACATCTGTACACATTTGCCTTGACACTCCATCCCCTTGGTATGTATGTAATTAATGGATGGCTACAAAAGACGTACCGTATAACTTCGCTTATAAGTCTAACTCACGAATAAGCCGCAGCCTGAGTTCAGGCCGATCCTATAAGCTGCACTGGCGATCTGAATCTGCCGATTTTGATAGTATACCTGGATGGGGGGAGGGGGCTGAGCCAAACCCCCCTCATATGGCCACTGTGCTTCGCTCGCAGGAAACAGAGAGTCACTCCAGGTTGGCCAGATTTGGCCTCCCACTCTATACAATGCTAGATCTGCCACTGCGTGGAATTTTCTAACGTGGCAGTACAATCTGTCTAGATAACCTCAGAGAATTTAAATAGGATTAGAGTATTTTTAGCTTTATCCACACTTTATTAGCGTAAATTCCCGATGCACTCTCTTGCTTACGAAGACTGACCTATACCTAACCTATATTTCCTGTCGATGTAACCTCATTATATTGCTAATGTTGATGATTACAATGATTTACTAATGAGACATCTATTTGGGACCAGTCCGTACAGAGTTTGGGCTATTTGACCCCACCTAGGACAGGATAGAAAATGTGAGCACTGTGGGTAACAGGATTATATCACGATTTAAACTTAGCTTAAGGCTTAACTTTGTCTAATGGGACAATGCCTCACCACCATAGGCCCTAGTTAACAGGCTAAAACACATGTGACTGAGTTGTCCTGCTGCTAGGGAACAGGGTACTTTTAGTTGGGATCAGATCAAATGGGGTTCAAACCCCTCAAAGTTTTTAAATAGCGTTACCCATTGGGCTCAAAGGCCAGAAGCGGTACACATACTATTGGGTGATAAGTGTACATGTAATTGCATGAGTCCTGGTGGAATAGTTGGTTAGCTGTTGGCCTCAATAGTTCTGAGGTTGTGGGTATGGATCCTGCTAGATCCCCTTACTCTCAAAGAGAAAAAGAGCTCTTAAATATAGCTACCTCCTAGGGGTTTATGGGTTTGTATAGTACAACTGTGCCCCATAGTCCCAAAACACTACACTGAAGCACGCCTCAAAGGGTGTGAATGGTGATTGTCTTACAGTATCCTGACACTGAGACGCTAACACCATGCAGCAAGAGGTGCTCACAATGGCCAAATCCTGTGTTGCCTACATGTATCCTGTTTACCTGCCTCTGACCCACTCAACAAGGTGAAAGCTTCATCCTCACCACTAAAATGCCGCCCGTCACATAACAAGAACAACACTACAACGGCTACATGTATAGACAGACCCTTTGTGGAAATGCCGCTTTAAAAGGACAGAGGTTGGTAATCAGACCATTTCATTTCAGAATAATGCATGTTCAGCAAAGGGCTCTGAAGAAGTTAATCCACCTTTGATGTAAGCTGGGGATGGAGAGGGACTTGATGGTAATCCTTAGGTTTAAATAGGGTTACCCCCAGCAGTGGGATGGAAAGTTATCAAGTTGACTTTGTGGTTGATAGTCTACATGACAGCAGTAGTTGAATGTCAACACAGAGAAAAGAAACAGCGTTAATATGGAGCCCAGGCTGCTTCTAGCATGACTCCCTCTTTAGGGGAGCCTAGGTTGGCCAGGGAGTCACCTAGGGGAGTTGCAGGCAGCTTGGTCTCCTCTAAAGAGGGGAGTCATTCTGGAGGCAACCTGGACTCCCTTTTGACGCTGGTTCTTCTTTCTGTGAAAATGTGAGTACATCGGCGACATACACGTTAAAAATTATAGTTTATCCATCTTGCTTATTCTAGCCATTTTCAAGTCGAACTAATGACGGATGGTGCTCTGACTTTTTATTTTCGCAACTGTAGGTATGAGCAGCCTTTCGGCGTGGCTGATTCCCTAGCCATGAGATTGAAACAAAGATAAGATCAAAGTGTCACACTTGGTTACAATATCTCACACCAAAGTCTTGAAAAAGATCCACATTATGGTGGTTTAGGGATGAACCTCATGTTAATAACGTGGAGTATCTTATTCATCTGGTATGGTATTCACTGGGTATAGCTGGCATTTCTGGAGGATCGTGTTAAAGCGTTTTTACCATTAATTTCGGAGATGAATGATTTTGTATTGACAGATGGATTATGAGACCAATCAACTCAAAGATGAAAATGTCCGCGGCCCTTTAATCAAAGTCTGTGTTTTTACCCTGTGTGAAAGAAGTGACCTTCACAGACAGTAATTGTTTCATTCTGTAAGTCTTCTTAAGCCAAAAATGTCATGTCGTGTTTTTGGTATTTCTCTAAACAACACTCGGGAATAACACATGTGGAAGGGAGGGGGGTGAAACTGGAGTTGTTATATATTCTCAATATGACATATGTTACACACAATATATTTCTTGTTGGAGTGTCTGCACTTGGAACAACTATCTCAGAAATCAGAAAAAGACTGGTTGTACTATAATTTCTTTCCAGAGGACATTCTTACCACTTTTGCACATTACCATTTGTTTGGCAGAACACATGATCCTCCCAGCATCATTGCTGATGTCATATTTCCAACATGTGACATAATATTATGGAAGTTTTTACCAATGTGTTTCTGAGGAACATCCCAGGAATGTGACTGAGAATATGTATCAGATATTGAGTCAAGATGACATGTTTTTTGGTATCATGTTTCACTTGAGGTGCTGTCAGGATTCTATTTTGTTTCCTGTCCTAAAGTTACACATGGGTATTCTTAAAAGTAACCCCAGTGTCTCATGAGAATATTTTTCAGAATCTTGTAACTACTATGCACCTTAAAATCCATGCTTGATGGCATGTGTAGAACAGAAGCACATCATGTGGAATTAAAAATATAAAATTCTTTAAATAAGAACCAGAAGTTACCTCGTAAACACCCCGGAGGCACATGAGAACAACAGGTTCATAAAAGACTGACACACATCCCAAGTCTAAACCACAATGACCACCTCATTCTTCCAATGGTGAACTATAGTGTGATTTGTGGTTATTAGTTATATGGCATTTCCTTTTAATTTGCCACCGTAGCTAAACTGTCTACTCATATTGCGCTACATAACCTCTCGGGAATTCCTAGTGAACAGTACACAGAAAACTCTCATGTGCAACCTGAGTGAACTGAGATTCTGGATTCTAGCAGTGTGATCTTCATGGGAGATAAATGTGTAGCACTGATGTGTGATTTTCATTACATCTTACCAGAAGTGACACATGTTGGGGATTTTGGAGACACTCAAGATATTATTATCTTTGAGATATATGTGAGATTAAATCAAATATTTTACAGTTCTCCCCATGTATGTAGTTGAGATGTTCTAGTGTATGTTTCTAACTATATACTAATGGAAAACCAGTGAAATGACACCAAGTGTTCTCTTTCAATTCACTCAGGAGCAGTTGTAGAGGAACACAGGTGCATCTTGTCTGAAAGCCTTGCATATAACTCTTACTACTTTTATTTTGATAAATTATTATATAGAATAGAATTCTGGGGGAGGGGGATATTTCCAGGGTGGGCAAATTCCATGGGAGACAAATCCCGGGGGCCAATTACAGGGTGGGGTAATTACAGGGGGAATGAATACCTAGCACCCATTAAGGGTCCCATGTTACAAATCTTGAAACATCTTGCTATGGTATGTCTATTTGGAAATATTGACTATTGTCTTTCATCCAGTATGCAGATATGTTGGCTATATTGTTATGTATTATAGTTATCAGTTTTAGTCTGTAGTCATAGTGCGAGTGCAGTGTAACTAGGGCCAAACACCATAATACGCTACTGAGAATTCATATCTGAGCTTGCTGGCTGGGATTAACGTGAATCCTCTTTTGAAGGAAAGCTGTTCAACAACATAAGGACTTGAGGTTGTGTTTTCTGTACAAGAGTGATGTAATTATGACTAAATCACGTCTTTAATGATATTAAGGATATGATAGGGAACTCAAACTTGGGTGAAAGAAGGGTAGAAGTAATTAAACTGGATGCTAAACTGTGGTGGAAGAGGAGGAAATCACCAGAAAATATCCCAAATGAATATGGATACATTTTCTTGTGTATCTCTAGATCTCTGGACACGAGATGAAATCTTGACCCAACTATGGGGGAAGGTGTCTACATTTACAAGGGTATCTCTAGTGTAGCTTTCTTAAGGAAATGGCCTCAATTTTGCTGACACTGCAACACTTTCCTTTCCCTAGAATGTTACAGGTTTTAATAAATGAATATCCCCAGTCTGTCTTGGACGTGGACTAGAGAACAGAGTAAACAAGGTAAAGACTCATGTATTTGACTGCGGATAGCATCTCGACCCAACTATGGGGGAAGCTGTCTACATTTACAATCCCAAGTGTTATTTTCACAGGAATCCTTCTTTTTTTGCTCTAGATGCACATGAGTTCCACTCAAGATATTACTAGCAGGGATTCCTATCTATGTTGGGTAGGTTAACATTCATCTTTTATTTCTTTATCTAGTAGTTTCCCGGGAATCAACGGACCTTCACATACATGGACTGACAACTGTAAGAATATTATTAAAATAGTCCAACATATCTTAAGACATAGAATATCAACATCAATTAATGTGGTTTTAACCCTTTTAAGACGGCATAATGCATATGTGCATCTTGCCCTTGGTCAACAGTTAGCAGATGCAGGGGGTGGCCTGGGGTGAACGCTGGGATTCCGGTCAGTACACTCCACAAACTGATGTCATATGATATTACCTACAGGGTATGTTCTGCCATCTCTTGTGACTTTGGGTAATCTGGCCAATATGGGCGCTCTTAATGGAATTAGATGCTACAAACGTACCAGGTCTCAATTACATCCTAATTAAAAGGACATTCTGACCACTAGCACTTAACCACATAGTAGACTAGAACAATACTAGCATTGTGAGTGGGATACGCTCGGTGAGAATGCCACTTTAGATACGGTAATGCCCTAAGCATGCAATTATCTAGTAATGGAGATGCACTGTGAGCCACTATGAGAGTGTCTCACACTGTCTTATAATATGGACCTAACCCCAGATGACAAGTGGATCGACACATTTACCAGAACCCTAGCAAGTATGTTTTTAATTGTTGTCCCACCCTTAAGAGGGTTCTAGAAAAAAAACTAGCACGTGTTATATAGAGGTCATTTATGCGATACATTTTATTATACCTCAGACACGTAGCATTTTCTTGAGGCATTTAAAATCCATTGTATACATAGTCTTTCATTTAATATTATTCAGTTAAGTTCAACGATATTAGGTTGTACATTTACATTAAGTCAGTAGATAGTAGTAATTAGTTTCCAGGCCTATTCTCTAGATGGCGCCACTGTCAGTCATATTTCCATAATCTTAATCGGCCCTTCCTTTACTTAGAATGCACACAGCAGTCAAACTAAAGGTTTAATAATGAGTTCGGGTTATAATTTTGTTATCAGTTTGAAAAAAAGGAAAGGGTGCTATATATACAGCAAAGTTGATACCTCAAAGTGGTGCCATCTAGAGCATAGACGTGGACGCTGATTAAGACCACAGGAAATATGAACCTATTAAGATTATAGGTAATAATTATGTGCGCGGCTATTCACTTGGTGAAATTGTCCCCACGTGTAGTGATGACCGTCACGCCAGGCCTTTACAGAGGAGGTGGGGGTTTACAGAGGAGGTGGGGGTTTACAGAGGACGTGGGGGTTTACAGAGGAGGTGGAGTTTACAGAGGAGGTGGGGGCTTACAGAGGAGGTGGAGTTTACAGAGGAGGTGGGGTTTACAGAGGAGGTGGGGGTTTACAGAGGAGGTGGGGGTTTACAGAGGAGGTGGGGGTTTACAGAGGAGGTGGGGTTTACAGAGGAGGTGGGGGTTTACAGAGGAGGTGGGGTTTACAGAGGAGGTGGGGGTTTACAGAGGAGGTGGGGGTTTACAGAGGAGGTGGGGTTTACAGAGGAGGTGGGGGTTTACAGAGGAGGTGGGGGTTTACAGAGGAGGTAGGGGTTTACAGAGGAGGTGGGGTTTACAGAGGAGGTGGGGTTTACAGAGGAGGTGGGGGTTTACAGAGGAGGTGGGGTTTACAGCGGAGGTGGGGTTTACAGAGGAGGTAGGGGTTTACAGAGGAGGTGGGGGTTTACAGAGGAGGTGGGGTTTTACAGAGGAGGTGGGGTTTACAGAGGAGGTGGAGTTTACAGAGGAGGTGGGGGTTTACAGAGGAGGTGGGGTTTACAGAGGAGGTGGGGGTTTACAGAGGAGGTGGGGGTTTACAGAGGAGGTGGGGTTTACAGAGGAGGTAGGGGTTTACAGAGGAGGTGGGGGTTTACAGAGGAGGTAGGGGTTTACAGAGGAGGTGGGGGTTTACAGAGGAGGTAGGGGTTTACAGAGGAGGTGGGGTTTACAGAGGAGGTGGGGTTTACAGAGGAGGTGGGGTTTACAGAGGAGGTGGGGGTTTACAGAGGAGGTGGGGGTTTACAGAGGAGGTGGGGTTTACAGAGGAGGTGGAGTTTACAGAGGAGGTGGGGGTTTACAGAGGAGGTGGGGGTTTACAGAGGAGGTGGGGTTTACAGAGGAGGTGGGGTTTACAGAGGAGGTGGGGGTTTACAGAGGAGGTGGGGGTTTACAGAGGAGGTGGGGGTTTACAGAGGAGGTGGGGGTTTACAGAGGAGGTGGGGGTTTACAGAGGAGGTAGGGGTTTACAGAGGAGGTGGGGTTTACAGAGGAGGTGGGGTTTACAGAGGAGGTGGGGTTTACAGAGGAGGTGGGGGTTTACAGAGGAGGTGGGGGTTTACAGAGGAGGTGGGGTTTACAGAGGAGGTGGAGTTTACAGAGGAGGTGGGGGTTTACAGAGGAGGAGGGGTTTACAGAAGAGGTGGGGTTTAGGGAGGAGGTGGGGTTTACAGAGGAGCTTGTCCCATCAAGTGCCATCCCCTGTAACTATTATCAATAAATACCTTTCTCACGTGATCCCTCATAAAGAGTGAAAATACCAATGACTCTTCTGTAACCAGGTTCAACTTCAATTCATTCTGCACTAAAGGTAGGGGGTTCCAACCAGTCAGCAGAGCGTGTCCCCAGTGCTACTACTGACTACCACTGTGTGCATAGCCCGGCTGTGGAACCTACCTGCACATAACCATGCAACAGGAACCTCTCATTTAATGCAAAATCCGGGAGAATCTATGCATATCTCATTAAATCAAAGGCCATGGCCCTATTCTACACATTCGGGGGGACATCCGCAGCCCACCCCTTTTATAATATCATGTTTGGTTCATAAATTATGGCTAAAATAGAATTAAATGTCGCTATACACAGGAGACAGAATAGTGAAATTGAAAGAGGGGTATGGTCCTCTTATCGTCCAGATATAAGAGGATATATTTCAAAAATAAAATCTCGCCTAATTATTGCCATTTTATCCGGATTTTAGGCCTAGTAAAGGTCACATTAAAGGTATCAATGCATGACAATAACAAAAGCTATATCCCCTGAAACCCCTTGAATCACGTCTAATAATGATAAAACTATTAGGCATGAATACCTTATAGTTACTTGTATATTGACACCCAAATATCCCTTTATTTTCCTTCACCATGCCATGTGGCTGCACCCAGGGTGATTACTCACTGTGCTACATGCCCCAGTATAGCTATATATAGGTGCCACCGGCCTCATAGGCGCAGCAGGCAGCAGGCAGGGTAAAATTATAGCGACTTTTCCATATTCTAATGGCTCTCCAGCATTAACTACTAAATGATTCTTCATTCTTCTTTTTACATTGGTTTAGTATCAGTCTTTTCTATCGATTGCCCATTTTAGATATCATGTAATGTATTTATTTAATATTCGATGGAACCCCCTACTAAAGGGGACGGGGGTGTACAAGGGCATTGGTATCCAATTTATTCCGATTTCGATTATCACTATTTTGGTTTCGAAATTCCGATTTTTTTTGGATTTTTCGATACGAGTGGGATATTTCCACCAGACAATATACCGGTATATTCCAGGAACCACCAAGCGGGAATTAGTTCTCCATATCACCACAGCAGGTGGGGGCGCCACCTCCACCTTCCTCTCCTGGACACTGTCCAGCGCCAGTCAGTTTCCTACCAACCGTCGTGAGCTCAAGACAACATTCATAGACTTTCATTTTTTCAACATGCCAAATCCAAAGACATGTGATGTTTGTCTTCAGGAGTTTGACGGTAGAAAGAGTAAGTACCCCCATTGTGAGGAGGACGCCCGCAAGGAGTCGGAGGAGAAGGCCCTGGAGGAGGCCAACGACCTAATACGCCGGCGAGAGGCACTGGAGCGGGAGACTCAGAAGGGGGGATCACAGGGAGGTATGGATCCCTCGGTCATGATAGAAATGGTCAAGTCTATGCAGTCCATGTCTATGACCATGCAGTCTTTGATGTCGGAAATGACACTCACCTTGAAAGAGGTGCGTAAGACCAAGGCGAAGACGATAATTCCGGACCCGTGGGAAGAGCCGGACCCGCGGGAAAAAGAAAAGCAACATGGCCGCCACGGCGTCCCTGACTACCGTCGAGTCCCGGTGGACGTTGACCATGAGGAGGAGTCCCTGTTTGCGGAATTCCTGCACAGGGTAGAAAGGAAATCCAGTAAGTTTGACATTTTTCGGTTTCTGACTACCGAGGAGAGGAAAAAGTCCAGGCCTATTGATACCACTGACAAACTGTTTTACCTGTTGGGTAAACTTGAGGACGAGATGGAGGCTCAGGGAGAGCCTACCCGGGGGTTCAGAGCCCATGTCAGATAAATAACAGCTAAATAAGACCCAAAAGACATGTTTTCACCTGTTTTGAAGCCCAAATAGAATTCACAATACTCAACATGACCATAGGCTAGTTGTAAAAGTGTTGAGTTACATTAAAACATATTGCAGAACCCTTTCTTTCTAAGAATCCTCTAGGATCCAGATTTTGTCATGCAAGTAAATGACCAAAAAATACTTAAATCAGCTTTATTTCTACATTTTAGTGAAGCTAGTAATTAAGGGTCAAAGTAGGTCAAAAAGAGTATCGATTTAACGTGTTTGTCGATACGATATTCGGAAATAAAAGGGATATTATTATAGAGTATAAATGACCCCTCTACCTGAGCTGTTATGGCCACGCCTTTACCTTTGGGGAGTGATCGTTTTTATTAATAGGAGGGGGGGGGGCAAAAAACGTTGGACCTCTTAGGCGAGGGGGGGGTAAATAATTTGGACCCCTCCTTGGGGGGGGGGGGGTCAACAAATTTTAACCTGTTTTGGGCCAAAAAGCGAGCACGTTACTATGCTTCAAAGGGCCGGCGCGCGCCGATTTCGCCTGCTCCTGCATAATGCCTCAATTAATTCACACTCATAAGTGACATTCTCATTTTTTTCTTTTTTGTTTATGCAGAATTCACAGCGGTATGCTTGGGATTGCAAAACCTCGAATTAAAGGTCAACACAGAAAGTGTCAAAACAGAAAGTGTCATTCTGGGACTCTAAGAGATGGTCTGCAGTATTGGCAGATTTAAGATGAATTAGAAACTATTAATATCATTTCAACAATTCTTGATATTTCTCTCACCGGAGCCATTGATTCCATACACATGGTAATGGAATCCCCAAGTTGGATACCTTATTATGGTTGACTATAAAGTTCCATCATAAGTTCATAATGTCATATACCTGTAACTATGTCAATGTCTAGTCCCTGCATGTATACAACAATTCATATAAACCTTCTTAAATTTCTTGGTCGTTATTATCGTATTATAAAGTTAATATCTATGATCCTTGTACCTAAGCTGTCATGACTCTGACTCATGGCGAAGCTTTTACCTGCCTCTGTGACATGAAAATCCAGAACTGTCACACAGGATTGGCTTCATCACATATATCTATATTATGGACCTAATCCCAAATATTGACAATGCTCCATCCCTTTAAGCCTATAGTCCACAGGGGTAAACCAACTAAGGTGACAAATGAAGAAAACCAGGGATCTGTTATTCTGTCCTCCTCTATAGGCACTTCTGTGATAGACCTTTCATGATAAAGGTGTTCTAACCATGGTAAAGCATCTATCAAGGCTGTCTCTCGGCCATAAACAGATAAATGGACATGAATATGCAGCAAATAATCTCAACTGTTAAAACTGTTAAAACTGTTTCCTATTAGTTCATTAATTGTAGTGGGGCTTGTATAGCCTGAAGTGTCTGGAAGTGGACCAGTCCCCAAGTGAGTTCTTGCTATCCTCTTAATTATTCTCTATGGATAGAGACTATTCCCCATGCCCCCTCCCCTCAATTTCACACAAAGCATTTGTTAGACTGAAGTGTCCTCTTACTATGAAGCTAACACTTTAACAAACTTTAACCATATGCATTTTTCATATTCTCATTATCAAATAAGTGGTGCTATAGAAGTCAATTAACCTGATGTCAGTAGCTGATGGTTCTGTCTATTTGGACATTTAATACAGGGATATCAATTTAAAATTGTACAAGCATGTTTGCATTAATTTCCCAAATACGTAAGAAACTAGAAGAAAACTGTCTTGAGGTTAAAGACCATATCCGGAGGTTTTGAAAAAAATGATGAAGCCAGAAAATGTAACTATAATCATAATGTTATAAATCAGTCTTTAAATGATATTGCATAAATATACAAATAAAGTGGTCATTTCAACAAAAGTAGTAAACCTACCAAATATTGAATTGAAAATGTCTGCCTTCCCCATTTCTCACAAGGGGGCCTTATAGTGATTGATAATGTACACTAATGTATGACCCCGTTGCTAAGGGGAGGTAAAGTAGTGCATGTGCGTATGTGATGTCACAGTCCAGTGGTTTGTTTGCCCACTGCACCTCCCATATAAACAGAAACAATCAGTATATGTAACTCGACCTATACCAGACCTGGGGCAGAGGTATTCCATTTGATTACCTCTTCATTACCCCCTCCCCCCTCCCACACACACACACATACAGTGGGCCGCACTGATCCACCCCCAGTGGCAGGTAAGTCCTAGAAGCAGGCTGGCCACTTCACATGCCGGGGGGGGGGGGGTCACTCCTCAAGCTTTGGCTGGCATATGTGAACACAATTTCAAGGGAAAAGGTACATCCTGGGGCCCTATAGGAAAGAAATTGAGTGATATTTTTCATGAAATTAGTGCCAGTTTGCTGATTCACCTATGATAGTAATGGTACCAGATTTGAGGTGATGTATATATACATCTATTTTCCATAGAAAATATAGGGGGTGGCCTCCCCATTGGGTTGGTTCTCACCCAATATGAAATCACATTGGGTATTGGGACTGTAATTCATGTGCTTCTCACCGGGGACAGCACAATCACTGATATTTCGGATCTGAGGTCTCATTGAGTGGCTCAAACTAAACCAAGTAATAAATAAAATATGATAGCATTTCATTTTATATCATGTATGTAGTAACAATTCTGTATACTTGGAGACGGTGCCATTGCATTAGATTATACAACATGATAGAACTACAGTCCGCCCTTTTGCTGCTCGTACCTACCACTACATGTACCCCGCCTCCTCTATACCTACAGACATGCTATAATACTCTGACCTCTGGGGCCAGACCTGGAGTCCACCTGCACCCAGACATACACCCACGTTATCTGCCCTACCTGATGGACAGGGTTACGACCTTTTTGGGGCCAAACAATTGGATTGCTTGCACCTACTCAGGCCACTTGACCTCCAATGACCGTTCCGGCTCAACAACTCTAGTTTTTGAACAAACAAACACTGCCCAAACCAATGACCATCTAACGATCAATATTCTGTATTAAAATACTCAAAATATGAATTTAATGTTCAAACCATGTGCTTCCGGTGAATCTCATTCACATGATGTCTGAACAAATAGATGATATATATTTGCAAAGTATGTATAAAATGCAATTCCCTAAGGTGTTAGTGCAGAAAAATCTCCCCATTCAATTCAGTGCTATAACAAAGAATTACCCCATTTTTTAACCACAAAACACGGAATATCACCAAAAACTTAATTGAAATGTGAACTTTTGAAAACATGTCCAGATAGATATACATGTTGTGCACACAATGATGATATTGAAAATATCAAAATGAGTTTGTATCAATGTGCAATTTGACCACTTAGATGACCAAACCACCTAGATCCAGGATCAGACCTCACTGACTAATAAAGAAGGTGCCATCAATATAAAGATAAAACACTATAAAGATTAATGGCACCGTCTAAAAAAATAGCTCTACAGGAGTTACCTTTTAAATAGGAAGTCAGTTAACATACATAGGTACCTGTTTACAATAGCAAAACCGCCAATTAAAAACCTCCGGATATGGTCTGTAAATAGTACAGTCCTAATATCGAAAGTGTTACAAGTAGACTTGTATATATACAAAGCTTACCAGAAAGCTGATAATGGTCCAGTCTGTGAGCGTAAGGAGGCAGACAATGCTAGAGCTCTGTTAGCTAAGTAGGGTCTGTTAATGCCGTAATTACGCCTGTGTCTATTAAGAGAGCCAAATGAGCCGTTGGGGTGAAACATTATTATGCAAGCGTCTGGTGTTGGTTGTATCCACGATACAACAATGTCCAGTCTAGGCTCAGAGTAATTATTGGGCTCATTATATTTTCTCTAAAACATCATGTCGGCCGTATTTCAAGGGTGTCAATCAAAAAAGGAAAGATCTTTATGACTAGGCCAAAAAAATAAAAGGTTTGTTTCAGGTCACCCGACCAACCCTATCAAAACAGGGCCGATCCAACGTTTTTCCTAATGCAATTTTGAAGAAATTTTTGTATCTTAACCCTTTTTTGGTCAATTTTAGGGTCTTCGGAGCGACTGGAGAGTATATTTATATTTCAAAAAAAGGGGGGGGAGGGAGAAATCCGACCTACCGACTCTACATTTTCTTGCCATGTTACCTGAAACAAAACTTTTTTTGGCCCTATCACATTCATCGATGACAAGAATACTCATTGAATATTAGGCCACTCAGAAAAATTAAATGCTTCTCATCACTACAATCTGTGCATCATAGAAATCTGAGTTTATGCAGAGTACACATGTGTAGGGGCTAGGGTTATACGGGTTTGTTATATGACGAGTGCTGTTGGATGCTGTGTTGCGAACTCAGTCCGAACCCTTCAGTCCGACGGTAGGTGGCGACACCTACCCCGGGCTTGGGGTATGGACAGAGGTCGCTATAGGCTTCCGGTCTGCGTGTGCGCGCGCAGGCTGGCTGCCTATATATACCCAGCATCTGACGGTACTCGTCGGTTACTCTGAGCCACGCTGGTGAGGAGACCCCGTGATCATTACGGCTGATTAGCCTACTGACCCGTTCCGAACTCTATAGGGAGTTCGCACACATAGATACTGCTTGTCTAGGTTATCTGAATAAACCTGATTTGCAACCTGTAACACTTGATCCGAACTGTGTCGACTTTGTTCTTTAATTGATACTCTACCAATATCATAGAGAAACAAAGTATCGTTTATTACACTGGTGCCGTGACCAGTTCTGAGTGAAACGCAGGTTAGCCTGTGCAGTAGCGCGGACCTCATGCTCTGGACGGAGCAGCGAGGTCTCCCGATGAGGCGCCAGCCTTATCACCGGAGGGGTTATGTGCCGCCGATGAGGCAGATACCCCCAGGAGTGCGAATGTTCCATCCGGAACAGGCGCATCAATGGGATCCGGAGGTCCCGAAGTAATGAGTCGCTCATTAGAGGAAATGAGCCTGTCAATGTTCAACATTGGTGGGTCAAGAGCAGCCGCTCCGAACCCGCGGAGGGTTACCATCTTGGAGGAGCGTCGTTTCGATGACATGAGAGAGGCCAGGGTACAGGAACCGGTGCAGATGGCTCAAATGGAGTTGTTGTCCATTCAGAAACAGTCGAATGAATGGAAAAACAGTCTGATTGCATTGGAAGGTGCAGTCACACACAGAGCTTCCAAAATCAAGGAAAAATATGCAAGGCTGTCGACCTTGTTAGAGGAGAATGAAAAGCTGGTGCAATCCCTTAGCATGGTCCGCTTGGAGTTTGATCAGAAACAAGCTGATCTGCAGGGAATCCGTTACGAATTTGCCCAGGCAAACACGGATCTGAACCAGATTTGCGCGGCCCGAGATGCCGTAATCCATGAAGCAGAAGGGGCCTGATCAGAACTTGTTCGGAACACGGAAGACTTACAGGAGGTTCGCCGAAGCCTGGTGACAGAGTGCGACATTCTGAAGGCAAAAAGAAGTGCTTTACAGCAGTTTTTATCAGAGACTCGGGATAGTATGCAGGACAGCAGTACCTCATACGCTTCCGCTGATAATGTCAGTCCGAAAGGTCCTCATTACATGAGTTTTACGGACACCCCGAATCTGCCTATGGGACGTGGGGTAACCGTAGAAGGTGCCTTGTCTACTTCAACGCCAGGACGACCACTACATGTGGGCCGGGCAAGAGGTAGAGGTAGGGCGAGTGATTACTCACCAAGGGTGGGTATCAGTGGTATCCGTCCGATTCCGAAGCAGGTCTTTTCAGCTCCGACAGGTGTAAACCCGGCGGGTAGGGGAAGGTCGTTGTCGGAGTTGGTCCGGAGTCCACAATCTCAGTTGAAACTGGATGAGCAACAACTGGATTCGGAACGCTTGAAGAAAGCAGCCGAACAAGAGAAGGCGGCCAAGACCGACTTAACTCCCTCGAGTTTGTCGCAATGGCGAGAATGCCAAGCGAACATACTGTTCCATGAACAGAAAAACTTGGAATTGGAAAGGCGAGATGTGTATCGCAAACAGCAGGCTGCTCTGGAGCAGCAGCAGAAACGCATGAGGGAAAATGCAGCCCTCGCCGAAGAATTAGCGGAGCAGGAGGCGGCGGTTCTGAGAGCTCGAAAAGAAGGGCTCCGAGCGGCCGGTGAAGCTGCGAAAGCTAAATTGGTGAAGGCTCAGCAGGAGGAGGAGGCTGAGAGACAGGCCAAGGAATTGGAAAAAGAGAAGGCGGCGCATCAGCGATTGCTTGCTCTGGCCCAGCAGTGTCAGTATATGACTGATCAGGAGAAAAATTGGTGGTTCAGTCAGGGTGTGGACCCCACTACAGATTTGGTGTCGTATGGTACCTACCAGGCCTATCTGGAGAAACAGAATAGCTTGCCTACCATGGGCGCTACTCCGGGGGCGACTCCTGGCACAAAGAGTCCTAGGAGGGCTCCGAGAAGAACAATTCTGAGTACAGAATTGCAAGAATTGTACGATACAAACCCCGCAATTGCTGGGATCGGATTGCACAATGTGGGTACGGAAAAGGACGCGTCGGCTTCCATTTCTAAATGTCTGGCGATAACCTCTAAAATAAGGGGGTCGTCCAACGCTGCTAGACGTATAGCTAGCGAGCCTTTTCCCTACTGGCAGAAAAACTCTTGGGAAGAAGGAATCATCGGATCCAAAAGCTCCGATAATGGACGCAGCGTTTTTCACAGCGCTGTTTGAGAAGATGACGACTTCCATTCAGGGGGCTACACAGCCTAACAGAAGGAAGGTCAATCGGAGGACCGCCAAGTGCTATAGGTGCCTGGAGATTGGTCACTTTGCTGCGGAGTGTACGGCTCCGAGTCCGAAAGTTCCCGGTAAGGAGGGAAACTAGAGGGGGTAGTCCGAGAAGGCGAGCGGACGACCCCTGGAGATGAAGTACGCCAACATACCAGAGAGGTAGAGCCTAGTGAAATTCCGAAGGCAGGAAGGGAATCAGGGGTGGCTTCGAGCTTGAGGGGCTCGGATGCCGGCCTGGTTAACATTCCAGTCCAACAATTGCCCGGCAATGAGGCAGGGAGGCCCATTACGGATAGGAACGAGGAAGTTGCGGCTGTCACAGACACCGTGTGGGTAGGGAGTACCCAGCTTTCCCCGGATCATCCATGTTTCGACCATTTGAAGAAACATGGCCTTGATTTGGCTGCTCCGAAGGATTTTAAACGCTTCACTGTAAACCCGTCTCCGCTGGGGGGGAGGCGGTGGTATGTGTCTGTTACTGTGGCCGGTAGAGCGGGCGAATTTTTAGTAGATACGGGAGCTAGCCACTCCTTTATCTCCTCTAACTTCTATGCTCTTATGCCGGACAGTCGTGATAACTTCAAAACGAGGGTAAACGCCTGTTTGGCCGATGGGTCAAGTATGCAGACGTATGGGCGCGCGTTCATACCGCTCCGAATTGGGGGGAAGGAGTATGTGGCTTCTCCCACCATTGCGGATATTGCAGACGACGGTATACTGGGATTGGACTTTTCGGCGTTATATGACGCGGTCCTGAATCCTGGTACAGGGGTACTCCTGATAGAGCACCCGTACCGTGCGGTAGAGCAATGTGTGCTCCGACAAGTGTCAACAGTGGCAACGGTGGTCCAAACTGTAAAGATTCCTCCCGGACAGACGTGTGACGTGCTGGTCCGAAGCAAGGGGCTTAGGAGAGAGGAAGAGGCAGTTGTGGAGCCGGATGTGGCCATGTTGGGTAGTATCGGTTTGACAGGCATGGACACCCTGGTGGGTGATGGTGCTTGGACCGTGGTGCCGGTTTCTAACCCCGGGTTGGAACCGAAGTATCTAAAGAAAGATACAGTACTGGGGAAGGTGTTCACCAGTGAGGCAGTGATGCCTGCTGGGCAGGTGAGCATGAAGGGTGACCCTTCTCCGACCACTTTGAGTGCGGGACTCGAGAAAATGATCTCCGAAACGGATCTGACGGATCGGAGGGATCTCGACTCCCTAAGGAGGCTGGTAGTGAAGTATCAGGATGCATGGCAGGTGGAGGGGGAGCCTTTGGGCCGAACCGACAAAGTGTTGCATTCTATCAATACGGGTGATGCACAGCCGTTCAAAATGCCTTACCGACGCTTGCCGTCGGGTAAGAAAGCAGTGGTTGAGGAACAAGTGAAGACCATGCTGGAACAGAAGGTGATCATGCCTAGCACTAGCCCCTGGTCCAGTCCGGTCCAGATGGTTACTAAAAAGGACGGGTCTATCCGATTTTGTATCGATTATAGGCGCCTGAATGGGGTAACCAAGAAAAATGCATATCCTCTCCCCCGGATCGATGAGACCCTGGACTCTTTGGGTGGGAACCAATGGTTCTGCACCCTTGATTTGCAGTCCGGATATTGGCAGATCGGGATGAAGGAGGAGGATAAAGAGAAAACGGCTTTTACAAGCCACATTGGACTGTATCAGTTTGAGCTGATGCCCTTCGGGTTGTGCAACGCCCCGGCCACTTTTGAGGCTATGATGGAAACTCTGTTGAGTGATCTGTTGTGGCGCAAGTGCTTGGTATACTTGGATGATGTCATTGTTTTCGGCAAGACGTTTGAAGAGTGTGCGTTGAACCTCGGAGAGGTATTGGAGCGAATTCGGTCCAATGGCTTGACATTAAAGCCGAAGAAATGTGAACTTTTTCGGAAGTCCATGGTCTATTTGGGCCGGATCATCTCCACCGAGGGTGTGCAGGCTGATCCGGCTAAATTGGAGACTGTGGAGACTTGGGAAGTTCCAAAAGGACCAAAGGATGTCAGATCCTTTTTAGGGTTCTGTTCCTATTACAGGGACTTTATCCCCGGATTCTCTAGGGTGTCTCAGCCATTGCAACGGTTGAGCCATTGGACTCCGGGGAAGAAAAAAGAACCCTTCCCATGGGGGATGGAGCAGAATGAGGCCTTCAAAGAGATTAAGGCGTTGTTCCGAACCACCCCGGTGCTGAGATACCCTACGGAGAAGGGGCATTTCATCCTTGACACTGATGCGAGCAATGAGAGCATCGGGGCCGCATTGTCCCAAATCCAGGACGGAGTAGAGGTCCCGCTGGGGTTCGCTAGTAACAGTATGAACAAGGCACAGAGAAATTATTGTACTACCAAGCGAGAGCTGCTCGCAGTAGTGGTGTACACGAAGAAGTTTCGGCACTTCTTATATGGAGGGAATTTCACACTCCGTACCGATCATTCGGCCTTGAGGTGGCTCCTTAATTTTAAGGACGCGGAGGGAATGATTGGTCGGTGGTTGAATCACCTCAGCGAGTTCGGACTGGAGAACTCTCATATCCAGCACCGAGCGGGCACGAAGCATATTAATGCTGACTGTCTGAGTAGACGTCCGGTATGCCATTGTGTGCGTCCGGAGTGTGGGGATTGTGGTGCTCACAATGCTGTGGTAGCGAGTGTGCGTTTGCCTTATGATGGGTTATTGCAAAACCTGTTGGATTGGTCCACCGACACTATAAGGACGTACCAGATGGCCGATCCTACCATAGCACGACTGAGGGAGCTTGTCCCTACTGGGGTCTGTCCAGTGAGACCCGAAATATCACTGGAAAACCGTGAAATGCGACGTTTCCTGGCTCAGTTCCACGAACTGGAGGTCCGGGATTCGTTGTTGTGCAGGTGGAAGACTTGTCCCGGGAAGCGGAGGGTATTACAAATGGTGATCCCTGCTGCTATGAGGAAAGACATCCTGTACTACTGCCACGGCCATTCCACTAGTGGGCATTTCGGAAAGAAACGCTCGTTGGAACGGCTGAGCAGGAGATATTACTGGCCCGGCATGTCAGGCGACCTGTTAAGGTGGATCGAGACCTGTCCGGCCTGTTGTTTAGGCAAACCTGGTCCTGGTCTAGGGAAATTGCCACTGCAACAAGAGCTATTCGGGGTGAGGTTTGCTCGAATAGCCGTGGATATTATCAGTGGAGTGAAACCCACTCCAAAAGGTAATACGTGTATGATGGTGGTCTCGGACTACTATACGAAATACACCCGAGTGTACCCACTCGAGGATCATACTGCTGCTACTTGTGCGGAAGCATTGGTAAAGGGGTGGATCCTCCATCTGGGGGCTCCCTTGATGTTACATAGCGATCAAGGGAGAGAATTTGAGTCCAAACTATGGACTGCTATGTGCCATCAGTTGGCTATATGCAAAACTCGGACCAATCCGTACCGACCACAGTCTGACAGGCAGGTGGAGCGGTTCAATCGGACCTTGATCCAGGTTTTAAAGCCATTAGTGAACTCCCATATGGATGATTGGGATGATCAGTGCGAATTTGTGGTTCATGCGTATAATAATACGGTCCACACTTCCAGGAATTGCACTCCGAACCTCCTGGTGTTCGGAGAGGACTTGATCATGCCGGCGGATTTAGTATTCGGAGTGGTAGGGATCAGTCCTGAGGCACCATGTACAGTGCTGTTTGTGGAATCTCTACGAGAGAGGTTCAAATTTGCCTACGAAACAGTTAGGGCTCATTTGCTCAAAGCTGATAATTGGCAGAAGGTGGGTTATGACACCAGATTGAAGTTGCGACGATTCGTAGTGGGGGATAGAGTGATCCGCCTACATGAACCGCTCTGCAACGTCAAACTGGCGAATAACTGGGATGGACCACATACTGTGGTTAAATGTATCAGTCAAACGACTGTATTTATTCAGTCCGAAGCAGGACGCATCCGGACGAGCCATGTGGCTCGGTTGCGTGCTTGGGCGGGAAGGGAGCTCACCCCGGAAACGGAGGTGGAGAAGGGAAATTCGGAGGCTAAATTTGTACCTTTGGAAGGGGTGTCAGTGGATCCCCCTAAAAAGGTGGTACGAAAGAAGCTCCGAAAGACCGTGAAAAAGAAAGTCTCGGCAGGCGGAGGAAGAAGGGCACGGAAAACTAAAATCAGGGCTGGAGTTTTAGTTAAGAACGAGTGTCCTTCGGCCAGGTTACGAGAGGCGGGCAGTAAACCCGTTCGGCGAAGCCCGAGGCTGGTGGCTAGAGGGGCTGTAACCTAGCTTGTTTACACAACGAGTGTGGTGTCCTGTGTTGTTCTATATATGTTATATGTATGTTACCGACAGGGGCGCTCAGAGTCAATAAGAAAAGAATGTAAGAGTGCTCCCCGAGGGTGGTGGACGGATAATCCGGTGGGGTAATCTTCGATTTCCCATAAATATCCACTAATACTCCTGATGAGCTCTTTATTCGAAGTATATTTTGACTTTTGTGAGCCGCCTACGTAGCAGTGTGATCCCTCGAGCCCGAGCTGCGGGCGGGAAAGGTCGTGACCTGATTAAACGGTAATTGGGTCACACCGGGTAACGGGATCGTGTCCAATCACGCGAGACGCTGCGCATGCGCTTTGTTTTAAACAAAAGCGAGGGAACCGCCATATTGATTTTGGGCTCGCCCCAGTCAATAGCGGTGTTGGTCGGCAGCGGTGAAGTTGGTGATTTGGACGGTTAGAAGAGGAGAAAAGTCAGTAAAAGAGTTGTGAGCAGTGAGTACTCTTTCCTGGTTCGTCTGAGACAAAGAGGGAGGCGGGGAACTAGTGGTTTCCCCGTCAAACTCCCGTCGAAAGACACTGCCGTAGTGAGGATGGCCGAGCAACAGCTCCGTCACTCCGAACTCACCGGACACTCCGAGGTGGCATCCGCCACCGAGGAGCCTATGGATGCTCAGAACCCGAGTGGTGATGAGTTAAGCGAGACGCTGGCGGAACTACGTGTGGATCCGGCCGTGTCTCCGATCCGGAAGTCTCCGTCGCCCGACGGCAGCGAGGACTCCGGAATGTTGCGGGGAATCGCCTACACCGAAGTAGTGCCGGATCCCTCCGAGACGACTGTACGTCCCTCCCGGATGTGCAGTCTGAGTATATCACCAAGCCTCCAGAAGTCAGTTTCTCGTAAACTGTCTATGGGGAGTGGGAGTGATTCAGACACTTCACGTCCGAGGACGCGCGGTGGTAAGGGTGCTACCCGAGATCGGTCCAGGTCGTCCGATACTAAGGCTAGTACCAAGGCTACCAAACACACGGGTGTTGGGAAGAAGCCACCAGGAAAGGACGAGCCTAAAAAGCCCGATCCGAAGAAGGGTAGTACTGCGAGTACTAAGAAGCCGGATTCTAAGGCTGCCACTGCAACGGCATCAAAGGATCCGAAGACGGTCGATCCCAAGGCTCCTACTACGAAGGTGCCGAAGGATCAGAAGAAAGCTGATCCGAAGCCCGCCGCTAAGGACCAGCCGAGGAAGGGGCAGACGTCCGGCAGCACTCAAGCTGTCAAGACTCCGGGCCCCACTAAGTCCAGTATCCCGATCCCTAGCAAGGTGAAGGATAGCGGGAAGGCAGTTGAAACCTCAGCTGCTCCGACTCCAACCATCGATGTGTTGTCCTTCTCGCGAGGGTTGGACAACAGCTCGGCAGTAGCTGCTACAGCCGCTGCGATGGCTGGTAAGACCGGACATGGGGGAGGTCGTCCTAAAACGACAGTTCCTCCCATGGAACCTCGGACCGAGGAGAAGTAGTATTGTATGTATCGGAACGGGACTATAGTTAAGTACTGTTTATTACTCAATCGACCTGCAGCCAATCAGAGGCCTCCATTTGGTCACGTGACCCCCTCATTTGCATAATTACGTAATAGGCCACGCCCCCTCATTTGCATAATTACGTAATAGGCCGCGCCCCCTTGATCACCAGCCAATCAGAGGCTACCATTTGGTCACGTGACCCCTCATTTGCATAATAGGC
The DNA here is from genome assembly GCA_947462335.1 of Harmothoe impar. Taxonomy (NCBI): domain Eukaryota; kingdom Metazoa; phylum Annelida; class Polychaeta; order Phyllodocida; family Polynoidae; genus Harmothoe; species Harmothoe impar. The sequence goes on along the minus strand of OX381721.1, from coordinate 51,381,961 downwards.
CACGCCCTCTTGATCACGTGACCCTCTCATTTGCATAATAAGCCACACCCTCTTGATCACCAGCCAATCAGAGGTCGCCATTTGGTCACGTGACCCCCTCATTTGCATAATAGGCCGCGCCCCCTTGATCACGTGACCCCTTCATTGGCATGATAGGCCACAACAACATCACGTGGCTATCTTTGTTTGTAAACAACACCACGTGGCTCTCTTTGTTTGTAAACAACACCACGTGGCTCTCTTGTTTGTAAATAACACCTACTAAGTTTAGTCATAGGTAGCAGTAGTGTTTGTAAATAACACCTACTAAGTTTTAGTCATAGGTGTCTAGAGCAGCAGCAGCAGCAGCATCTTCAGCAGCAGCAGCAGCAGCAGCCGCGTCATAGGTGTCTAGAGCAGCAGCCACGTCATAGATGACTAGTGCAGCAGCAGCAGCAGCATCTTCAGCAGTAGCAGCAGCGTCATAGGTGTCTAGAGCAGCAGCCGCAGTAGCAGCAGCGTCATAGGTGTCTAGAGCAGCGGCAGCAGCATCTTCAGCAGCAGCAGCGGCAGCAGCAGTAGCAGCAGTAGCATCTTCAGCAGCAGTAGCAGCATCAACAGCATCTTCAGCAAAAGCAGCAGCAGCTGCGTCATAGGTGTCTAGAGCAGCGGCAGCAGCATCTTCAGCAGCAGCAGTAGCAGCAGCGGCAGCAGCATCTTCAGCAGCAGCAGCAGCATAGGTGTCTAGAGCAGCAGCCACAGTAGCAGCAGCGTCATAGGTGTCTAGAGCAGCAGCCGCAGCAGCAGCAGCATCTTCAGCAGCAGCAGCGGCAGCAGCAGTAGCATCTTCAGCAGCAGTAGCAGCAGCAGCAGCAACATCTTCAGCATCAACAGCATCTTCAGCAAAAGCAACAGCCCGTAACTTAGCATCATGTGCATCAGCCATAGCCGTAACAGCGACACTGCGACTAGCATAAGCAAAACAGGCTATTTTTTTAGCAGCTGTACAAGCATTAATAGCATTAGCCCTAGCAGCAGCCGCAACAGCGACACTTTTAGCAGACGTTGCAGCATGAGTAGCAGCAGCATCGGTAGCAAGAGCGGAAACAGTAGCAAGAACATTAGCAGCACGAGCAGCAGCGGCGAGAGTAACAGCAGCGTTGTTAGCAGCATCGGCAACTTCGTATGCAGCATGTGTAGCACGAACAGCGATACGAGCTTCACGTTTTGCACGAGCAGCAGCAATAGCTGCAGAAGTAGCCATCACACTTTCCAGCCACCCGTACGAATCTTGATAAAAACCAACCTCCACCTTGCTACTTGTTAACTCATCAGTAAACATGGACGTCTCCTCGTGTGGTGTTGTCGCGGCTCTGTAGTAGTGTTGGGATTGCTCACATTCGGTAGAACGTAGAGTGATTCCTGATGACGCCATGCTGAAGGTGGTAGAAGAAGTGTGTGGGACCCATGTTTCACTCTCGCTTATGTACTAGGCTCCGAGATAAGCTTCTTAACTCAAGAGGAAAACTCTCACTAGGAAGGCGACCAGCTGTCTACCTGTGTAGGTGCGGGTTCGTTACATCTTTAATCCTGTTCGACCCCCGAGGAAATAGATGAAAAAAACAAAAGACCATCTTTCAAGCACTCGAATCCACAGTCAGTAGGAAGCTATAAGGAGCTTAACTTGTGTTTGATTTAAGCTGTCTACCACACGCACGCGCTTGTAGTCACAGCTAGAGTGGCAGACTTCCGTCCGCCCGCTGGCGCATGACAATCGACTTTAGACACCCCCTGTAGTTTTTTTTTTTTTTTTGTTTTTTTTGCATACACAGTTGACTAGCATCTTAATCTCTTACCCAGCTATAAGCCCATATACATGTAACGCGCATTACTCCTCTTTATGGTAATTATCAGATCGATTTAAGGGTGGAAAAGGCTTAGGTGATTTAGGTCCCTCTCTAGCTGAAAACAGGCTTAGACCATAGCATGTAGGCAGCCGGCCGCGTTAAACACCCCCTGTAGGTTTTTTTTTGTATACACTCTCGATCCCCTCTCTAGGTGAAAACAAAGCTTAGAAGATGCGGTGATCCGGCCAGCGGCTGGCGCGTCACACCTGTCGTTAATCACCCCCTGTAGGCTTTGTATACACTCTCGATCCCCTCTCTAGGTGAAAACAAAAGCTCCCTCCACGGGCTGGCGCGTCACACCTGTCGTTAAAACGCCCCCTGTAGTCTTAGTATACACAGTTGCCCCGCCTTATCTATTCACCAGCTATAAGCCCATATACGTGTACATGTGATTTTTGATACCCTCTCTGGAATAGGGTGGGGCTCAAGGTGAAAACAAGATTAGACCATTCGCTCTCTCAGCTATATAAAGAGCCTCAATTGTTCTTGCAACAGCACTTCACCACCGGTACACTATCAGTCACGAGGCAGATGTTTGCGGTATGGGTCATACAGGTTACCTACTAATAGCGGTTTGGTGAGTAGATCACTTTTTTCCCCTAAAAAAAACAACAAAAACCCCCCACTTATCACTCAGGTATGTATATGTAGCACTGTTAGTGTAAGTACACAGTAGAATCTACTGTACTATAGACTCAACCCTCTGAAGACGGTGGAGCGCGTTAATGCGCAGGTCTGTGTCGGCGTCACTTGTTTTTTATTCTAACTAAAAAAGAAAAAAAAGTCAGAAGTCAATCTACGACCTATCAAAGACAAATTTGTGATAAGTTCAAACTAAATAAGAGACAGTTTGAGCGTCTCTTAGTCGCTGTCAAAGATGCGAATAACGAACGCGCTGAGGGCGGGGTTCAGGTCACGTATAGTTCCCCGCTCTTTCGTCAGATGGCGCCACAATAGGGGTTTTGTACATTCCTACGATGCTCGCGAACATTTCAACGCATAATGAGCTATATAGGCAACAAAGTGCGCTTCTGAATATATTAAAATATAAAAAACAATTCAATATTGTGTATTTCTGATAGAAATGAGGCAGTTTCTTTGAATACCAACTAAACTATAGCGAGATGAAAAATACCACACCATATCTAAGGCTTTATAAAAGATACATAGTCAGAAACTCTCGCCGAGTCGGCAATCTGAAAAACGGATCAACTCGTTTTAACTCGTTGTGCCACAAGGGCCCCCATCCAACGGGGGTCCTTTGAGGTCAGTCTGTCAAACCACAGTGATCCATGCTGCTTAACACTAGGCGTAATTAATTACGCCCATGTTGTGCAGCATCTAACCAACTGACAGTGTCAGTTGGTTGGCCCCTCTTTAGGGGCCACACAATAAATAAAGAATAGAGGCCTAAGGGAACGTTCACAAGCGTCTCTCCTTCCTACAGGGTGGGTGGGTCTTTGGGTTTAGTGACAAAACAGCGACATGTGAGTAGGAGTTTGCGTGTCAGCTCTCTTTTTTTTTCTTTTTTTTCCAAGTCTACATATTATTTATGATTAAAAAATTAAAAAAAAAAGAAACCACGATAATATAGTGCACTGATCAAAAACTGAATAGAAAAATAACCAAAATAGGTTGGGGAAATCTCTGCTATGTAGCTGATCGGTCGTTGTCACACGGTGCAGAAAATTTACTTTTTTTTAGAAAATCTATATTAGGACCACAGACGGGGCACATGTGTCACTTGTCAAATATAAGAGATACCAATGGGCCTTGTCGAATTTAAGAACTAGGTCTTGGCCATTGGCATTGTCTATTTTGAGAAGTAGTCTTGCCCGTCTTGCCCCTTGTCGCCAACTCCCAGCACCCCCTTTGTCTCTTTGTCCATATTGGCTAAAAACAGGACATTGTTGCCTTGGCTATTTTACCCCCCGTCTGGGGATCTTATTACTTAATCACCTCGTCTTGACCCTGTGGGGCAGTGGGTATATGGAATAACCGTGTCCAAGTGTACTCTATCTGACACATAACCGAAGGTTACTGAGTTATGTAATAATACCTGACCTATGAGGCCGCCAGTCAGTTTGCCGTGATCATTTTGACACACTCTCAGTTACTCGTAGGACATCTAATACATAATCAGACTCAGCATCATATAAGACAGTCTCGGCCACGCCGGCTGCATATCGGACCAGGGGGATAGTCTGGCAGCGACCCGCCACCCCGTCCACAAGCTGTGTACAGCACCCCGTTTCTCTTTGTCCATATTGGCTAAAAAACAGGGGCATTGTTGACTTGGCTATTTTACCCGTCTGGGTCTTATTATTTAATCACCTCGTCTTGACCCTGTGGGGCAGCGGGTATATGGAATAACCGTGTCCAAGTGTACTCTATCTAACACAACTCATAACCGAAGGTTGCTGAGTTATGTAATAATAACTGACCTATGAGGTCGCCAGTCAGTTTGCCGTGATTATTTTGACACACTCTCAGTTACTCGTAGGGAATCTAATACATAATTAGACTCAGCATCATATAAGACAGTCTCGGCCACGCCGGCTGCATATCGGACCAGGGAGATAGTCTGGCAGCGACCCGCCAGCCCGTCCACAAGCTGTGTACAGCACCCCGTGTCTCTTTGTCCATATTGGCTAAAAAACAGGTCATTGTTGACTTTGGCTATTTTACCCGTCTGGGTCTTATTATTTAAATCACCTCGTCTTGACCCTGTGGGGCAGTGGGTATATGGAATAACCGTGTCCAAGTGTACTCTATCTAACACATAACCAAAGGGTTACTGAGTTATGTAATAAATAACCGCCCTATGATCCTATGAAGTCGCCAGTCAGTTTGCCGTGATTATTTTGACATACTCTCAGTTACTCGTAGGGTATCTAATACATAATTCGACTCAGCATCATATAAGACAGTCTCGGCCGCGCCAGCCACATATCGTACCAGAGGGATAGTCTGGCAGCAACCCGCCATCCCGTCCACAATCTGTGTACAGCAGTCTGGACCAGACCACCAACTCTGGGTATAGCATTCGGGATGACTGGAGCAAGACTGGATCTAACCCTTTAATAGTCGCATAGCGCTTTAATGTGCAGTGCCGTTGTCGTCATAAGCCATGAATGCAGCACTCAGAGTTCCTCACCAGGGCTGCATGCATGCATACACTGACATATCGACAAAGGGCGTAGCGCATTAAAGCACTATGCTACCTTTAGCATTAAAACGCTGAAGGGTTATTTTTTGATAGTGTAGAACCAATATCTGTCTAATTAAACCCCTTATCAGTGCTGTTTTTTTTTTTCACATACAAAAGAATTAGGTAATGGCACTCCGCCATGTATTGGATAACCACTGCAGCACGACTCTGAAAAGCGGTGGCGGTGAATTTCCATTTAGATCCTGAAAAGGGGGCGGTCAGATGTCGTCAAGGCCCTGATAAGTAGGGCAGTTAAAATCATATGATTACATTGAGCTAAATTTTCTTGCTGAAAGGAATGAATAATTGTATTTGTATAAATTCACCACACACACACACACCCACCACCCACCCACCCCACCACACACACCACACACACACCACCCACCCCACACCACACACACACACACACACACACACAGACAGACAGACAGACAGACAGACAGACACAGACAGCACACAGACCCTGATGACCTCCACACGATGACCAGATTGCCCTTCCAAAAAACAAAACCAAAAAACAAACCCCAACCTGATCTACCTACTCAACAGGGTTTCAGTGTAGAGCCTATTAGGGGTTTTTCTGATGCGTATATTATATTGAGATTGATTTCAACTTTTGTGATAAGTGGTTGGTCCTTAAAAGGACCATTTGGTAGAGAGGGTCGCAGGGACCTGCTGCTGAAGCGGAGGGCGTGGTCATAACGCGTGTAGTCTGCAGCTCCCCCAGCACGGCGGGCGGTAGACCTTCTCCATGCAGACTTGCTGCTTGACTCGTTCCACGCACTGGTGGATGAGTTGATCAGTGACGTTCGCGATCAGCTCATCCACCACACCCTCTGCTTCAGCAGCAGTCCGCTGTCTCTCCTCTCTCTGTAGCGCGGCTACGAACTCCTTCTCCACGGCCGCATCGATCATAGATCGAGAAACGGCCACGAAGTTCTGTCTCTCCGCCTCCTCTCTCTGTAGCGCGGCTACAAATTCCTTCTCCACGGCCGCATCGATCAGTAGATCGAGACACGGCCGCGAAGTTAACTCGTGAGCGCAATTTGTCGAACTGACTTCCTAGCCGCCTGAGAGATGCTGACGTCACACTATTTTCGACGACGCTATGACGCGCACGAGGTAGACAGGCGACGTCATTTCACTTCCTTATTTGGAGTTTGGGACCTTGTGACACCGAAGTCATACCGTACGGTCGCGATATAGCAACTAGTGTTGAAAGCGCGCCGGTCTTGTACAAGCGCCGGAGTATAAGAGCCTCCAAATGTTTTTTCTCAAGCACTAAAATCGCGACTTTGAATAAGCGCCAGCGCCTGGGTTGTATATAGCTCCTGAGTAAGAACTTCACCGAATTGAAAAGCGCTCCCTCAGAGCCCTTAATCGCGACAGTACGGTACAAATCTGATGTCAACCCGCGCCAAAACCAAAAAGGGTGTTCCGGTCACACGTACCTACGACGAGCGACCTTCAGCTATCACCACGTGAAGAGTTGGAAATAAATTTTGTACGGCAAGAAAACTGAAAACTGATAACGATTCCATTAGATAAGTATTTGGTTCCAATCTATGGCGAGATATTTCCACCAGAGCGATTGATTTATATGTCTGTAAGGTTCAGCTCTCCAACACTCTCCAATATCCGCCGGTGCACGACGGTCGCCGCCCATCATTAGTGATAACTAAACTTCTGCTGGAGAGTGAAAGTTACGTTGAGTCTTGAGGTGCGCAGAGATACTATCTGCCGCAGCCTGATTTTAGTTCCACGCTATTTAGATAACCGCCCCATTTAAAATCTCTCTCTCGATCCTAGAAAAGGAAAAAAAGGCTAGAGTTTATCATGGACGCGTCTCAGTTTTAGTCAAGCCGTAAAGTGAAGAACCCGAGCTTGTACATATACCCACGTGAGGAGTGACATAGCGGGGCGTTCAGTTAGTACTGAGTCTATAGTCAAGGTCAAGTTCCACTCTCTAAACAGAGCTTTAGCGACTCCGTCATCTAGACTAGACCGCGCGCGCGATTTTTTTTGCTGAAGCAGCTAATCGATGGAAACGTAGAGAAGACGTACTCGATCAAAAACTGCTTCAGAGGCTTGTTATCAGGTATTATCAGTTAAATCAAAATATTTCAAAACATCCAGAAAAGCAGAATGACATGTCCTACGGGCTACAGCCGGGCACTGACGAGCAGACGCCGCTGACGTCATTTCAATCAGGTCACAGCGCTTTTTAGACACCTTTTCTGTAGGACCCGTCTCATACCTTAGTATATAATACCGTAAACGCCGGGTGATTAGTATATGATCACATTGACAGTCGCGGATCCACGAAGAGGCTGGATAAGCCACGAGCGGACCCGCGACTGCAATGTGACATAATCTTACCATGCGCTTTGTTTTGTTTTTGTTTCTATTTACAACAGCAAACATTTCAACAGCCTATTGTTTTTTTAAAATAATGAAAAATCGGCCCAAAAAAAGTAAACATTTTAGAGCTAAATTTGTGGAGGATAGCCGGACATGCTGATGTCACTAGACCCCTAAATTCGATATGGTGACATGGTCATTTTCTTAAAAATCGATACGACGACACGGACACGGACATCTAAGTGACATGGGCCATGGGGCATTTCTTGAGTCCGACATGTGACATGGACCATAGTGACATGAGGAAAAAAAAATGTTCGAAGAGTGCATCAGAAAAAGTACCATTTCAAACCTAAGCATTTCGCCAAATTTATTATTTTTTTTTTTTCTTGGATGGTACCCGGCTTTGCGGTGTCTGGGTCCTTAAAAATGTACCAGAATGCTCAAATTCGGGTTCTAAATATTTTCAAAAAACGTTTTCTCCCTTAGTGACGTGTGACACGGGCATTTCTTAAATTCGACATACGTCTGCATGGGGAGGACCCACCCGTCAAGGGCCCCATGATGACTCATACCCGCCGCGTTCAGTCAATCAACCGAGATCTTTTTTCTGTGGTGGTGTAGAAGGATCTCCCCCCTGAGGTTACAAAGTCACCTCTTTATTTAAGGGGCTACGGGCCGCAAAGTCGCTTTCGCAAAGTCGCAAGAAATATTCAAGTCAAAAAGTCAAATTTATCAACTATCAGCACGGTCGTTTGAAAGTCATCAAGTCACCGAAAAACTCCTCTACAGTCACCTCCGACGCGCCTCCTCCCTACCCCCCTAAAGGGGGGTAGAGAGGAAGCGAATCCCTAGAGATCAGATAATTTTTTTTTCTCCCGAGCAGACCCCAAAGGCCCCCCCTCCCCCCCAAGTGCCCGCCCACCCCATAAATAGTGCCCCCCTCCCCCCCTCCCCTCCCCATGCATCTTAAAGTGCCCCCTCCCCCCCTCCCCTCCCCCCCCATAGAAGCCTCCCATTGGCTAGTCCAAGTCATGTGACCAAAAGGGGAGCGTAGTCTGTCTATTGTCTATATTATGCAAATGAGGGAGGGGGTCAGGTCACGTGACCAAGGGGGTGTGGCCTATTTTCCAAATAAAGAGCGCTTCCGGTCACGTGACCAAGGGGGTGTGGTCCTATTATGCAAATGAGGGAGTCACGTGATCCATTATTATGCAAATGAGGGAGTCACGTGACCAAATGGAAGCCTCTGATTGGCTGGTGATCAAAGGAGCGTAGTCTACTATGCAAATGAGGGGGTCACGTGATCAAGGGGGCGTGGCCTATTATGCAAATGAGGGGGTCACGTGACCAAATGGCGGCCCCTGATTGGCTGGTGATCAAGGGGGCGTGGCCTATTACGTAATTATGCAAATGAGGGGGCGTGGCCTATCACGTAATTATGCAAATGAGGGGGTCACGTGACCAAATGGAGGCCTCTGATTGGCTGCAGGTCGATTGAGTAATAAACAGTAGTTAACTATAGTCCCGTTCCGATACATACAATACTACTAGGAGACTATGGATACTTCATCCGCAGCCCATACGGTCAAGGTCGTGCAGGATGTGCTGTCTAACATCACGTTCAAGCTCCCGGCTCCACTGGAGCCGCGACAAGAGGTACCCGTTCGGGTGGAGTTACCTCCTCGGAGAGAGGTACCCGTCCGAGTGGATACTCCTCTACAGCCTACCGAGCCTACTCTGGAACCATCCAACATGGATATTTCGGAGGAAGCCGGAAAACTGGACTAAGCTGCGGGCGGTGGTTCATCTGGATCGGGGGTGCACATCCTCGCTCCATACCAGCATGATGCATGGGAAAAGGAGGACGCCGATGTCCCACCCCTGCTCAGAGGTGCCATCATCGATCAGATGAGCAAAACAGAGGTCAGGTCCTTTGACCTGGTACAAATGCGAACCTTCCGGGGGCTGGACAGTTTGTCTGCCAAGTTCCCGGCCTGGTTCCCGGATCGCTTAACGGCGGCCATGGACGGCCTCAGCAACATGGCTGCTACAGCTCGCTTAGTTGCTGAGACAGAGGGACGTCCCGAAATTATCGCGGCCTTGGAATACGAACTGCAAACTGCATCGGAATTCCAAGTCGTGCATAACAGGAGGGAGAAGAGACGACGCCTGACTCCAGCAATGAAGTTGGCTCGGAGTGTGGAACAGAAGACTAAAGAGTCAATTCTGGATGCTACTCTGGAGGATGAAATCATCCAACAGACCTCGGCCGCGGCTAGGAGTGCAGATACTAGTCGCCAGGAGAAGGCCAACCGTAGGCACCTATACCTACGGGAGACCATCAAAGTAACCTCTCTGAAGGCGGGTCGATCCGAGGAGGAGGTGGAAGCTGTTCTGAAGGGATTGGATGAAAATACAATCCCGGACGACGAGCTTCAGATACTGGTCCGGACAGCACTCCGAGCCAATGCCGCAAGTGGGTTTAAGTACTTTAAACCAATGTGTGTGAATGACTGCGTCAAGGATAAGCGGTCCTCACACCATCCGGAGGAGGTGGGTCCTGACGGTCTCTCCGACGATGAGGAGTGGATTAAGACTGATCCCCTCGACAAGTCGGTACAGCTGTACCACTTTGAATTACTGGAGAAGGTCCGAACTGGTAGTACCAAATACCATTCGCCCCTCCAGAAAACGAAGTTGGCATGGGCAATGGCTAGATGGCATCCATTTAGCAAGTGCCCCTTTGAGCCTTGTCTGAATGTTGACGAGACACTGGAAGCGCCCCGAACTTGGCCTACCAAGGTCCGGTACGCGAGGCATATCACCCGCTATCACCTGCGTCATTACATGCGGTATGACTGCTTGAGTGTGGGTGCGAAAGGAAGCAAGGGTTGTCCTGAGGGTGGCTGGTTCTACACTAGAGCAGACATCATCAGACATCTTGCTAAGCAGCACGGCTTGGCTCTGGAGACAGCGGCGGAACGCATCCAGACCGCCCATGCAGAGGTCTACTCCCATTTTGGGGTAGTAGGCAAAAATGAGAACCTCGAGGTGGATTTTGGCACCAACGAGAAGGGAAAGGTCCGGGTTTTCTACAAGGTAAACCCGGACGGCAACTACATCCGGATTCCGGAAGGTGAGCTCTTCGATGAATTCGAGGAGTACCAGAAACGTACCAGTACGAGAAAGGTGCGGCGCGCTTAGAAGAGACCTAACGGGTCTTCGGAGCAGGCCGATCCTAAAAGGCCAAAAACGGATGAGAGGAAATCCGTTATGGAGAAGGCGGATCCGGGCTATAAAGGGCCGGCATTCACTTCTCATACGACGGACTGGAAGACGGGTCCCCAGGGCAGGCCACCTCGGTCTGTTCCGGAGGATCCGAACTCCAGCACGGTGGGATCCTTCAAGGACAAGTTCCCCGAAAAATATGGTTCCGGGTGAGGAGTCGCAGACTCTGACTCAGACCGGAAAGACGAAGGCTACAGTGAAGAAAAAGCTGAAGCCGACTCAGACCCCGGATCTCCCACCTGAGACTCCGGAAGAGGGGCGTTTAGTCTTGCGACTAAGGGGCCCTCCTTCGTTCCCTCCCGCCGACTTCACTTCATATGAAACCGGACAGGAGGCCTTCGATCAATGGCAGGACAACTTTCACCGGTTGCTTGCTGGCCTGAGTCAGGAGGTGGCGATGTTGTCCCTTAATACGGTACACCATCTCCATCAGAGGGAAGTCGCTACCCAGAAGGCAGCAGCTGCGGAGTCTGTGCAGGAAGAGCGTGAGAATGCTCGGACTGAACGAGTTGCTGCTAAAACCGAAAGGAAGAAGCAGAAGTTGGCAGTTAAGAACGCCGAGGAGAAGCTGGACCACGAACGTCGTCGGTTCAGAGACTGCTTCGCGCATGAAATGCACGAGTGGGATGGGACTCGGGCTCAAATCGAGCTCTGGCTCCAGGAGTTGACTCTGGCGGAAGCTGCGTTGGACTCTGATGATGAGGAGGCGCCGGCTAAGCCCGGTTCCAAAGACGATTCGGACTCCGGATAGGATTATCCTATCCTAGGATCCGATTAGGAGAGGGGGGGGTATTCTAAGTATACCACCCCTACAAGCAAAACACCCTTGGATAGGGTGTAGGAGTGTCCGGACAGAGGAACGCGGCAGGCTAGCTACGCAAGGATCCAGTCTGCCAGGTAGCACTGACGGAGGAGGACGAGGGGATCCGGAAAGAGAGCTGAACTCGGGACCGGAGCACGATACCAACATGGATCCGATACGTGATGTTTTTTTTATAAACTATGGATATCAGGACCGAGTGCTCCTAGTTATAAGTCCGAAGATCGCCTGGAGGCAGGACTATATTTTTTTATTATTATTTTAAGCTCCCGAGCATGAGCTATGAACTTTCTCGTTCCGGTGAGTAGGAGCTGAACGAAGTAGGTTCTGAAAGCCGGGCGGAATGATATACCATCAACAGAAGATCCGGATCCTCGTTACAAGACCACGTATGATGTCTTTTTATAATAATACTTTAATATGTACCTATTTCTTAAAACCTTAAGAAAAGTGATATTGTTTATCACTTATAGTATTATTCATTACGAGTGTAATTAGCTCGGGGTCCTGGAGGGACGAAATTTTTTTTTTTTCTGTGATATTGTACGCCAGTCCGAAGTGTTTTCGGACTTTAACCTTAATTATTTACCTCCCGGTTATTATCTGGTAGGGGGTAGTGTAGGGGCTAGGGTTATACGGGTTTGTTATATGACGAGTGCTGTTGGATGCTGTGTTGCGAACTCAGTCCGAACCCTTCAGTCCGACGGTAGGTGGCGACACCTACCCCGGGCTTGGGGTATGGACAGAGGTCGCTATAGGCTTCCGGTCTGCGTGTGCGCGCGCAGGCTGGCTGCCTATATATACCCAGCATCTGACGGTACTCGTCGGTTACTCTGAGCCACGCTGGTGAGGAGACCCCATGATCATTACGGCTGATTAGCCTACTGACCCGTTCCGAACTCTATAGGGAGTTCGCACACATATATACTGCTTGTCTAGGTTATCTGAATAAACCTGATTTGCAACCTGTAACACTTGATCCGAACTGTGTCGACTTTGTTCTTTAATTGATACTCTACCAATATCATAGAGAAACAAAGTATCGTTTATTACACATGTATTTAGTTCAATTCAATTCAATAATATTTAATTCAAGGCCACTTATCGTAGTTTTCCCCATGGAAAAAGCATGCAGGTGAGAAACGGAAGGAACTGGCAAAGCGACCTAATCCGTTGGGGGGGGGGGGGGGGGTGCCCAATGTGGGAGGGGGGAGACCCTTATTCAGTGACATACTATTGGCTAACACACTTCCCTCCTCCCTCCTACTGAAAGTTTGTCTTTAACTGAATAAGGGTCTCCCTCCCTCCATTGGCAAACACACTTCCCTCCTACTGAATTGCTGTCTTTCACTGAATAAGGGTCTACATCCATATCCATGCCATACTCCCTACAGTGCCCCCCTCCCATCCTGTTGCCCTTCCAGAGGACTTGTCAATGGAGGGAGGGAGACCCTTATTCAGTGAAAGACAACCATTCAGTAGGAGGGAGGAAGGGGACTGTGTTAGCCAATGCAGGTAGGGAGACCCTTATTCGGTGAAAGACAAACATTTAGTCTTGGCACACTTGGTGCCAAGTAGGAACCTAATCCATTGGGAGTACCCAGTAACGACCTAATCCTTCAGACACTTTTTAGGGCAGTCTTCCAATAGCGACTTAATCTGTCTAGCCTACAAAACTAAGGATAATAACACAAGTAAGTGGGATACATTTCACATAGCGACCTAATCCTTCCAGATTACAGAAATGAATGTGATACACCCCCATACAGCGACTTAAACCTTCTAGCCTTTAAAATAAGTCAAATGAAGGCCACATAGCGACCTTATCCTACAGACATTTTTTATGAATAAGGCTGCGCCACCTATTTTCCATTTCCCCAAAAATCCAAGCCCCATTTTCTTTTTGATAGACCCCTTCAAAGAAACCCTCTTTCCCGGGGAAACTTCCCCTTGTAATATATAATTTGACTTGAAAGCAATTAGAATTTTCTCTATACATACTCTTTCTTTAGGTCACTCCAGTTTAAGTCGTTATTTCAAGATAGAGTCTTTAGCATAGAAGGTAAAGCTGTAAGGGACAGCCAGGCCTGATGATTAAGTCGCTACAATAGGGCTGAAGGTTTAAGTCGCTACTGCCAGCCTGAAGGTTTAAGTTGCTACATATTTTTTAAGAATTTCCTCTTGTTTGATTGCAAATCCAGTTTTCTATGTTTTGTACATAGCGACTTAAACATAGATATGGCCTATGTATGTATGTATGTATGTATGTATGTATGTATGAGAAAAACTGAGGGCATCAGGTGACAGGTGGAGAAAGTCTTTATCAACACCATACACCTTGCTCAACACACATCTAATACGTCTAGTCGAAGTGTCCACCAATAGTCTGTTGGTCCACATGGTCTATTGTATACATAACATGAGTATTATCTATTATCTGTGAGGGTCAGAGATGGCAATGGCGGGGAAGGACGAAGGTGCATTATAATAAAGTGCTCAGACCTAGAGGTCGATCAGACACACACAGAAGTAAAGGCGTCTTCATGGCTCCTCTATCATAGTCAGCTCTAGTTGACATTGGTAGCAGAGTCATGATTACTCTGGTGGAAGGGTCACAGATACTTTAGTTATACCCTGGGCACGTGTACAACTTGACTCTACCTTCAGTGCAGAGTCAAGTGCAGTTGCAATTGACATGTGTTATGGATCTAATTATAAATTATACCACATTCATCAGGATAATGGTGTGATCGAGCAGTATGTTGTTCCAAGTTCACACGCTATTCATGAAATCTATCGACTCTATCGACTCTGCTTATATCAATGGTCAACTCAAGTTGACCCTTCGTATAAGCAGATCGAGTCATTAGCAGTTTGACACTTTATTATTACCAGAGCCATGTAGGAGACGCAGTTGACATGCACCTTTACTTTTTTCTGTGTCAGCCTGACGCTGGCCTTGTCACTAACTACCCAGTACACATGTAAACACGTCTCTTATCTGTAGACATGGCCTCTTATACATGTAGTATAAAGAATCTATAGAGTTATATGCGCTTGTGATTAAACGTGATTTATGGAGTTAAGAGCTTCCTTCGACATTGACATTTATCTATCTTTCTGCATATAACTTTCCAATTTGTTAACCTATTGAATTAATGCTACCTATAAAACGCATTTAGATCATGTCGGGTTCGCCAAATCCTGTTCAATGTGAGAAGATCATCTAATGATATTTTCAATGAAAAGAATTCAAATTGAAATTGAATTGAATTGAACTGCCAAAAACACTCACTTACCAAATTTAAGCACTTTACTAAAGAATGGCAAAATATGGCAATTCAATTCCATTTCAATTTGAAATTTTTTAGGGAGGGTCACGGATTGATGGACTTCATTTGGAGCCTAGACTCAGGCAAAATGGCTGGGGGGGGGGGGTCTCATAGACTATAACTAAAGCCGTTAGTCAGGGGCCCTCCATGATTGAGCTGTGTGGGTGGGCGTCGTATGAGTGCTTTGTATGACACGCAGGTGCGGCCACACTCTCGTTCCCAACTTCCTCTGAGGAAAGGCTCTGATAACAACCACATTGACCTTGAACTTGGATTCAACAGCATTTAGCAGTCCCTGTGGTTAGCTTGGAATCAGCGAACAGGAACTAAATACCTATTAAATATTAAAAGCTGATAGTTTGTAAACCATGAGGCCTGATGCTTCCTGCCACCCACCAGGGGATTCAGGGTGCCTCAAATCATTGTTTTACAAGCCATGTCTGATGTCCTTAAAGGCATGTGGTCATTATATGATATATTTGCAAGGTAGCACACATGACTGACTTTATACTCCTAAGTGATAATTATGATGTATGGTCTGCAAGTAAAAGTCCAAGACCAAGGATTGACATTATATATATATATATATCATCATAAGCCCGCATTAACCTTTAAACGATCTAATTTGTGAACAAAATGCTGTTTCGCCCTTGTGCAATTGATGAAGGACACGTGTGCAGACCCTAACTGACGACATGATGTACAAATCCTTAGTATGTTTAATAGTGTTTTAAATAGAGGAATCAGGCATGTTTTATCAATGCTTGTGTTGGTATTACATCAAAGCTTAAAAGGAAATGCTCTTAATAAAGCCTAAAAGAAGCAAACGAAGAGGTGGACTGCTGTATTGGAAGTTTCTATTTGGGAAATTATAATACAATTTTAGATTTATGGAAATTATCCCATTGGACATTAACTGTGACTAAATTATGACCAAGGTTGCAAAGATTACCTGTCAACCTTAATGTGGCGCTGCCAGCTAAGGATGAGGTTTTCCTAATTTAGGATATTATCAGGGAATCATGTTTCTCTGTCTATTTTACCACCTTTCATCTATCACTATGGGCTGGTAATTAACAAACATGACACATATTGTCCCAGCAGTGCACGTCATCGTTACCCTGAACGTAACATATTTCAATTCTAATATCGCCCAACTAGAGAAGAAAAAGAGTCAACGGGGAAATTGGTTATATTTCATTTCAATTTGAGGTATCTCTCCCTAATAAGATCTTCTTTGTCCTCAATTGTAATTAAGGTTTTCCTCCATTCTTTGAAAGGTGATGACTACAAAAAAAGATCTGCCAATCCCCTTCCCTAACATCTGCCCTTGCCTTTTCATTGATGCATGTATACCTTTTACTCTTTAGTTTTAGAGCTCTCTTAAATGGCTATTTTCAGATTTATTTCTAAATATTGTAAAACAACACCTTAATTAAACCTAAACATGTTTGGGGTAAAGGCATCAGTTTTGGACGCTCTTTTCCTGTTAAAAGTAACCCATGTGAAGGACGCAAATTATCACATTGCCACTGTTGGTCAGTGATCATTTACCTATATACGCGGTCAAGAAAAAACCTAAAGAGGTGGTCACTAAGCGCACTGTTGTTGGTTGATCCTATAAGCTTTATGACCATGATGACTTCGTTGATTATATCCTGAACATAGACTGGGCCACTTACAATACAAACATTAATGTAGATCACAAGTGGTCAGTCATGCTCAAGCATATAAGAGATTATCTAGATATAAACTGTGCAGTTAGAGAGATGAAATTTAAAGATATGAATAAACAGTGGATGTCACATGACATATACGAGAGTATTTATGAGCGTAATCAATATATACTAGATTATGTAAAGGGCGGCAAGGCCAATCCGGACCTAATGGAAATGGCTACACAAACACGCCGTGACAAAAATGCAAAAACACGTAATGCCGAGGAAAATTATTTCCTTAGGAAGTTAGATGAACATGCGAATAACCCCCAAAATTTCTGGTGAGAACTAAATCTTCTACTGGGCCGAGTTGGTGTTGACAAACCTGATATCATATTAAACTATCATGTAGATGGTCATGAGGTTAAAGGCGATTATATCAATCATTTTTTCTCAAACATGGGCAGTACACTTTTTGAGTCGCTAGGATCAAAGCCAAAGGTGGCTATTAATAAATCACCAATTCACCTAAGTTACTCTCGTACAGAGGAGACAACGGTTCGCTATGGAACTGTCTTGAAATTAATCAGGGAAATAGATGTCCACAAATCTAGTGGTATTGAGGACATTAGTGCAAGTGTACTGAAAGACGCCTTACTAGTAATGGCACCACAGCTAACTGATCTAATTAATTTGTGTCTTCATAATGTATCTTTTCCTGTAAGTTGGGCCTCGGCCAATGTTGTTCCTTTACCCAAGACTGGGAACTTTAGATTGATTTGGAACTGGAGGCCTATTTCATTGCTTCCAGTTCCCAGTAAAATCATGGAACGCGTGATTTATCAAGAAATTTATTCACGATTGCAGGATAATGGCCAATTACACGAGAGCCAATATGGCTTCCGCATTTCCAGGGGAACTATTGATGCTGTTTTTTCGGGTTTGCCTGCCGCACCAGCGGCCCGGGAACACAGTGACCGGTGACGCCGCCTTTAGGCAAATCCTATTAATGTTTTTGTTTCAACTGGGCCAGAATTATCATTAGGCCTATATCTTACACGCCCTGAAGCCTTATGATGTTAGTAATGTTATAATGTTTCCAAATGATTAAGATATTCAAGTCTAAAATTTTGTTATCATGATCACTGGAGGCCCCGGTACATGGTATGTGACGTCACATCACTATGCAACGTCACGTCACTATGCAGCATCATGGCCTCCATGAGAAGGTGGGTGGCTAAAATATGGACAATTTGGTGTGAATGTAAGATGCACATTTTTCCCACGCCTCTGTCGACTGTAAGCAGTTGTTGTACTCTCCCAAACAAGAACTTGATCCGTCTCGTTGGGACGGTAACTACGTTTCTATAGTAACGGTGTGACGTTACTACACACGGCATCTTTTTACGGGGCACACTTTTTGTGTGTGTCCGTACAGGTGGCACTATCAAAAGTCTCATTTCTTCAAATTTAGGAAAATTAGGGGTCGGGTACAAATACTGGTGAAAGTCATGGCATCTCCGGTCATGGTGTGTGAAGCATTTAGCCTTTAAACTAAAGCAAGACGGAGGATGGCGGAGTGGAGAAAAATTGGCTCGCGCGCGGGCCCTTTGAAGCATAGTTACGCGCAGGCTTTTTGGCTCAAAACAGGTTAAATTATTTTTCAGTCAGTCTAGCCAGTCTAGGGTCGCCTAAGCCTATGACAAAACTCCCTCCAGCCTACTAAAAAGCCTCCCGATCCTCTTTGTCTGTAACCCCTTGAGGGACTGATATTAGGCCTACTCATTCTAGGGGTAGCCTCTATTACCAGCTCTGTGTACTCGTCTGTGCACATTGGCTACTTCATCATGGTAGGCCTAAGGGTGTGTTCATTCATTAGTTTTAGGGGGGGTGGTGGGTTTCCGACCCCTCCTGAGGGGGGGGGCGTAAAAAATTCTGATCCCTCTTAAGGAGGGGGGCGTAAACAAATTTAGCCCCTTTTAAAACAAACATG
The DNA here is from genome assembly GCA_947462335.1 of Harmothoe impar. Lineage (NCBI taxonomy): Eukaryota > Metazoa > Annelida > Polychaeta > Phyllodocida > Polynoidae > Harmothoe > Harmothoe impar. The sequence goes on along the minus strand of OX381721.1, from coordinate 51,363,406 downwards.
ATGATGATGATATAAGACACAAATCAGGTCAGGACATTATGTCACAACGTGGCGGATGCAAGAAAAATATGGCTTTGACCACGGTTGGGTTTGCTGGCAAATCCAACCGTGGTCAAAGCCACATTTTTCTTGTTAAGTTGGTAAACGACATATATAGATCAAAAGATGATAAGCATTATATGGTCTCTTGTTTCCTGGACGTGCAGAAGGCTTTCGATTGCATACATCACGCTGAATTGATTAAGCGCATACGAGATCTAAACCTCCCAACTATCTATTGCGGTTGGTTGTGTGCTTATTTAGGTAACAGGTCACAGCTGGTTTTGTGTAATAATGCTATGTCAGGCATTGAAAAAATTTAGTTTGGAGTGCCTCAATGGTCGATTCTCGGCCCGCTACTATTTATTTGTTTCATAAACAAACTCCCGAGTGTTGTCAAAAATTGTCGTACGATCATGTACGCGGACGACGTTGTATTTTATGTAAGTGATAAAGCCTTAGCAGAGGCCGCTAGTAGAATGCAGCCTGATGCTAGTAGAGTATATGACTGGTTCTCTAGTTGTGGATTATGTATAAACACTGAAAAAAACAAAATTGTAGTTTTCGCCCCAGCAAAACCTAGTATACCGCTTACTGTTAATATTACCATGGGTTCTGCAATTTTAGAAACCAAAAACCAATATGAATATCTCGGTATTATTCTAGATAATGAGTTTAAGCTGGAACATAGTGTAAGTAAAAGTGTCAGCAATGCTAGCCACCGAAGTGTAATGCTCAGGAAAATGCGCACAAAAATTACCACATCAAAAGCACATCTGGTATATAAACAAACCATTATGCCAGTGATGGAATATTGTGGCTACTTGTATAACGGTATTAGGGACAGTCAGCACAAGCACCTGCAGCTAACTCAGAATAGGTGCCTTCGCCTGTGCTTAAACATGAAAATCAGATACCCAGTTGTAAACTTGCATAGGGACACTGGAGTTGACTACCTCAGCATACATTATGATGTACAATTGTTACTCCTACTCCACAAGTATTTATACGGCAACAAACATAACAACACAGACTTGGGTCTGAGATTCCAGAGCACGGTACTGGGGGGGGGGGGCGAGTGATGCGCTCTACCGGTACAGGGTTACTGGAATACCCAAAATCATTACTGAAAGGTTATCATAAAAGCCCTCTGTAAAGAGGAATCACCTTATGGAATGAATTAAATAAATCCTGTAGAATTGAAAGATCCAAATGTGCCTTTAGAGCAAAAGCTGTATTAAAGGTGAGAGAATTATTTGCTATCAAACAAAGGGAAAAGGGCCTCCTGTAAGATGCCCTATTTTGTAGTCCTCTTCTTGTTCTCGAATATGCTCTGCATACACCCTGTAGCTGATATGCGTATTTGATAACATTATACTCATAAGGATTGATAAAAGAAAATGGAGTGAGAACACACTGTCAATTGATGATTGTAACTGTATTTGAAAATCACTTTGTGCAATAAATACATTTATAAACTAAAAAAACATGGGGAACACTATTGGATACTTAAGATGTAGCACATTCTATCCCTGAAGGAATTACATAAAATTCGGGTTAAACTGGGGTCAGTCCCGGTATATATTCTGGTCATTTCATGGGATTTTGTGGTCGTGTCTTCATTGAAAATTGCAACGGAATATAGAAAATCCTCACAAGATTACTTTGGAGACCCATAATTACGCCTGTGTCTATTTAGGATGCCAAATGAGCCGTTGGGGTGAGACATTATTATGCAAGCATCTGGTGTTGGTTGTATCCACAATACAACAATGTCCAGTTTAGGCTCAGAGTAATTATTGGGCTCATTATATTTTCTCTAAAACATCATGTCGGTCGTATTTCAAGGGTGTAAATCAAAAAAGTAAAGATTTTTATGACTAGGCCAAAAAAAAGAAGGTTTGTTTCAGGTCACCCGACCAACCCTATCAAAACTGGGCCGATCCTACGTTTTTCCTAATGCAATTTTGAAGAAATTTTTGTATCTTTACCCTTTTAAGGTCAATTTTAGGGTCTTCGGAGTGGCTGGATAGTATATTTCTATTTTTAAAAAAGGAGGGGGGAAGAAATCCAACCTACCGACCCTACATTTTCTTGCCATGTTACCTGAAACAAATTTTTTTTTTGACCCTATCACACTCATCGATAACAAGAAGACTCATTGAATATTAGGCCACTCAGAAAAATTAAATGCTTCTCATCACTACAATCTGTGCATCATAGAAATCTTAGTTTATGCAGAGAATACATGTATTTAATTCAATTCAATTCAAAAATAATTAATTCAAGGCCACTTATCGTAGTTTTCCCATGTGATTTCCCCAAACTATCATCTCCTGGATTAAGTTGCTATTTAGGGGGCCAGAATGATTAAGTCGCTATAGCCAAACAGCTAAGTATGAGAAGGCCTAGGTTAGGTGGAAAAAATATGCAGATGAGAAACGGAAGGGACTGGCATAGCGACCTAATCTGTTGGGGGTGCTGGATTGCTGGCCCTTCATTTGGATCCTAGACTCAGGAAAAATGGGGGGGGGTCTCATAGACTATAACTAAAGCCGTTAGTCAGGGGCCCTCCATGATTGAGCTGTGTGGGTGGGCGTCGTATGAGTGCTTTGTATGACACGCAGGTGCGGCCACACTCTCGTTCCCAACTTCCTCTGAGGAAAGGCTCTGATAACAACCACATTGACCTTGAACTTGGATTCAACAGCATTTAGCAGTCCCTGTGGTTAGCTTGGAATCAGCGAACAGGAACTAAATACCTATTAAATATTAAAAGCTGATAGTTTGTAAACCATGAGGCCTGATGCTTCCTGCCACCCACCAGGGGATTCAGGGTGCCTCAAATCATTGTTTTACAAGCCATGTCTGATGTCCTTAAAGGCATGTGGTCATTATATGATATATTTGCAAGGTAGCACACATGACTGACTTTATACTCCTAAGTGATAATTATGATGTTTGGTCTGCAAGTAAAAGTCCAAGACCAAGGATTGACATTATATATAAATATATATATATATATATATCATTATAAGCCCGCATCAACCTTAAAATGATCTAATTTGTGAACAAAACGCTGTTTCCCCCTTGTGCAATTGATGAAGGACACGTGTGCAGACCCTAACTGACAACATGATGTACAAATCCTTAGTATGTTTAATAGTGTTTTAAATAGAGGAATCAGGCATGTTTCATCAATGCTTGTGTTGGTATTACATCAAAGCTTAAAAGGAAATGCTCGTAATAAAGCCTAAAAGAAGCAAACGAAGAGGTGGACTGCTGTATTGGAAGTTTCCATTTGGGAAATCATAAATAACATTTTAGATTTATGGAAATTATCCCATTGGACATTAACTGTGACTAAATTATGACCAAGGTTGCAAAGATTACCTGTCAACCTCAATGTGGCGCTGCCAGCTAAGGATGAGGTTTTCCTAATTTAGGATATTATCAGGGAATCATGTTTCTCTGTCTATTTTACCACCTTTCATCTATCACTATGGACTGGTAATTAACAAACATGACACATATTGTCCCAGCAGTGCACGTCATAGTTACCCTGAACGTAACACATTTCATTTCTATTATCGCCCAACTAGAGAAAAAAAGGGTGAATAGGGAAATTTGTTCATTATATTTCATGTCAATTTGAGGTATCTCTCCCTAATAAGATCTTCTTTGTCCTCAATTGTAATTAAGGTTTTCCTCCATTCTGTGAAAGGTGATGACTACAAAAAAAGATCTGCCAATCCCCTTCCCTAACATCTGCCCTCGCCTTTTCACTAACACGCTGAACACATTGAACTGCCCCGTTATTGTAGCTCTTATCCTAGTCTATATGTCTATATTGTATAGCAATGTACATGCCTTTTACTCTTTAGTTTTAGAGCTCTCTTAAATGGCTTTTTTCAGATTTATTTCTAAATATTGTAAAACAACACCTTAATTAAACCTAAACATGTTTAGGGTAAAGGCATCAGTCTCGGATGCTCTTTCCCTGTTCAAAGTAACCCATGTGAAGGATGCAAATTATCACATGGGTCACACTATTGGATACTTAAGATGTGGCACATTCTATCCCTGAAGGAATTACATAAAATTCGGGTTAAACTGGGGTCAGTCCCGGGTTCTGGTCATTTCATGGGATTTTGTGGTCATGTCTTTATTGAAAATTGCAATGGAATATAGAAAATCCTCACTAGATTACTTTGGAGACCCGCGCAGTGATGAGAAACCAGTTTATCTTCTCAGAGGCCTTAAGGGAATATCGTCCATGCCATCAACAGCTTCGGGTACAACCTGTAAAAGAAATCTAAATGTAATATTTCTGTCATTCCTTGACTAGGAAGGAAAAGTAAGTTGACAGGTAAAGAAATAGTTTAGGGATACACGACACCATCAGCATATAAAAACGCAGAGAAAATGTAATACTTATCCAAATGGCCACATTATTTTCGGGGGAAGGAATAGTGCAAATTTTGTAGGAATTTATAAAGGGTTTTTTGTTGTATCTGGGGTCAGGGAGATTTGTTTTACATCGCTTGTAATCCTAATTTATACACCATCTAGTAGTTTTATCATTGAGGTATTAAGGGATTAGTCTTGGTTTGTTAGGGCTTAAACTTTTCAATTTTCAGTCTGTTCACAGGGGACCCTTGGTTCTGTAGAGATGAATGGATAATAGGCCCATACAGCAGCTACTATAAATCATTTAATATGGCACGATCTGCGAAAAATGCCCTTAGTGCAGGGTGCACTAAGGTCCCTTTTCCCAGTACATGTCACAAATATAGAATAAAAGGAATTTACACATTAAATTAAAATATGCCGTGAAAGCATATTTGAACGGAGTTTCTGAAGATCACCCTTTGTATAGAGAGGGGTCGAGTTTTCAGAGATCACCTTTTCTGTATAAAGCAGCCCTCTATGGACGCAGGAAATTCATGATTTTGCTATGAACGATATTTTATCTCCAAAATGAAACCCCCTAAATTATCTTCATCCTTTGATCAACACCTATGGCGTTATGTTTGAAGCAGAGTGTGGTCGCCATAACAGGCAGGTCCATTTTATATTTCATATCATTCTTAGCAGGTAGCGATGTCAGTCTCAATTAAACAATTATACAAGGCATGTACTTTATACACACCAAAGAGGTCACAGTCCAGGGTTGTCTTTGTCAACCACACCGATCTGCAAATATATTGCAACCAAAACAGCTTTACATACCCTATACAGCGGTCTTGTAGGTGACATAGTACGCTGAACACATTGAACTGCCCCGTTATTGTAGCTCTTATCCTAGGTCTATATGTCTATATTGTATAGAAATGAGCACTCTCTTCCCACATGCACCAGAGGTCAGCAAGTGTGAGTACCGATCTATTTCTGCGACGTTCTGGCGTGTGGCAGAGGTATCCCATTAAAGGCCAGTGCCCCGATATATAGCGCTGAGTACCTGTCCCGACTCCACTCCGACTGCCGCTGGAGGGTTACCGAGTCCTGCGGGTTTAAACCCCCACCGCCCTTATGTATAGGGCTGAGTACCATTCCCACCTCCACGCTCCACCCCGATTGTCGGTGGACGGCTACCAAGAACTGCCCCTTTAAGTACCCTTGAGTAGAAGAATGCAGAGATAATCAATTTGGCAATTACTTCAAATCCACTCAGGTAGAACATGGAGCAACGTCGAGCTGAGGGCATTAGAAACCTTTAGCAAACCCTACGTAGCTCATTAGACACAGACGTAGTAATGCTTAAACCCGCAGGTCTCGGTACCCCTCCACCGACAGTCAGGGCGCAGTCGGGACAGGTACTCGGCCCTATTTATAGGAGAGCTGGGGCTTTCAGGGATAGGCTATGTCTGCGTTTAATTTTACGTGGTTGCTAAAGGTCCCTATTGTGTAGAGGTGACCTTACGTGGGGTCAGACAGGTTCAAATATCGACTTTGATGACATATTTGTAGTAACATAGGGTTATTGAAGTTATAGTGTCCATAGGATTTCCACCTTGTTACACAAATCGCCATTTATTGCATAATTATATATACATGTAGTTGGAAATATACTTACAAGTTCCAGTGCGAATTTGACAACCCTGTTCAGAGTATGTGGCTACTGGACCTGCTGACAGCCAACTGGAAATGCGACGTGCCAGCCACACCAGGACTGTGACTGGACTGAATTCAATCGCATTCACTGCACATTGGTTGTATTAGTCTGCAATTCTAAGTATAATGATACACATCATATTTACGGTTCACCTATAGGAAATCGACCAACCTTCGTGGTAATTTACAATGTGTTAATGTGACGAAATGGATGAGATATGGTCCATATATCCTATAAAGTTTCACCCATGTGGCTTTAGTTTGCCCCCCCCCCTACTGTTCTATTACTGAGTGCAATCTACAACTCTTACCTCTGCTATAAGAAGGAGGAGGGGCAGATCACGCACCATACCCTAATGTGCATTCTGCCGTGCAGAGGTAATCATAACAAACCCTCCAAAGGAATATTTCTGCCCCAAGCCACCTACGTCACAGAAATAGTTCAGCAGTCACACTTGATGACCCCAGTGAAATCCGTATAGCACCAAGCATTGTAGTCGGGAGGGGGGGGGGGTGCTCCCTCAACAATGGTTACTTTACATGTGTGAACATAATTCCAAGAGAAAGGTATATTTTTGGGCACTAGGCAAGGGCCTGTGGGGGTGCGTGAAAATGGGTACTTTTCAGGAGGAAATGAGGAAATCTTTAGGCCAATTGACTGAGGAAACTCTGAGATTGCACTTGTTTTCCAAGCTCTTCTCAATATCAAAGACACATTCTTGTAGGGTATAATTTCGTTGATTTACATCCCCTGGGAAGTAAAGGTAAACATGAGTATGAATATGGACAAATTTGGTCGTAATCTGGTGCCTGGGGCAGAGAGTGATCATGCTTGAGTGTTTGTTGTGATTACCAGCTGCACAGGAGAATGCATCATGTGTTTCTATACTTTACATAATCACATTGAACGTTGTCCAATATACATCCCCATTTCAGAATAACATATTTCTGCATTTTACCTCAATGGGTAGACAGGGAATATATAAACAAGAGTAGAGTCATCCCCACATTTCCACTGTCCACTATGATATGGATATAAGAGGAGAAATAATGTTGCGAATCACTTTTTTTAGTGACCTAGCAAACAAAAAAGGAACTTTGTGGCCTGGGATCTTTGTTTTGCTGACTTTCCGACCTCAGTCAATCCCACCCTTCCTCCTTCTCCGAGCATGCAACAAGCTGCTCATAGGGCAATATAAGGAAGGAGGTTATTTAATATGTGAATAGATTTGGATAATCATATTTGGGGCCATGTACCCGAAACTTCCAACTTTGTAACAAGTGATTGGCGTTGATAGTCACTGCTCTTGAATCATAGGTTTTATAATTAGCAGGTAAGGTAGGCCACCTCTTAAAATGGTATTGAATGACATTTAGTACCGGTAGTAATGTGATATGTGGGGTTTTGAGTGTCAAATGAAATGTACCTGAATAGCAGAGGTTAGAGTTTCCTCTGCTACTACGTCACAGAGTGGTGATTGAGGAGGGGGGGGGGGAACAGAGGCCTCCACGGGGTTAGGTAGCTGTACCATGATACCATCATTAGACTTAACCTATGTATATATTTACCTGGCTCGAATTATAGTCTGTAGTTTTTAATATGTTTATACATATTACATATATATAAGTGAGTACTGGAATGTATATATATTATTCTATAATTCACATTGTATTCATGTGACTGTAACTGGGTGAGATATGGTTCAAATACCCTGTAAAGTACCAAGCTCGTGGCTTTTGTTTGCCCCCCACTGTTCTATTATTGGGTGCCACTCGTATACACCATATTATGAGACGATCTCTCACTTTGGTATTGGAAAAAGTTAGACAAGCCAAAGTTCTGGTTAAACAACATAATTTCCCTCGTATCAATAGGGGAGGGTGTTAAATCGCTGATTTTGTCATACGGTTTCAGGGACAGGCTATGCATTCGGGACCCAAAACTCGGGAAATCACAAAAATACTTTTTTCAGACCCCTGTGACCCCGGAACGTGGGGTCCGAAGATGGGCCAAATAGTGAGAAAACAGCCAAAATTCAGGCTTTCAGATTCCTACTCAAACCTCAGATGGAATCTGAAAGCCTGAATTTTGGCTGTTTTCTCACTATTTGGCTGATCTTCAGACCCCACGTACGGGAGGGTCACGGGGGTCCGAAAATTTCTTTTTTTGTGATTTCCTGTGTTTTTGTACCCAAATGCATAGTTTGAGCCTGTCCCCGAAGAAAAGTAGATTTATCACCCCCCCTATTATCAATAGTGTTATACTAAACCCACATCTTACCAAATCTTAACAAAATACTATTGGTAGCAGGTCTATATATAATGAAATGATGAAAGGGCTGACAATTTTTAGTTCATTTTCTGCCACAGTTATTGGCATCCAATACACAGTACCAAAAGTAACTATGCCACACTTACCACAACACTAAAAGAGCTGTAGGTAAATGAAAACTAAATTAAATGAATCTAAACTATGCGATGGGGAAAATTATCCACCTAGATACTATTAATTTAAGTTCTCAACTGGCTTATGTGCACTTTCACATATGTCAGTAGCCAGTCATATCCCCATACATATCTATGAGAATACATACTGCCAATTTGTCTGCTTGACCCAGTTACATTTGGAATCTTTTTAACAATTTTATGTAGATACAAAACCCTAGATAGGAATATTTCATGAAAACTACTTTTGATAGCTGGGCTACTTAAACATGTCCTCATCGTCAATCTCAAGGAAAATCAGTGTTTTTCATTTCTTTAAAACACTGTGAAAGAAATAAAGTTAGCATTTTTAGATAGACACAGAATATCAAGTGTGACCATATTGTAAATGCTAGTCCTGGAAGGAGAGCTCTCTGAACCTACCCTCATGCTCAAAGGCTAATGTGTATTAGTAAGTAAGAGATGCATCTATTAGAAAACATGACAGGTAATACAATGTCCACTATTTCAAATCTTCACTCTCACCGCTGCCACTCGTTATTTGAGAAAAATAGGTGTAGATAACGTGAGTGCATGGACAACAGTTCTAATAATAATCTTAACAATCGTAGCATAATCTTAAGGATACTGGTTACAATCTCAGAAAACCATAGAAACCCCTTGAGAATCGCTCCACATCTTCATATATATATATATATATATATATATATATATATATATATATATATATAAATAGTACAGAAATATGAAAAGGTTTATGGTCCATACCAGAGTAAAAGCAACCTGCCTGGTGGGACATTTTACAGAGATCGTAGACATCATTTCAACGAGGCATCAATATGGGTCACTCTCACCAGATCGATGCAACTTTAATTTGGCCGTACATGATCAGCGGCCATACATGATCGGCGGCCGTACATGATCGATGACGTACATGATCGGTGACGTACATGATCGGTGACGTACATGATCGGTAATCTATTGACTTCCCTACCCTTTCTGATCATGATAGAACACAAATAAACCTTACCAAGATGTACATATGATGTGTATCTTGACATGTAAGATTTTAGGCATGTGTAAATGCGACTATAAGATAATTTTACATGATGTTTTAATACCGATCATGTACGTCATGTACGTGACGTACATGATCAGTGACGTACATGATCGGTGATTTATTGACTGCCTTACCCTTTCTAATCATGATAAAACACAAATAAACCTTACCAAGATGTACATATCATGTGTGTCTTATCATGTAAGATTTTAGGCATGTGTAAATGCGACTATTAAAGAGAAATTTACATGACATTTCAATACCGATCATGTACGTCATGTGACGTACATGATCGGTGACGTACATGATCAGTGCCTTAAGTACCCTTTCTGACCATGTTTAAAACATAAATCGATCATAGCAAGGTGTACATATGATGTATGTCTTGACATGTAAGATTTTAGACATGTGAAGCAGTGGGTAATGAGAAAATTTTACATTACATTATAAACCGATCATGTACATCATGTGACGTATATGATCAGTTGTACATTGAGCCTCCCCCATTTGACCCCTATAAATATTTTGGGAGTTGTTTTTTTCTAATAAACTCTCCAAAGATACATTACAGCCTGTAGGTATGGTTAGGAATGTTATATATCATAGTACAGGGGGTAATAGGTGCATTTTGTACTTTGCCGATCATGTACGGCCACCGATCATGTAGGTCCACCGATCATGTACGTCCAATTTTTCAGTTGCACTGATTTGGTGAGAGTGAGTCATATGTTTATCATAACAGTAAATTACTTTAGTTAGGTGACTAAGGATATTTCATAGGATAATATATGTAATTCGCATATCATATCTAGATAGGGTTGAAACTATTGAGTTAGATATTGGAAATATTGAAAATTGCAAGATAATCCCTTCATTAAAAGGAATCAACCCATAGATTCTTCACCAAAGTCTGTCAGAACATCGCTACATATGATATGTGTAATATATCAAAATAGCAGCACCAAACATGGTGCCAACGTTTAGCAAATGAACAAGAACCACCTGACAAGCTACATCACTAGATGATATTCCACTTGTAGTCATCAGATCCTATACATATATATCTGTACAGTGCTCACAGACACTTGCCCAGTTAGCCTGTTGATTTATAGGTTGTGAGTTCAAGCCTCTCTTGGGGAAAACTGAAAAAAAAATTCAAACTAGACATGCTAAATATCACTGACCATAATATTAGCAGTCCTCAAAGACACTTGTCTGGTTAGCTCAGTCAGCAGCAGGTGTGCCTGTAAATCCTGAGATCCTAAGTTCATGGCTCTCTTCGAGAAAACTACTAAAACATTTTCCAAATTGGTGTTTGTATGCTCATCCACCAGGTGGAGCTCAGGTGCCCCTAAACAGTTTCTGAATGTTCTCGAAGCATCCACAGGGGGAACCTAGCTTGTATTCAGTTTCCTTAAGCCATAATCTTAGGGTTAGGGATAGGTTTAGGGTGTTTAAGATTTTTAAGTTTAAAAAGACATTATGGTTAGAACGGTCCCGTTTTTTTAGTTTTATCCTTTATGCTGCCTTACCTTTCATGAGGGGCATTTTAGGTTTAACATAGTTCTTATCATAAGACAAGAGAAGATCAACTTTCTTAACTGACCTTGGTAAAGGGTATCCTATCATATATATTCGACAAGGCACTGTTTGTTCATTTCAGCTTAACTGATCACTTAAATATCTCGATATGGTGTTATACATTACTTGTGGTATCTAGCCATTAAGCTTCACAGCTTTTTCCAGGGTGGCAACCGTTCCCTGTTAAACATCATGACCTCGCCCTCAGTGGGGGCCCGTTTGAGACTACATTATATTAACTTGATGATCATTTTTGTCTTTAATGTATTACTATGTAACTCTGAACTTCATACCTTTAATCACAGTGTCATAAATATATCACAGTGAATCTCTACACCTATGAATATTTAACTTGGGGGGGGGGGGGGAGAAAGGGGCACAACCAAGTGTTAGGCCTGTTGTAACTTTGGTTTGTTCAAGAATAAAAATTTGGATATTTCTAGCTTGAATTTGTCAAAAGTCTCAACCTGCCTGTCTGCAGGGTCTAAGTCATACCATTCAGTGCTAGTGTATGCTGCAAACTTCTTTTGTAAGCACCTCCATATGTGGAGTTTAATATTTCAAGATACGCAATGTTACTTTAAGATGTTAGTGCCAGATGCCTCATGCATTCCTGTTCCCTCTGTTCATGGTGAATGAAGCAGATGCAGACTGACCCTGTGTGTTCAGGCTGACAGTGACAGGTGCCGTATAATTCCCAAGGGTGAGTTATTAAACAGGGTTATTGATGCCTTCATTAGTGACACAACCCACACACATGCGGCATAAATACCTGCCGTATCATTCAGGGAACACACCAAAGTGTGTTGCAGGTATTTATAAGCTGGTAGTTTTATCTTATATTTTTCATGAATATCTGTACAGTTTTAAGTTGACCTTTAGTTTTCTAGGGGTGTGTGACTTTTGCATGTGTCACTGCAGTCGATCGGGGGGGGGGGGGGGATTTCGCAACATGAAAAGGCCACAGGAGCAGTTCTATTTCTAGGTTAGGATGCCATGACAAAATTGGTTGCCCCACTAGAACAACGATGGAGTATTTAGTTAATGATGACCAAAATGCCTTGCAGAATGAAAGGTTTATTACGAATACATCAGAGCACAATTACAATGTCAGTTTTGCACGGTTATATGTAGATAACACTGTAATACATTTGGGTGACCTAGATCATCGGTTGGCGATAAAAAAATCTTCAGGATGACTTGAGCCCTTTATGGAAAGAGTACCCCTCGTAGATTTCTAAATATACAAAACGGCCCCCGAGGAAAAAAGCTAAGATTAAAATTATATTACGTTTGAAACCGTTGGTTAAATAGCGGTCATACATTCATAAAGTACATATATATGTTGGATGCATATGGTTATACACCACGACGTATCCCTCCAAAAAATAACGTTTCTCTCTTTCTTCCTCCCATTCTCATCATGAGAAAAAAAATCGTTATCCTTTTCCCTCTCACCCCTCCTCATCATCCATATCGATAAAAATAAATAAGAAAACGTGTTCACATCCCCACCGTCGGCTCTGATACTCGGCTCTGATACGTCTAGTTTCCATTAATTGTATTTGTTCCTAATTATATTGACCAGGAAACCTCCGTAGTAACTGGTGTGATTCACTGGTAGCATTAACATGGATATCATTTCAGGTCATTAGCTATAGAGGGTGTGTCACATCCTGAAGTGTCTCAGAATAGTATTGCTACAAATGAAGCAGCCTCTCACCTCTGTATATTGGTGCAGGCACACAACATGCAGCCATCCCTAGACTGGCCTGCATCAGCGAGAGCCTTCCTCCCCCCACACCCTACCCCCCCTCCCCCCCTCCTCCCCGCCACACCCCTACCCCCACCCCCTCCCCCCCCGCCACACCCTACC